>CM059443.1:20645826-21245826 GCA_030390025.1 Squalus acanthias
ATTTAAATCAACTTTCACAGCAGTGCATACACGCACCAGAAAAGATGTTTAGATCTGTCCTTTCTATTACAGCTACATGTGCTTTACACACAGCAAAGTACACTTTCCTCACACAAATGGTCTAATGCCTTCCTTAACTAGCTGCACTATCTCAACTGTACAAATCATTAAGGGCGGTTCTACATATTTTAAAGCTTCCTTATTATGTGGTTATTTAAAGAAACTGGTCACATTCTATTCAGAGTTTAGCATTTATATTGCTTGATACAATATAATTTGTTACTCTGTGTAATTAATTCACAGATATTGACTGCTGGTGAACGTTTTAATTGCAAGGAACTAAGTGATTAAGAGTATAGTATAATGTCAAATTAAAGCAAATCTTTTTCTTAAAATAAGTATGGTTGTGCAATGTGCATCTTGACTGCTACATTATTAAGCTGTCCATGGCATTACTTTTTGAAAAGACCACAAGATATTGAGTCATAATATTTTTGTACATTGTAACTCTGTCTTTTGTTTTAACTTCGTAATGTGTTCAGTGCCATAAATATAAATCAATCAAAAATGTTATAAATGTGTAAAAATGAAAACTGGTAATATCAGGCTATTAGATAACATTTTTATGTTCCAATATGCTGACAGTGATGCACATCACAGCATTCACAGTCTATAATTGCTATTTCCAACTTGGTTTATTTTAGTTCTTCCTGTAGCAAGTTGTCTTATTTAACCTTCTCTCTTTATTTCTGTTGACTGCTTGCTACTCTTGCCTATGAGATGCACTGTTTTAAAATAAAAGCCAACTTGTCTTCCTGGAATGATCACTGCTTTAATATATCTTTAATGACTAATAGTTGCTTTAGTACCATTAATTTAGCAATTAAATGAGTCCAACCAGAAGGCAATAATGCTATTTGGTGGGAAAAGCAAGTTAGTCACTGTTATAATTTAAGACAGACTAGACCATAAGGTAAGCCAGTCTGCCATCACTTTAGAATGAAGATATGAATGGGCAATTTGATATCTTAAAGAAAAATCAAGCTAGACAACAATGGACCAACCAACTCAGTGACGTTTGCATGACCCAGTTTAGGGTCTGCAGCATAAAGCACAAAGTAGAATGATAAGGAAAGTCTTCTGCATGTGGACAACATGATGACTTTGATATTTAAAATGCATATGTATTGTTAGTAAGTTGGTAATATTTTGCATCTGATAACAGGAATTAATTCAACCCTTGGTACATATTAGCAATATTGATATAACTCCATTAAAAGATTCAAAAAGACATCTTGTATTTGGCATGAGAAACCTACATTTGTAATTTTATACCTGTGTACTGGTTAGCACTATGAACATGTAATTTAGAATAATCTTAATTAAGAGTATAGTATAATTAATTAAACTGTATCCATGGGAATTAGTATAAGATGTCAAAAAGACATAGATGATATTCCATGAGGCTAACTTGATGTATTGGAGATAGTTGGGTCCATCTTCCATTTCTTGTGATAGTGCTAATCTGTGCTTGAACAGTATAACTTGTTTTGTGCTTGGCACACATTACTACAACAACAACAACATGCATTTATATAGCGCCTTTAACGTAGTAAAACGTCCCAAGGCACTTCACAGGAGCATTGTCATTCAAAATTTGAGCCATATAAGGAGATATTGGGGCAGATGATCAAAAGCTTGGTTAAAGAGAGAGGTTTTAAGGAGCGTCTTAAAGGAGGAAAGAGAGGTGGAGAGGTTTAGGGAGGGAATTCCAGCGTTCAGGGCCTCGGCAGCTGAAGGCACGGCTGCCAATGGTGGAGCAATTAAAATTGGGGATGCGCAAGAGGCCAGAATTGGCGGAGCGCAGGTATCTCGGAGGGTTGTAGGGCTGGAGGAGGTTACAGAGATAGGGAGGGGCAAGGCCATGGAGGGATTTAAAAACTATCAGAATTTTAAAATCGAGGCGTTGCTTAACCGGGAGCCAATGTAGGTCAGCAAGCAAATGGGTGATGAATGAACGGGCCTTGGTGTGAGTTAGGATACGGGCAGCAGAGTTTTGAATGAGCTTAAGTTTATGGAGGGTGGAAGATGGGAGGCCAGTCAGGAATGCATTGGAAATAGTCCAGTCTAGAGGGATCAAAGGCATGGATGAGGGTTTCAGCAGCAGATGAGCTGAGGCAGGGGCAGATCAGGCGATGTTACGGAAGTGGAAATAGGCGGTCTTAGTGATGGCTTGGATATGTGGTTGCAAGCTTACTTCAGGGTCAAATATGATACCAAGGTTGTGAACAGTCTGGTTCAGCCTCAGACTGATGCCAGGGAGAAGGATGGAGTTGGTGGCTAGGGGGCAGAGTTTGTGGCGGAGACCAAAGTCAATGGCTTCAGTTTTCCCAATATTTAGTTGGAGGAAATTTCTGCTCAAGCAGTCTGACAATTTAGAAACAGTGGAGGGGTTGAGAGAAGTGGTGGTAAGGTAGAGCTGGGTGTTGTCAGCATACATGTGGAACCTGATGCTGTGTTTTTGGATAACGTCGCCGAGGGGCAGAGAAATAGGAGGGGGGCCAAAGATAGATCCTTGGGGGATCAGAGTGGTGTATTGAGGCAAATTGCAAGAAAGGTTACTTGGGAGGGAGAGACAAGTGAGAAATCATAATTTTTGTTGTTCTATGTTATACGTCAGAAGCAGCTGTAATCATTATTCAGCCCAAACCAGATGTTTTAGTGTTCCTTCTACTACTTTTTAGCTGTATTTCTTCCACTTACAGAGTGCTCAGTTTTGTCTCTAAATCTGTTTTTGTTCTGTTTGGTGGAGCTGGCAGAGTTTTAAGTTATTCCCAAATCTGGGTTCATTATCCATCAACTTTTCCCATTGCTTATTGTTTCCACCTGTGACATGAAGACAATTCTAGAAGCAGTACAGTCCCACCAATTTCAAACACACACAGTACAATTAATAATGTCAAATAGGGAAAAAAGACTGTCCTTCTGAACAATATGGAGGCAACAATGAACAAGATAAGAATCTCAATATAAAAAAATGAATTGGCAGAGTGTGGAATTTCCAGTTTAGAGAATGCAGAACTCCTTGTGACTAAATGTCATATTCTTTGAATGATTGTAACATTCCCTTTTTATAAAAACACATTATTGATTTATTATAAGTTTGTCAATTAATCTAATCAATTTCAAAAATTGAGTTGACAGAAAGTTAAATAACTGCTTTGTCATCAAGCCAAGCAGTACTGGCACAATACATTATAGGCAGTAAAGATGTTTAACTTTATCATTGAGATACTGCTTTAGTCAAGACTGCTGACTGGTTCAATATCAAAACAAACACATGAAACGTATTTTTAGTTTGAGCTGCAGAGCTATCATATTATGTATTTATTAGTTGAAAAATGTAATGTAAAGGAGCCTATGCTTGTGTGTTGTAACTTGAGCACTTTACTGTGTTAAAACAACATATTTTAACACAGTACCAATTTTTAATGGTTTTTGCATGTGAAAATTTGAAGAGCTATTTTTAAACTAGTCAGTCAATACTTTTGTTTAAAAGAATATGTTGGAGAAGCTAATGTCATTTCACTGTGACACAACTGGACTGTAGCTTTGGAAAGGGACAAAGAAAAATCAAAGGTGAAAATACCCAACTGTAAGAGAGCCAATTTCTGTGATTTTTAAGAAGGGATCTAGCACAGGTGGTCTGGAAACGAAGATTAGCCAGGAAAACAGTAAATGAGCAATGGCAGGCCTTCAAGGCGGAGATACTTCGGGTACAAACCAAGCATATTCCCATAAGGAGGAAAGATGGGGCATCCAAAGCTAGAGCTCCCTGGATGACAAAGGAAATAGAGGTTAAAATAAAACACAAAAAGGAGGTTTATTACAAATGTCAGGCACAGAATACAGGAGAAAACCAGGCAGAATGCAGAGAGTGCAGGGGGAAATTGAAAAAGGATATAAGCAAGGTAAAGAGAGAATATGAGACAAGATTAGCGGGTAACATAAAAGGGAACACAAAATATTTTATAAGTATATAAATTAAAAGGATAGTTAAAGGAATGGCGGGGCTGATTAGGAACAAAAAAGGAAATCATCTTGTGGAGGCAGAGGGCATAACTGAGGTACTGAATGAGTACTTTGCATCTGTCTTCACAAAAGAAGATGATGAAGTTAATGTTGCAGTGGAGGAGGGGGAGTAGAGATATTGGATAGGATAAAAATAGATAGAAAGGAGGTGCTAAATAGGTTGGCATCACTCAAAAGTTAACAGTTCACCCAATCCAGATGGGATGCATCCTAGATTGCTGAGGAAAGCTAGGGTGGAGATAGTAGAAACTCTGACTACAATCTTTCAATCCTCCTTGGATACGGGAGTGGTGCCAGAGGACTGGAGGATTGCAAATGTTACACCCTTGTTTAAAAAAGGGGAGAGATAAAAACTTCGTAACTACAGGCCAATCAGTCTAATTTCAGTAGTGGGAAAACCTAGAGACCATTGTCAAGGACAAAATAAGTTCTCACTTGGAGAAGCATGGGTTAATAGGGGACAGCCAGCACAGATTTGTTAAAGGCAGATTGTGTCTGACTAACCTGATTGAGGTATTTGATTAAGTAACCGAGAGGGTTCATGAAGGTAGTGCAGTAGATGCTGTGTATATGGACTTTCAAAAGACATTTGATAAAGTACCACATAACAGACTTTTTGGAAAGTAGAAGCTTGCAGATGATTCAAAACTTGGCAACGTAGTAACTAGTGAGCAGGATAGTATCAGACTTCAGGAAGACATAGACAGACTGGTGAAATGGGCAGACACATGGCAGATGCAATTTGATGCAGCTAAGTGTGAAGTGATGTGCTTTGGGAGAAACAACATGGAGAGGCAGTATAATCTAAATGGTACTATTTTGAGGGGTTGCAAGAGCAGAGGGACCTGGGGGTGCATATTCACAAATCCTTGAAGGTGGCAGGGCAAGTTGATAAGGCAGTTAAGAAAGTGTATGGGATATTTGGCTTTGTAAATAGGAGCATTGAATACAAAAACAAGAAAGTCATGCGAAACCTTTGCCAGTCACTGGTTAGGCCTCAGCTGGAGTATTGTGTACAATTCTGGGCACCACACTTTAAGAAGGATGTCAAGGCCCTGGAGAAGGTACAGAGGAGGTATACCAAGTTGATACCAGGGATGAGGGACTTCAGTTATGTGGAGAGATTAGAGAAGCTGAGATTGCTATCCTTGAGCAGCGAATGTTAAGGGGAGACCTAATAGAGGTACTCAAAATTATGAGGAATTTGAGAGCAAGTAGGAAGAAACTTTTTCCTCTGTCAAGTGGGTCGGTAACCAGAGGTCATAGATTTAAAATAGAAAGAAAGACTTGCATTTATATAGTGCCTTTCACGACCACCGGATGTCGCAAAGTGCTTTACAGCCAATGAAGTACTTTTTTTTAATGAAGTGTAGTCACTGTTGTCATATAGGAAATGTGGCAGCCAATTTGAGCTCGGCAAGCTCCCACAAACAGCAATGTGATAATGACCAGATAATCTGTTTTTGTTATGTTGATTGAGGGATAAATTGTGGCCAGGACACCGGGGATAACTCCCCTGCTCTTCGAAATAGTGCCATGGGGTCTTTTACATCCATCTGAAAGACAGCACCTCTGACAGTGCAGCACTCCCTCAGTACTGCACTGGAGTGTCGGCCTAGATTTTGGTGCTCAAGTCAAAATAATTGGCAAAAGAACTAGAGGGGAAATGAGGAGAAATTATTTCATCCAGGGTTGTTATGATCTGGAACACATGACCTGAAAGGATGGTGGAATCCATAGGAACTTTCAAAGGGCAATCGGACATGTATTTGAAGAGAACTAATTTGCAGGGTTATGGGGGAAAAGAAACTGGAGTGTGGGGCTAAATTGGACAGCTCTTTCAAAGTGCCAGCTCAGGCACAATGGGCCAAATGGCCCCCTTCTGTGCTGTAAGATTCTAAGCCCGTACAAGTACTTCTGCAAACATTTTGGCAATACTCAGCTAGTTTTCCCTGCTCAAAGGAAACCAGATGAGCCAGACATTTGGCTCATCTTAATTTATCCATCCAGAGATCTAGAAGTCCCCACCCTATACATTTCAGCATCCAGTTATTTCATAAAAGATTCCAGGGTTTTCACCTCCACTATGCTATCTGGAAGTCTATTCCTTATGTTAATCACTTTGTAGAATAATTTCTTGACAACAACCCTAAATTATCTTTCCACTAACTTGAACCTGTGTTCCCCATATGCTACTTAATTTAATTCAAGATAACAAATCTTGCATTTACCTTTTCCAATCCCTTAACTATCTTTTATCCCTCTATATGATCACCTCTTGGATACCTACTTTCCAGGCTGAAAAGCTCATCTCTCCAGTCTTTCTTCATGGCTCCATCCTATGATCAACCTTGTGGCCATTCTCTGTACTGTTTCTAGTAGTTGAATGTCACCCATGTGTCTTTCTGACCAGAACTGGGTGTATCCTCAAATTGCACTCTGATTAGAGCACTATACAGTTTGGTTACGACTTCTCTGACTTGTTCTGACTGTTCTAGCTATGTAGCTCAATAATATTTTTCTTTGTTGGAACTTTCAGTGATGATATGCAATTTATTCAAACAACTTTACTAAAATAAAATTACTGTATATGAATAAAGTAAGTAGAAAGTTTGTGTGGCGAGGGGCGTGGGGGTGGTGGTGGTTCAGAGGCTGCACATTTCTGTAGATTTAAATACAGGTCCAGAAAAAGGTATACTACAACTTTAGTGTAACACAATACCAAGCTTTGATATGATGGCATTTCTATTAATTTGGTGATTTACTTTTGCAAAGGGGAAGAAATTAAAAAGGGCAAAGCTCCTGGGCAGCCACTGGCATACTCCTATAATTTAACTAACCCACGTCACAATTAACTAACCCACGCTACGAATGGGATCATTGATCACTATTTTATTGTGAAAGCATCAAATAATCTCCTGCAAGTTATTTGCACTATCAAAGATTTTATACTGGTGGTGTACATTTTGATTGTCTTGAAAATGTAATTATAATCTAGTTATATAATGGATGAATGCTAACAAGAACTGGATGAAAGGCAACTTTTTTTTCGATGGTTAAAGGAGAAGCAACACCTTTTTGATCTTGACAATTAAAAGAGCAGTTGTTGAGTGTAGTCTAATGGTAGTAAACTGAGACTATTTGGGGCACTGATCAAGAAAGAAGTGGAGAACCTGTGGGCAATCTTTGTGAGCGATGGAGCTTTGGAGAGACTAGATGTGCGTGGTGAGGAGGAAACTATACAGTTTAGAAAACTGGAAATTGTGAAAGTGGTAGCAAGTAACCTAGAAGATAAGTGAATGAGTAGAGGCTGGACAAGGAGAAAGGATGGAGTCAACAAAAGTGGAGATGATTCTCTCAATATTATGGTGTCACAGTAGAGCATTTGGGTTTTTGGAGTGTCCGAGTTTAAAAAGCCTTAATTGGCTATTTAACCATTCTGTAGTTTCACTGTGCTTGTGCTTCCGCAATTGTTTTCCAACAACCCTGGAATAACGTTGTCCACAGTTCTATGTATATGTAGCACATATCGATCACTAGACAAGTTTAGATTACAGGAGCAAACGACGTTATGTTAGCTTTCATGTTCATCAATAAATAGCTAAATAAAACACAGTAAACAACAAGGAAAAGAAATCTGTGGTTCAATATATCTCCATAGTAGGTTTCTAGAGAATGGCTGCTGTGTCTCAAAATTTGCTTTCCAGCAAATCTGTGTCTCGTTATTTTTTTGTGAATATCAAATTAGATAAAAACAATTGAAAAAAATGACTTGTATTGCACAGTGACCTTGGGGTTAGTGATTTAGGATAGAATTGTGATTGTCTTGCAATTTTTCCATAAAATAAACTGCCAGACTGGGGGAAAAATAACAATCTGAAATTGAGCAGAGGCAATTACATAGAATTCACAGCACAGAAACAGGCCATTCAGCCCAACTGGTCTGTGCCAGTGTTTATGCTCCACGCGAGCCTCCTCCCATCCCTATTGTCATATCTTTCTATTCCTTTCTCCCTCATTTGCTTATCTAGCTTCCCCTTAAATGCACCTATGCTAGTATGGCATTAGTTATTAAAGTTAGTAGATTTTCAATATTTCTTTAAAAATCAAAAGCAAAAACGTCACAACTCAATCCACAATCCCACTCCCTGCAGTGCTCCTATTCTGTCCCCTCTGGCTTTGGTCTTTGCAAAAAGTGGTAAGCCTACTCGGATGTTGAGTTGATCTCAGCCAGGGTGGTGGCTGGAGTGCGACTATTAGTTTGAATGGTCCTGGGTTAGGAAGGACAAAATAAACAAATCGGGTTCCTGATCGCAATGCATCAGTCTCTGCTGGAGTATACCTACATGCATTCCAGCAAGGAGTCTAGTGGGTAAATGATATTTTGAGAGAACAGAATACAATGACAAACTAAGCAGCTGCCAGATAATGAGACCGAATAAATTCTTAATAATTAACCTGTGGGTACTTTTGAAACGACAAAATCTGCTTCTGGGGAAAATCAGCAAGTAGGATAACTATAGGAAAATCAGCAAGTAGGATAACTGCAAGAGATAAAGGGGAGATACTGCTGGAATACAGGGAACACTAAATCATTACAATGTCGAGGGCAAGCCTGCAGATGGATTCACTTACACTAGACTATACAAAATTGAGGTCTTGTGATCTGCGTTCTTCACATCCTTCTGGAGGTGGCAAATGAGTACCTTGGATAATTACTGACGGGTTGAAATGTGAGCTGGTGATTTAGATTGAGACCACTAGTTTTAAATGGATTTACCATGGTGGTTTAGTGTGGAATATGATAATTTGTTTTCGCACTTCTCAATAAGAATGATTAAAACTGTATTTTCATAGTACATTGGTTGTTTAAAGAAGTTTTGGTTTGGAATGTACAGGAAACTCTTGTTTAACCGGCACCTAAATATCCGGAATTCTCTCTTAACTGGCAAAAATCATACTCCGAAAACTCCTCTCAAATAACCGGCAATGTTGCCGAGTCCGAGTCTCCCGCGAACGCCGAGTACTCTGAAAACTCCTCTCAAATAACCGGCAATGTTGCCGAGTCCGAGTCTCCCGCGAACGCCTAGTTAGTCAGTGGGGGTAGTTCTCCAAAGTGCCACTACTCGGCCTCCTGGCGCTGTCGGAAGTCCGAACACTGCAGTAACAGGAGTCTGATTCTCCTGCGCTGCCGGGAGTCTCTTCTGATCGGCCATTTTACTGTGTCTGTGTCTCTTCCTAGCCACCATTATTCTGTGTGTCTCTCCATCTTTATCGGGAATTATCTCCCCCATCTTGCATTATGGAATTCCCAAAAGCTGGTCCAAGCAAAAGGAAGAGAGTGGTCTTAACTTTAAAACAGAAAATCGAGATATGCCAACGACTAGAAAGGGGAGAGAAGCGTATCAACATTATGAATGAATTCAAAATCGGTTCGTCAACAATCTACGACATCAAATCGCAGAAGGATAAGCTGCTCAAGTTTTATTCAAGCTCGGAGACATCTAAGAGTGTAAAGAAACGGCGTACGCTTCGTAAGCCTAAGCTTGAAGAGCTGGATACCGTGCTTTATGAATGGCTTTCTCTTAAGCGTTCAGAGGGTGTTCCAATTTCCGGACCCATGCTAATCGAGAAAGCGAAGGATTTCTACGAAAGGATGGAGCTCACTGACAAGTGTGCTTTCTCCGATGGATGGCTAACGTGCTTCAAGTTACGGCACGGGATACGACGACTCGATATTTCCGGGGAGAAGAAATCAGCTGATCACGACGCCGCAGAAGAATACTGCGATTATTCCAATCGGATTGTGCAGCAAAATGATTTGTCGCCAGCACAGATATATAATGCCGATGAAACTGGCTTGTTTTGGAGGTTTTTGCCAGAATCAATGCTTGCTGGGGCTAGTGAGGCTAATGCTTCAGGTTACAAGAAAAATAAAGATCGTGTAACCGTGCTAACATGTGCGAACGCTGCTGGATCACACCGGGTTAAACTTCTTGTTATCGGGAAGTATGAAAATCCCCGTGCATTTAAAAATGTGAGGCACTTACCTGTTGAGTACAAAGCTCAAAAAAATGCTTGGATGGATAAGGAAATCTTCTCCGATTGGTTCCATCATATTTTTGTTCCATCTGTGAGGGAACATTTCCGTAAAATAGGGAAACCTGAAGATAGCAATTGCATTTTATTGCTTGATAATTGTAGAGCCCATCCGCATGAATCAGAGTTGGTTTCGGGAAATATTTTCACCATTTATTTGCCACCAAATGTAACTTCTCTCATCCAACCCATGGACCAGGGCGTTATCCAAAATCTGAAGTGTCATTACAAAAAAGACTTCCCACGTAAACTGATAAGCCAAGATGACAATATTCAAGCATTTCAGAAGGAATACAATATTAAAGATGCCATCTATAATGTTGCATGTTCCTGGAACTTTGTGAAAGGTCACACTCTGAGGCAAGCCTGGCGCAAATTGTGGTCTTCTGTAATGTTTGCTGAAGGTTCTTCTTCAGAGGAGGAATTTCATGGGTTCAATGTTCGTCCCAAGAAGAGTACAATAATGGACATGGCTGGCATGGTGAAAAATGCAGGCCCAGCAAACCCTCTACGTCACCTCAGTGAAAGTGATATCGAGCAGTGGGTTGATGCAGATAGAGAAGTTGGTGTTGTGCATATGCTAAGTGATGATGAAATAATTGAGAATGTTTTGAATCCAAAGAAAGAAAAGGAAAGTGAGATGGAAAGTGAAGAGGATGATATTTCTGAAGAGAACAAGATTTCTTGGGCTAAAGCTGCAGAAGGATTTTCTTCAATCCTCAAATTTGCTGAAAGGCAGACTTGCTACTCTGCCCAAGAAGTTATGCAACTCCATATTCTGCAGAAAAGGCAAGAGTCCACTAAGCAAACTGACATCCGCAACATGTTTAAGAAAGCTTCCAAAAGAGTCGAAGCAGCGGAAGTGCCTGAAGAATCTGTGGAATCTGTGGAACTGCATGATCATGATGACCCAGCTGGCACGGATATTTCTGATGAACCAGATGACTCGGAATAAGTGTACAGTCAACTACAGTACTGTATACAGTCGTTTATAAGTTTTGTTTTACTGTTAAGTAATTAAAGAGTTATGGATTACCCTCAACTGGCAGTACTGTACTTAATCAAGCATCTTCCACCATCCATTTAACACAACATTCTGTAGGTGAGTACCCAAATACTGTATACTGCACATTTCTTGATTTTTTTAATTTTTGTTTGTTAAAAATAGCCTCGGTAGATATAACTCTCCGTTATCCGGAACTTTTGATCAACCGGCACCACGCCGGTCCCGTCGGTGCCGGATACCAAAGAGTTTCCTGTACATTAATTATTTTCACACTTTTCATTCAAACTGGTGGAAAAACTTTAGTGCAACCCAATTTGATGATCAATATGGAGTTGTATGCAGTGTAGATTAGTTACTTTCATTTCAAAAGCAGTGTACTGAATCTCCCATTGTAACCCAAGGGATTATGGGACAGTTCCTTCGATTATAGAATCACAGACCCCGATATAGCTTGGAGGCGGGGGTGGGATTGTGGAATTTGGGGGGTGGGGGGTGCTGTTTTGAGATTGGGAAACCCGATCTCAGAACGGGTTTTCCTCGGGTCCTGCCGATTTTAATGGCAGGACCTGATTAACATTTTTCATCTCAGTTTCCCGGCTGCAGCCAGCCAGATTGAGACACTGGTTGGCTGTCAGGAGGGTAGGCCTTCAGCACCAGGCCACATCCGGGAGTGGAGAGAGAGAGGGAAGGAGGGATTGGAGGCCTCTGGTGGGGGGGCGGGATGGTGTGGAGATTGGAAGAGTCTGTGGTGTGGCGCGGTGGGGGGGGGGGGAGATTGGGAGATCAGAAGGGCGGGGGGGGGGGTGGGCCTGGGTGTGAAGCAGGTAAACTGGATCCAGCAGGTGAGTGGAAAGGCACTTACCTCCTGGATCCAGCAGTCCTCACCTCCCTTTAGCTGGCTGGCCAGGATTAAAATTAAAATGGTGGTTAATTCTAAGGCAAGCAGCCTCATTATAATAAAATGACCACTCCGCCTCCTGCGAGTGGTTTGGATGGCTGCCTCTGTTAAAACCGGAAGTGGGCAGGTTGGGATCGGGTTTCAGATTTTTTTTTACATGCCACCTGACCCAAACCCACCCGTTTTTGGGGGTTAAAATTCCCCCCATAGTATTTGGTTGAGGGATGAATGTTGGCTAGGACACAGAACTCCGCTGCTCTAATTCAGATAGTACTATGGGTTCTTTTACATCCCCTGATCAGGCAGACAGTGTCTCAGTGTAAGTTTCATTCGATACATGGCACTTCCTTGATACTGCACTAAAGTGTCAGCCTAGATTATGTGCTCAAGCTCTAAAGTGAGGCTTAAACCCGCGATTTTCTGACTCGGATGTGTGTACTACCAACTGACCAAAGCTGACATTTTAAGCAAGGTTTACAAAGTGATAAATAAAAATTCCAAATCCTAGATCTGTGGGCCAATAGTTTTCATTATTCGTGAGGTGTAATAATTTTACCTAGTTAGCTGTGATATATTGCTTCAGTATATTTGCTACATTGTAGGAATGAGCGACCCGCTATTATGTTTAAACTGCAGGATGACCATGATGAACATCAGAAGCTGTAGTCCAGGTCCCAGACTGCCTGTGAGCAATGATCTACCCATATCCATTCTCATTCTTGGTGTCTTTAAATTCTGCAATATTTCTGGTAGTAGATCTGAGGTTAATTCTTACTTCTGAGGTCTACAGTACGGTTTATAAATCTGGCAGCTGGCTGGAGTTTTCACTTGTAGAATCTGGCTAGAAGTTGCGGTTGATCATGCAGAATTATTGATGTGTAAATCTATAACTGCTGCTACAGACTCTGGTGCTCTGGACAGTAAGCACAGCGCTATCTGTGGTAGAGGGGCCTCAATCTATTGGCGGGGGTGTAATTCACAGGCACAAACAGTTGGCCATAGGATTCAGTTGTGTCTCAGGTTAGCAATTTTGTTGGCAGGGCTAGGCAACAGAAAAGCTAAATGTAAAGAAAGAACTTGCATTTGTATAGCACCTTTCACAACCTCGGGTCATCCCAAAGTGCTTTACAGCCAATGAAGTACTTTTGAAGTGTAATCATGTTGTAATGTAGGGAAACGCGGCAGCCAATTTGCACACAGCAAGGTCCCACAAACAGTAATGAGATAAGGGCCAGATAATCTGTTTTAGTGATATTGGTTGAGGGATACATATTGGCCACGACATCTGGGAGAACTCCCCAGCTCTACTTCAAATAGTGCCATGGGAGGGCAGACGGTGCCTCGGTTTAATATCTCATCAGAAAGATGGCACCGCCGATAGTGCAGTACTCCCTCAGTAATTATGGTGGCAACAAAGTTGGGAATGTGGCTACAAAATTTTGGAGGATGCGACCCATGGTCATAGCCACGTTTATTCTGTTCTCTGACTAGGTCCTTTTTTATTTTATTGTAGCTTTTGTTTTAGAATTTGTTTTTCTATAGTTGCATAATCAAATTAGCAAAGTTCTTAGAATTTAATGGACTAGATAAATGGATAAAAAGATTTACATTCAGCTCACCAAATATACAGAAACATGAACATATGACTTATTTATTGGTTTCTCTTAATAAATGCTGGTTAGTTCTCTCAAGAATGTGTTTAAAATTAAAGTATTTTGGGCAGTGTCTCATTGAAAATTTTCCCTTTACTCGATGCTTATGACAGGAGGTTTCTTTTTGTCTTGCTGTAGATCTCCAGCTGAGACGTGAGCTACTGCAGGGGTTCATAATTAGTCTACAGAGCTGTGTCAAATTTTCAACACAATTCTTAATTTAGTAGTCAAATTGAATGAAAAATCTATACTCTAAATAATAGCAGTACATTGGGGTGATTTTAACTCTACATGCCTGTGGGACTGGTTGCGATTTTCACCTGCTCTCCAAAGCAGGAGACAAGGAAACGTGCCCAAAGCCAGCGGGGTTCTATTTAACATATGCATGTTGAGTCTAACTCGGCAGCCTGAGTGGGAAGTGGCATTTGAGTTTCCTGCCAGGCCAACCTAGCGGTGACGAAGATCGGGGTCAAAAGCGGCATGAAAAGGTATGTTAAATTTTTTTTACTTTCTTTGTGGGGCCACAAGCAGAAAGTGTGCTCCTCTGAGCCCCACACAGAAAGCCTAAGCCTCCCCTGCCATGGATTAGCTCTCCCCCTCTCAATTGCGGGATGGCCACTGAATCTGCTGTCAGTGGGCAGCCTCTGGGCCACATGATGTTCCGCTGCTTCCCGTCTGGAACAAGTGAGAAGTCGGCCAACGGAATGTAAACGGGCCTCATTTGTGGAGCAGTGGATGAGTTTCTAACTTTGAACCAGAAATAAAAGTTACACTATACTACCTGGAGGTTACCGGAACCAGTTCTTTGATCCATTAGCAATACTACAAACAGTGAATTATCACAACAGTTTAAATTAGAAAAAAATAAAATACTCAGTTCAACAGTGCAGGGCGCCCATGTTGTGACACAGACACTCATCAGGGCCAGTGCTGAGAAACTCTGCATTATTACTGTCTGGCTGGAACAGTTC
Source organism: Squalus acanthias (assembly GCA_030390025.1). Taxonomy (NCBI): domain Eukaryota; kingdom Metazoa; phylum Chordata; class Chondrichthyes; order Squaliformes; family Squalidae; genus Squalus; species Squalus acanthias. The sequence goes on from CM059443.1 coordinate 20,660,545, forward strand.
AATCCAGTCCTTGGCAGAGCTATTCTACAGATAGCTTCACAGGTTTCAAAGTCTAGGTGAATTTGGAGCTGCTTCTGTGATTCCAGCTTTTCTGAATCCATTGACACATGCTATTGAGGGTACAGACTTCTACTCACTCACCCACTTCCACTATAGTGACCTTCCTTGTTCTGTCACCTATAGTAAAGGTACAGTGACCTTCAGCCATCGATGCTTCTGGGAGCAACTTTGGTATATTAGCCACTGTATCTAATGACTGAAAAAGGCTTGATTAAGCCTCCAGCTATCACAACTAATATTGTATTTGTCGACTGTGGGACATTTCTAACATTGTTCAGCTTGCGGACGTGCATAGAGCTAATGCCAAGACCCACTCCACCATCTGTTCTTCAGTCATCCAGATTTTTGGGTTCTGCTTCACTATGATCCTTGAGGTGGTTTTATTCACTTTGGTGTAATCTTCTGTTTAAAAATAGTCATCAGCTTCATCTTACCATTATTAGTACCAGTGCCTTAGTGCTGCTGGCATGAGTTTTTCTTGCAGGTCTGTTTGTTACGGGTTTGTGTATGCTCCGAGCGAGAGCACCAAGGTGTGTAGCCAGTTTTAAATCTTACGCTTCTTTATCGCCCAACAATCCCTTCGACTTTCATTCTGGAGAGGGGGTGTAATATGGGCTGCCGATTCGCTAGTGCAAATCAGCTGTTGACCCCTTTTTAAACCATCAGGCCACCCCCCCCACCCCTCCCCCATGTCTTCCAAGCCATCAGCCTCCCTGACCCATCCACAGCCCCTTTGTGTCCTCGGATACCCCCACCACCATTTTTCTCATTTTCAGCCAGTTGCTATCTTTGTGTACCAGCCTTAAAATGCTTAAACAGAAATTTTCTACTTTTTAAAAATTAATGGATAGAAAATCAAGTGCTTGGAGGTTTACAATGTTTGGATATGCAGTCCCAGCATGCACCAAGAGCACACTATTTGCCAAATTCCATAAACAAAAATTAGCTTCTAATAGACTCCAGTTTATTGTTTAACCCATTTAAGATTGTTACATTAAAAAGTTCCTCAAGCCTCAAAAGTGTTTCAGAAGAGATTTTTTTAAATTAAAGCTGAATATATACAAAAGAGGTGATTGTTGACTTAAAACAAAATCTATTCTCTATAAACAATCTTTTTGTTTTCTAACCATCAAGAAAGAAAGTACAATAGGAGATGATATTCGCATGTGCTGCCTGTCATCTGTTGTCTGTCTGTGGTGTTCATATTATTTACATCACTTGCCTAAAAGCTTTGAGAATTTAATCTCCAGTTTCTTTCAAAGTCTTTTGAGGGGTAAAATTGGTCTTCGGTGATATCGCGAATTGGCCAATCGTTTCACATCCCACTCTATTTCTTTTTCATCAGCCGTAATTCCAGCGCTACTGCTAACCATCCACTTGAACACAAAACAATAGCTGAATTCTATTTAAATGTGTTTCATTTAATAAAAAACCCTGCCATTTTCAAACTGCTGGAACAGCCAAGACAAATGACCTATTACTTCTTCTGACTAACCATTCGCAACGCCAAGGAAAATTTACACACAAGATATCACACTTTAGATGTCACACTTTAAAGTGTCAAAAGTATTGAAAAAGGAAAAGACGATTGTTTCATGCTTTTTTCCCACATGAGCCAGGAATTTACAAGCAGCTTCTAATGTGCAAGCTCCCCATAGCAACAATGATTAACCTCTAATTGTGCATCTTCAATTTATGACAAGTAGACTTTGAGGCCTTGGAACCACGTCACCTTAAGGGAAGATTCAATTTAACAAAAATAACATGGTGCATTATATCATATAGCTCTCCTGTTCTTGTGAAACAGCTATTCTCACACTTGCCATGAACAGTGCCATGAGAGATCCACTAATGTCTGAGCAACGTATTAGATTCTTGATACTGTGAATGCAGCTGTTAATATTTTGTTGTAGAAGGACTACAAGGCAAAATTTATTTTTTGAAAGGAAAGGACCATTTCAAAACTAATCTAAAATTTCTGCTGTTTCCTATTTACCACCTGTAAACCAGAATATACAATTGCTAATTTAACATCATTGCACCAAAAAAAAATATTTGTCTCTTGACATAGAGACATGAATATGTGATGAGCTGCTGTCTGCTGTGGACAAGCCACAAATATGTTTGATTAGATTATCACAAATGGTAATCTCCCAAGATAATGAGGTTGCAATGGCTGAAGGCACTTGGTACATGACACTAAATGCTTTTTGTTTGATTCTCACTGAGTCAGTTTGAACAAAGTGAACCGAATTTAAATAGTTTGACACTTTTCAAACCGATTTTTCTACATGGGGTAAATTTTGAATCCATACTGTACTGTTCTGATATTTGCTGACTACAGTTTTTGTTCCCAGAAGTATTCTAAGGTACAGTTGTGTACTGTGTGGCCTGTACCCTGTTTAATTAAAGCTGAAATCTTGCCATCTGGCTGGACCTGTATACATTATGTACTGCAATTATAGTTAGAACTTTGCAGATCTTTATAATGATGTATAACCAGTTTCTCCTTTGCTTGTTTTAAGCTAAGACCTTTGCCATTTGGTGAGATCTGTATGTGCCATGTATGTCCTGCACTTACTCTGCAAATAATGAAAATTTTTATTCATGAAGAGCAGAGTAATTTTAAAATACCTAAAATAACAAATAGCTAGGAATTAAAAACATTTCTGATGTCTTAAGTAGTGAAAGAAAAACTTTAATAGATTATGAGCATTATCTAAAGCCACAAACTGAATTGGAGCCTTTTCCTGCAAAATATTTTCAGCCATTTATTATTTTGAGCACTGCAAAAACATTTTATTTCCTGACTGTCACCGAATTATTCGGTGTCATCTTATAAAATCTGATGCATATTACACTTGTGTTATAATTCTACCCACAGGGGGTTCCACAGCGTAGGGATTTACACAGGTTCAAGTTCCATTCGGTTACCAAATCTGAGCCAAGCTGAGTAAGAAGGTTGGGGTTGGAGGGAGGAGAAATTTGCAACGGGACAGTTTCTGGCACCTGCTTAGAGCCAAATACATGACAGTGGCCTGGGATCAGGCTGCGCACTCACCCTGACAGCTGAAGAATAAGGAGGAAAATGTTTTTCTGAAGAATGGGAACTTACTGGAAGACACCAACTTTAAAAAAAAAAGGACTTGTGAAAATATAATGGGCCAGAAATTCGACTCTCCGGCTTCCCGCGGGTGCAAGGATCGCGCGCGTACTTGCATACTGCGCCTGCCGTTGTGCTTCGGGCCCACGTGGAATTTGGCTCCTGGGCCTCCTGCAGCTGCCGGCGCGCAGTGCTTGCGTATCCCAGGGGCGCAGTTAGTTCGAAGCATCCCCTGGGATCACGTGGGCCATGGAGAGCCAATCAGAGCAGGGAATCTCCATTCATAGATTTTGACAGGAAGACCTGTCAAATCTATGAATAGAGATCGGGTCCAAATCCTCACTAAAACTTCAAATAAATTTTTTTGTAAAATCACATTTTAAAAATAACTAAATTACATAAATTAACTACTTTAAACAAAAATTTAAATTTTTGAAAAAATTAATTACACTTTTTAACGGTGCTAAAAATAAACTTACCTTTCTTTAAAGTATGTAAAAAAAGATAAACCTGTTTGAAAAAATGTTTAAATTGTACTTAATTAACCACTTACCTTTGTTAAAAGCAGGCCTTGCGCCTCCTTTTTTCCTGCGCAGCTTCTCCGTACTTAGTCTCACGGAGAAACCTGAAAAAAAAAACCGAAGTTCGCTGCGTGTGCGCTGCCTCTCCGGCGCACGCGTTCGACCTCTGAACCCCTTCCTTCAGGGGAACGGAAGTTCCGGTTTCCAGCGCATGCACAGTGCATGCGCGAAACCGGCACTTTCGTTGGGTCTACGGGTGAGTACACAGCGCGTACTCACCCGTGGAGACCCGAATTTCTGGCCCAATGTATAATAAGTTACCCTTATTGAAAGTGAAAGCATACTTGTGGGAAATTTGTAACATGCAAGCTCAATTTATTAAAAAAAAATTCAATGAGTTACAACTTAAGTTATCTGCACCATGCCAGCAGAATGAATTCAGTTAATGAAAGTTTTTAAATGAGTTTAAATTTGGATATAAAGTTTTGATCCTGTTGCTATGTAAGTCACATCCCAGGTTTGCAGTTCATCATAATATAGGACACATCTTAATATTGATTATGATTCAGTATTGCTCCCAATACATTTTACTCCTTTTCACTGCAGAAAGAAGCTTCCAGCACTTAACTCGCACTCCCTGTGATTATAAACTTAATCATGCATTTAGTATGTGGAATATTGTGTGCTGCAGGGAAAAAATCCTCCCTTTTTATTTATCCCTTAATCAACATCACTAAAACAGATTATCTGGTAATTATCACATTGCTGTTTGTGGGAGCTTGCTGTGCGCAATTACACTTCAAAAAAGTACTTCATTGGCTTTAAAGCGCTTTGGGACGTCCGGTGGTCGTGAAAGACGCTATATAAATGCAAGTCTTTTTCTTCTTACCTGCTTGTCGGAAGGGTTTGTTCACAGCATTTATGCTGAGAGGTTACTCTACGCACTTGGGAGGTGTCATAGAGTTATACAACACAGAAAGAGGCCATTCGGCCCATCGTGTCTGCGCTGGCCATCAAGCCCTATCTATTCTAATCCCATTTTCCAGCACTTGGTCCGTAGCCTTGTATGCTATGGCATTTCAAGTGCTCATCTAAATGTCTCTTGAATGTTGTGAGGGTTCCTGCCTCTACCACCCTTTCAGGCAGTGAGTTCCAGATTCCAACCACCCTCTGGGTGAAAAAGTTTTTCCTCAAATCCCCTCTAAACCTCCTGCCCCTTACCTTGAAACTATGCCCCCTGGTTATTGACCCCTCTACTAAGGGGAAAAGTTCCTTTCTATCTACCCTATCTATGTCCCTCATAATTTTGTACACCTCAATCAGGTCCCCTCTCAGCCTTCTCTGCTCTAAGGAAAACAACCCCAGCCTGTCCAGTCTCTCTTCATAGCTGAAGCGCTGCAGCCCAGGTAACATCCTGGTGAATCTCCTCTGCACTCTCTCCAATGCAATCACATCCTTCCTATAGTGTGGCGACCAGAACTGCACACAGTATTCCAGCTGTGGCCTAACTAACGTTTTGTACAGCTCCATCATAACCTCCCTGCTCTTATATTCTATGCCTCAGCTAATGAAGGCAAGTATCCCATCTGCCTTTTTAACCACCTTATCTACCTGTCCTGCTGCCTTCAGGGATCTATGTACATGCACACCAAGGTCCCTCTGATCCTCTGTCCTTCCTAGGGTCCTACCATTCATTGTGTATTCCCTTGCCTTGTTAGTCCTCCCAAAATGCATCACCTCACACTTTTCAGGGTTAAATTCCATTTGCCACTGTTCTGCCCATCTGACCAACCCATCTATATCGTCCTGTAGCCTGAGGCTTCCCTCCTCGCTATTTACCACTCCACCAATTTTTGTGTCATCTGCGAACTTACTGATCATACCTCCTACATTCATATCTAAATCATTAATGTACACTACAAACAGCAAAGGACCCAGCACCGATCCCTGCAGTACACCACTGGACACAGGCTTCCAGTCACAAAAACAACCTTCGACCATCACCCTCTGCCTCCTGCCACTAAGCCAATTTTGGATCCAATGTGCCAAATTGCCCTGGATCCCATGGGCTCTTACCTTCTTGACCAGTCTCCCATGCGGGACTTTGTCAAAAGCCTTACTGAATCCATGTAGACTACATCAACTGCACTATCCTCATCCACGCACCTAGTAACCCCCTCTCAAAATTCAATCAAATTGGTCAGACATGATCTCCCCCTGACAAAGCCACGCTGACTATCCTTGATTAATCCTTGCCTCTCCAAGTGGAGACTAATTCTGTCCCTCAGAATTTTTTCAATAATTTCCCGACCACTGATGTTAGGCTCACTGGCCTGTAATTCCCTGGTTTATCCCTACTACTCTTCTTGAATAATGGTACTACATTAGCTGTTCTCCAGTCCTCTGGCACCGCCCCTGTGGCCAGAGAGGATCTGAAAATTTGTGTCAGAGCCCCTGCAATCTCCTCCCTTGCCTCACACACCAACCTGGGATACATCTCGTCTGGGCCTGGGGATTTATCCACTTTTAAGCCCGCTAAAACCGCTTAGTACCTCCTCCCTCTCAATGCTAATTTGTTCAAGTATATCACAATCCCCCTGCCGGATTTCTACGCCTACATCGTCCTTCTCCATAGTGAACACAGATGCAAAATATTCATTTAAAACCTCACCCACATCTTCCGGCTCTACACACTGATTGCCACTTTGGTCCCTAATGAGCCCTACTCTTTCCCTGGTTATCCTCTTGCCCTTAATATACTTATAAAACACCTTGGGATTTTCCTTTATTTTGCCCGCCAGTGTTTTTTCATGCCCCCTCTTCGCTCTCCTAATTTCTTTAAGTACCCCCCTGCACTTTCTATACTCCTCTAGGGCCTCCACTGTTTTTAGTCCTTTGTATCTGCCAAAAGCCTCCCTTTTTTCCTAATCCATTCTCGTATATCCCTTGACATCCAGGGTTCCCTGGGCTTGTTGGTCCCACCCTTGACCTTTTACGGGAGCATGTTGGCATTGTACTCTCTCTATTTCCTTTCTGAAAGACTCCCACTGCTCTGATGTGGATTTTCTTACAAGTTTCTGATCCCAGTCCACTTTGGCCAGATCCTGCCTTATCATATTAAAATCAGCCTTCCCCCAATTTAGAACCTTTATTTCCGGTCCATCTTTGTCCTTTTCCATGACTACCTTAAATCTCACCGAATTATGGTCACTGTCACCAAAATGCTCTCCTACTGACACTTCTACCACTTGCCCGGCTACATTCCCTAGAATTAGGCCCAGTACCGCCCCCTCTCTTGTAGGACTTTCTACATGCTGGCTCAAAAAGCTCTCCTGGATGCACTTTAAGAATTCCGCACCCTCTAAGCCTTTCACACTCTGACTATCCCAGTTAATATTGGGGGAAGTTGAAATCCCCTACTATTATTACCCTATTATTTCTACACTTCTGAGATTTGCCTACATATCTGTTCCTCTATATTCCCCTGACTGTTTGGGGGTCTATAGTGCACTCTCAGCAAAGTGCTTGCCCCCTTTTTGTTTTTAAGTTCTACCCATATGGCTTCATTAGAGGAACCTGCTAAGATATCATCCCTCCTTACAGCAATAATTGACTCCTTGATTAATATTGCGACACCCCCTCCTCTTTTACACCCCCCTCTGTCTCGCCTGAAGATTCTATACCCCAGAATATTGAGCTGTCAGTCCTGCCCCTCCCTCAACCATGTCTCTGTGATAGCAACAATATCATACTCCCATGTGTTCATCAACACCTTCAATTCATCTGCCTTACTCGCAAGACTCCTTGCATTAAAATAAATGCCATCCAGTCTTGCCATGCTCCCTTGTGCCGTTACATATTTGCTCTGCCTGCCAGGCTGACTTGTTTTTTCCTCTCTATTTGGCTGTGCATCACCCCCTATTTTCGCTCCACTCCGTATCCCATCCCCCTGCCAAGTTAGTTTAACCCCCACCAACAGCACTAGCAAACCTCCCCGCAAGGATGTTGGTCCTGTTCCGGTTCAAGTGCAACCCGTTTGACTTGTACAGGTCCCACCTTCCCCAGAAGCAGACCCAGTGATCCAGGAAACTAAAGCCTTCCCTCCTGCACCAACTCTTTAGCCACGCATTCATCTGCTGTATCCTCCTATTCTTATACCCACTAGCACGTGGCACCGGGAGTAATCCAGAGATTACAACCTTTGAGGTCCTGCTTTTTAATGTCTTCAACACTTTGGAGGTTTGGAAGTCTGATCTGCACTTTGGAGTTCTGATCTATTAGATTAGCATGGGTGCCGCTTATGTAGCCTTATATTGGACCTCGGATGAGGACAAAGTTGACCAGCAACAGGCTGCTGCTCACAGACCTGTAGCTCCAAAGGAGAGAGGGGAGCAGCTGAGAGATGTAGCTCACAGGAGGCCATACCTGGCACACAGGATCTACAGGCAGAGGATAAGCTTCCTCGACATCTCTGAACACCAGTGTCCCAGGAGGCTCAGGGTATCTCGTCAGACATTTGAAGCCTGCGGGACCTGATAGCCACACTTTACCAGTGGCTGTCAAAGTCCTCAACTTTTTTGCCTCTGGATCCTTCCAGGGCTCTGCCGGAGACATTTGCAGGATCTCCCAGTTGGCGGCGCATACAATGAATGCCATATGACTACTAGATGTGTCATCGAACAAGCCATCAGCATGCTGAAGATGCGCTTCAGGCGCCTGGACAGATCTGGACACACCATCCAGGGTCTCCAGAATGGTCTTGGTGTGCTGCGCTCTGCACAACATTGTGCAGCAGAAGGTTCGGACCTGCAGGAGGAACAAAACGCAGTGCACAGAGCCTCTTCGGAGGATTCCGAGGAGGCAGAAGGTGATGCGGGCAATGCACCACCAGTGACGCACATTACTGCTTGGGATGCCCTCATTATTGCGAGGTTCACTTGGGTTCCATTGGTGTACTCCTCTAACAACCATGTGCAAAAAGCACTTTTCCTCCACTGCCGGCCCCCCCCCCCCAATGCCACTAACACCAAGCAGTCTTGCAAACAAAGAAGCATCCCTTTCACAGCCCCTATTTGTCAGCATCAATTCATGTCACCATCGCAAAACTGAAAAGGCCACTTGCCAGCCAGCAACCAGGAATGTGGTGCAAAAGAATAATATTTATGTGCTTCAAAATAGACAACAAAAACTTAACAATATAACAATGTGCAACAAACCCATGTGCATACCCTTGTGCAACTACAAATCTTTACTCTTCCTTTTCCTAGCGCTTCTACATGGTGCAACTCCTGTGGCTTCAGCAGAGGTAGAGACAGGCTGCTCAGATCACTGCTCTGACTGTTGAGTTGCTCTTGGCCGACGTCCTCTGGGTTTTGGAGCCGGTGAGGGCCTACTTCACCTGCACCTGTGCAGGGACAGACTCTGCCATTGGGACACGCGGCAACATGCAAGATACTGACTGAGGCAGAGGTGGGGGGGGGGGGGGGTGGAAAACGGGTGTGAAGTGGAAGCACTTTGTCCCATGTCCCCTTCCACCATCATCTCATGGCCCAGCCGCATTTCCCTGCTAGCAATGTGCTGGAGAACACTTTGCTGCAGATCAGTGGGGTGATGAAAGGCCAAGGCTAGGGTATCATGTATCCTTTTTAAGGTGGCATTCAGAGTATGCAAGCCACTGTTGAAGGCCTGCATGCACTTGTGTGATTGCCGCGTTTGATGCTCCATGCAGTTGGCCACTCTTTCCATGGAAGAAAACATCATCGCAAAGGCCTGCGACATCATGCCACTCATGCTTGAGACGGACTCCTCCAATTTCTGCAATCATGCACAGTGTGCTTGGAATGCCTGCCAGTACATTGCACATTCTCTGCTGCTGCTCAAGTAGTATCATGTTCATGAGCCCCCGGGGTACAGCATCTGCGTCCAGCTGAGCAGAGCTTGGAGAGTCCTGCGCCCTCCGATGCTGACTCTCCACTGCTGTCCCTGGCTCCACCATCTGCACTTGCTTACTTGTGAAGTGCAAGTCACCATGTGAAAACCCAACTATCTTGCTAACTAGTCCCACCCAAGTCTTGAGTATCAGAGCTGGCGCATGGTCTGCATAAGTCCTGTGATGGTGCACCCTCTGAGGGAGTGCGCTCCTCTGAGGGGTCATCGTTGTCATGGGCGATCTCGATCACCTCTTGACGGATGCGTACAGGCCCTGTCAGAGATAAAAGACATGATTGAGTACCGTCAAGGTAAGAATGCTTGAAGTTATCATATGCAAATGATCATCAAGTCAAATTGACTGAGTGTTGTATGCCATGTAGCTGTCCGATATTTAATTCTGTCTCCAGGTAGCTGGCAGGCCCCCATCTCCTCATCTCTGCTGATCTCCAGTGCCGCCACCTCCTCTGCAGGTGTTAGTTGCGAGATGACTGGAGGGCCACCTCTGGTTCTCTGCCTCTCTGTGCTCTCTGAGGAAAAGATGACACCTATGAGTGAGAGTAATGGCATGCGTTCACCCGATAGATGGAGAGCATTTGTTGAGGTTGACTGAGGCATAGGCATGACATTGCATAAGGATGAGGGTGAGTGGCAGTGGTGGATGGATAGATGGGGGTGTGAGTAACTGCATAGAAGAGAGGGATGGGTGCACCTGCAAGGTGTGAGGAGTGATGTGTTGGATTAGGCTTGAGAAGGCAGAGTGAGGGGGTTAGGGTGATACGCACATTAGGATGTAGGGCGATGTGCCATTGCTCTCACCTTTCCTGCCCTACTGAGGTAATTGAAGCGCTTCCTGCATTGGATCCACGCTCCTGCTGCTGACCTTCTAGGCAACCTCCAACCACGCCGCCTTTGTGTCAGCAGCAGGCTTCTTACCCAGTCACTGGGGAACAGTATCTCCCTCTGGATCCTTAGGCGTCTAGCAGCACATCTAGGGAGGTGTCGCTGAAGCGGGGCGCAGCCTTTGCCTGTCTCGACTGCATTGCAATAGTGCTTTGTGTCCATGGCAACTCCAGCTGCTTCAACTTGCATGTTTGGAGTGTCCCTTTAAATACTGCAGTTCAGATCGAGTCAAGCAACACGGTGGCATAGTGGTTAGCACTGGTGCCTCGCAGCGCCAGGGACCCGGGTTAGAATCTGGCCTCGGGTGACTGTCTGTGTGGAGTTTGCACATTCTCCCCGTGTCTGCGTGGGTTTCCTCCGGGTGCTCCGGTTTCCTCCCACAGTCCAAAAATGTGCGGGTTAGGTTGATTTGGCTATGATAAATTGACCCTTAGTGTTAGGGGGGGATTAAATATGTGGGGTTACGGGGATAGGATGGGATATGTGTCGGTGTAGGCCCGATGGGCCGAGATGGCCTCTATCTGTACTGTGGGGATTCTGTGTGAGAGGGCAGGGACAGGGTGCTGGATTTGGATGATCAGCCATGATCGTATTGAATGGTGGAGCAGGCTCGACGGGCCGAATAGCCTACTCCTGCTCCTAGTTTCTATGTTAAGCAGGTCGTCATTACGCCCGCTGACACGAATTCACTAATTGGACAGGAAACCTGGAAATAAAATGATAATGAGGTGGCTGAGTTAAAAAGCCACTGACGGACGTGCTGCACTTATTTCCGGGTTTCTCCCACGCTATTGGCTCCCCCCAACCCCTAGCGTGTCGCAAGTCTGGAAAGGATTTAACCAGTAAGACAAGGCCCTTTGAATTCTTTTAGAATTTGAGATGAAATACAGCTCAAAGAAATGAGCAATCTTGTTCCTCCCGACAGAAAACCGACTTTGTATGAATTATGTAAAGACAAAATAATAGAACCCAATCCTCCTTACTCTTGTGCTATGGCAAGACAAACAGAAATGAGACATCGTTGGCAGTTCTGTAACATTTATGTTCATGATTCCATTTTGATCTAAAAGCCGTTTTCTTTTAGGCAATTGTCAGCAGCCATCCTGATGAGACTGGAGTGGATATACAATTTATAAAACAATTTAACAAGATAACATGGTACATTCCAGCAAATTCAATTGATGGGTGATGAGCAGTTAACAGAAGTGTTTCCTTATGTACATTAAGGTAGAATCATAGAAGTTTTTAGCACGGAAAGAGGCCATTCGATCCATTTCGCCTGCTCTCTGAATTAAAGCTGTGAGTGTAAAATTAGGCAAAAACCAGAGAATCCATGGACACAAATTCTATTTTGTCACCGTGCCCTGTGCACTGGATTTTAATTTGTAAATCGAAATTGCCACTGATCACGTTTAAAGATTCCCTGAACATAATACATACCATTTTATTAGTAGCAGCTGTACATCTTGCAGTCAATTGCTTTATGAATTGAGAACATTGCTGCAGCTGGATTTGAACACCCTCTCCCTCAACCATTTCTAACCCTTTCAAATTTTCGAACCAGAATCTTTGAACACATCAGAGATTCCTTACACGACTGATAGACTTTAATTAGTCACTCCATTATAACTTTGTTTTTGGATTCAATAGATTTTACTGTGAACTTGCAATTCTTCCTATTTCATTTAAACTTTACATACAATTAGCATTAAGCTGCCATCTAAATGGGAGAAACGTCACAGATATGGACCTAGGAGTTTTAACTTGTCTTAGTTTAGTGATTGTCCTATGATCTCGTTTCACCTGTCACCATTAATGGTGTCTTCCGATTATTGTCCAACTAGAACGCAATTATTCTGGCAGTTTTTGGAAAAAAAAATTCTTTCTCAGAATTATTGCAGTTAAGTCCTTTTAGCCTCACATAGAGTGCTCAGCTCAGCTTATTCCTTGGATTCAGACCTTTTTGGGAAGGTTCTCCCTCCATATGGGAAGTTATGTAGAATTTAACAGGGCCAGTGGCCCAGAAATTGATCTCGCTCTGTTCCCGCGGGGGTAAGGCTTCCCCGCGATCTCTCACTCCGCTTGTGCTTTTTCAGATCCAGCTCGCACGAACTTGATGTTCCAGACATCAGCTGGGCAGTGCTTGCGTATCCCACCGGCGTAGTGAATTCGTGCGAGCTGTGGGATCACGTGACTCAGTTAGAGCCAATGGCAGCACACCATCTTCCATTCATAAGTTTCACATACGTGCTGTGAAATCTATGAATCTTACACCCCCCCAAAATAACAGCTAAACCTCAATTAAATTAAAAAAAAAAACCATCACATTAATAAAATAAGTATAGTTAAATAAATTAACCATTTTAAATAAAAAATTAAATTTTTGAAAAAATTTAAAATCTTTTAAAAAGTTATAAAAATAAACTTACCTGTCTTTAAAGTCTCTAAAAAAGATATACCTGTTAAAAAAAATTCAAAAAATACTTAATTCACTACTTACCTTGTTAAAAGTGGGTCTTACTCCTTTTTCCATTTCTAAAATCTTCCGTACTTACCTGCGCGTCCAAAGCATGAAGTGCACAGCGTGCGCGCAGCCTGTAGCGCGCACGCGATGCACCGAGGAACCGCCCCCTTTTCAAAAGACCAATTGCCGGTTTTCAGCGCATGCGCAGGGCATGCAGAAAACCGGCAATTGGAGTGGGAATACGCGAGAGTACGCAGTGCGTACTCTCGCGTCGCGGGATGAATTTTTGGCCCAATGTGTCTGATATTAGTCCTGGACTTTAGGAGCATTCTGCTGGTTGGGAACCCGACTGCTTGAGTCTGCTAATGAGCAGTGGTTACTGCGTTGCATACTGGGAATGATTTCATGGCTTTTCACCCTCCTCTTGAAACAGAGCTTGTTATTCCATTTGCTGCAATTCTGTCTGTTTGGATTAGATGTCCGTTTGATGGACGCTAAACTTTTTTTAATAGATTGATACCGAAAAGAGAATTTCTCAATGCTCCTGAAGCATAAATCAAATCTGTATCTAGGAATTTTCAGTGGTAGCAAGTGATGAACATTTTCAATAATGATATACCGTTTCACCTAGTGTGCATCTGGATTGAATCAGAGACCTATTGATTATTAGTTCAGTGCTTTCAAATTGAGCTATACACCCAGACACAAGGTTCCCCCATTGACTATTACCAGGAACAGGACTGTTTTTAACAGTGAAAATCATTTGAACTGATTGTGCTGACTGCTTAAGGTTACCAAATCAGGGAAAAGTGTAAGGAGGGTAATACGATTGTAATGGAGGAGGTTTCAATTAGTGGGAATAAGGTTAAGTATTGGTTCATAACAGTGTAAATATTAAATTCATGCATATTTTGAAAGTGTGTGCCATATACAATAATATTTTTTATTCCGAAAGAAGCAACCCTCATTTCTGTGATATCTTTGCATGATCAATACTCATAATCAATAGATTTAGTACCGTTGTATATGATATCTTTTACTAAGTCCAATGGTGGTTAGCACCAAATTTAATAACTTGTTATACATTTACTTTTGTTTTCAGGATAGTGGCTGTGCAGGTGGTAATTTGATCGTGTTAGAGGTTTTTATTGGTTTACTGAGTTGAATGGCTTCTCTTTGCTAACTGCAGTGGCATATTTCTACCACAACAAAAAACATGTGGTTAATAGGAAATCTTCGCTCATCATTGAAGGAGTAGTGTCATATGCCCATTTTTCCACCCGCACCCGAAGCCAGGCTATGCATTTTAGTCGGGAGGATGGGAGCATGCAGACTAAAGACCTCTCTTTTATTAATGCTGTTTCTTGGTTGACCTGGTAGGATGCATAGCTGAATAATGTAGGAAAATGATTGCTTAGATTGCTGTGTGTGGAATCTGCTGAGGAGGCTATATGCTGTAAGGCACCAAAAGCAATTTGCCATCCTTGGAGAGTTTGGAATGCAGATGAGATTTTTTTCCCCTCTGGAATTTTGTTTTTTTTCCTTTAAAAGTGTATTCACTAAGGATTGAATATAGAAACTTAAAAATCTTGAGTGCATTCTCCTAAGGGATAATGATGTTCATTAATTCTGTTCCGGAAATAAATCTCTTGAATTGTTTGCCTGTTCAGGCTAGCGTTCTTTAGATTGGCCAGGTGGAAGAAGATGCTGCCAAAGTTATAGTGAAAGAGGAGGTAGTTGAGATACTGGATGGGATAAAAATTGATAAAGAGGAGGTACTAGAAAGGCTGGCTGTACTTGAAGTAGATAAGGACCGGATGGGATGCATCCTAGGATGCTGAGGGAAGTAAAGGTGGAAATTGCAGTGGTACTGGCCATAATCTTCCAATGCTCCTTAGATACGGGGGTGGTGCTAGAGGACTGGAGAATTGCAGATGTTGCACCCTTGTTCAAAAAAGGGTGTAAGGATAAACCCAGCAACTGCAGGCCAGTCAGTTTAACCTCGGTAGTGGGGTACCTTCCTCTAGTCCGATGAACAATCGTTCTCCTTCGAGCAGAGAAGGTTGAGAGGAGATTTGATAAAGGTGTTCAAAATCATGAGTGGTCTAGACAGCGTAGATGGAGCAAAACTGTTCCCATTGGCGGAAGGGTCGAGAACCAAAGGACACAGATTTAAGGTGATTGGCAGAAGAACCAAAAGTGATGAGGAAAAACTTTTTTACGCAGCGAGTGGTTAGGATCTGGAATGCACTGCCTGAAAGGGTGGTGGAGGCAAATTCAATAGTGGCTTTCAAAAGGGAATTGGATAAATACCTGAAGGAAAAAAAATTGCAGGGCTGTGTGGAAAGGGCAGGGGAGTGGGACTAGCTGAAGTGCTCTTGCAGAGAGTTGGCACGGGCTCGATGGGCTGAATGGCCTCCTGTGCTGTAACCATTCTGTGATTCTATGATTTCAGGATTGGTTGCAGAGCAATTGCTCCAGAAATACACGACATTTGTAGCATCAGCTGGTCGGAGTCCTGACTCCTTTCTAAGTCAACACTGGACAACAGCAAATGTGTCAATTGGTGTGGGATAAAGTCTCAGTGACACTCAAATTATTTTTGTGTTTGCACAAAGTAATTTTTAAAATGAGTTATTTGCTGCAGAATTGCTGTTAGCCGCTTGTACAAATAAATGTAGTCAGTGTAACTGCTTGAAAGAAGTTTCATTCTGTTGATGATAAAATACCTACTGTTATTCCTTATATTTTTTTAAATTGTACTAATATAAATAATTTCAAAATAAAGAGGACCACAACAGACAGACGCACACAGGAGTTGTAGGCAGTGGTGTTTGCATGATGCACATTAACACTACAACCATACTTGTCCCATTGGCAGCTGTTGCTCATTGACTCAATTCTTTTCTTCTGCTATTAGCACTTTTTTTCGTTTCAAACTGTGTAGCACTATGCGTCACCGCGGATTTCCAGGGAGTAAAATTCAACTTCGGGGGGAGAAACGGGTTGTAGCCGATTGGCCACTCGTTCTGCACCCTGCCCGATTTTCCAAAATCGACCCAGGACCATCACATTCATCATGCACTCTTTGCAATTGTTAAAGGCTGGTTTTCCATTCAGTACTGATGAATGGCTATTTGATCAAATACAGTTGAAAGATGCAATCGTCGGCTGCCTTCTTCTCTGTATAGTCGCAAAGTAGCCCCATGCCACCTTGGCACAGATCAAAGGCAATTGGGTTTAATTGTTAGCTGTGTCTGAGGCCTTTTAGGATCATTGATTGGCGGTAGTCCTCTTTAACGGACAGCCTGGTGGTCAAAGGTCTCCAAATGCGGGTTATATTGGTTCTGTGTAGTTGAGCAGGCAGTCTACCGAAGGCTTGCTGTTCGGGCTAGCTGGCAGAGTAGCTGAGCTAGATTTCAAACAGTAGTCTGTTCCACAGGGTAAGAAATTAATCTATATTTAGAGAGAAGAAGGTGCACTCTGCATCATAGTGGACATGAGGGAATGCTTGGTGATGCTGAACTTAAAAATATCTAGTGTAAAAACCCAAAATATGAAGCAACAATGACGCACTTGGAAAATTCTGTAAAATTAACAAGTTTATAGTATTTCCTTTAGACGAATATAAAACCACTATATGTTCAAAATGTACAGGTAAATTTCTAGCAAAAGTTATACAGTAGTGTGATCTAAAATATTATAAAATATGCACAATTTATTCCTTTTTTAAAAGGGGTTTACCACATGGCAGAGGCACAATAATCTTTGAACCCTAAAACAACTTCTATTCAAAATGCATGATCAAGGGAATAATCATTTTCCAACCCAAGTATGTCCATTTGCTATAAATAACATTTCTTACATAGTATTACATTACATAGTATTTACAGCACAGAAACAGGCTATTTGGCCCAACAGGTCCATGCAAGAGACCGGAAGGAGCGGACATGGAGGGAGCACAGCGAGAGCGGAGCAGTTGAAAGGAGCGGCAGCAACTCAACAGAGGCAGTTATTGAAAAAGTGACGTCAGAGTAAAAAAAGTGATGTCGGCACAAGGGAAGGAGCTGATTGGTGAGTAGCTGGTGAGTGTATTTTTTTTTTTAAGTTTATAAGTTTATTTCTGCTAAGTTAGTTAATAGCCTATTAAATAGAGGGAAAAAGCTGATTGGGGAGTGTTTTTTGTTAAGTTTTAAGTTTATTTTTGCTGGGTTAGTTCTTAGTCTATTAAATAGAGGCATGGCAGGGCAGCTCTGTCCTGTGGAGTGCACGTCCTGTGGCGTGCACATCCTGTGCCATGTGGGAAGTCCTGGACGCTTTGCGTAGCCTGGACGACCACATGTGCGGGAAGTGTCGCCAGCTACAGCAACTCGAGCTCCGGGTTTCGGAGTTTGAGCGATGGCTGGAATCACTGCGGTGCATCCACGAGGCTGAGAGTTACGTGGTTAGCACATTTCTAGAGGTGGTCACCCCACAGCTTAAGAGTATGCAGGCAGAGAGGGAATGAGTGACCGTCAGACAGAAGACGAGGACCAGGCAGGTAGTGCAGGAGTCCCTGGAGTGCATCGCGCTCTCCGACCAGTATTCTGTTCTGAGTACTGGTGAGGGCGATGGTTCCTCCTGGGGAGTGCAGCCACGGTACCACGGGTGGCTCAGCTGCACAGGGGGGGAGGAAAAAGAGTGGAAGAGCAATAGTGGTAGGGGATTTGATAGTTAGGGGAGCAGACAGGCATTTCTGCGGCCATAGACGTGACTCCAGGATGGTATGTTGCCTCCCTGGTGCCAGGGTCAAGGATGTCACTGAGCGGCTGCAGGACACTCTGAGGGAGGAGGGTGAACAGCCAGAGGTCGTTGTCCATATCAGTACCAACGACATAGGCAGAAAGAGGGATGAGGTCCTGCAGGCAGAGTTTAGGGAGCTAGGAGAGAGATTAAAAAGCAGGATCTCAAAGGTAGTAATCTCTGGATTACTCCCGGTGCCACGTGCTAGTAAGTACTGGAATAGGAGGATAGAACAGATGAATGCGTTTCTGGAGAGATGGTGCAGGAGGGAAAGCTTTAGATTCCTGAGGCATTGGGACCGTTTCTGGGGAAGGTGGGACCTGTACAAGCTGGACAGGTTATACCTCAACAGAGCCGGGACCAATATTCTCGCGGGAAGGTTTGCTAGTGCTGTTGAGGAGGGTTTAAACTAGCTTGGCAGGGGGATGGGCACCAGGAGGTGCAAAAATGGGTTTAGAATGCATGTACGTAAACGCACAAAGTGTGGTGAATAAGGTTGGTGAGCTACAAGCACAATTAGCCATGTGGCAATATAATGTTGTGGCAATAACGGAAACGTGGCTTAAAAACTATGAGGACTGGGCACTTAATATTCAAGGGTACAAGGTGGTCAGAAAAGATAGGGAAGGAAAAAAGGGAGGTGGGGTGGCAGTGCTGATTTAAGGAAGACATTGTAGTGTTGGAAAGGGAGGATGTTCTTGAGGGGACAAGGACAGAATCCATTTGGTTAGAGTTGAGGAGCAAAAAGGGTATGGTCACGCTATTGGGGTTATTCTACAGGCCTCCAAATAGTGAGAGGGAGGTAAAGGAGCAAATCTGTGGGGAAATCGCAGAGATATGCAAGAGCGATAGAGTGGTGATATTGGGGGACTTTAATTACCAAAATATCGATTGGGATAATGCTAGGGAAAGGAGGGGGAGGAATTTCTGAAATGTGTTCAGGAGAGTTTCCTTGACCAATATGTTCTTGGCCCAACTAGGAAGGAGGCATTGCTGGGCCTGGTGCTGGAGAATGAGGTGGGCCAGGTCGACCAAGTGTCTGTGGGAGAACACTTGGGTACGAGTGATCATCGTATCATAAGATTTAGATTAGCAATGGCGAGGAGCAAAGAACAATCTAGAGTCGAACTTCTAAACTGGAATAAGGCTAACTTCAATGGGATGTGAAAGGATCTAGCCAGGGTAAAATGGAACCAAAGACTGACAGGAAAAACTGTAACGGAACAATGGGTGATCTTTAAGGAGGAGATGTTCCAAGTACAGGCTAGGTACATTCCAACAAGAGGGATGGGTAAGGGAACCAAAGCAAGGGCTCCTTGGATGACGAGGGAGATAGAGAAGAAGATGAAACAAAGAGGATGTATGATGCATGTCGGGTGAATTCTTCAAGGGAGAACCAGACCAAATACAATAAGTTGAGAGGGGATGTGAAGATGAAAATAAGATTGGCAAAGAGAGAATATGAGAGTAGAATGACGGTTAACATAAAAGGGAACCCAAAAATCTTCACCGGCATGTAAACAGTAAGCAGGTAGTGAGAGGCGGGGTGGGGCCTATTAGGGACAAAGAAGGTGATATATGCTTAGAGGCGCAGGGCAAGGCTAGAATACTCAGAGTACTTTGTATCTGTGTTTACTAAGGAGGTGGATGCTGACAAAATATCAGTAGAAGTGGAAAAGGTAGATGGATGGGGTGGAAATTGATAGACAGGATGTACTAGAAAGGCTGGGTATGCTTAGAGTCGACAAGTCGCCTGGTCCAGATGGCTTGCATCCCAGGTTGCTAAGGGAATTGGGGGAGGAGATAGCGGAAGGGCTTGCCATAATTTTCCAATCTTCCCCAGATGTGGGGGAGGTGCCTGAGGATTAGAAAGTGGCAAATGTGACACCATTGTTCAAGAAAGGGTGTAAGGACAATCCTAGTAACTAGGTCAGTTTAGCATCAGTGGTGGGTAAAGTTTTAGAAACAATAATCAAGGGAAAATATTAACGGGCACGTGGAGAGATTTAAGCTAATTAAGGAGAGCCAACACGGATTTGTAAAAGGTAGATCGTGTTTGACTAATCTAATTGAATTTTTTGATGAAGTAACAGAGGATTGATGAAGGGAATGCAATAAATGTTGTCTACATGAATTTTCGGAAGGCATTTGACAAAGTACCACATAGAAGGCTGGTTAATAAAATTGAGGCTCATGGAATAGGTGGGTCAGTGGCAGCTTGGATAAGGAATTGGCTTCAGGACAGAAAACAGCAGTTGTGGTAAATGGCTGTTTTTCAGACTGGAGGATGGTAGACAGTAGTGTTCCCCAAGGGTCAGTGCTGGGGCCACAGCTTTTTTTGATGTATATAAATGACCTGGATATTGGAATACAGAGTAGAAATTCTAAATTTGTTGATGACACCAAACTTGGGGGTGTGGCAAACAGTGATGATGATACCAATCGACTGCAACAGGACATGGAAAGGCTAGCAGAATGGGCAGACAAGTGGCAGATGGAATTTAATACAGAGAAGTGTGAGGTGATGCATTTTGGCAGAAGGAACAGGGAGAGGCAATATACACTTAATGGCACAGTTTTAAAGAGTGTGCAGGGACAGAGGGACCTGGGAGTTAATGTGCAAAGGTCCCTGAAGGTGGCAGGACATAGAGTGGTTAACAAAGCATATAGGATCTTGGGCTTCATAAATAGAAGTATTGAGTACAACAGTAGAGAAGTTATGCTGAACCTTTATAAAGCGTTGGTTAGGCCACAACTGGAGTATTGCGTCCAGTTCTGGTCACCACACTTTAGGAAGGATGTGAAGGCCCTTGAGAGGGTGCAGAAGAGATTTACCAGAATGGTTCCGGGGATGGGGGAATCTTAGCTACAAGGACAGGTTGGAGAAGCTGGATTTGTTTTCATTGGAGCAAAGGAGGTTGAGGGGTGATTTGATAGAGGTGTACAAGATTATGATGGGTTTGGATAGGCTAGACGGGGAAAGGCTGTTCCCACTAGTTGATGGTACAAGGACTAGGGGACATAGATTTAAGGTTTTGGGCAAGAGATACAGGGGGGATGTGAGGAAAAACTTTTTTACACAGCGAGTGGTGATGACTTGGAACTTGCTGCAGACGGAAGTGGTGGAAGCGGAGACACTCAATGTTTTCAAGGGGAGACTGGATAGGCACTTGAGGGAAATAAACTTGCGGGGGAATGGGACTGACTGGATTGCTCTACAGAGCCGGCGCGGACTCGATGAGCCGAATGGCCTCCTTCTGTGCCGTTATGACTCTAAATCACTTTTAGTAAGTCTAGCGATTCCATAACACACACTGATCCTGAAATTTGGCATTTACTGGTAAGAAAGCTGGATTTTTTTTTAAATAACGGCAATAATAATCAATAATCAAAGATAATTTGTCATGTGACATCGTAGTGGCTTCTGAAATTTAAACTGTAGTCCTTTTGAATCGTTCATCCTAAATGTCATACTTCATGATGTTACACAATTCCACATATTTTAGAATGATTGAGGCAATAATCTAATCCTGTGCATTCAGGTCACCTAAACAGCTCATGCAGCGCTCTCATAATTTGACATCATCTCAATTGCTGAACTAGATTGCTGCCTTGTTTTTTGCCCCAAGTGCCTATTATCGATATGGTTTTGTCTAGTATTTGAATGTTAAGTTTTATTTCTGCCCAAGAGGTTTAGTAAATGTGACAAATAGAGCCTTGGTTTCAAATGTCTGCGCCCTACTATAATAGGCACTGATTTATCAGGACAACTGTCAGATAAATGATGATGGACAGCATGAAAGAGAGTGCACCAGTACAGTGAGAGGAGTGTTGTTGCCATATAGTTCATGAATTGTCTATGTAGCTTCCTATTGTAAATAACCCATACCATGTCTAATTTTGGCACTCTTTTAAGCATTGTAATTACTCACCACAGTTAATAGGTGCACATGTAGAGACGTGTGCACAAAAGGGACTAAAAAATATAAAGACATTAGGGTTTTTTTTTAAAGTCGTATTTTTCTTTCATTGTTTTAGGGATGAGACCTTCACAGTTTTAGAAACAGTGGGTGGAATTTCCCCAGTGACTGAGTAGATGGAAAAATTCCAAATTACTTTATTTAAAAAGTAATCTATATATAACTATTTCAACTGTTTTTCAAAAAGTTCTCAGCTGAAAAAAATCCATTATGAAATTGATAGCTCATGCATAGACTTAAATGGAATTTGAACTGCAGAAGACCTGCAATTTATTATGAAGGCTATTGATGCAGCACTTGTGTGATAAAATAAGGGACTGACTTTTATGGATGGAAAGAAAGAAAAAAACTTTCATTTATATACCACCTTTCATGTCCTCAGGATGTCCCAAAGCATTTCACAGCCAATGAAATAGTTTTGAAGTGTAGTCACTGTTGTAATGTAATTGTGCACAGCAAGGTCCCACAAATAGCATTGAGATAAATGACTAGATAATCTATTTTAGTGCTGTTCGTTGAGGGATAAATATTGGCCAAAGCACTAGAAGAAATCCCCTGCTCCTCTTCGAATAATGCCATGGGATATTTTACATCACTTGAAAGGACATATTTTACATCACTTGAAAGGACATGAATGGTTTAAGTCTCATCTGAAAGACGCCACTTCAACAGAGCAGCACGCTCTCAGTACTGCACTGAAGTGTCAGCCTAGATTATGTGCTCAAGTCTCTGGAGTGGGGCTTGAACATTTGCCAAACTAGGATTGGGCCAAAATTTGATCCTATGTTATGAGGGTATGTAGATTAATACTCAACACTAAAGAATATTTCAATAGGGAAAAAGAACAGTCACACTAAGATGCATTCTCTATTAATAGTAGGTAACATGTAACTCAGCTTAAATCATTTTAGTCTTTATACCAAAGCACAAAATGTGCTGTGTTTTGGATCTGGGACCTTTTTTGTGGACAACCTTCTTAGTATCTATAAAATCTTGTATGAAAGTGATGGTACTTTGAGAAGTGCCTATAGCTTTTTAAGTGACAGACAGAAAACTATTATAACTAGCCAGTGAGGTTTGCCTTTGAGGAATGGGCACACAGTTTGAAGAGGCAGATTGGGAAAAATATTTGTTTAAAAAGAAACTGCTGGAAATGACCCTCTTTTTAATGTAAAAACTTGGGTGTGATGGCTTAACACCTGGACATCTTTGCTTGTCTGATTCTCTGTGCTGATGATGACCCTTTTCTGTCACCAAGTTCAGATGGAGGGCTGGATAAAACAATTTATTATATAATCCAGCCAGGCAACAGTACATGCTGGAAGCATCTCATTTAGTGTATATATAATTAAGCTTGTTTAAACAGGCTATTCTCTGTATACAGGTAATCAAGAACTGAAACCAAATAAATGCTATTGTTTTCTGCACAACAAAGTCTTAAAGTTACTGCCATGCACGATGCTTGTTACAGAAGTGCACATCTTCTGTTCCAAAGCTATACTTCAGGCCTCAATCACAATCTTTCACGCCTGGTAACCGTTTGAGAACCAGGGAGAGTGAACAGCTGATGGTCTTGAAGGAAAGAGAGAGAAAGAGAGCTTTGCAAATTCCAATCTAATTGTACTTGTTAGGCTGTCTTGCAAGTTGTCAAAATTCTGCCAGATAAGACCTTTTAAAGATGGTTTCCTCCTCCAGTTATTTTTCCAAAAGTCCTTTTATAATATCAGTGAAGAGAGAAGCTGAGGAGTAAAGCTGCTTTAAATTGTCTGCATGTCAACCCCTGGCTGAGTTGACTGCAATACAGACGATAGTATTTAACATCTTACTTCCTAACATTTCCTCTGAGCTCAATTTACCAATAAAACACATTTCAAGTTGTACATCTTTAAAAGGTATTGCCTGTAAACAGAGTTTCAAGACCCTTTCTGTTACCACTACCAAAGTGATCCTATTAGCACCATCTTTTAAGAGTCTGAACTGGTGGAGATTGATTGGCAACTTGCATATTGTGCAGGCAGAGTGAATGAGCATTTCTTGTTATCTTCTCTAGCACCTGAGCACAAACATTTGAAGACCTCTACTAATGAAGAAGGGTTGAACATTTTTTCCCCTAACTAATCCCAGATGCTCTGACTTGCACAATATTTTGCAATTTTTGCTTCAACTTAAAATGAATCACTTGAAATGTACAGAATCATTTTTAGAAAATACATGAGATGTACATTTTAAAAAGTGAAAATACGCTCTGAATAAGGTATTAAAAGTACAGACTTTTAATGAAAAGAATAAGGTATTAAAAGTACAGCTTTATCATCAGTCTAGTATTGACATTAGTCTATTACTGGTTTTGTTGCAGTATTATGTATATTTACTGTGCACAGTAGCTATTTACTTCATTTTATATTTATGAATCTATTTTCTGTAATTGAATAAGGCAAGCTAATATCTTCTAGTTTGTACTACAGTAATAATGAGCAATCTAAATGATTGCTGCCTGAATGTATGAACACTATCACATACCTGATTAGATTTGAAGGTTTTCATTGGACTTTTTCCCCATCCTAAACTTTTGAGGATTTTGGTAGGGTTTCAGAAAACAACTACCATTTATATAGCACCTTTAATGTAGAAAACATGCCAAGTTGGTTCACAGAGGCATAATCAAAAAACAAGATTAGCGTGTCCCAAGTGAATAGTTTATTCCTAGAAAACTGTGAACATTCAAATGATATGTATTGCTCTTTAATAAATCTTTCTAATATTCAGTGAAAGATTGACCCAATATCCATGTTGTATCATTAAAAATGACTTGCAAAATTTGAATGCCCCAAGCTCCTGCACACATGAGGCCCAAACGCATGATTGCGTCTGTTCCTGTAAAATAGCTGCATAATGTCAGGGTGCGTTTAATACAAAGATGAAGAAGCTATTGGTAACGTAGAACAATTGATATGAGATAAAAAAAAAAATTATGTTGGAGGTCCAAAATTACAGGAAAACACTACTGCCCAGAATTTGCTGAAAAAATAATGCCATTGAACTACACACACGCCGTTATTAATGTGTAAATTGACCAGCAACTTGTGGCGCGGAAGAGATACCACGTGAATTGCGAATCGTCGCAAGTTGCTGGCCGATTTGCGCTGCTCTGCCATTAGCTTCACGAAAACAGCATCTTGTCCTTAACCTACCTGTGAGTTTCATGAAATTGCTGCCTTTGCACATTAATTGCACCACAGAAAGTTAAGTCTAGTAATTAATAGCACAACAATGTGATAATTGTTAATGACTGCCAATCAATTTCTCTTGCCCAGAGAGTGGGACTACCTTCAGGTAATGACTTGTAATTGGAGATGTTCTAAATGTCAAATTTTTATATTTTAATTTCTTTCTTCTTTCTTTAGCTTTCTGTCTCCTCTCTCCCCCTCTCTCTCTCTCTCTCTCTCTCTCTCTTTTTCTCTCTCTCTCAATCCCTCTCTTGGGCTGGAGTTTTCACATTGGAGAGTGTGCGGGTTTGGTGGCAGGTCGGTGGTTCAAAGCGCAGAAATTGACAGCGTCGGGAACCCGCTGTCATCCCACCGACTTCCGCCTTTTACTGGGGCGCGTTTCGAGACGTTCCATGAACCCACTCTGGAGACGCGGGCGATCTCATTGAGGTTGTTACCTGCTTGTTTACAGACCCTTAACTGCCCTTTTAACGTCAGGTTTGAACTTTAACTGGATACGATAGCAAAATACTGCGGAGGCTGGAAATCCGAAATAACGGAAAACGCTGGAAAAACTCAGCAGGCCAGGCAGCATCCATGGCAAGAGAAACAGAGTTAACGTTTCAGGTCGAAGACCTTTCGTCAGAACTGGAAAAAAGCAGGAAATGAAATAGATTTAAAGCAAGGATAAAGCTGGGAAAAGGGGGAGGGGATGAAAGAACAAAAGGAGAGATTAAGAGACATTGAGAGACATTAAGAGATGATCAAGGCAAGAGGAGGTGTTAATGTGACAGGTTGAGGCTAAAAGAAGTGTGAAATGCACTGGCAGAATGAAGGACAGCTGCCAGCTTTATCCTTGCTTTAAATCTATTTCATTTCCTGCTTTTTTCCAGTTCTGATGAAAGGGCTTCAACCTGAAACGTTAACTCTGTTTCTCTCTCCACGGATGCTGTCTGGCCTATTGAGTTTTTCCAGCGTTTTCTGTTGTTATTTTGAACTTTAACTGGTTGCGCACGGGATTCACGCACCTCGGGAGCCTGGCCTGTGAAAGGAATGCGGACGCTCAGTGGCCATTTTGTGAGTTCATTAAGTGACAGCTGAAAAAAGCACAAACTCACCCTTTACAACTGCTTCCTTGCCTAAGGGAAAGACTCTTGCTGACACCATTTTGTGCAGAGATTTACCTTTCAGAAGTTTGCAGGTGATTTTTGAAACCTCTGAAGCCACTCTCACCACATTGCTAGTCACTCTCAGTACATTGGAGGATTGCGCCTCTGATCTCCACTTTACCTGGCATCTATTAGATCAGCATGGGTGCCGCTTATGCTGTCTCACCTTGGACTTCAGAATCGGACCAAGATGAGCCTCAGCACCAACACCAGCCACAGCAGCAGCAGCAACACACCAGCAGCCTTCTCCTTACTAACCTGATGCTCCACAGGAGAGAGGATCAGCACGGGTGCACGGCGCCAGATGCGATACCCCTAACACAGGGTATACAGGCAGAGGATGAGCTTCCTCAACATGACTGAGCAGCAGTGCTTCAGGAGGCTCAGGCTATCGCGCCAGGTCATCGCAGACATTTGCAGCTTGCTGGAACAAGACCTACTGCCCAGAGGAGCGGGTGAACACGCCTTACCAGTGGCTGTCAAAGTCACCACCGCCGTCAACTTCTTCGCCTCTGGCTCCTTTCAGGGATCAGCAGCAGACATTTTGCAGGATCTCGCAGTCGGCCGCCCACAGATGCATCACCCAGGTGACTGATGCCATGTTTCACAAGTCAGCCAATTATATGGAATTTGTCACTGATGAAGCCAGTGTTACTGAGCTGGCGCTTGGCTTTGCGGCTCTGGCTGGCTTCCCACAGGTGCAGGGCATCATCGACTGTACACATGCCCATCAAGACATCCCCACATCACCCAGGAGTGTTTGTGAACCGCAAGGGCTTCCACTCCCTCAATGTGCAGCTCATCTGCAACCATAAAAAGATCATCATGCATGTGGATGCCGGATTCCTTGGCAGCTGTCATGACTCTTTCGTGTTGCGCCAGTCCACCCTCACTCAGCTCTTCGCACCTCCAAACAGACTTACCGGCTGGCTGCTTGGGGACAAGGGCTATCCACTGAAGATGTGGTTGATACCGTTGAGGCCAAGGAGTGCTATAATGATAGCCACATGTCCACTAGATGTGTCACAGAGCAAGCAATAGGCATGCTGAAGATGCGCATCAGATGCCTTGACAGATCTGGAAGAGCCCTTCAGTATGCACCAGCCAGGGTCTCCTGAATCATCGTCTTATGCAGCACGCTGCACAACATAGCACAGCAGCGAGGATTGGAGCTGCAGGAGGAGCAAGGCGCAGAGCGCATAGCCTCTTCGGAGGAGGAGGAGGAACAGGTGGAACACAAGGAGGAGAAGGAACCCGAGGTGGAGATGGCACCAGCAGTGGCGCACATTGCTGCCCGGGATAGCCTCATAATGGCCCGATTTACTTAACTTGTACCCATATGGCTCCCAGATACTGTACCAACTCTCTCTTTTTCCCCCCCCTCCCCCAACAACACCACAAAGCAGTCCTACAGTGACCAATCCATTTCTGTCACCCAAACCCCCATTGCTCGAGGTTAATAATGTCTCACCATTCACTCCAACTGACAAAGCCACTTCCCAGGTAGCAGGCAAAAATGGACAAGACTGGAAAGTCGTGCAAAGAAATAGTTATGTGCGTCATAAACAGAACTGAAACTTGACACTAACATTTTGGCAAAAACTCGTGCATACCCTTGTGCATCTGCAAATGTGTCTTTTTTCTTTTCTGCGTGCTTCTACGAGGTGCAACCCCTGTGGCTTCAGCAGAGGTAGAGGCAGGCTGCTCACTTCCCTGCTGTGACTGCTTTGACACTTTTGGCAGACGTCCTCTGGGTTTTTGGGCCCTGCCAAAGACTGCTCCTCTTGCAACTGTGCAGGGGCAGACTCGGCTATCTGGATCAGAGGCAGCATGTGGGGCTCTGACTGAGGGGGAGGCAACGGGG
Organism: Squalus acanthias; assembly: GCA_030390025.1. Lineage (NCBI taxonomy): Eukaryota > Metazoa > Chordata > Chondrichthyes > Squaliformes > Squalidae > Squalus > Squalus acanthias. The sequence continues at coordinate 20,688,525 of CM059443.1, forward strand.
GAGAAGTGGGAGTGCTTTGAGCAGAGCCCCCATTTCCATGTGTCCTCTCACCATCATCCCTCTCATGGGCCACCCGCATTTCCCTGCTGCCAAGGAGCTGGAGAGCACCTTGCTGCACATCAGTGGGGCGATGAACACCCAAGTCTATGTTGGTATCCCTTGTCGAGATGAGGTCAATGAGAGTCTGCAATCTGTTCACAGCAAGCATGTTCTCGTTCGACTGGCGCATTTCCTGCTCCATGCAGGTGGCCATCCTTTCCATGGAACAGCACATCATCGCCATAGTCATCGCCATCGCCTGTGAGATGGTGGTGCTCTTGTTGGAGATGGACTCCTCCATTCTCTGTACAGTCACACACATTGCAGCTGCCAGAGCCTTGCGCATTTGTTGCTGCTCCTCCAAGATCAAACTCTTTCTTGATGGCCCCCCGAGGTTCAGCATCTGTGTGCAGTTGAGCAGAGCTTGGAGTGTCCTGCAACCTTCATTGCTGTCCCTGTCTCCACCATCTGCTCTTTGTCACTTGTGATCTGTGAGACACCAGGTGACAAAACTACTCTATGTCTCGCTGGACCCACCGAGGTGCGCGTATCTGCGCTGGTGCTGGGTGTGCATGGGTCTGGTGACGGTGCACCCTCAGAGTGGAGCTTCCTCTGAGGAGTCATCCTCCTCCGGCTGGACAGTGGCGGGGGTGGGGGGTGCACTTGATGCACCTGTGAGAGTAAAGACATGAATTAGAAATGTAATAATGTGTGACGTACCATTATGCACATGATGACATTTCACCATGAGTGACTGTTGTATGCCATGTGGCTGTATGATATTTAATTCTGTCACCAGGTTGCTGGGAGGTCCCTCTCTCTCCATCTCCCACCGCCAGCAGCTCTGCAACTCCAGTGATTTGCAGTGCCTCCTCCTCTGCTGGAGTCAAGTTGGTGTAAACTGGAGGGCCACCTCCGGTTCATTGCCTCTCCCTGTTGTTCTGGGCTCTCTTCTCCTGCAAGGAGGGAAAGAAGAGAACAGAGAGTAGTGAGATTGATGGAATGAGTGTAAGGAATGGATGTGCTACATTTGTAGAAGGTGACTGAGGGAGTGGCATGACATTGCCAAATGGCCTCCTTCTGTGGCATTCCTTCCGATGATTGCATTAGGATGAGGGTGAGTGGTGGTTAGTCAGATGGGGATATGAGTAGGTGCATAGAGAGTGAGGGATGGGTGCACCTTGCAAGGTAGGTCGGTGTGAGGATTGACGTGCAGGAATAGGCTTGGGAAGGCAGAGTGAAGGGGTTGGGGTGACTCACACAACAGGATGTAGTTGAATGTGGCATTGCACTCACCTTTCCTGACCTCATGAGATCATTAAATCTTTTCCGGCATTGGATGCAGGACCACCTTACTACATCTCTGCTGCTGACCTCCTCCGCGATCTCCAGCCACACCCTCTTGGTGTCTGTGGCTGCTCTTTTGCACCTATCCCCAGGGAACAGGACCTCCCTGCGTGCTCTGACTCCCTGGACCAGGACTTCCAGGGAGAATCTGGGCACAGCCTTTTATCGCTGTGACTCCATGTCTGCTTGGACCCATACAAATCTCTGCGATATCGAACAATTGCCACCTTTATGCCTCCTCCAACTGGAATGTGTGCAAGGCTCCTTTAAATATCCGAGCTGAAAACGAGTCATCGGTGACGTCCGCAGACCCGCTCCATTTAATTGGACCAGGAAACCCGTATGACTGTTTCAATTGATGCAATTGAGTTAAACGCGCAGTGCAGAACACGCTGTTAAAAACTTCGGGATGATGACCCGTTACGTGGCCCGCATGCACCCGCCCCGACTCTCGGGTAAAGATTCCGGCCTTTATTTCTCTTTCTGTACCTAATTTGACATTGAATTCACCCACTCTAATTCACCCTCCTTCCTCTATTTATTTCTCAATTCTTAAATCTCATTGGTTAAGAAGATACACTGTATGTCCCATTGTTCACTAAGGTCCCAGATGCCCTTTTGCCCTCGCTGCGCCGTTACCAACGCGCACTTCCAGCAACTTTTGGATAAAAATATTTTGAGCTGAAGGGTGCAGGACCAAGTCTAACTATCAGGGCATGCCATGAGATGCCCCGCTCCAGCAAATTCTGGGTCTACTTGTTCAACTGTTTTACAGTAACCTAGCAGTTGCATTATCCATTGGAGCGGTGATGTAAGTGAAAGGCTAATGTAGGTGATAGTGACACAGGAGCTGAAAGTATAAATCATCACAAGAGATTTACTTTCTGTTTGACATCATTCCCTGAACTGCCTTGCTCATATACACTGGGTATCTTTTAATCCTATGAGTAAAGATAGAAACTAAGTTTATAGCATTTTCAAAAGTTAAATAATTTAATTTCAATAATTTCACATTATTTATTTTTTACCTTTTATCCTTTATTTTTATACTGCTGATTTCCCTCAAACTTCTATATTTTTAATAGGAAATCTGATTTATAATCATACTTTACATTAATGGTGTGTTATAAAAGGCAATTAACTGAATTTCAGTTTAAATTTAGGTTTGTGGCTCATATACTTTTCTTTTGAGGAAATCCCAAAATGATAATGACTTAATGCTGCTGACTAAAATCCGATTTAATATTTAAAATATTCTGTTCATTGAAAGTAACCGTTTCATAAAATAGTATTTAAAATATTCACAGTAATATACTGGCTGTACACAAAATACAGTTTCATTACTGTTATTGCAAGATAGCAATTATCAAAAAAACTCTTTTCTTGTACAGATACAGAATGTTTAATTGGAATAATTTTTTTCCAAATGCTGTTCTATATTATATTTCTATGAATTTTAAATGAGGACTGTCGCGGTTTTGAGCTACATTACATTATCACGTAAATTAACACTGATGCCAAGAAATACCATCTTAAACAGCTGGTTTGATGTAGAATATGAAAACCATTCAGAATCAGTTTTCTAAATATAGCAGTTAGGCTAGCATGTGTTTCCTTAGTGATAATTAATTGAAGAGGAATGTGACGCACAACTGGGTTGCATAATATCGCCATGTGCAGTATCTTAAAGTGCTGAATTATATTACCTGAAGAATAATGCAAAGTAACAGACCTCATACATTTCATGACCATAAAAACAATGAGTATTACAGATATTGCTGGTGCAATAACTGTCGGAAAGCTCCCAGACCATGATCGGACTGTTCCCATAAATGTTATTTAAAAAAATCTATAAGTTGTAAATCATTTAGCTTTTTAGTAAAACAATCTAATTATTTAAAGAAACAAACCATTTGTATTTATATAACGCCTTATTGCATCCTCACAATGGTCATGAAGCATTTTGGGATAATCAATTACTTGGAAAGTGCAGTCATTATTGTTATGTAGACAAACCTGGCAGCCAATTTGTGCATAGCAAGGTCCGACAAACAAAACATGAGATAAATAGCCAGTTGTTCTGTTTTTACTGCCTTTGGTTGAGAGAAGGATGTTGGCCAGGACACCTGGAGAACTCTCTGCTTTTTGAATAGGATTGTTTATGATCACCTAAATAGATGGATGGGGCCTAAATTTATCATCCCATCCAAATTACAGCACTCCCTTAATACTGCACTGTCTCATATGCACTCAAGTCCTAGAGTGGGACATGGACCCACAGCATTCTGTCTTGGAGGCAAGAATGCTACCACTGAACCAAGCTAGCAAAATAGTACCACGATTTACATGTGCCACATAATATGTGAATGGTTGAAAATGTGTATCAAGTACTTATCAAGCTGTGACATCATCTAATCATAGTACCATTTTGATTCTGGAAAGATGAGAGCGATTTGATTTCAGATAGAAAAGTGTCAAGCAATGTTAATTACTATGGGGCAGGTTGATGTGTCTGAACGTAACATGCAATTTGTAAATAACAACAAAGGCAATTCCTATGTGAATGTTGCACTAAGAACGTTAAATTTAAAAAGGTTATCTTGTGAGTAATTCGAATGCATTGTGTATTTGTGTTACATTAAAAAAAAATGTTTAGAAACTATTTAATGTGATCTTTATCTACTGATTTCTGTGGATTTATTTCATGTATTGTCTTTGATCCTTAAACCAGGCACGTGAAGTGGCCTTTCATAAGAACATAAGAAATAGGAGCAGGAGTAGGCCAATCGGCCCCTCGAGCCTGCTCCGCCATTCAATAAGATCATGGCTTTTAATATACTGAAGAAGCTTTCTCTACTGTCCATAACAGTACCTCTTGGATCAATGCCATACAGTATGTGAACTGATTTAAGAGATTTTTAAAATTATGATTGAACTGTAACTCTCATAATTTATTTCCATTTAAAATAAGAATAGAATTAAATAAGTGATCACTGGTGTGACTAGAACCAAGCAAGAGTAACAGCTTACACTTAAAAAAATTTTTTTCATGTAACAAATGGTCTAAAGGTTATACCCATCAGGGAAGATTGAACAGGCTGGGGCTCTTTTCTCTAGAAAAGAGAAGACTGAGGGTGACCTGATATAGGTCTTCAAGATTATGAAAGGTTTTGATAGGGTAGACGTAGAGAAGATGTTTCCACTTGTGGGCGAGACCAGAAGTAGGGACCATAAATATAAGATAGTCACTAATAAATCCAAAAGGGAATTCAGGAGAAACTTCTTTACCCAGAGAGTGGTTAGAATGTGGAACTCACTACCACAGGGAGTAGTTTTGGCGTATAGCATAGATGCATTCAAGGGGAAGCTAGATAAACACATCAGGGAGAAAGGAATAGAAGGACATGTTGATAGGGTGAGATGAAGAGGGAAGGGAGGAGGCTTGTGTGGAGCATAAACATTGGCATGGACCTGTTGGGCCAAATGGTCTGTTTCTGTGCTGTTAGTACTTTGTAATACACAGGAGGAGCAAAGGACACTGAGCAGGAAGTTAGGGGAGGTGAATAAAGGCATGGTCAAAGATATGTTTTGAGGAGCCTGGTTGTTGAAAAAGGAATTTAGGGAGAGAGTTCCTGTTAGAGATATAACTGGTTTGAGGTCATTCCAGATTTTTTCAGTTCTGACAAAACCTGAAAGGTTAACTCTGCTTCTCCCTCCACAGATGCTGCCTGACCTGCTGAGTATTTCCAACATTTTCTGTTTTTATTTCAGATCTCCAGCATCTGCAGTATTTTGCTCTTGTAATGGGGTTTGAACTGATAGTTAGGATGCTGTGTTATGGGGTGTGGCATGAGCTAACAGTTGTCAGCAGAATGAAGCAATGAAAGTACTACAGTCTGGCCTGCTGAGGATTAGATTTTCTTTTCAATATTCTTAAAAGTAATTCTACTGATTATTTTCTTAAACTTTTATGAAAATGTACTACATGGTAAAGAATCATGTGTTTTCTTCTGTAAAATGGACCCATTTATAATTCACATCCTATGTATTGTACATATTGTCCTTTTCAGTGTACCTAAAACTATATATTTCACAGAATAACATTTACACCCCACCTCCACATAATGCTACTAAACAGTCAAATCTAGCACATAATCTTTACACGCTGCCTCCACACATGATGTTACTAAGCAGAATTCTAGTACACTAGGGATTTGTATAAAAGAAACCCTGTTCAAAATGCACCTCCTACCTTCCTTGCTTTTTAGCAGACCACTTGTTGGAATGGATTTCTTCTGGTTTTGTGTACCTTGTTACATTTAAAATGTCATTGTGCATTATCTTTTAATTCATTGGTGGCAGGCGTGTGTAGGTATTAACATTATACATAATTCGAAACGCTGACTCACACTTCACCCACTGGTGCACACATTTCTGGGAAGTGGGGCGGTATGCTTCTCTGGAGAATTTTTATACTGGAATGGTGCATTGTGATTTATTTAAAACTTTCTTTAACTTCATAATTAATAGCTTAAATTTTTTTTTAAGTAAGTGTTATTTGGATTTACCCATATTTAACCACTCTAAGTCCCCAAAGTCTACCTCAAACCATGACTCCTCTCACTCCACCCTTCACAAAAGCACTCCTCTCTAACCACCTCCTCGACCCTCTTCTCCAAGATCATACTAGGGTTTGCCCTTCCCCACTCCCCCTCAGTACATGCTGACACCTTATAAAAATCATACAGCACAGAAGAAGGCCATTCGGCTCATCTTGCTTGTGCCGTCTCTTTGAAAGAACTATCCAATTAGTCCCACTCTTTCCCAGTTGCTCTGCAAATTTTTCCTTTTTAAGTATATATCCACTTCCCTTTTGAAAGTTACTATTGAATCTGCTTCCATCACCATTTCAGGCAGTGGATTCCAGTTCATCATAACTTGCTGAGTTTAAAAAAAATTCTCATCGCCCCTGCTTCCGCCCCCCAGCCCCCCCCCCCCCCCCCACACTCTTTTACCAATTAGCTTAAATCTGTGTCCTCTGGTTACCAACCCTCCTGCTGGTGGAAACAGTTTCACCCTCTCTCCTCTATCATAACCGCTCCTAATTATGGACGCCTCCATTAAAGCCCCCCCCCCCCACCCCCCTGCCGCTTAGCCTTATTTCTAAGGAGAACAATCTCAGCTTTTCTAGTCTCTACACATAACTAAATTCCCTCATCCCTGGTACCATTCTGGTAATTCTCCTCTGCTCCCTCTCCAAGGCCTTAACATCCTCCTTAAAATTCATTCATTCTGCTATTGAGAGAATTCCCATCCACAGTAGATTTGCATCCCGAAGCATTCAGAGTTTGCAGCAAGAGCAGTACTGAGGGGTGGAGCGGGGAGCAGTGCTCATTTTCACTGCCCCAGTAAGTTAAATAGTTTGTCCGAGTCTGTTTGGCTTAGTTACTCTTTGTTAGCTGACCTACCAGGACACCCTCTGGATCGGATGCCAGTCTTTCTTCCACTAGAATTACTGCAGTATTTCTTTTTGTATTGCTGACTTTCTTCAGACTATTAAAATCTGATAATCTATTACTCTAGAATGAAATCACTTTTATTATTGTTAGCAAAGAAAATAGGGCTGCAATTCTTCTTTTAATAAAAAATGGAAAATGTTTTTTCTCTCTCATTAATGATTGATAACGTTATTACATTCTCTGAAATGACACCTTCAAGCCATTAGTTTCCACAATTTTGTTTGGAGGATTTGAATTATCCCCTTTGTCTACTCCACTAGTTACATCCTCAAAGAACTCCAATAGGTTTGTCAAACCGGATTTCCCTTTCATAAATCTTGTCAAGTTTCATTTCAATTTCAAACAGATCAAGGTTGCATAAGTATTAATTGTGCTTCTGGATGTAATCAAGTTTTAGCTGATCACCTGATTTCAAACAGACTGATTAGTTAAGTACTTTTGAAAACTGGTGCTCAGTTGAGGAAAATTCTCACGTGCATACTGTTATTGAGAATGGAGCGAACCGTTACAGTGGATTATTCAAGTCAGAAAACACTTCAACAATACCTCAGGAGAAATAGAGTAATGACCCATTTCATGCGTTGTATCAATGTTATTTGCTGAATTATTTTATGCTTCTGTTTAATAAATATTTCAAATTATTTTAGCCTGAAAGAAACTCGAGTTCATGTTTAATATTCTGCCATTTCCCAAGTGAAAACTATTGTAGTGCAAAACTATAATAATTCCAGTACACTGGTTACTGCAAATAGGATTATTGTTAATCCTGTGGGTCATGCAACTCTGCAAGGTCAGATTATCAAAAATTGAAGCTGCCGTAAAAGTTGAAAAGCAAATCAGTTCTAGAAAACTCTGAAATTATACCATTGAGTAAGGAGGGAAAATTGGAAAAAATGTAGTGCCTGCAGTAAAGGTTTGATCCAGTAATGTAGGATCTTTATTCTGAAACAAACCTAGTTACTGATTCCCAATGCTAACAACTACATTTTTTGCTATGTCCTTATTGTGTAAGCTGTTCAAATTACATTGATTCAGAATACATCATATCTGATCAGTTATTTTTAACATTTATTCAAAGTACTCAAGTTATTGTAAACATTTCAGAAATTAGTTATTAAAATTATAACTGCAAACTCGGCATTTTAGCAAATAGATTATGAAGGCTTTATCCCGATTCTCACCCCTGAATTGATAGGGTGACATGGCTAGGAATGTGCAAAGGAGTGAGTTAATATGCATGGAAGTTCACTAGGAAGGGGTCTTAAATTTGAGAGATTTCCTGTTTTACTGTCACTGTGGCTAATGCTGTGGGTTTTGAATTAGAACCCTTAGGGCTGACAGCTGACTAGTGAATTTGACAGACATTTAGATGTACTGTGCAGTCATACAGGAAGACATTTTTTATACATCAGAGTAAATGTACTATGTTTGCAATTTTTCAAAGAAAGTAATGATGCTTAGTTTCTGGAGAAGCACAGCTGACATTATCCAGAGTCCAGTATTCTGAAGTGATCGCTTCTGTTTTAAAAGTCTCCTCTGTGTTTCCTTAACAACATTAACATAAGAATGTAATCACTTTATTTAACATGAATAACACTTTAATGGTCTGGGCATTTTGAATTTATATTTGGAATTTTCATTTTATGATTTCAATGTTGATTATTCTCCATTGTATTCTATAAATGAAAAGTGTATTGCTCTGAAACTACGCAGTGCAAAAACTGGGAAACAACAGGATAAATCTGAATGTGGGCCAATGCTGAATATCTGTTGCTTGAGCCTATATGTTAATATCAGAGTTGAACAAAAAGGGCAGAATCCTATTCAATTTGTGGCACCCCAAATTATGGTTGGTGGTAAAATGTTTTATTTGTTGTTGATTGCAACAAAAAGGGTATTCTGCCTTTTTTTTTGCAGTACGGTGAAGGGGAGAGGGACATTGATTATCTTTAATGTTAAACAGCGTGGCTTTTGTAACCTTGGGCTGTTGTGAGATCACAAATTGATGATATAATGAAGTTACAAAAAAAAAAGTATGCCAGAGTTTTTTTGTCCCCTGTGAGAGCATACCTCAGTGGCACTCTTGGCATTTTAAAGATACCTACAAATTTTTATGCAGTCCAGGAAATTTTGGCCCAGAACTGCCACCACTGCTTTTGGCAATTCCTTATTAGCATTCTGAAATAAAGTGACAGGAACCTCAATTATACTGGAAATAAATGTGCATTCTAGTTTATACTGTATATTCTTCAAGTATAGTCATTAATATCCTGCTCTGCTAAACAACGTGGTGTACTTCATCAGTGGTAATATCGATGGTAGTTGCGATATAGGTACAAACACAAAATTTAAAAGCAAAATACTGCGGATGCTGGGAATCTGAAATAAAAACAGAAAATGCTGGAAATACTCAGCAGGTCAGGCAGCATCTGTGGAGAGAGAAACAGAGTTAACGTTTCAGGTCGATGGCTCTTCGTTCGAACTGGCGCAGTTCTGACGAAGGGTCATCGACCTGAAACGTTAACTCTGTTTCTCTCGCCACAGATGCTGCCTGACCTGCTGAGTATTTCCAGCATTTTCTGTTTTTATCTCAAAATTTAAATGAGCCTTCAGACCAATAAATTGTTCTGTAGTATTACAGTAGTCCCTTTCCTTCTGCACAATCATAGAAACAGAGAAGATAGGAGCAGGAGTAGGCCATTCGGCCCCTCGAGCCTGCTCCGCCATTCAATGAGATCATGGCTGATCATCCAAATTCAGTACCCTGTCCCTGCTTTCTCCCCATATCCCTTGATCCCTTTAGCCTTAAGAAATATATCTAACTCCTTCTTGAATATATTCAATGAATTGGCCTCAACTGCCTTCTGTGGTAGAGAATTCCACAGGTTCACCACTCTCTGGGTGAAGAAATTCCTCCTCATCTCAGTCTGAAATGGCTTACCCCTTATCCTTAGACTGTGACCCCTGGTTGTGGACTCCCACGCCATCAGGAACATCCTTCCTGCATCTAGTCTGTCTAGTCCAGTTAGAATTTTATACGTTTCAATGAGATCCCCTTTCATTCTTCTAAACTCTAGCGAATATAAGCCTAATCGACCCAATCTCTCTTCATATGTCATTCCTGCCATCCCAGGTATCAGTCTGGTGAATCTTCGCTGCACTCGCTCCATGGCAAGAACATCCTTCCTCAGATAAGCGACCAAAACTGCACACAATACACAAGGTGTGGTCTCACCAAGGCCCTGTACAACTGCAGCAAGACATCCTTGCTCCTGTACTCTAATCCTCTCGCTATGAAGGCCAACATACCATTTGTCTTCTTAACTGCCTGCTGCACCTGCATGCTTACCTTCAACGACTGGTGCACAAGGACACCCAGGTCTTGTTGTACTTCCCCTTTTCCCAATCTATTGCCGTTCAGATAATCTGTCTTCCTGTTTTGCCACCAAAGTGGATAACCTCGCATTTATCCACATTATACTGCATCTGCCCAATCACCCAACCTGTCCAAATCATACTGGAGTTTCTCTGCATCCTCCTCACAGCACACACGCCCACCCAGCTTTGTGTCGTCTGCAAACTTGGAGATATTACATTTAGTTCCCTTATCTAGATCATTAATATATATTGTGAATAGCTGGGGTCCAAGGACCGATCCCTGCGGTACCCCACTAGTCACTGCCTGCCACTCGGAAAAAGACCCATTTGTTCCAACTCTTTGCTTCCTGTCTGCCAACCAGTTCTCTATCCAAGTCAGTACCTTACCCCCAATCCCACGTGCTTTAACTTTGCGCGCTAATCTCTTATGCGGGACCTTATCGAAAGCCTTCTGAAAGTCCAAATACACCACATCACAGAATCCCCACAGTGCAGATAGAGGCCATTTCGGCCCATCGAGCCTGCACCGACACATATCCCATCCTATCCCAGTAACCCCACGTATTTAATCCCCCCCCCTAACACTAAAGGTCAATTTATCATAGCCAAATCAACCTAACCCGCACATCTTTGGACTGTGGGAGGAAACCGGAGCACCCGGAAGAAACCCACGCAGACACGGGGAGAATGTGCAAACTCCACACAGACCGTCAACCGAGGCCGGATTCGAACCCGGGTCCCTGGCGCTGTGAGGTAACAGTGCTAACCACTATGCCACCGTGTTGCCCCACATCCACTGGTTCTCCCTTATCTATTCTACCAGTTACATCCTCAAAAAATTCCAGTCATCTGCACTTGTTCTATCAACAATTTCAGAAGTATCTATTACAATTACAACTTGTCCTTGCATAACTTGTTTAAAGCACTCCAAAGTGTTTCACAAGGGGAATTGGACGTAGCAGGTGTTGGTAGAAGAGTTAAGGAGGTGTGATTTGAAGAGGTAGATTTTGAGGAGGTTTTTGAAGATGAGTAGAGATGTAGAAAGAGAATGCCAGAGTACAGGAGTATAATGGGAAGCTCCTACTACAGACTACATGTACATGTATGATTAGTTATTTTGATGCAATTCTATGAGCACCTAAACAAAATTACTATCCAAAATTAGTCAAAAACATTTGTGATTGTCTGGGGGTACTCATGGAGCAAGGGTCAAAGATAAGGGTCCAACATTGTAACCCAGATTCTCTGACCTGCCCTCTTGTGAGTGCGCGATCACATAATTATTCTGAATGTTTACTGCAGTGAATGAAGTGAAACTTTTAGAATAAAATTATATAATATTTTTCTTCTTTTTCAGTTAAGAAAGCAAAACTTGATGGACCACAAGGTAAGCTTTTTTCCTAATTATTATTCTTGAGAATTGCTAATAAAAGTCATTTTTACTATATTTCAGATCTCAGGATTTAAAAATACATATTTCATCAATAGAATATAGTTTTTCTTGGCAATTGTGGCCACAAGTTAACCAGATACATGGGAAAGTGTGGAGATGGCCATCGTGCTGGTAGATTCTCTCATCTTTACAATTTTTCCAGTTCATTGTTAACAAATGGAATTACTGGGGTCTCTATGTATGTTATAGGTACAGTTACACTGAAACAGTTGTAATGGAGTAATTGGTTATTGTGTACACCAAATATATAGTGGCCCGGATTTTGCGGTCTGTATGGCGGCGTACTCTCTGAGTACGCCACCATACCTCCTTTGAAATCCACTGCAAGTTAGGGATTTCTGTGAAATCTGGAACTTGCAGTCTGTCAATGTACACGTAACAAGCCATCCGTGCGGGCCACGAAAAAGCAATCGCTGGCACAGAATTGGGCTCCGACTGACCAGCAAATGCGCATGGAAATGTTACGGTTGATGCAAACAGGTGCAGGGCCTGTTTGCATCAGCGTAAGGGGACACCTAAGGCATTAATTAAACATTTTCAGATCGTAAATTATACACATACACTGTATCAAATGAGTTTCTGCAAATATTGGCCTGGATTACAGTTTTAATGTCTAAAATATCAAAAAATTAAATTTTTAGTGAGGTTGGTGGAATGAAGCTACTTACGAATTAAATTCTAATCCTGTAAATTGTAATTAGATCTGATTTCGGGATTCCATTAAATCTCATTACGGGATTCCCTTCGGAAATTATTAAAATGGAATTCTGCTTTGTGATTGGAGGACCAGGCCCACGTGATCCCAGGTACGCTTCTGCACCGCCTGCATTCCTGGGATCCGTGGACCATTACGCTGCCCTCCGCCTCGCAGCCTCAGACCGCAAGTTTTCGCAGCCTCGCCGCCAGCAGGTAGGTGCATAATTCTTTTGCGGGTCGGTGGCGTACTCCAGAGGTACGCCTCCGAACGCAATTTTTGGCCCAGTATGCCTTGAGATTAATGACAAAAACTACTGCCATTTTGCATATAATTCACATGACTGACAGAAAGCATATGACACATCTTTAAAGAGAATGCTGTTTTTTCCCCTCTTCTCTTGTAGGTGATGACACGTGAAGGTATGGTTCCAAAGGTGTTGAAAGTCCTTTGGAACCTTATCCAAGTGGTGATTCTTATTATATAACCTTAAACCGAGTTTTAAACTGAGTTATCAGCAGGGTGTGCAACTATGCACGGCATTGCAGCCATGCCTAAACCAGTATCCATGATGTGCTTGCTGTCGGAGGATCAGTGATCATAGAACCATATCATTTTACAGGACAGAAGGAGGCCATTTGCCAATATATGCCTATGCTGGCTCTTTGAAAAAGTTTTTGGCCCAAAAATTCGTGAGGAAGCCTTCGTGCGAGGGTAAGGCTTCCCCGCGATCTCTCACTGCGCGTTGGCTTTTTCAGTTCCAGCTCGCACGAACTTGATGTTCTGGACAGCTGCTGTGCTGGGCTTGCGTATCCCACAGGCGTAGTTAATTCGTGCGAGCTGTGGGATCACGTGACTCAGTTAGAGCCAATGGCAGCACACCATCTTCCATTCATAACTTTCACATAAGTGCTGTGAAAGCTATGAATCTATACCCCCCAAAAGAACAGCTAAACCTCAATTAAATTTAAAAAAAAAAACCATCACCTTAATAAAATAAGTATAGTTAAATAAATTAACCATTTTAAATAAAAAATTAAATTTTTGAAAAAATTTAAAATCTTTTAAAAAGTTATAAAAATAAACTTACCTGTCTTTAAAGTCTCTAAAAAAGATATACCTGTTAAAAAAAATTCAAAATAATACTTAATTCACTACTTACCTTGTTAAAAGTGGGTCTTACTCCTTTTTTTATGTGTAAAATCTTCCGTACTTACCTGCGCGTTGAAACCACTAAGTGCACTGCATGCGCGCAGCCTGTAGCGCGCACGCGGTTCAGCTAGGAACCGCCCCCTTTTCCATTCACCAAGTGCCGGTTTTCAGCGCATGCGCAGTGCATGCAGAAAACCGGCAATTGGAGACAGAATACGCGAGAGTACGCAGTGCGTACTCTCGCGTAGCGGCACTAATTTTTGGGCCATTGACTTAGTCCTATTTCCCTGCCTTTTCACTCTACCAGTTTATAAAAAAAAATAAAAACAAATTTTCATTTCAAAATTCAGGATCACACTAATTAATCCCCCCCACACCCTCCCCAGCCAAGAGACATTTGAATTCAAATTTTGTGCCCCACTACTGCTCTAGAAATTAACTAACTTTCTATAAAAATGAGAAGTCGCACAACACCAGGTTATAGTCCAACAGATTTATTTAATTTTACAAGCTTTCGAAGCAGTTCGCTCCTTCGTCAGGTAAGTTAGCAATGAGAGAATCTCCCAGAATTCACAATTTAAACCCAGACAAAATCTATTCACATTATTCCCTACAACAAAGAGCACAGCCAAGACAATGAGATGTGTCCCAGGGTTTGACACGTTGGACCCCCTGGGACACATCTCATTGTCTTGGCTGTGCTCTTTGTTGTAGGGAATAATGTGAATAGATTTTGTCTGGGTTTAAATTGTGAATTCTGGGAGATTCTCTCATTGCTAACTTACCTGACGAAGGAGCGAACTGCTTCGAAAGCTTGTAAAATTAAATAAATCTGTTGGACTATAACCTGGTGTTGTGCGACTTCTCATTTTTGTCCACCCCAGTCCAACGCCGGCATCGCCACATCATAACTTTCTATAGGCACTAGGTTGAACTTGGAATATTCCTGCCCTGTGTCACTCAATACTGTACCATGATGTATGCCAGCCTTTACCCACCAGGGGAACTCCCATTCTGCTTTCTCATTATCAGAGATCGATACCTCAAGCCCTGTCTAATTTATCAATGCAACAATTTACTTGTTGGTTGGTGAGCAATTGGCCCCTACAATTACTGTTGCAACTGTGGGGAAAATACAGTGGTCTTGACATTGGTTCCCTGTCCGGGTGCAGGAACGAGCACTCCTCCTGGCAGGGCCATGCGCTGAGAATCGGGGGCATAGCTGTATGCCTCAGGCCTGCAAATGTGGGCCTACCTACCAACCTCCGAGCCTTCCGGTAGCTGTTGGAGAACAGCAGCCAGTTGGCCCCAAAGATCTGGTGGATCACTGTAAAGGAAATTTCAAACTTTTTAGATCATCCGCTTTGCTGCCTGGTCCTCTCGAGCCCTCTAACCTGAGGCGTCCCTAAACCAGATCCTATTACCAAGTGCAAAATCACCTTGGTCTGTGATTCAGATCTAAGCCTGTTTAGTCTCCCCTGTCTAAATGTGATCTTTATTATCACACCGTTGGCATTTAAGTAAATATTATCAAGGTAGCAGTGCAATAAAACCCGTTATTCTTGATGTGCAGCGACATTTAAAGTAGGCTTCATGCCTGTCAGAACCATTCAAAAACGTTTGAAATCTCATTGCCGGTTACAAACAGTGACAGATCTTTTTTTAGTTTTTTTTGTATGCGATACTAAAAACTGTCTCCAGCTGTTCAACAATTCAGTAATAAAATAGTATTCAGCTTCTCTTCTAATGGAAGTCAAATATTCATATTTACTGTTGACATGGATTAAAAACTTCGATTGTAAGTGCACGCAACAATATTGAAAAATACACTGATTTAGATACTGACTGACTCCATTACTTGCTGATCAGTCTTTTTGGATATTGTCGCACTTGAGATGCTGTGTCCTTCAGGAAATTCTCTGTGGCTGTATGAAGACATGATTTTGGTAACAGTGGACAGTGCTAGGTCGTAAGCATGTATACATTTTTTTAAGTAAATGTTTATGTTGACCAAGGTGAGGGGTGTCCATGTGGTGGTTGGACCAAATTTGCACTGTTAGCATCAACCTGAACCTCACAAGAGCACCCTTATTACATTGCGAGGTTTCAAATTTCTCACACCAATCATTGTTGTGACATGTTTAAATGAGACTGTTAATTTGTGTCAACTATTGTACAATTTTGTCTTGTGGACTCACAGGTACTATTACAACTTTAACAACTTGTATTGTACTTCTTGCATTGAGTGTTTTACATGGAGGAACAGATGGACACCAAGAAGGAAGATAAGGAATCCACAATGGGAGACTAAATGCACAGCTCAAAGTAGATTTTTAGAAGCCAGAGAGCGGTGGACTAACAAATAGATTTACAAAGAGAATTCCAGAAGGCTGGGACAAAGATATCATGCTTTAATGGAGAAAGGATTTGGAAAGCAAGGAGTAATACAGAGCCAGGGAAGGTTGGGATCTATTGTTGAACAAGGTTCACTCAGTAAGGTGTAGTGAGGTCATAAGGGGAATTTGAAGATGATAAACACTTGCTGGAGTTTTGAGAGATTGTTGGGGTGGGGCGGCGGTGGGGGGGGTGGTAAACTTGGGCTGAAGAGTTCTACATTAGCTGAAGTTTGTGCAGGATGGAACAATGAGCTCAGCAAGGAGAGCAATAGAGAAATTGGTCCTCAAGGTAACAAAGGTGAGATGGGGGTGGTGGGAGGTTCAGCAGGAGCAGGCTGAACGCGGGCAATATTCTAGAGCTGGAGGAAGAAAATCTTGCTGATGGACCAGATAGAGTTGAAAGCTCGGGTAGAATACCAAGATTTTACACAATCGGGTTCAGTCAAAGTAGAAGGTTGATGGAGCAAACGTCAGAGAGGAGAGAGGAAACTTTTGTCCCGTCAGTCTGCACTGAATTCAAACTCAGACTGCAGATGCAAAAGGACACTGTTTAATTAGCGTTACCCAGTGCAAATTAAAGAAAAAGAACTGCAAATAGTGTAAATCTGAAATAAAAACAGAAATTACTAGAAATACGCATCAGATCCATCACCATCTATAAAGAAAAAAGACTGGTTAATGTTTTAGAGGTAGACCACTTTTGATGAAAAGGCTACACGAAGTGGTAGGGGGTGAAATTGGTCTTGGCAGTAGTGCGAAACAGAGTATAGTGATTCGGCAGCCTGATTTACAACCTGCCCTATTTTCTTTTCCATTGAAGTTTAGATAAGGGTATCAAGGGATATGGAGCAAAGGCGGGTAAATGGAGTTGAGGTACTAATCTTCTTAGGCAGTCCCTCGGAACCAAGGATGACTTGCTTCCACATTAAAAATGAGTTTGCAGGTGACTGAGTCCAATGCGGGACCTACAGTCTCTGTCACAGGTGGGGCAGACGGTGGTTGAAGGGCCGGGCGGGTGGGATGCTTGGGTTGACGTGCGCTGCCTGCGCTTGGCTTCCGCTTGCTCCCGGCGAAGAGACTCGAGGTGTTCGACGCCTTCCCGGATGCTTCTCCTCCACTTTGTGCGGTCTTGGGCCAGGGATTCCCAGGTGTCGGTGGGGATGTTACACTTTTTCAAGGAGGCTTTGAGGGTGTCCTTGAAGCGTTTCCTCTGCCCACCTGGGGCTCTCTTGCCGTGCTGGAGCTCCGAGTAGAGCGCTTGTTTTGGGAGTCTCGTATCGGGCATGCGGACGATGTGACCCGTCCATCGGAGCTGATCGAGCGTGGTCAAAGCTTCGATGTTGGCCTGAGCGAGAACACTGATGTTGGTGCGCCAATGGATTTGCAGGATCTTGCGGAGGCAGAGTTGGTGGTACCTCTCCAGTGCTTTGAGGTGCCTGCTGTACATGGTCCATGTCTCTGAGGCATACAGCAGGGCGGGTATCACTAATGCTCTGTAGACCATGAGCTTAGTGCCAGGTTTGAGGTCCTGGTCTTCAAACACTCTCTTCCTCAGGCGACCGAAGGCTGCACTGGCACACTGAAGGCGGTGTTGGACTTCGTCATCGACGTCTATGATCTAATGATCTAACAGAATAACAGAACAGGCTCAGGAGGCTGAATGGCCTACACCTGTTCCTATGTACCTAAAGCCTGATCATCTGTAATAATTTTGCCTGTTCCTCCTTTAATGACCCAACTATTATTTGACTTTCCTTCTGCTATCAACATTGTTGTAAAACTTTTAGGGCCCTTCATGCAGCCATCTTCAATTTGTGTGTCTCTCTCACTTTCTCTCATGCTTTCTTTAGCTATTCCTAGTTACCTGAGGGTATAATGCTGATGAGCCTGACCATTAATTTACGAATATGGAGAAAATTCTTAAGAACATCTGTTGGGATTTGTATATGCTAATGCAGTTCTCTGTGTGTAGAATATAGTTTTAGTTGTAATATCATGGACACTTGTACAATTTAATAATTACACACACCTCTTGCTCCCTGTGTATCTTTTTTGCATCTTTCTACAAATATAAGTCATGCAGATAGTTAGAAAGAAAATAAAGACTAGAACTAGAATATGTAAAACAGACTCGATTTGGATACTCTCTTCAGCTTTCCTTGCACTGTGCGAGACTCACTCACCTTGAAACTGATCTGAACTGGAAAAAGTGCTGTTGGAATCACCAGTAGGAATGAAAACTTGGCTTGGTTCTCAAATTATATTGCTTACTTTATTTCAGGTACTTATTTTATAAAATGGGCAATTATGCCATTTTACAAACCAAATCTAAGCTTTGTGTCTAGTAAACCTTTGACCTGGTCTGATTTAACCAGCTAAAACTGATTTAAGTAGGCATTCTGGCCTGGAGTTAAGCAAATCCTTAGTTGTTGATTTGTATTTAAGGTGCATGGAATTTTAATCTCAAAACATTTTGTTTAAGGAAAATGATACAGCAAAAAATAATTAAATTGAAAACTAAAATAAATATACTACAACAACTTCCTTTTATATAGCACCTTTAACATAGTATAACATTCCAACGTGCTTTACAGGAGTGTAATCAGACAAAAATTGACACCGAGCCAAAGGAGGAGACATTGGGACAGGTGACTTGGTCAAAGAGGTAGGTTTTAAGGAGTGTCGTAAAGGCGGAGAGAGGGGTGGAAAGGCAGAGAGGTTTAGGAGGGAATTCCAGAGCTTGGGGCCTAGACGGCTGAAGGCACAGCCACCAATGGTGGGCGAAGGTAGTGGGAAATGCACGAGAGGCCAGTGTTGGAGTGCTTGGAAGCCTGTAGGGTTGGAGGAGGCTACGGGAAGGGCGAGGCCATTGAGGGAGTTGAACACGAAGATGTTTTAAAATAGAGGCGTTGGTGGACTGGGAGCCAATGTAGATCAATGTGCACAGGGGTGATGGGGGAACGGAACTTGGTGCGACTGCCCCATGACCGTTTTTCCTTTATATACCAAGGTCCATTGATGTGACCTAAAAGGGCTATTATATGATTTCAATAGTAAATTTTTCCATCAGCACCATAATAACCATTGATTTACTGCTTTCTCTCTTGTGCTTGTATCCCATGGCATTGACGTTGGCACACCTTTTTTAAAAACGGTCAACTAATGTTAATTCCATTTCATTCAAAAGTTGGACGCACACCAACAGACCAAAAACTGATAATGCTGAATACGAAATTAGTTGTTGACATTGATATTTGGAGATGTGTAAATAGCCTGATATCATAAATACACCATCAACATTGCAATACTTTTTACACCATGAGCCTTGTAAACACTATTTCTTGAAATACATCCAAGCTATGAATACCATAGATGTGATTTGTAAGCACTAAGTGAACAATGACAGGACAGACCATGTTTCGCAGTATGATAGAATGCTGTACATTCCGCAATGAGCCTTTCAAATTCAATTGCTAACTGATGAGAGCAACTAAATTACCATTCACTCATGCAGTAAATATAGGCTGTTGCACTGGTAGCGGTGGATGACTGGGTTTATTTAAAATGGATGTGTATTCCACTGGATTGTCACATATTCCAAAATGCTAGTGAGATATGTGCATTCTTAATGGTGTGTTTTAGTCATCCTTAGTGATTAAGGTGTTATTTGTTCTGAAGGGATACTCTGTTCCTCCACCTTGCATAATGTTGTCTACCCTTGTAACATTTGGTTCCACGCTGTAGCATTTTAGTACTGCTAGCTTCTACAGGTGTGATCTTTGTCCGAGGTTGATATTAGCTATATTTGGTGCTTCTTCGACAGCACCTCCCGATCCCGTGACTTCCACCACTTAGAAGGACAAAAGCGGCAGGTGCATGCGAACACTACCACCTCCAAGTTACCCACCATCCCAGTATTGCCAACCCCACCACCTCAGAAATCAGGAGACAAACTCTTAAAAATCATGAGATTTAGTATAGAAATCATGAGTTGCTATTTTTTTTCCCGACCCGACCCCTCGCTTATCTTTGCTCCCGGACAGGAAGCCCATTTGGCTGCCACTAACCGATTACTGACCCAAGAACATAAGAAGTAGGAGCAGGAGTAGGCCATACAGCCTTCGAGCCTGCTCCGCCATTCAATAGGATCATGGCTGATCTTTGACCTCAGCTCCACTTTATCCACCCGATCCTCGTATCCCGTGATGCCTTTAGTGTCAACCACCAGTTTAATGAGGAAAAAAATCTTTAATTGTAAATAATTTGTCAAGTTAATTCACATCTATGACAAATAGTTTCATAGAGAGTTTAAAAGGAGAACAGATCTTAAGTTTTATAAACTGTAACCTTTCTGCATGCATCCCAGTGGATGGCTTATTTACATAATTGTATCTTGCAGCAGTGTATCTGCACGTTTTTGCAATGTTATAATGCATGCATGGTTTTCTGAGCCTCACTTGGTATGCTACTAGCTTTCCTGTTCCATTCACTAAACATAGCTTTGCTACATTGGGTTTGGCTTTTATTACCAGTTGCACTTCGTGCTTCTTGAACACAATGTCTGGCTTACCTGGTAGATTATTCCAAATGTTGTTTACCCTTTTGAAAATAAATATTTTCTGATGTATGTTTTAAATTTACTTTTGACTAATTTAATGTCTCCCTAATCCTACTGTTTTACCTTGAAGTAATATTCTGAGTTCGCCTTATCCAGACCATAAAATATTTTCTGGACTTCAGTGATGTTCTTCCTTTACCACCTTTTCTCTATATAGAAGAGCCCAAACCTCCTCACTTCCTCACAGCTCATCTTTACAATGGGTTCATTTTTGTTCTTCCCTGTATTTGAAGGATTCTGACCCAAATTATACCCAGTGCTCCAAGTGTGGTTTCACAAGTGCATTATAATGTCTATGCATAACCTCTGTTGATTTATACTCTTATTATGGCCATATATTTCAATATTCCATTTGCTATTTTAATCTACATTGTCTGAAATTGAAAATGACAATGCTACTGTTATTTCCAGGTCCCTGTCTGCATCTTCCTAGACTAATTCTATTTCCTTCATTGTATACTGGCATTTCTCAATTTTTCATTTTATACTTGAAAGTCACCCGTATTAAATTCCATTTTCCATTTATCTGTCTAGTTTCATAACTTACATATCCTTCTTCTGCACTCTCTTTCCTTACTCCTCCTTATTTCAGTGTTGTCTGCACATTTAGCAAGCTTACAAATGGTTTATGCGTCCAGGTCAATTATGTAGTAAAGAAACAATAGCGTTTTTTTCACGCATGCACAAATTGGCGTAAAACCCGAGATTTAGGCGTTTCATCGCGAGGTCGCGAGTGATGCTTCATTTCACTCCGAAATCGCGCCTCTTTTGATGGAATCGCAAGAGTTGGCAATACTGCCATCCCGACTTGGACATATATCTCTGTTCCTTCACTGTCGCTGTGTCAAAATTCTGGAACTGCCTATCTAACAGCACTGTGGGAGTACCTTCACCACATGGACTGCAGTGGTTCAAGAAGGCGGCTCACCAACACCTTCTCGAGCATCTAGGGATGGGCAATAAATGCTGGCCTTGCTAGAGATGCCCACATCCCGAGAATTAATTTAAAAAACGATGTTTCTTTTATTTCCCTCCTCTATTGCCTGTAGCCATTTGGTGTGTTAACATTCATGATGGAGGCAGGTATCTGCCACATTTGTCATGGAATACAGATTTATTTTGCAGAGGCTACAGATCATTTGTCTAACTCACTGGCCTGATCCAGCTCACTTCCATTGTTCTGCAGAATGCTTAGCATATTGCAATGAGGTGTGAATTACAACTATTGGATTAACTAACATGCATTGTGAAATTATAAATTGTAAACTTCATCAAACCTGGCAACTGTCTAAAGTTAATATTATACTTTACTTTAATTTATTAGATAGTACAAACACACAACACCCATCGGAACATTTGGAACACGAGTAGGCCATTCAGCCCCTCAGGCCTGCTGCACCATAGTTAGATCATGGCTGATCTGCACCTCATCTTAATTTTCCTTCCTTTACTCCATACCCCTTCATACCCTTACCTAACACAAATCTATCTACCTCACTGCACAATAGGATAGAGAACAGATACAAAGTTCCCAAATCAGAATTGTTGGCATAAAATAAATAAGACTATTGGAACTGTTGCAGTACAATGCAAAATCCTAAATCATGT
The DNA here is from genome assembly GCA_030390025.1 of Squalus acanthias. Lineage (NCBI taxonomy): Eukaryota > Metazoa > Chordata > Chondrichthyes > Squaliformes > Squalidae > Squalus > Squalus acanthias. The sequence goes on from CM059443.1 coordinate 20,710,729, forward strand.
AGCTGACAGCTGCAACTCGGGACTGGGAGGCACATGGCAGAAGGAGGCACTTGGCAATGCGAGTGAGAGCAGGAGGCAGTTGACAGCAGCAACAGGAGGCACTCTGCTATGGGGGTGAGAGGTAGTCAGCAGCGAGAGTGGGCTGCATATTTTTCAATAAGAACACCAAGCTGTACTATAAAGTACCCAATGAGGTAAGAACCAGAACATACTCAACCGTTCTGACTCACTTTAACCCTTTGTTACTGCTGTGTTTTATGTTTTAAAGCTGCTGATTAGTTTAGGAGCAGACATTTTATGTGGATCAGCTGCTGATGTGACATTTAAAGTTCCATTCCAGGATTATTATAAATGGAGATAAAAAGCTGTGGATAGTAGATGTTGAATTTACATCCAGGACTGCTTCCTAGATTAGTATACTTCTACTCCAACAAGCAAAGAAGCATTGATGATGAAAGTTCTGATGAAAGGTCATCGACCTGAAAAGTTAACTGTTTCTCTCTCTCCGGATACTGCCTGACTTGCTGAGTGTTGCCAGCATTTCCTGTTTTTATTAAAGCAATGAAGCTGTGGGCCAGATTTGAGGTGGGTATGACTGCGTACTCGAGAGTACGCCGTCATGCCGCCTTTGAAATGGACCGCAAGTTCAGGATTTCGCTAGCTAGATACAGTACAAGGAGCACAAAATGTTGTCTCATCTATTATGCTCAAATGTCATTACCCAGTTAAATGAATTGGCAAACTCCAAGGTCTATGCCAGTACTGCTTTTGGACAGATGACTAAAAAGTATTAGTGACCAAAAATGTCGTCTTCTCTCATTTTTTTGTGACTTGTTTTCCTGTGATTTAATTCCCCCTCCTGCAACTGTCTCCAAGGAGAATGGCCTAGCTGCTATTTGGGGCCTCCCTTGATAGTTCACCTGAGGTCAGGAACATACTGTGATGGAGAATCATAAGCATGAAATAACATCCCAGCTAAAGTACAGTAAATTTGTATACCGATGTGCTGCGCTTCTCTACCTTAGTACAATGTTATTAAGGAGAAGAAGCTGGTGTCAAACCACTGATGACTCCTAAAGGATTATTGCTAAGCTTAGCTGAAGTTTATTCTGATCCCTTCATGTCTTTTTAATTAAGGAGGTATTTCATTGTATGGAGGTTGTGTAATATTCTCAAACACTGACTTCAGACAATTAATTTTTGATCTATTTCAGTGTTTGAATTTCAGGACAGCATTACTTATGTGCTCTGTCCCATTGAATTTCTGGCTGTTCTTAAAAGGGCAATGGCATCTCAATTTGGAAATTTCAAACAGACTTGGTCTGATTTCATTAATGCTTGCTGTCATGATGTAATTACGTCTTTGCATGCACCCGCTCATTCAAGGTTGGGCAGCTCGTAGGTGTACCAGAATGCTGTGTAGTAGACTGATGGGGCTAGAATTTAAGACTATGGGCTGGATTTTCATTGACCCGTCGAGGTGGGTTTGGAGGCGTGTGGGGGGGTTAAAATTGCGAAAACTGGCGGGCGGGCACAAGCCCGACTCCACGCAATTTTCATTAAATCGTGTCTGCTGGTCCTGACTCTGTCCAAGAGGCGGGATAGGCTGTTAAGGCCCTTAACAAGCACTAAATTGCCTCTATAATGCCATTTTGAAAGGCCTTTGTGATTTTAACCCTCTTTCTACGTGAAGCACGCCTGTACTGAACCACGAATGTGAAACCTGGCGGGAGCACAGTTGGAGCTGGCTGGCTGGATGGCTATGTGGATGGATGGGGAGGAGACATATCTGGGAGTGGTGGTGTAAAAATATCTGGGAGCAGACTTAGGGCTGCTGCTGCTCATTTTCCATCCAGGTCCTCTCACAGCAAAGGCCAGGCAGTCTCTGAAGACCTTCAATGCAGCAGCAATGATGACATCATCAGAGGTGACTTTCAGACTGAAAACACTAATTGGTTCATGGGTTCCCACATGTTGGAACTCAATTGCCCAATTAGATGAAAATTGCATCAATCTCCCACATCCAATTGCAGTCGGGTGGATAACATGAAAAGTGGATGACAGGACCCCAACCCGCCCCAGTATCAAAATCCAGCCCTATGATTTTCATAAAATGGTTTTCCATTCTTAACTGTGCCAATGTGGGGCAGTGCATAGGAGAAGCAGGGCATTTTGCCACAGAGGGAGGGAAAGGAAAATGTGAGGGAGAGTTATCTCTGAGCTGCTCATACACAACTTTTAGAGCAGCATAAAAAGATTTGTGGGTTCAAGCCAGTTGGGGTTCAAATTCCTGTCTATGGTAATTTTAACAAAATATGAGTAATTGCACCACATTTTACTCGCATCATTTTTTTTTGCTCAAATTGCTGAAAATTTAAATCTCAGTCTCCTAATCCCCCAGTGTGTAAGGGGTTGCGGCGTGCTTGTATCGCAGACCGTGTTGGTGCGGGGTTAGGCCTTCGTTGCCTAATACTACTGCTTGCTCTGGTCTCCGGCCAGCCTTGTTGCAATAAGCACCTGTGAGTGGTTCGACCCACTCGCCCTTACGGTTCTAACACTGGACTTAGGTGCGAGAGCAGTAATGCAGAGAAAAAACTCAAATAGACCCGGTTGAATAGTACGAAATGGAAATCTTTATTGCATAGCGTCCAAAATCATGAAGTACATGTCATAGGCACAAATTAACGAGAGTACAAGTATACATACATTCATAAAGCTTGGTCTATGGTAATGAAGAACGCACGGCACATCGTAAAAAGGGGAACACATTATACTTTATCCTTAATACAACCACCCTCCCCTATCAATACCTACACTACATCTAGATTTGTAGGATCGGGAAACATGCTCACCACTCGTGATACTTCGGAGAATTTTAAAGTGAGGCACTCGGCTCGTTTCGCGGCAGCGCCTGACTGTCACGTGTTTGGAGGGGTCTCTGTACCGCACTTGTTTATCTTCGCGGCTGCGGCAAGCAGGCTGGGCTCCCCGTTGTCATGAAGAACTCGACAGCACTCGGGCCCGGCTGTAGAACTCAAAAGTCTTCCTGTACCGACACCAGTTGTCGGTAGAATTCAAAGAAGAGTCTTTGACCGGTTCGTGCAATAACCTGTAGAGTTCAAGAAATGGGTCTTATATTTTCGGGCGCGGTCGGGGTTTACTGACCGTGGCGGCACGTGGATTCTTCTTCTTCTCTTGTCATTTCGTCTTGTCTTGTTGGGCCTTCGGGTCCAAACACCGTTTACCGACTCTCGGGATGGTGCACCCGGTCACTTGCCTTCGTCGAGGCGGCTCGTTCCGATTGAGCTCCACCCAACATTTGAATAACCGTCCAGTGCGGCTGAAGTCCAGAGTCAACAGAGTCCAGAGAAAACACAGAAGGCTGCTCGTCCAGCAGAGCGATACCCGAGGATCAGAATAGGAGAATAAAAGTTCAGCCCGAGTCAAGAGTCTGCAGAGATAAGAGAGCGATGGACATTTGTTCACTATAGTTATAGTGCTGTGTTCCCTTATCTCCCGCCCAAATCTTAATGTTTGTCCTTTGTGAAATATTGGCGCTCAAAACTCCCAGCATGGGGCGATTCTTGTCTTTAACGGGTTTCGGTAGCACCTGAAACTGGCCAACTACCCGTTAATGTTTTCCTCATTGTTGAACCGGCTAGGAGCCTCCCTGGCTGGGTTTTGGGGGCCCCCGAATACTGGTTTAATCACCCGAGAATGGCTCTCTCATTGTAGAGCCATGGGGGTATTTGTGTATTGATGTGTCTGGATGGGCCTTCGATTGCCTAGTACAATGGTCCTTACTTGTGCATGGAAAACGATTCCAGCATTCATATCTTTTGCTATTGTCACAAATGCAAACCGGTTGCATCCTGTCTTTATCAGTGCTTATCGAGTATGATCCCGTCTTATATTGAAATGTTTATTCGAACGCCATCTTGTCTGCCCACTGTAATTCTGGAAGCTTCTGCCACGATGCGCGGCGGCCATTTTACAGGCTTCTGTGTCCTTTATATCATGACAGCATTTCGTTTAAATAAACTGATCAAACGAATCTGCTTCTATCTTATTTCGAATCGCGATAATTGCGAAACTTTACAAGTGGGCCTTAGATGAATCATGACCTAACGAGAACAGAAAATGTAAAAGGGAGGAAATAACCTCTGCTTTTATATTTTTTTTAGAAAGGCTAAGTATTCACAACACATTTTGTATAATGTTGAGATTTATTAATCTGTGGTCAATAATCCTGTGCAATATCTTGCATTGGCATTGTGAATCATTCAGTTTCACATGTCAATTATTCCATGTTGGTTACTGCCGGTCACGCGTGACTAGGTCTTGAACTGAAAGAAGCAGAAACTGACATCCTGGACTGTGGTACTTTTGATTCAGCTTGTCGAAGTACATCCATTTGCTGTCCAGTGAAGCCTACAATAATTCAGATTCCATTTCCACCCATAATTTCAAATGGGTAGTTAAGTTGCCCATTTTATTTAGAGGGCTAAATCCTGCAGATGAGTATGTCATATGGTATTCATTGACTAGGTGTGCTTTGGCCTTCACACATTAATCTTGTGCCCCATTATGTGAGAGAATTCCTATTCTAATTCATGTAACTAAGTGATGATAGTATCTTAATGGGTGACAGTGCAGAGAAGAAAGCATGCTCAACATTAAAAAGCTATTATGAACCCCAAAATGATCAATACGTTTGAAAGCAAAGTAACCCTACTTAAACTGGTATTAGTTGTAGATCGTATCTTGATTGCAGATTGAGTTAATTAATGCAAAAGTATGCATGAGAATGCCCAGCCTCTGTAACCTCTATCCATACTGTTTGACTTAGTCATATTTATTGAAGTAAGTTTTTGATTATTGAAGTAAGTTTTTGATTTATCTTTTACAGAAAAATATAATACCTATGTGACCCTGAAGGTTCAGAATGTGAAGAGTACGACCATTGCAGTGCGGGGGAGCCAACCATGCTGGGAGCAGGATTTTATGTTGTAAGTTTGAAATAGGAAAATGGGATAATGGAATATAACATTGATCCCCATAGGCATGGCAATGATGGCATGAATTCCAGTGTACAATACCATGTAAGTTGTAACAATGATACAAGAGACAATCTTGTAAAGCAAGAATGTAATATAACTCTTTGCACTCTCTGATCAAAAATAATGCTGTCGTCGTTGATTAGAGACGCAGGGAAGATTTCTTTTGTTTACTATGTGTAGTGTCATTAGGAAGGCAGTGTGGCAACTCCTGTTTGCAATTTCGCGTGAAATTGTAAATATATTTCAAAAACGTTAAGCCAGGTAATCCATACTCCAAATTAAGTATTTGTAGATAACTATTTGCTAAGTAATACTGTCAATTGTATTTTTGTCAAAGCAAGTCGATCTTGTGATGAAAGCTATCCTGTAAGCCTTTACACAGTTGACACTTTCAGGAAAATTACCTTCTGCTTGGGCTGAATAGTTTTGCAAGTTTTCAGCTCCTACACAGTGACATTGAAATAAAAAATATTCTTAAAGCCTATTTCTGCAGTCACACAAATCTTAGATGAGATTTTATGCATCAAAGCTCATGAGCCACTGCTGATGAGTACACTCATTGGCAACCTCTAGCTGAACAATACCAAGAGGATTAATTATTCAGTGTTGTGCTTGACATGCAAGAGTATATGATGGTTTGTTTATTGATGAATATAAAGCCCATACTAGCACAGTATAGACTGCATATTCAGATTATTGTGCCAAAATTAAGGATATATTACTACTCTGAATCGTATAAAAGCTCTGCTTTTTCTTAAACAGGGTGTTTAATCTGTTTCGTTTTATCTATGCAGCCATTTTAGATGGTAGGGTGTTGAGTCAGTGTTGTTTCTTTTACATATTCTCTCCACCTCCAGTTTCTATTGGAATCTTACTGCTTTTAGTGACTTAAAAAATAACTAATTGAGGTGTCCATAATCTTTATAATTTGACTTTCCTTCCTAGCTTGGTTGTATACATCCCACTGTGATTATTAGACTAAAATGCAGGCTAATGTCTCCATTAAAATAGTGGACAGAGGAAAGTCATACAAACACTTTAAGCATTTGTCCACTAATATTGGCAACAGTCATCTCAACCCACTGAACTACAGAAGTTTACAGCTTGAAAGAAGGTCGTTCGATGCATCGTGTATGTGATGGTGCTTTGCTAGAGCACTCCAAAACTAATCTCACTAACCTGCACTCTCTGCATGGCCATATATCTTCGTTAGTTTCAAATATTTATCCAATTTTCCTTTTAAAAGGTGCAATGGTCTCTGCCTTAACCACCCTCTGTACCAAAACATTCCATGCTCAAACAATCTGCTGTGTTAAGAAATTTCTACTAACTTCTTTCATGGGCTCACCTAGTGATGATCTTAAATTGATGGTCCCTCATCACTGACTCCCCAGCCACTGGAAATAGTCTTTTCTTATTCACTCTATCAAACCCTTCATAATTTTAAAAGCTTCTATTCAATTTCCTCTTAGCTTTCTCGGCCCCAGTGGAAATAGTCCCAGTATCTCAAGTCTTTCCTCATAACTATAGTTTCCCATCCTTGGCATCATTCTGGTGAATCCATGCTGACTGTGCGCTATGGCTTTAATATCCTTTCTATAATGGGGCAACCAAAACGGCAGACATTACTCTAACTGTGACCTAACCAATGTTTTGTACAAATTTATCATTACAGCTACACTCTTATATGCTATACCCTTATTTATAAAACCCAAAATGGCGTTGGTATTTTTTATGGCTTGATCTGCCTGCACTTGCACTTTCAGGGAATTATGTATTTGAATCCCTAGATTTCTCTGTGCAGCCATGCCTTTCAGCAGCTTTCCATTGAATGTATACTCCCATTCTTTGTTTTGCCTCCCAAAATGTATTCCCTCACACTTATCGACATTAAATTGCAGCTTCTATGTGTTTGTGCATTCTGTTAACCTGCCTATACCTTCCTGAAGTCTTTTGCCATCCTCCTCATTGTTTGCCAACCTGCCTACTTGTGTGTCATCAGCAAATTTTGAGTTTGTGCTCCCTATGCCCAAATCCAAATCATTTATATATACAGAGGACAAAAGTGGACCTAGCACTGACCCTTGGGTACATAACTTCCAACCCTTTTCCAATCCAAGCAACATTTCCCTTGTTTCCTCTCCATTAATAGCTGCTACATTTCCTCTTGTACCATATGCTTGAATTTTTCTAAATGGGCTTATGTGAGACAATTGACATTAGACCAATAGGTCTACAGTTACCTGACTTATCTTTCTCTCTCCTCAAACAAAGGTGTTGTATTGGCTACACTCCGGTCCCATTAAGATATTTAAGGAGGATAAAAAATAGTGACCAGAGTTTCTGCAAGTATCTCTCTGACTTATTTCAACTGTCTAGGGTCATGCAATCATGGCCGGGTAACTTATCCACTTTGAGATCTGCTCATTTTCTTTTAGAAACAATTCTTTTTGTACAGTTATATCTAAAAGTTGTTCCATATCCTACATTCTCAGTTCTACCATCTTTTGTTGCATCTCTTAAAAGGTTACAAGGCTATTTTTATTACGTTATGTTATGTACGTGACATTTACTGCACCTCATTGTAACACACACATGCACAATATTTGGCTCCCAATAAGTGTTGCAATGAGGATAAAGTGTACTTGTTGTTTTCAGATGGGCAAGCATCTGTTCATATGTTGGATAGTCATATCATTCCGTCTGGAGGGAATGTGCTCTCAATCATTTACATAGCTAATGCAGTTTGGAGATTAATTGAGTTGATAGTGGATTTACCTCTCTGAAATAATCTGTTGTGCATTCATAGTGATATAAATGTTTGCATTCTGCATGGGAGATGAAGCTAAAGCAATCTGGTCTTTGGAATCCAGTTGAAAGCTTACTTTTAGCCACTGCAGCTTGTTGCATATTTTAGGATGAAATGGTGATGGATGCTTGCATTAGGAATGGTCCACACCCGCGTGTTTTTTTGCTGGGGTGCTGAGAATATGTGACGGACGGTACTGTTAACTTCCCAAAGTCAATATTTAAGGGCTCTTGTACAGGTAAAATACTGCAGTAGTAAGCATGGCTATTCATACTTAGTAATAATGAATTCCTTCCAATTATTGATTAGGAGTCTGAGTCACAGTTTGAAAGTCATTGATAAAGTTTTACAGAGTACAGATAATCTGTCCTTGTGGAATGAAAGAAATGAATTGGGTTCAAAATATTTTGAACAAATGATGAATTATTAATTACTAAATTGCATAATTATCATTGTAAACAGATCAATAAAGAATTTTGTTCACGTCTTAAACTGATAGTTAAACAAAAGGCTCCAAAAGAAATATAGGATCAACTGCCCACAGAGTGATGAAGGTTATAATACAGATCTCAACAAGGATGTCTGGCAAAGGATAGTGAAACTTGGATATAGCCCAAGGCTAAATAATCAGAAGATAGCAGCGTGAAATGTATACCAGCATGACATCACTCTCAGGAGGAAGGATCACCTTCACTTTATTCTCTATAGTATGGATCAGAACCCATATGTGACTTCCCCTCCTGCTCTCTATTTTTAATCCACTCTTGATATTCACCATCATATTTTTATTTCAACTTTTTGAACCACAATGTCAAAAGGGATAGAGCAAGGCTTTGGTAAATGGAGGAAACCATTTAGAAATTGAATATCTCTGAGGGCAGTAATATACATTTAACTTCAGTCCCTGAATGATTTGCACTGATTTGTACATGATTGATGAAAATTTAAATGCCTCTTGTGCAGAACCATTCTCCTTTGACTGCAGGAAGGTGTTCTTTTTCATGAATTTTATCTGGTATAAGGCTCTGGCTCACTACTTTCCCTACTGTGTAGCATGATTTAGATATTTGGTTTATACTAGGTTCATCGTCAGCTCACATCTACCCAGCTTGTCTTGAACTGCATGTATTTTGATTTTTAAAAGGCCTTCGACAAGGTACTGCATAGTAGACTCATGACCAATGTTCCCGTTAAGCTGTGTGGCCGCGCAGCTGTCTGGAGGTCACCGGCTTTTCAGCGGGACATTTCACGCATGGGCGAAATTTTGAATGGGCTGCGCAGTCCGTTAAAGGGACCGTGCATCCAAAAAAAAAATTAGGGGCAACATTGCTCATGACTAAGGTCAACATGTGGAAAGAGGGGACAAGTAGCAGAATGGATAGCAAGCTGGCTACAAAACAGAAAACAGAGAGTAGGGGTTAAAGGTAGTTACTCAGAGTGGCAAGAGAAGTGATGTTCCAAAAGGATCGATGCTGGGACCACTGTTCACCATTTTCATAAACGATTTGGACTCTGGAATCGGAAGTACAGTTTCAAAATTTGTGGATAGCACCAAATTGGGTGTGTAGTTAATACAGAGAAGGACTGCGACAAAATACAGGAAGACATTAAAAAAAATTGTAGAATGGGCGTGTAATTGGCAAATGAACTTCAATATAAATAAGTGTAAGGTGGTACATTTTGGTAGGAAGAATAAGGAAGCCACATAATCCTTGGAAAATAAGTGTCTATTTGGGGTAGAGGAGCAGCAGGATCTGGGGGTACACACAAATCACAAAGTAGTGACGAAGGTTAATAAGGCCATAAAAAAGCAAACAAAGCACTGGGGTTTATTTTTAGAGGGATGGAATTGAAAAGCCGAGAAGTTATGTTAAAATTGTATGGAACCTTGGTTAGCCCACACTTGGAGTGCTGTGAGCAGTTCTGATCTCCATATTATAAAAAGGATATAGAGGCACTGGAGAAGATGCAAAAAAAAGTTTACTTGAATGATTCCAGAACAGCGAGGTTATACCCATCAAGAAAGATTGAACAGGTTGGGGCTCTTTTCTCTAGAAAAAAGACTGAAGGATAACCTGCTACAGGTCTTTTAGATTATGAAAGGGGTAGACGTAGAGAAGATGTTTCCACTTGCCGGGGAGACCAGAACTAGGGGCCATAAATATAAGATAGTCTCTAATAAATGCAATAGGGAATTCAGGAGAAACCTCTTTACCCAGAGAGTGGTGAGAATGTGGAACTCACTACAACAGGGAGTAGTTGAGGCGACTAGCATAGATGCATTTAAGAGGAAGCTAGATAAACACACGAGGGAGAAAGGAATAGTAGGATATGCTGATGGGGTTAGATGAAGAAGGGTGGGAGGAGGCTCGTGTGGAGCATAAACACTGGCATGGACCTGTTGGGCCGAATAGCCTGTTTCTGTGCTGTAAATACTATCTAATACTATGTAACTATGTAATAATATATTTATGTCATTGATGCTGTGGTGTGGGAAGGATAGAGTGCACAGTTAAGCATAAGGTTCAATTTTGGAAGTCACCCAGTTTTGAGTGGGCCACTGAAACCAATTATCTCCGGTTTTTATGGGCAGTTAGCATTTTTGACCTTGTATCTGCTTGTTTGCCTTGTAATAAATAAAAGATGCAAATGAGGATGAAATCAAGGATGAACACAAGATAGTTAATACACTAAATTATTATTTCCTGCAAGTATACATTAGGAAATACATGCAACATGCCCTTCACAAATTGCGATAGCCATAGTAGAATTATTAGAGGGCTCAATTATGAGTAGAAACTGGAGAAACGTGAGCTTTTCAGCCTAGAAAGGAGGCAACTGAGATGTGATCTTGTCGAGGTATGTGAAACAGTAAAAGTTGTACAAAAGGCAGATTCAGGAATTTTCTTCAAACTAAACTGAGAGTATGAGAAGATGTGATGATGTGGAGATGCCGGCGTTGGACTGGGGTGGACAAAAATGAGAAGTCGCACAACACCAGGTTATAGTCCAACAGATTTATTTAATTTTACAAGCTTTCGGAGCAGTTCGCTCCTTCGTCAGGTAAGTTAGCAGTGAGAGAATCTCCCAGAATTCACAATTTAAACACAGACAAAATATATTCAAATCTTTCCCTACATCAAAGAGCACAGCCAAGACAATGAGATGTGTCCCAGGGGGTCCAACGTGTCAAACCACCTGCTGGCTGCATATCCTGTCAATCTGTGTAGGTTCTTGTTAGTCTTTTTAAAAAAAAAACACCTGGGAAGACCGGCCATGATGTCAAGTCACGTTCTGTATCGTGACATGAACCCGATATCGCGATTGAGGCCATCCTCATGAGTGCGGAACTTGGCTATCAGTTTCTGCTCTATGATTTTGCGCTGTCGTGTATCTCGAAGGCCGCCTTGGAGAACGCTTACCCGCATATCCGAGGCTGAATGCCCCTGGCTGCTGAAGTGTTCCCCGACTGGGAGGCAACCCTCCTGACTGGCGATTGTTGCGCGGTGTCCGTTCATACGTTGTCTCAGTGTCTGCATGGTCTCGCCGATGTACCATGCTCTGGAGCATCCTTTACTGCAACGTATCAGGTAGACAACGTTGGCCGAGTCACATGAGTATGTACCGTGTACCTGGTGGGTAGTGTCCTCACGTGTGATGATGGTATCTGTGTCCATGATTTGGCATGTCTTGCAGAGGTTGCCGTGGCAGGGTTGTGTGGTGTCTTGGTTGCTGTTCTCCTGAAAGATGGGTAATCTGCTGCGAACAATGGTACTTTTGAGGTTAGGCGGCTGCTTGAAGGCGAGTAGTGGAGGCGTGGGGATGGCCTTAGCAAGGTGTTCGTCGTCATCGATGACATGTTGAAGGCTGCGAAGAACATGGCGTAGTTTTTCCGCTCCGGGGAAGTACTGGACGACGTAGGGTACTCTGTTGGTTGTGTCCCGTGTTCGTCTTCTGAGGGGGTCTATGCGGTTTTTCGCTGTGGCCCGTCGGAACTGTCGATCGACGAGGTGGAGATGCCAGCGTTGGACTGGGGTGGTATGAGAAGAGGACAAGGGATCAAAATAGTAAAAAATAAAACTTAAAATTGATGTTGGGTAGTGGGTTTTTCCCCCCAAACACTGACTGATCGACGTATGGAATGGAATTGTGAGTAGCGTAGAGGTGGAAATAATTGCAAGTAGAGTGCAGAGATGAAAACCGTGGCATGCTCAAGAAACAAATAGCTGCTGTGTGTGGGCCTGCAGGGGCTTTCTGAAGCTAAAATGGGCCAAATGGCCGCCTTCATCTGTATTTATTTTATGATTTTTGTTATAATGTCAAGTGGAAAAGATTTGTGTTATGGCGTCAAGGCACTTTGCTGCTACAAGTTGAGACATTTTGTCAGTCATGCTTTATTTACAATATTTGTTCAGCTGGAGCTTTAAACTTCGCTCCACCTGAGTCATTGCAGTCTTCCATTTACATGAGATGGAAAATCCATATGTTAGCGCCCTTGGTGGTTGAGGTTTATGAGAATGTTTAAAAGATCAATCTTTTGTCCAAACTTTGACACCATTTTGTTTTCTTATGCAAGTGGTCTTTACATTTCTAATGCTTGAGACAACAACTTGTATTTATAGCACATTTAACATAGAAAGATGTCCTAAAGAAAAAATGCACACTGAGCCAAACGAAGAATGATTTAGGGAGTTGGTCAAAGTGTTGGCTTTTAAGGAGGAGAGGGACGTGGAAAGGCAGAGGGGTTTAGGGAATTAATTCCAGAGCCTGGGGCCTATGTGGCTGAAGGAACAGATGCCAACAGTGGGGCGAAGGGAGAGTTGAATACACGAGGCTGGAGTCAGCGGCATAAAGAGTTCAGGGAGGACTGGAGGAGGTTAGAGAGAGATAGGAAAGGGTGAGGCTATTGAGTGATTTTTAAATTTGAAGCATCCTGTAGGTTTTGTCTGAATATGTTTGTTTGGCAGCTCTAATTGAATTTAAGAGAAACATATTTAAATTTCCTTTGTCTCAGTCAGATTTTGCAAGTATCTGGCTGGTGCAGTACTGAGGTGCTGTCTTTCGAATGATTTAATAGATCCCATGACTCTATTCGAAGAAGAGCAGGGGAGTTCTCCCCGGTGTCCTGGCCAATATTTATGTCTCGACCAACATCACTAAAACAGATTATCTAGTCATTATCACATTGCTGTTTATGGGACTTTGCTGTGTGCAAATTGGCTGCCGCGTTTTCTACATTACAACAGTAACTACACTTCAAAAGTACTTAATTGGTTATAAAGCGCTTTGGGACGCCTTGATGTAATGAAAATCGCTAGATAAATGCAAGCTCTTCTTTCTTAACTTGGGGTGGGATTGGTATATGTGGGGGGCCGGGCAAGCAACAGAATCGCATGCCCCCTGCCCAGTTAAAGTCGAGGCCATTGTTTCATATATCCTCACTAGTTTCTGATTGGTGGGTTTTCTTCCACTTTCCTTGTTTTTGATTTGACATTCCTTACCTCCTCAGCAATTCCTTTGTTATTTTATAAATATGATATTTGAGCAAATTAGCAGCAAGAAATTTACATTTATACAGGTGGGGATCTGAAGTGTGACACAGGAAGTGTAAGTTAGGTTCAACATTTTTATAAATAAAATATACACGGATCTCTTATGGCATTATGGTACGTTGGAGGATATGATGTTTATAATGGCGGGTGCTATGTGACCCTCATAATAAATACATTATTATGAGGATTGTTGACTTGCAGTAATTGAATAAGTAAATAAATTGTTGATTTCATTAAATGCTATTAGGTTTTTGCTGTATTTTTGGGATCGAATTCTGCAAATGTCTATTTTTCCATGGAAAATGTAAGTTGGTTACATTGATAATTGTTAGAATACATTAGTTTACTTAAGTACTCAATTTCTATCTCTTACCTTTTGAAAGCCAAGGAAAAACAGGGACATGATAGGAAAGATGTACTAGTTTGCAGGTAGGTGGCAGAGGTATAGTCACACTGGGGAGTGGGAAGTATGATGCTTGGCAGTGCAATGGTGTCCTGTGCTTTGGTAGCAGTGCGGGGGTGGGGAGTGGGGGCGGGGTGTGATCCTGGGCTTGTTAGATTTGGAGTAAGAACACTGGAGCTTGGCAGCATTGTGAAGGGGGTGCTGAAATAATTCAATATAGGGAGGCATCGTCGAGTTTAGGAGTATGGGGAGAGTTTGAGGATTTGGCAGAACCTAGGAGTGTTTATTTAACTAAAAGATTCTTAACTAAATAAGCCAAAATGAAGAGGGGAAGGCCTTTGCATTGAGAAAACAAATAAATTGCTTTCTCTTGGCTAAGTATAATTACAGAAATGTTTAAAAAAATAATTTCTGTAAAATACTGCAGTGTACCAGTACTACAAAAATAAATGTTAAAGCTTTACAAGCCTGTCTGATAGTACTGCTATAAAACAAATGTGACATAAGCAGATTGTAGTGTTGAAAAAGATTAGCTCAATGATTTTGTATGCAATAAAAGGCTATCATTTTTCAGTTGTAATAGGTTTTGAGTAGTAAAAGCATTAATGGTTTCAGTCTTGTATATGTGTTGGCTTTTCAAGGAGAAATCATTTTAAAAAATTAATAAAACTTTAATTTAGTCTCTGATAAACCTTGTGCACTAATTTGCAGAATAACACTTAACATCTGTCATCTTAAATTATGCACTACATAGCATTGCTTTTTGTGTACATAGAAAGTTTGGCTTCAACATTTTTTTAACTTGATTTCAAAAATTTAAAATAACACAAGATCTTGAACAGATGCATTTGTGTGTTTTCCTTTAATCCCCCTCTTTGTGGAAATGGCTTGTCCCCAATAAAACAGCAACTTGCATTTATATAGCACCTGTAACGTAGAAAAACGTCCCAAAACACGTCACCTAAGTGTAGTCAGACAAAAATTGACACAGAGCCAAAGTAGTAAATATTAGGAGGGATGACTAAAAGCTTGGTCAAAGAGGTGGAATTGAAGGAGGAGCGAGAGTTGGAGAGGCTTAGGGAGGGAATTCCAGAGCTTAGGTATGCATGCCATGTCATACTGTCTGTTACATTGTGAATTTATGCAGTTGGCTATATAACACCACTATTTGTACGCTTTCTTAGAATGCTTAATTAAATAACTGAATAGTTAATTGAGGGTTGGCAACCAAAAAAATACTGTTAAGTATCAACTGAATATTTCTATGAAAATTGAGGTCATACATAGTTTGAAATAGTATATGAAACAATTTGTCATGTTCAATTTAAAAAAAAAAAATAAGGTTTTGCTTCTGTGTGCTATGGACTCATCTGCTTCTGAAGTGCACTGAGAAATTACATTGTTTTACCTTTCAAATACGATAGTATTTGTTTCCTTGAAAAAAACATTATATTGTACAGGTTAGTAAATAAACAATGGTTGTCTTTCTTCATTCTCATCAATGTTACAATATGCAGTCAATTGTCTTGCTTTTTGATAGAGAAAAAACAAATTTGTGTTTTGCAAAGAACCAGGACAATTTATACTATCTGATAAACTGGCAATGCTTTGTTACTGATGAGGATTATCCAAATATGATGTTTCCTAAGGGTATGATTGTGAAGTTAAACAATGAATGAGGTGTAAATGTAGTGTAGATTTTAAAACACAGGGACTGTTTTGTACATCAGGTGAAACAGAGTGCTAGGCTTCACCCAAGTAGGCTAAAAAAAAGAAAAGAAAGACTTGCATTTATATAGCGCCTTTCACGATCACCAGACGTCTCAAAGCGCTTTACAGCCAATGAAGTACTTTTGGGAGTGTAGTAACTGATGTAATTTGGGAAACATGGCAGCCAATCTGCGTACAGCAAGCTCCCACAAACAGCAATGTGATAATGACCAGATAATCTGTTTTTTTGTTATGTTGGTTGAGGGATAAATATTGGCCAGGACACCGGAGATAACTCCCCTGCTCCTCTTCGAAATAGTGCCATGGGATTTTTTACGTCCACCTGAGAGAGCAGACGGGACCTCAGTTTAGCCTCTCATTTGAAAGACAGTACCTCCGATAGTGCAGCACTCCCTCCGCACTGCACTGGAGGTGTCAGCCTAGCTTTATGTGCTCAAGTCCCTGGAGTGGGACTTGAACCCACTACCATTCTGACTCGGAGGCGAGTGTGCTACCAACTGAGCCACAGCTGACACTAAAGCCTAGATAACTATCCGCCTTTTAGTTCATTGCTCTCATTCAGTTCTAAATTTAGGTGATCTTTGTTCATTATTTTCAATTCTTGTCTGTAATTCTCTTGACTTCACAGCAGGTGTTATAGATAGTGAAAGGTTCTGCTATTTCACAAATGTGTGTAGAGGCCATAGATCATCATGTGGATTTTAGCTCAGCAGATCCATCCTTTATCCTTATCTATAACCTAAGCCATTTATTATGGTGTCCGTTACTTTTAGATTTCGGAAATGACCTTCTTGGATCGTATTCATACACTACTGATAGCTTTCCAAATGTCTAATTACGTAGACTGCATAATGCTCAAATTACTTGAGTGTGAGTATCTCAGTTTGTGCTTCCACCTTCACTGGAACCCAACTACAAAGGAATACAAGAGTAAATTCACTGATGCTGCCATCAAGGAGGCAGCTGCAATTTAATACAGAGAAGTATGAGATAATGTACTTTGTGAAGATAGCAAGAGATGGGAATATGCACTGAATTGAAAGATGCTGAAGGCTGTGGATGAACAGCGACCTTGGGGTTCAAATACATAATTCCTTGAACGTGCGAGTGCAGGTGGATGAAATCATACAAAAAGCCAATAGCATTTTGGGCTTTTAAGGACATACAGTACAAGAGCCTAACGGTTATGATTGATTTGTACCAGACAATGTTTAGGCCAAAGTTAGTGTACTGTGTGCAGTTTTGGGTGTCCCATTGCAGGAAGGACAGTAAAGCACAGAAAATGGACAGTGTAAATTCACCAATTTGACACCAGGGATGGGAATCTATACTTACAAGGAGAGATTTTAGATTCTGCTACTATTGCCACTGGGGCAAAGAAATCAAAGAAGAGATTTAATCGCTGTTATTAAAGTTATTAAGAATTTTGATGAGGTGAATAGGAAACAACTATTTCTTTAGTTTGGGGAAATAGTGATGTGACGGAGAGACATCAGAAGAAATTAGAGAGAGAGTTGTTGGTGCATGGGAATGCATTATGGTGGGTGTGGGGGCTAGTTGAGGAAGAGACCGTTGCATCTCTAATAAGTGGACATATGTTTGAAGTAGATGATGATACAGGACTATGCGGTGAAAGTAGAACAGTTGGATTACTTTTGGATTGCTCGAGCAAAACACCAGCACAGATGCGATGGGCTGAATGATCTGCTTCTGTGTTGTAGACTTCTATAGTCCTATGGTTCTATCTTATTTCTTTGCCTAATTGACTTTTTTTTTACACATTTGATTTATGGAATTAACAGGTTATTGTACATGATAAAGACTCAAAATCTGTTGCATATCTCTGTTGTAGCACTGACCATAATTCACTGAACCTTGTTACCGTGACTTATCGGGTCAGCTCACTCATGGGATATTACTCGCAGCCCTTATTTTCACAATAACGTGTATATATAAACTTTCCAGTGGTTGTAAGTGACAAATTTATTTGTGTTATTCCTCAGTGAAATCAACCGATTAGACCTTGGCTTAACTGTGGAAGTGTGGAACAAAGGATTGATCTGGGACACAATGGTCGGTACAGTGTGGATTCCTTTAAGGAGCATACGACAATCCAATGAGGTAAGCAGTGAGTTTGTAATTTAATGTTTAATTGTTATCCTCGGCTGATTTGTCTAAATGGGACATTAAGATCACCTAAAGCAATTTTGCTTCACACTGACGCTAACGTCTTGCTGTAAAGCTGACTTGGGTCATGACTTGACTCTAGTGCAGTGGAGGGAGACTTAGTGGAGGAGGTAACCTAACTCCATTTCGTTCCAGACTCTGGTTGGGCCTGGACTCCAGATTGGCACTACAATTTCTTCGCATGTGGCAAAGTGAAGCAGTGTCTGTAGCTAAAATACCATTCTATCAATTGAAAAATCTACTCTTAGCAATTTGGGTCATTGGGTGAAGGGAGTGTAGTGATTGAAACAACATTTACTACTGTATTGGTTGGTGATATGTTAGTGCTCATGTTATCAGAATCTGAAAATGTGCATACTTTATCTGAGAAAATTCACTTTGTAAGACTCATTCATAGCTGATCTTCGACCTCAACTCCACTCCCCACCCCTGACCCCCATATCCCTTGATATGTACAAAAAAAAGTTCTTACTATTCTCTTCCGCTCGCTAATCCTTTCTGACTCTGCTCCGATATTAGCTCGGAGGCAGGGAGGGAACAGGTGGCTGTTTTGAGGTTGGGAAACCCAGAAGACCGGGTTTCCCTCGGGTCCTGCTGAATTTAACGGATATTTTGTCTCCGTTTCCCAGCCGCAGCCAGCCAGATTGAGCGGCTGGTGGGGTTGTGGGGGCAGTGTAGATCTGAAGGGTCAGGGGGTGGGGGTGAGGAGATCGGAAGGATCGGGGAGGGGGATGAAGCAGGTAAAGTCGATCTAGCAGGTAAGTGGAAAGGCACAGTCCACGCCTCCCTTTAGCCGACGGGTATCCCGAGGCCCGGGAAACCAGGCCGTTAGGGTTAAATTTAAAATGGTGATTAATTCTGAGGCACGTAGCCTCATTAAAATATTTAAATAACTAACACGCCTCCTGCGAGTGGGTTGGTTGCCCCCTCCCCATCCCGCCTCCGTTAAAACCGGAAGGAGATGGGTTTCAGATTTTTTCTGCATGCCACTCGACCCAAACCCCCCACCTGTTTTTTGGGGGTTAAAATTGCCCCCCCCCCCCCCGGCCTCGTCTCTGTGTTTGACTTCCACTCTGTGTCCCTCTTTCTCTGTGTTACTCAGATTTTCCTATTGTCCCTGTTTCTCTCTCTTTGTCTCTGTTTTTCACTATTTCTGTGACTCTCTCCTTCCAGACTCTTCAGTATGTCTCACACTGTCTTTCTTTCTCTCTTCACTCTGTCAGTGCTTTCTGACATTTAACTATGCAAATGTAAAATACAGTGGCCCTGATTTTGTGTTAATAATAACGGTGAGGCTAATAGCGCTCACGATTATTATGGAGTAAATCGAACAGCAACTTCCGGAGTATGCAGATGCACAGTTAAACGCGGAATTCCACGTTACTCTGCTCCTCCACGGGCTGCGCTATAACAGAACCTCGCCGATGGACTTGGCATTGAACTATATGCAACAGTGTGAAGTAGGGGTACTTACCCACTAGTTACCCACTGAACACGCCAGGAAAAGTTATGGCCGGTGCATTCAGGAGTAAGTGAATTTTTAATGGTGTGATCATTACTGCCAAACAACCTCTCTGGCCCTGAAATTTAATTTTACAAATGTGGAGTCTCATTCCTTCAGAAATTAATTAGTGCTGGAGATTTAAAAAAAAAATTTTTTTTTTTTTTTTACTTTTTCTGTCTATCTTTTATCTCTCGTAATCCCATTTTACTGGATGAACACTTGTAGGATACATCTTTATTTTCCTCTTGCAGCAATACATGATCACCTTGTATGGTTTTGTTACTTCATAGAAGCAACATCTTGTTCTGATTTGAATTAAAGCACAAGTGTTCAGGACACAATCTATCTGAAACAAAAAATCTTAATTCACTGCAAATATTACTGCAAACCTCTGAGGTTGCTATATTTCCATGATATGCAAATACAATTGGGTATTGTATTAATTAATTGGCCCGTATTTTCCGATTGGAGGCTTCCTGGAAAAAATCTACGCCCTTACCTGAGGGCTCCAGAGGTCTGGCCATTTCTGCTCCTGGGCCTCTGCTCTACGAAATGCCCAGGGGCGCATGTGGTTCGCAAACGTCCCTGGGATCATGTGGGCCATGGGGAGCCAATGAAAGAAGGGAATCTCCCTTCATACTTTTGACAGCTTAGACCTGTCAAAAGTATGAATGGAGATGACTCCAAAAACACATCAAAACATTAAATACATTTAAAAAAAAAAAAATCACATTTTTAAAATTAGTTAATTACACTAAATTAAATATTTTAAACATTTAATTTTTTTTCCAAAAAAATTGTTTTTTTACGGGGCTAAAGATAAAAAAAAAAGTTACGTATTTTTAAATTATAAATGAGTGGGAAATTTTTTAAAAAACTTTTTAAAACTCTTATGCTGGTAAAAGCAGCTCGTACACACCCGTAGGGATCGGAAAATACAGGCCATTATCTACATATTAAATCAATTTATGTACCTATTCGGCATTACTGTCCTTTAGAAGCAAATAACCAGATCTTTTAGGGTGTTAACATTTTTAATTGTTTAAAAGAAAAATTAACCAGTTCGATCTAAATGCTCTATGTTCTGGTACTGAACCCATTGGCAATATACACGATAGTTACAACAGTTCTATGATGAGACTGATAACTGGTTTACATTTTCTTTATTTTCCATATTTTTTGAGCACAACTGTTCTAGAGCAGTGCTGAATAAAAATTGAACCAAACCAGTAAATTTTGCCCATAGCCCATTATCACGTAAAATTCTATAAAGTTATCTGGTTGAAGTTTCAAAGTATCTGATTTAAAAAAAAAAATCAGCCAACCTTTAAAGTGTAGTATAGAGTCTAGTTCAATAGAGTGCTGATCTAAAATAATAAACCTGTATCGTGGTATTCTGTGCCCTTGCCCTTGACTTGTAAAAGCTGATTTTATAGGTAGTCTGCAGATCAGATCAATCAATGTGTTTTAGTTTATTGTAGACTCTTCAATGCAACTATAATAGACTTGCTATAATTCAAGAGTATTTGATTTCAAATACCACAAAATTGCAATTCATTCTTCTCAACTCTGCACATTCTGTATTACACTTTATTCATATGTCTAGTTTATGTACTGAAGTAGATGCTTGCATCTTGTGTTGAGGAATGAGAATGAAGCATTTTTCCTCTTTGCATCAACTCCTTGTTCTTTGTTTGAACATTGCCTGGTTGACTCCACAATGGTTAGATGTAGTTTAGAAGTCTGTCAATAATATGTATTCACCCTAATCTCTAAAGAGCTCTTCCCAACACACCTGTGTCAGATTCTGTTTCCGATACAGTGGAGCTTCCATTATCTGTTAGAGTAAATGTGACATCTATGGTGAAAATGGAAATTGGCAGATAATTGAGAGTCCCCTCATTTTGATCTGATACAGATGATACACCAACAGCCTACACATGGGAATGATGCGGAGATGCCGGTGTTGGACTGGGGTGGACAAAAATGAGAAGTCGCACAACACCAGGTTATAGTCCAACAGTTTTATTTAAAATTACGAGCTTTTGGAGCTCCGCTCCTTCAGGTACAAGTACAGTGAGGGAATCGATCAGGTACTTGTACCTGAAGAAGGAGCGGAGCTCCGAAAGCTCGTAATTTTAAATAAAACTGTTGGACTATAACCTGGTGTTGTGCGACTTCTCATTTTTTACACATGGGAAGGAAGACAAGTACAATAAAAATAACAAAAGATACATTATGAAGTTGTAATAAAAGAAACATTAGCAACTGTAATTAACCAATATTTTATGCTAGGCTTTCTCCTGCTGAAATTCTGGCAGTGATTTCAGAAGGAGGACAATAAATATTCCACTATAATTTCTGTACTGATGTAAATAATAAGCTAATGGATGTATTAAATTCAATTTGATTAAATCAGCACACTATTTTAAAATTGTGTAAAATATTGTTAAAATTGGGCAGCGCATATTAATTTATAAATCCACTTTAGTAGGGAATTGTGACTAACACAAATTGTATTTGTTCTAAGTTGCTATTAGTAGGCAGGATCCTAACCAGGTAAAGGAGAGATGCCGGTGTTGGACTGGGGTGGACAAATGTGAGAAGTCGCACAACACCAGGTTATAGTCCAACAGTTTTATTTGAAATCACAAGCTTTCGGAGCGCTGCTCCTTCGTCTTTACCTGACGAAGGAGCAGCGCTCCGAAAGCTTGTGATTTCAAATAAAACTGTTGGACTATAACCTGGTGTTGTGCGACTTCTCACAGGTAAAGGAGAGTATTTGTTGATAGCAAGGGAGGAGGGACAGATAAGGCAGCTTGATTGACAATTGCAATAACTGAATGTTGTTGCCAGGCAAAGATAGGCGAGCAGATATCTACTGCAATGTTTAAAGCACTGAGAGAAGTGTTAGTATAAAGGAGTACAATCTTGAAGAGGAATGTATTTGGCAAACTTTTTGGATTTCTTTACGAACAGGGAAGCAATGACATAAATAGTTGTTAAATACATATTCATCATTTGTGCATCATGGTGCACAATTTAAGTAAATTAAGTTTGCCAAACACTTTTTAATGATGGTGTTCCTTTAAATCAGCTAGAAAAATGTTGAAAGGATCTCCTAGAAAACAGATAGAAAAATTGGAATCTTGTTGAGTGAAAAGTATATTAGGTTAAGGGGGATCTTATCTTGGTAAAGTTATAAATGCAGCTCATTTTCTTTGGATGCCTTTGCTCTAAATTCATGTGTTTGAGGGTGGACATACATATTACATCGCGATAGTTTTGTCTAAATATTCATTTTTATATTGCTTGTAATGAATAAATGCATTAATTACATTTTAGAAACAGAACAAAGAAAAATAGGAGCAGGAGTAGGCCATTTGGCCCTTCGAGCCTGCTCTGCCATTCAATATGATCATGGCTGATCCTCTATCTCAATACCATATTCCCATACTCTCCCAATACCCCTTGATGCCTTTTGTGTCTAGAAATCTATCTATCTCCTTCTTAAATATATTCATTAATATATTTTCCCTGTGCAACAAGTAGCTGATAGATGTTATTCTAATTGTTTATAAATGATTATGGGATTTGAAACGTTTATTAATGCTTTTTATGTTGTGAATGATTTTTTATTTTCGGGGCTTGCATTAAAGCATACCATTTTCAGTGAGGTAGCAATCGTTATGATTCAGATATACTGCAGTTTTCACCTGATGCCAAATGAATCGCAGTGTATCTGTGATTAGAGGTCACCAATCTGAAGGTGATTGGAGTTTTAGCGAGCAGTCTGACAGTTCTTGAAGTACTGTCGCACCACTTTGGCTTAACACCAGTTGTAGTTGAACTGCAACCAGTGCAAAACTGTTCTTTTGAACTTTAAAAGTAAAGTCTTAAAAAGATTCACTATCGTTTTACATTTAAAAATCCCTGAAAAGAAAGAAAGACTTGCATTATATAGCGCCTTTCACGACCTCAGGACGTCCCAAAGTGTTTTACAGCCAATGAAATACTTTTAAAGTGTAGTCGCTATTGGGCCTGTATATTCCGATGCCTATGGGTGTGTACGCGGTGTGTACGCGCTGTGTACACACCCGTAGGGACATCGGAAATGCTGGTTTCAGGCATGCCAAGCGCATGCGCTGAAAACCGGTATTTCCGATCTGTCAAGAATGCTCTTGACAGATTGGACGCCTGCCCAAGAGAAGGGCCTCTGCGGGCGGAGAGTTCCGCTTTCTGCAGAACCTCCGCCCGCAGAAAACCCTTAGAAATCTTACGCCTGGTAAAAGCTTTTACCAGCATAAGAGTTGAAAAAAGTTTTTTAAAAATTTGTTTATTCACTTATTTATCATTTTAAAAATACTTTTTTAAAAAAAGGTAAGTTTATTTTTAGCCCCGTAAAAAAAACTAATTTTTTTCAAAAAATTAATTTTTTGTTTAAAATATTTAATTTATTGTAATTTCAACTAATTTTAAAAATGTGATTTAAAAAAAAAAAAATTATTTAATGTTTCAGTGTTTTTGGGGTGATCTCCATTTATATATTTGACAGGTCTATCTGTCAAGTGTATGAAGGGAGATTCCCTTCTCCTATTGGCTCCCCTTGGCCCATGTGATCCCAGGGACGCTTTGAACCGCATGTGCCTCTGGGATACGTGGGCCCTGCGCATTTCGAGTTTGGAAAGGCCCAGGAGCGGAAATATACGCACCTCGGGAGCCCTCGGGTAAGTCCGTAGATTTTTTCCAGACCGGAGGCCTCTGCACGCAGGAAGCCTCCAATCAGAAAATACGGGCCACTATTGTAATGTAGGAAAGGCAGCAGCCAATTTGAGCACAGCAAGGTCCCACAAACAGCAGTGTGATAATGACCAGATAATCTGTGATGTTGATTGAGGGATAAATATTGGCCAAGACCCCGGGGAGAACTCACCTGCCCTTCTTTGAAATAGCACCATGGGATCTTTTGCATCCACCTGAGAGAGCAGATGGGGCCTCGGTTTAACGTCTCATTCAAAAGGTGGCACCTCCGACAGTGCAGCACTCCCTCAGTACTGAACTGGAGTATCAGCTTAGATTTTTGTGCTCAAGTCTCTGAAGTGGGACAGGAGTAAAGTGTAGATGGGACAGTCAGCGTTGCGCTAATATTAAAAATGTCCATGTATTTCTGGCACTGGTAAGCAGAGCTCTGCATATGCATTTCAGTAGGATGTATTTCATCCCTCCCACAAACTTAGTAACATGGAGATAAATAAGTTAAGCAACCAATAAAAAAAAAAGTGGGAGGATTAAGCCATTACCATGCTAACGCAAAATGCAGGCAAACCTCCTTTAGGTTTAAGCTGGAAAATAGAGGACAAAGTGCAAAACTAGAACTTTGTTCCGAACTATCAGTTTATTTCCATCTCGTAAAAAATATCAATTGGCTAAAATACTTCTCTGCTATTTTTGACATACTGGTTAATACATTTGCATCAAAATTTTGTGTGCTGCCTTTTAATCAAGGCTAACAATGAAAATAAATACAAATAACTAACATTAACTAGCGTGCTAAAATAGCACAGAGGAATATAAATCCTTGGGTGTATTTTTTTTTGAGAACCCATATATGTTACCTTGATGCATAGAAAAATGTAACGTCCACAAAAAACAAAATATAGTGTGCATCAATAGTGAAGTGGCATTAAATTAATGTGAAAGTCAGCAGACCCAAAGCTAACACAAGTTAGTTTTTGTTTTGGAGCTGTTTAATGTTTGGGCTGTACAGCTGGATAAAGCTATTGTGACATTTTAGTTGAATGTACAAGAGATGAGGTAGACAGAATGGGAGGAGACTCGTGGAGCAATATTCCCTCTAATTTTTTTTCAGGCCTGCGCGGCCCTTTTAATGGGCTGCACGAGCCATTCAAAATTCTGTGCAAGCGCTGTTTTTCTATTTAAAAGCCGGCTCACTGGCTACGCGGGACCTCTAGACAGCTGCATGGCCACGCAGCGTAAAGGGAACATCGATGTGGAGTACAAACATCAGCACAGACTAGTTGGGCGAAATGCCTGTTTCTGTGCTCTATATTGAATCACAATTAATTTGTTCAATAAATAACACACAATGATATCATTATTGATCTTAAGATTTAAGATTCTAGCAAAAATATGGATTTGAACAGCAACAATATTTTTAAGGAAATGGTAATTTGTTAACCATTAAAACATTTAGTGCATTTGTTGTAATGATGGTATAAACACTACTCTGCTTCTTCCTTATTCAGTAAAGCAAGGGGTAAATTAGCCAGGTTTAGAAGTTGAATGTAACTTTTTCATAAGATTTTCGATATTAACATTGGGTATTTTCAATTACATGGTAAATGATTTACATAGAGGGAGGATTTTCTAAGTATTTCTAGTATTGGTGATTGAGTTTGAACTATTCTTTCATCCAGATTTGCATTTATTGAAGGTGGCATACATCCTCAGCTGCCTGTATTTTATATATTATTGTACCACTTTTCTTGTTTATGAACAATATAAATGTATGCCACTGTCTTGGCCATCTATAGTTAAGAAAAAGGCACATCCTTCCTTCTTCAATAGGCTCTGTAACTTCTATACTGTATATTGCATTCATTCGAAACTAAACTATATCTTCCTTTTCTGTGTTTGTTCATCTTCCTCTATATCAATCACTTTCTTTCCTCTTTCTCTTTGAAGGAGGGACCTGGTGAATGGCTGACTCTTGACTCAGAGGTTATAATGACAGATAATGAAATCTGTGGAACAAAAGACCCAACATTTCACAGGATTTTGTTGGACACTCGATTTGAGTTACCACTTGGTAGGTTTTGGCTGAGCTTTAGGTTCTTTTTTTCCTTCCAGTTTCATTAGGGTCTATTTATAATTATCAGCTTTCACATGAATACAAAGAGTGTTGTTTTCTTATCAAAGGCATACTACAGAAAAATTCTGTACATGTGTCCTTTTTTATCTAGAGTACTTTCTGTGCTGTTGGAAATTCAGGCAATTATTGATGGTTCTTACCTTGACTTCCATCCTTTACTGTCTATTTAAAACATTTGATAACTTTACTGAATGTATCAAGTCCTTTTCTTTCAGTGATGCTTTGCATTTATTTTCTTTAACTTCCTTCATCTCCATCGCCAAATCGCTCTACACTGGTGCCAACAATTGGTGTATTGCATTGTTTTTTTATATAATCTATTTTTTGGTTGTGATTAAAGGTAAAATGTTCTCCAGGACACCGGGAGAACTTGCTGCTTTTTCCCCCCCCAAGTAGTATCATGGATTTATGATATCCACCTGAACAGGCAGTTGGGAACTTGATTTAACATCTCATGCAAAGGATAGCATCTCACACAATCAGCAGTCTTTCAATACTGCACTGGAATATCAGCCTAGATTGAGTTCAAGTCCTGGAGTGTTCCTCATGGTGCACCTCCATACATGCTCCTTGAAATGTTTCCTATTATCCTATTGGGTATGATACTTGCCAACCTGAATGTCGCCCTGTATTTGCCCTTGTGTACAATTCTGGGTTATGGGATGTTTTACTGTGTAAATAGAAATTCAGTAAATCCACTATATTTTGCAGTTTTTGAAATGCAGGGCTGTTGATGGTTACTGGTGTGATACCTGAATAAATAACGTAAGCACCAAAATTGGAATCACCAGTTGTGAAACAACACCGATCAGAGAGTGCTGTACAGAACTTTCACTTGGGAGATTAAAAAAAGTTCAACACGTTATTGATTGTACACTGTGCAAAGAGGGGCTTGTGGACTAGATGGCTTTTTCTTTCTCCAACTTTGTCTTCGTGCTTGCATCTCATACACTGATTCATATAATATATTCATAGAGGTATATACATACTTGGTCGGCATTGCATCTCAAGGGCCATTGGACAGTAGTGTTTGCGTAGATTTTGAGTCCCCCCCCTCCCCCCCCACCATTACCCTTGTGTTTGTGGGGAGATATGGTCATGTAGGTCTCCAAGAAAGGAGCCCAGATTGGTTGGTATTTCCCTCATTCAAAGTAGGAGCCAGTCATCATCTGTTCAGCTTGACATTTATTACATGTGTGTGTTTTGTTGGCATATGTACTATGGGGAGGGTTGTACTTTGTCAATAGTTAAAGAATGCTGTTGGGGCTAGGAGTTGCACATCTTTGACCCAGGGATTATTGAGCTGTGGGAGTAGGCTGACTACACGGGAGGGAAGAGAAATAGCTAATGTTGGGAGAATTGTGAGAAAAGTCGTAGCATTTGTGGATTTCTGCCTATACAGATAGAATTTAATGGTTTGTTTAAATTAACGTAATGAGAAATATCAGCATTTCCATTATCTTGAACAGAAGTTTTCAGTGTTATTTCTCAAGTTAAATCTTAGTGCTGGTGTTCATGTTTGCCTGGCCGGAATTTTCTGGGGTCCGTGCAGGCGCGATCAGAGGCAGGTCGGGTGGGAAAGTTGGAGTGGGTCGGGAACCCGCCGTCATCTCGCCCTTGCGTGCCGTTTGCTGGTGCAGCAGCGACCTGAACGGCAGAGGCGGGCAACCTAATTCAAATCATTAGCACCTTGTTGTCAGACCCTTAAGCGCCTATTTTAGCCTATCTTTCAAATTTTCCTGGTTGCCCGCGGGATTCACGCAGCTCGGGAACCACATCTGTCCGCCTGGGGCAGGAGTTGAGTGGCCATTGCTCCAGCTGATTAGATGACAGCATGAAATGTACTATAAAAGCTCCCACCTCACAACTGATCACTTTCCTCAGGCAGAAGCTGTTGCTGACTGCATTCACAGCACAGATTTAGCTTTCTACAGGCTGCAAGTGTTTGCAGCAAAGTCGCCATCCAGTCTCACCTCATTGGTACAACCTATTGCACCATTGACAGATTGCTTCTCTCATCTCAACTTGACCTGCCATCTATTCCATCAGCATGGGTGCCGTTTATACTATCTCACTTTGGTCCTCCGAATTGAACCACAATGAGCCCCCACACCAGCAGCAACAACACCACGAACCTTCCCCTCAACCACCTGATGCTGCACAGGACAGAGGGCATCAGTGCAGGGCTGCACACCGCGCTGGAGACGGTACCCCCAACATGGTATACAGGCAGAGGATGAGCTTCCTCAACATGACTGAGCAGCAGTGCCAAAGGAGGCTCCAGCTATCGCGTCAGGTCGCCGCAGACATTTGCACATTGCTGGAGCAAGACCTGCAGCCCAGAGGAGCGGGTGGACACGCCTTACGAGTAGCTGTCAAAGTCACCAGCGCTCTCAACTTCTTCGCCTCAGGCTCCTTCCAGGGATCTGCAGCAGACATTTGTGGCATCCCGCAGTCGGCCGCCCACAGATGCATCACACAGGTTACCGATGCCCTCTTTGACAGATCAGCCAATTATATCAACTTTGCCATTGATGAAGCCAGTGTTACTGAGTGGTTGCTCAGCTTTGCTACTCTGGATGGCTTCCCACGGGTGCAGGGCATCATCGACTGCACACATGGCCATCAGGGCACCCCATCATAACCCAGGAGTCTTTGTCAACCGCAAGGGCTTCCACTCCCTCAATGTGCAGCAGGTCTGCAACCATAAGAAGATCATCATGCCAAATTCCCTGGCAGCTGCCATGACTCTCGTCCTTCGCCAGTCCACCCTCCCTTAGCTCTTCGTTCTTCCAAACAGACTTTTCCGGCTGGCTGCTTGGAGACGAGGGCTATCCACTGAAGACGTGGCTCATGACACCCTTGAGGAGGCCAATTACTGAGGCCCAGGAGAGATATAATGAAAGCCACATTTCCACCAGATGTGTCATAGAGCAAACAATAGGAATGTTCATAATGTGCTTCAGATGCCTTGACCGATCTGGAGGAACCCTTCAGTGCGCATCAGCCAGGGTCTCCAGAATTGTTGTGCTCTGCTGCGCCCTGCACAACATAGTGCAGCAGCGAGGATTAGCGCTGCATGAGGAGTAAGGCACTGAGCGCACAGCCTCTTAGAAGGAGGAGGAGCATCAGCTGGAAGACGAGGAGGAGCTGGAGGAACCTTTAGCCCAGATCCCACCAGCACCCGAGCACATTGCTGCCCGGGAGGTCAGTGATGGCCACATCATGGCCAGATTTAATTAACTTTACGCAGTACACCCATATGGCTGCCACATGCTGCGGCAGGTTGGCACCACCCCACAGCAACACCATAAAGGATCCCTACAATGACCAAGCCATTCCTTTCACACTGACCACCACTGCTGGAGGTACCGTTATGTCTCGCCATTCACTGCAACTCATTAAGCCACTTCCAAAGGTGCACACAAATTTGTCCAAGACTGGAAAGTGGTGAAAATAAAGATTTTTATGGTTGACATTACGTTAACGGAAACTTGACATTAACATTGAATAAAACACCCAAGTGGCTACCCTTGTGAACCTACTTGTGTGTCATCGTTCTCTTACGCGTGTTTCTATGAGGTGCTACCTCTGTGGCTTCAGCAGAGGTACAGGCAGCCTGCTTACTTCCCTGCTGCGACTGCTTAGACACTCTTGGCGGACGTCCTCTGGGTTTTGGAGCCTGTGATGGCCCCGCCAAAGTCTGTTCCTCCTGCAACTGTGTAGGGGCAGACTCGGCCATCGCTGTCCGAGGAGGCATCTGGGGCTCTGACTGAGGGGGTGGCAACGGGGGAGAAGTGTAAGCGCTTTGAGAGCAGCCCACACTTCCATTTCCCCTCTCACTGTCATCCCTCTCATGGGCCACCTGCACGTCCCTGCTAGTAAGGAGCTGGAGAGCACCTTGCTGCACATCAGTGGGGCCATGAGAACTCACATCTCCACTGACATCCCTCCTATACAGGAGGTCTATGAGCGTTTGCCATCTATTCTCCATAGATAGCCATCTATTCTCCATAGAGACCATGTGCTCCTGTGAGTGGCGCATTAGCTGCTCCATGTAGGTGGCCATCCTATCTATGGAAGAGCCTACAGTCGGCGACACGATGGTGCTCATGTTGGAGATGAATGACTCCATTCACTGAACATTTGCAGACATCGCAGTCGCAAAACCTGTCCGAGCCTCCTGCACTTCCTGCACCTGCAGGATCGCCATCTTTCTGGATGGCCCCCGAGGTTCAGCGTCTGCATGCAGTTGAGCAGAGCTGGGAGTGTCCTGCGCCCTCCAGCGAGGAGTCTCCACTGCTGTCCCTGTCTCCACCATCTGCTCTTGCTCACTTGTGACAGACCAGGTGACAACACTGCTCTATCTCGTGTGCGATCCACAGAGGTGTGTATTTCTGTGCTGGTGCTGGGTGCGCTTATGTCTGGTGACGCTGCACCTTCAGAGGCTGGAGGCTCCTCTGAGGAGTCGTCTTCCTCTTCCTCCTGGACAGTTTGGGGGTGGGGGGGGGGGGGGGGTGAACGACACTCTTGGTGGACCTGTGGAGAGTAGAGATGAGTTAGATATGCCATATGAAGAATGGGTACAGATACCATTATGCACATGGTGATCATTCAGTGGCTGATGACATCAGTCCCCATATGAGTGACTGCTATGTGCCATGTAGCTGTATAATATGTAATTCTGTCACCAGGTTGCTGAGATGTCCCCCTCACTCCGTCTCCCACCTCCAACTGCTCGGCCATTCCCGATACTTCTAACGCAGACTCCTCTGCTGTTGTGAGGGTGGCAAATGATGATGGTCCACCTCCGGTTCTCTCCCTCTTATTGTGCGTTCTCTTTTCTTGCAAGGAGGGAAAGAAGAGAGGTTTAACTGAGAGTGATGGAATGAGTGTAAGGAATGATGGGTTACATCTTTAGAGGGAGACTGATGGATTGGGGTGGCAATGCCAAGTGGCCTCCTTGTGTGTTAGTTGGTATGATTGCATTAGGATGAGGGTGAGTGTGAGGGGTGGCTAGTAAGATGGGGAAGTGATAATGTAGATAGAGAGGGATGGGTGGATGTTCAAGGTATGTTGGTGTGAGTAAGGATGTGCAGGAGTAGGGTTGGGAAGGCAGAGTGATGGGGATGTGATGAGAGGCACAGCAGGATGAAGTTGAGTGTGGCTTTGTACTCGCCTTTCCTGATCTAATGAGATCTTTGAAACATTTGCGGCCCTGCACCCAGTTCCTCCTGAACACATCCCTGCTGTTCACCTCCTGCAATTTAGAGCCAGGCTCTCTCTCTCCTGGGGAGGTCTCTTCTGTCCATTTGAAGGGAAGAGGACCTCCCTGCGTGCTCTGACTCCCTCCACAAGCATATGGGGGGGATTCATCGGAAAACCTGGGCGCAGCCCTCTGCCTCTGTGCAGTCATGTTTCCAAGTGTTTGGAGCAATCAAAACCTCCAGTGCAGTGACTGCACACTCCTAGATGAACCTTCCAATGCAATGTGGCCATGGCTCCTTTAAATATCCCGGCTGAAAATGCGTCATCGATGACTTCATCAGACCTGTACCATTTAATAAGGCTGGGTACCGCGCAGGGCGGGCTTAATAGGCCCAATTAGTGCAAAGTCGATTTCTGCAGCAGGATGGAAGCAAGAACAGGTTCGCGACCCGCCACGCCAACTGCCCACACCCGACCTACCCAGGTAAAGAAAATTCAGGCCGGAGAGAAAGGTAGGGAGTGAGAGATCCATTACCTCACATAGATGTGGTGTTGCTTTATCGGTGGTCTGAGAGTAATACTATATCCATTGTTTGGCTGCTTTTATTGCAGAATGTATTGCCCCACTTGATCCTAACCTTGTAAAGTTAATTTCCTTAGAGTTCATTTAATGTCAGCATATAATTAAAATACTGCACTGGAGACTCTTGACAGCTATTAATAACTGCACAAGTCAAAATCAATTTTTCAGAAGAAAACTGAACGAGAGCGATTGCTGCTGGTCAACGATGTCACTTTCATCATGTTAAGTTCCACAAATGGATAAGTCACTGCTGTACGCGAAACTGCTGACATGCAAAATGCATACATACTGCACAATCCTAGTTAGAGCTTAGTGAAGACTGTACAAGTACGTGCGCTGATTATTAGGGACAGAAATGATCATTAAGAAATACTTTTTTATGTAGGTGTTAAATTATCTGGGATATATATACGATCTTTCGATCTTTTTAGTTCAGTGATGAGAAAAAAGCAAGAATTTATTGTCATTGCAAAATGTATCTGAGGAGCGCAGTTGTTTGAGAGCAATCCATAACATCTGGTCAATAATCTAATCTGGAATTGCATAATTTTAAAAAGAAAAAATCGTATAGTGGAAAAATAGACCACTCCATCAGAGTTCAAACTGAAACACCACTGCTCTCTTAACATAATGCTATTCTCAGTAGCCAAGATAAAATACTGTTTTATATAGAGGGCAATGTATGTGAAGCCCATTTTTCAAAAATCTGACCGTGATCTATGTATTAGCACTACAACTATATCGCAAAATCAGCTGTAGGGTTTGGAAGCAGTCAGACACACTACAGAATCGCAAATACAGCAAGGTGCCGAATGTTCTATTCAATTTAATATGGTTGAATCGTGTCATCATTTGCAGTGCTTATTAATTCACAAAAATTGATCAATAGCAGACCTAGCAATGAATAGCAGATTTAAGGAGGTGTGAAATGCTGCCTAATTTCTTTAGCTGCTCAACTGAAAAAGAACTTTTGGAGACGAATTTGAAGGTGGAAAACAGTAGAGGTACATGACACACTGTAAATTTGGGACCATTTAAAAGCTGAAAACCAGTGGAAAATGCACTCTACTCTGTGGTAGGGTGGGTGTGGGGAAAGAGAAGTTAAAATAGTGTTCCATCCAAAATAGCTCAGTAAAAGAGAATGTAACGCAAATCTAGAACCGTATATACACATGATGCCTATCCAACTCCCCGGAGCAATTGCTGTTTAGATCTTGCTTTGTGGCTGTTTGCCAAAGGAGTCTAGCTGTACTATAATAGACATCTAATTTATTAGCTTAAGGAAAATCCCCGTGGAGGAGATCCACCTAACGGGTAATAAATATGTCTTTCTCTCCAAAAATCCATAACTGAAATTGCTTTTATGGCACTCAGCATAGCCAGGAAAAAAGAAAACTGTGAATTAAAATGAGGATTGATAAACCATGTCCAGACCTTAACAAAAGAGAACTGAAATACTCTCTTCATGACTTTCCTATTTTAATTCTACTTTAAACTGGAAATAAAACAAAATGGAAGTTGTTATACAAATAAGCCAGAATTACTTTGTCACTGCACATTGATGATTGGTATAGTTTGCTACAGATTTTTCAAATTACAGTGTTACATTTGTCTCAGAAATAACTTGCTAGTCAACTTATTGACCTAAACAAATGTATACAATTAAAAGTTTTGGGTCCGGCATGCATCCATAGGGCAAAATATATCCGTGTGGTTTGGGAAATATTTGCAGGGCAAAAAGTTCTGATTGGCTGAAATATCCCGTTGCCAAAAAAATCACAAATTTCTGTCTATAAAGTGAGCCATGGAGATTGCATCAAATGTTCCACTGACAAAAAGACTAAGCAAAAAAACACAATTGTTTTATTTAAAAAAATCATTACTAAAATTTTCCAATCAGTAACTACTACAGAACCAACCAGTCAAATTGTTGATTTAATTTTAAACTCTTAAGCAGCCATGTTGGATCCCAACTAAAATTAAAACTTAAAACATCGTAACTGCACAAAAAGTAAACCATTCTTAAACAAATTGCCAAACATGTTCAAAAACTTGCAATTGCCATATTATAAATAGCTCCAACAATTTCCCTCACAAAGGCCTGTCCCCCTCTCTGGCTTTCGGCTTGCTTTTTACTCTATTCTAGAGCTTGCCTTCTTTACTTGAGCTTTCCATGCCAATACATCTTGGAACTCTGTGGTTTGTGTCAGTGTCCCTTACTGCCTGTTTTGGGACTTTTGCACATGCATATCCACTCAGTGCTAGTTGGCATATTTGTGACCTTTTTGAGTTAGTCTTGTACGATATTAATTTATCTCTGGTCCTTTCAAATAATCAGGGTCGACTGTAACCAATATGGTGAGTATGGTGTGTTTAATCAGAGTTGAAGACTGATATAACACACTAGTTATACAGCAAAAACATACGACCGTGACAAGTAGTGGATACCGGTCCAAGTCGGACAGACGGCTGCCGTGCACAAACAGCTCCTCTTCTCTCTCTTTCTGAACTACACGAGTATTAGACCAGAGTCAGCATAGATCCACCCACAGGAGCTCTCCATGCCACCATTTGCGCTAGGGGCTTTTCAGGTCTTTTATTCTCGTTTTAGGGGTGGACCTGGGGTAGAATATGGACAAGACCATTTAACCTATAGAGGTTCTCCTTAAAACAAGGTGCCCAATGGTATGTCAAGTTCTTTGTTTAGGCCATGGAGCTCATAGTAACTCAGACATACCAGGCTGGCCTTCAGACTTCTCCAGTCAGAGGCCTCATTGTTCAGAGCTATTCGTGCGGCCAGTTGTGCAACTAACTATTTCAATTCATTAGCAGTCTATTGTACCATGCAAGGAATCATTAAATCCCCAAAGATATCCTCTATTCTATTCTCACACACTGGTTAACTTACACAT
Organism: Squalus acanthias; assembly: GCA_030390025.1. Taxonomy (NCBI): domain Eukaryota; kingdom Metazoa; phylum Chordata; class Chondrichthyes; order Squaliformes; family Squalidae; genus Squalus; species Squalus acanthias. The sequence goes on from CM059443.1 coordinate 20,745,570, forward strand.
TTTAGCAAGCAATTTTGTTAAACAAAGACAAAATCCTAAAATAGCATCATAATATGGTTATTTGCAATAATGGAAGAAACATAGGCATTGGGCCTTAGTTGGCCAAATTAAAGATACATTTAGAAGCCTTGCCTTCCTAGCACACAAACAGCAGACAGCTAGCCTGGGAAGCAAGGCCATATGTGACTGCCACTCTGGAATGTTTTAACATCCGTAGGGAGTTAAAAACATTAGCAAATTTTAGGCATCTATCCAGCTACTCTCATACTAGTCTGAAGACACTTTATCTCGAGCTCTAATATAATCATCTAAACACAGTATTATTTGCATCAAAATTTCATTCACATAACCATATACATTTTAGGTACCCCTAATTTCTAACAGACTTCAAACCTCATATTTAGTTATCTACCTTCACCTCTAAACTATTGCTCATCTCCATCCCTACATATATCTCTACCACTGAAATCCAGTGCTATTGTCCGTCCTCCCTCCCTCCCCACCATCCTCTGTGTTGCCAAGTGTCAGCCCCATCTACCTTGGGTGCTGACAAATCACTTCCAAACCCTGGCCCCAGTCAAATGTTGCCCACACCCTCCCAGGCTTCTACCATTTCTGCTCACTCCATCCTATGTGACATCTTCAAGCCACAGCTTCCACACTCCCTCCTGACCTTGGTCCCTAGCCTCAGCACTACAGTTCTTTCATCTGTGACATTTGTACCAACTCTTAGATCGTTTGTCCCCACCAGATTCCAGTACCCAACTCCATCTTGCTGCATTGTGTCTGAAAAGATTGGTAGCCAAAATGAGCAAAGCTTGAATGAAGGCTTGAACCGATTTTATTGGCTACTAACTTTCCAATATTTTTCTTTTAATTCATGTTTATGATTAATATAAAATAGCATTTGTATTTAATTTAAAAAAAATGAAATCTACACAAAACACCTGGAATTGTGTACAAAATGTGATGGAAATAGAACAAAATGAAATGCACCTCAAAGAACTAGAACTCTGCATTTTCTCATCATAACTCCATTGGGGAACCACCAGGCACTTTCGAGTAACAAGTATTGATGATTAAAATAATTCAAAGTGGTCAAATGAATAATTGAACCCAGTTACCTTAAATTCATGGGTAAAGCTAAAATAGGTTTCATTGCTGGTGTTCAGCTTATTGAGGTTTTAAAACTCTGTACTGACTACAATGAAATTACTACGTGGTGCACAGAAAGAGTTACAAGGAAACTTTGTGAGTACCGAATTTGTAATAATGAGATTCGATTATATCTAGTTTGATTGTTGGATATAATAAGATAGTTGAAGTTTGCATCACATTTAGACTTCATATTTTAATGGCTATTTGCACTTACTCTTGTTAACATTGTTATTGAAATAATTTGAATAATTGTAGTGATTTCTAAATATATACATTTTGATGTTTAAGCATTTCTTCAAATATAGATGAAAATTTGTACTTTCCATTGCAGATATCCCAGAAGAGGAGGCACGATACTGGGCCAAAAAACTGGAGCAACTGAATGCAATGAGGGATCACGATGATGTAAGTGTTAAATACAGTGAAATTGATTTTACGGACATGATCACTTTGGCCCAGAAATTCGCCCCTCCGGCTTGCCGCGGGGGTAAGGTTCGCGCGCACTCTTACCTACCGCGCCTGCCGTTGTGTTTTGGGCCCACGGGAACTTCGGGTCCTGGGCCTCTCCTAACTGCCGGTGCGCAGTGCTTGCGTGTTCCAGGGGCGCAGTTAGTGCGATGTGTCCCCTGGGATCATGTGGGCCATGGAGAGCCAATGGCAGCAGACCATCTTTCATTCATAGATTTGACAGGAGACCTGTCAAATCTGCGAATTGAAATCGGCCCCAAAAGAACAGCTAAACTTAAAATAAATTTTAAAAAAACCATCACATTTATAAAATAACTATATAGTTAAATAAATTAACCACTTTAAAGAAAAATTTAAATTTTTGAAAAAATTAAAATACTTTTTAAAAGTGATAAAAAATAAACTTACCTTTCTTTAAAGTATCTAAAAAAGATAAACCTGTTGAAATTTTTTTAAAATTATACTTAATTAACCACTTACCTTGTTGAAAACGGGTCTTGCGCCTCCTTTTTAATAGCGTAGTTTCTTCAATAGTTACCCTCGCGTAGAAACCTGAAAAAAAAATCTAAGTTTGCTGCGTGCGCGCAGCCTCTACCGCGCACGCGGTTCACCTAGGAACCGCCCCCTTCACCAGACCGGAAGTTCCGGTTTCCCGCGCATGCGCAGTGCATGCAGGAAACCGGCACTTCGGGACGTCTTACGGGTGAGTGCACACTGTGTACTCACCCGGGAAGGGCCGAATTTTTGGCCCTATATGTTTCGTAAATCACTGGAAACTCAAGTGCTATAGAACTCACCTACTTCTGAAATAAATTGGGAAAAATTTGGATCATTTTGAATTTTGGATGCATCGCCTTTTAAAAATTAGCCCCTAGCACTATAGGGAAACTTGTATTGCCAGGCAATGTAATCAGGATTAAATCTTTGGATTCAATAACATTCCCAATTTTTGACTTTTAAAACTAAGACAAAGAAAATTTAATTATTTACTATAATTTCATACACAAACAACATCTTATCATTTTGGCAATCCAAGTACTTAATGTTGCACTCTTGGCAAGACTTTTGGAGGGCTAAAGGAAAATATCCCTCTTTTGGGTTGAACTGTTGCATCATTTTATTACCCGGATTTTGCGATAGGAATAATGGTGAGCCTGTCTGTGCTCACTGTTATAACGAAGTAAATCAGACAGCAACTTCCAGCGTCCGCACATGTTCGAGAAACATGGAAATCCTTAGGTTGCTGTCAGAGATCCCATGCTCCTTCACGGCGCATTATAACAGAACCTTGCCGATAGACTTGACATTGAAATCAATGTAATAGTGTGAAGTTGGGGCACTTGCCCACTAGTTCCCCACTAAAGACGCCAGAAAAAGTTGGGGCTGGTGCATTCAGGAGTAAGTGAATTTTTAACTGTGTGATAAGTGATAATTACTGCCAAACAACCCCTCTGGCCCTGAAAATTTAATTTTATAAGTGTGGAGTCTCATTCCTTCAGAAGTTAATTGGTGCTGGAGATTTAAAAAAAAATTAAATTAATTTTTTTTTAACTTTAACTGACTGTCTCATTTATCTCTCTCTTTTAATCCCATCTGTCTTTCCCAATCTTTATTTTGCTTTCTGTACATGATTTAAATCTATTTTATGTTTCCTGCTTTATACTTCTTGGTTTAGACTCCACGGGCTGGATTTTACTCACCGAGACACGTTGGGGGCGGGACTGCTGCCTTCCGGGTTCTAGTCCCGCCCCCAGCGACGCCCGACACACAGACGCTATTTTCACCTGATTGGCCTCGCTGGCCAATTAAAGGAAAGCCGGTGTCAGATGACGTCAGTTGATGACGCTTCATCTGCCGGTTTTCTTAAAGGCACATGAGCCATAAATTTTTGACAGATGATTTGACAGTGTTTGACAGCATTGAGGTGATATCAAACACTGACAATCACAGTACACAGGTGAGCCCTTGCACCCAGGCTCTCCAGTGACACTCTCCTCAGGATGAAACAGATGGCAGCTGCAGGTGAGGGTACAGATGCGATCTGTCACTTTTCTCATTGAGGTGAGGCCACACAAACACTTCAAAGCTGGTCACCTACAGAAAAATCTAAACACATTAAAAATGACATTCCCAACATTTCCTTACCTCTGATACTCACCAGTGTCCCATTGCATCCTTCACACCACTTCTGCAGCTGTCATCTATACACCAACATAACAACAGACCCACAGCACGCCTCACTTACACTGGCGGGGTTCCCTGATGTCGGGAAGCCCGCAGCAGAAGTTTAAAAATTGGAAAAAGCCTCTTAACTGCCTGTTAACAGGCAGTTAAGTGGCTATAATCCTCTTGCTGCCGCTAGGAGTCGGGTCCCTGCGCAAATCGGGGACCGGACTCCCGGGAAGATTGGTTGGAGGCGGGTTCGGGACCCGCTCCCATTTTTTTTGACTTTCCCAGCAGTCCCGCCTCCAAACCCACCTCCTCAGGGCTGGTAAAATCCAGCCATACATGTCTCTGAAGATTCTTTAATCTGGTTGAAGAGCCTTGCTGTTTCTTGTCCTGCTCACAGATGCCCTGTAGAGGGCGCCACGCTGGATTAAACGCCAGATTAGAGCAAGTCTGCGCTCAGAAGTCCGCAAGATTATTGTGGACAGCTGTCGGCGAGGTGAACGGCGAGTGCCTTTCCTTCGCCACTGACCGCAAAATCTGGGCCTTTATGCTGAAGCTCCCATGCCTTTACAGTAAATGGCATATAATGACAGGCCTTCAGAGATTTAACATTTGAAGTACACCGTACAAGTAGAGTTCAGTACATTAGTGCTAACAAATTGCTGTGGCTTGTAATATTGAGGTTTGATGGTACCTTTTTTTTTAAATTAGTATGCATTCCAAGAAGAGGAGGAGAGGCCTTTAGCTGTTCCAGGTTCACAATGTTGTAAGTATCACTGAATGCAAATGGTTTCTGAAAGTCTGTAGTTATTAATTTACAGAATAAGACTTATCAATTTTTAATAAAAAGGAATCTGTATTCTACTTTATTAAAATCAAAACAGGAGACAGTTAGTTTGCATACATGTCCAATCCCCTTGTAATACGTCATAGGTCCAATAACCAGTTAATGTAGGTATGTTTAGCTACCCTGTACTAATCAGCAATAAAAACATTAGGGTTAAGTTGGTTATTCAGGAACTTATAAGGCCATTGAATTACTTGACAAATGACAACTACTTGACACTACCATATAGGACCACTGGTTTTACAGTGAGTGAGCAGTGCCAAATTGTGTATTTATTACTTGATTCAATCATTTTTACCACTGTTTTGAGGAATAAAGTTCCATCTGTTGTCACATGAAAACTGTAAATCAGTAGCCTTGATGATTAGATTTAATGGAAGCTTTTAAGATACGACAGTTAATACTCTTGTTATTAGCCCAGCTGTGTGTTCATTTTATTAAGATTACAATATAAACTAACCTTTCCATTAATCATTGTCAGAATAACTATTTTCATGTACCTCAGTTGATACAATACCTAAAGTGAACTAGTGAACATTGAGACGGGAATAGCACTAACATGATCTCACATGATTGAATAAAATGAAATGATGTAGGTTTGTGTTCCCACTGTTCGCAGACCTATCTGTCCACATACACTGTAGCAGCTAATGTACCTCAGTTGTAAAGATATTCAAATTAATGTCTAACACACACACAGTCACTCACAAATAGTAATCCTTTCCAGGATCCTATAAAAATAAAGTAGGATGATGACTGAGTTCTGATATGTATTGAGAAACATATTTATATTATTCTTTGCAACCAATTGTGCGTTGTGATGTGTTGCAACCACTCTTCCTTGCTTCTTCCTCTTAGAAATTTGTTCATCCCAGTGTGGCATAAGAATAAAACAAAAAGGGTGACTCAACCGTGGCTAACAAGGGAAATTAGGGATAGCATAAGATCCAAGGAGAGGGCATATAAATTGGCCAGAAAAAGCGGTAACCCTGAGGATTGGGAGCAGTTTAGGATTCAACAAAGGAGGACAAAGGGATTAATTAAGAAGGGGAAAATAGAATATGAAAGTAAGCTTGCAGGGAACATAAAAACTGACTAAGAGCTTTTATAGATATGTGAGGAGAAAAAGATTAGTGAAATCAAGTGTAGGTCCCTTGCAGTCAGAAGCGGGGCAAGTTATAATGGGGAACAAAGAAATGGCAGACCAACTAAATGCATATTTTGGTTCTGTCTTCACAAAGGAGGACACAAATAACCTCCCAGAGATGTTGGAGAACATAGAGTCTGATGAAAGGGAGGAACTGAAAGAAATCAGTATTTGCAGGGAAATGGTGTTAGGGAAATTGACGGGATTGAAGGCCGATAAATCCCCAGGGCCTGATAATCTACATCCTAGGGTACTTAAGGAAGTGGCCCTAGAAATAGTAGATGCATTACTGATCATCTTCCAACATTCGATGGAATCTGGAACTGTACCCATGGATTGGAGGGTAGCTAATGTTACCCCACTATTCAGAAAGGGTGGTAGAGAGAAAGTGGGGAATTACAGACTGGTAAGCCTGACATCGGTAGTGGGGAAAATGCTAGAGTCCATTATAAAGGATGTAATAGCTGAGCACTTGAAAAACAGTGACAGGATCGGACAAAGTCAACATGGATTTACAAAAGGTAAATCGTGCTTGACTAATCTACTGGAATTTTTTGAGGATGTAACTGGGAAAATAGATAAGGGAGAACCAGTAGATGTGGTGTATTTGGACTTTCAAAAGGCTTTTGATAAGGTCCCGCATAAGAGATTAGCGTGTAAAGTTAAGGCACATGGGATTGGGGACAAGGTATTGACTTGGATAGAGAACTGGTTGGCGGACAGAAAGCAGAGAGTAGGAATTAATGGGTCTTTTTCCGAGTGGCAAGCAGTGACTAGTGGGATACCGCAGGGATCGGTCCTTGGACCCCAGCTATTCACAATATACATTAATGATCTAGATAAGGGAACTAAATGTAATATCTCCAAGTTTGCAGATGACACAAAGCTGGGTGGGAGTGTGTGCTGCGAGGAGGATAGCGAGAAACTCCAGGATGATTTGGACAGGTTGGGTGAGTGGGCAGAAGCGTGGCAGATGCAATATAACGTGGATAAATGCACTTTGGTGTCAAAAACAGAAAGGCAGACTATTATCTGAATGGCAATAGATTGGGAGAAGGGGAAGTGCAACGAGACCTGGGTGTCCTTGTGCACCAGTCGCTGAAGGTAAGCATGCAGGTGCAGCAGGCGGTGAAGAAGGCAAATGGTATGTTGGCCTTCATAGCAAAAGGGTTTGAGTATAGGAACAGGGATGTCCTGCTGCAGTTGTACAGGGCCTTGGTGAGACCACACCTTAAGTACTGTGTGCAGTTTTGGTCGCCTTATCTGAGGAAGGATGTTCTTGCCATGGAAGGAGTTCAGCGAAGATTCACAAGGCTGATACCTGGGATGGCAGGAATGACATATGAGGAGAGATTGGGTCGATTGGGCTTATACTCGCTGGAGTATCGAAGAATGAGAGGGGATCTCATCGAAACATATAAAATTCTGACAGGTCTGGACAAACTAGATGCAGGAAGAATGTTCCCGATGGTCGGAGAGTCCAGAACCAGGGGTCATAATCTAAGGATAAGGGGTAAGCCATTTAGGACAGAAATGAGGAGGAATTTCTTCACCCAGAGAGTGGTGAACCTGTGGAATTCTCTACCACAGAAGGTAGTTGAGGCCAAGTCATTAAATATATTCAAGAATGAGTTAGAGAAATTTCTTAAAGCTAAAGGTATCAAGGGATATGGGGAGAAGGCAGGTACAGGGTACTGAGTTTGGATGATCAGCCATGATCTCATCGAATGGCGGAGCAGGCTCGAGGGGCCGAATGGCCTACTCCTGCTCCTATCTTCTATGTTTCTATATTGCAACGGGATCAGTTTACCATTTTCAATGGCTTGGATTTGAATTATTTTCATTAAACAAAAGGAGCTTCTCGTGGAAACCTGTCCCAGTTTGGAAATTACTTTTGAATATTATGAATACTTGTGGCAAAGCAATAGTAAGCCACTATAATTCTTGCTTTACAACCCAGTGCTGCTTGATTCTCCATTCAGCAACTATTCTCGTGATGATGAGTTTTGACAATTCTTGGGTGGGTTGGTAGGTAGGATGATTTAAGGTAGTAAGGTGGAGGGGACTTGAAAACTGACATGGTCCATTTCATGCTGAAGAGAGTATATATTTTTTGCAGCAGAGTATGGAAAGGCATTGGCACTGAAGTGTGAATGCGCCTGGGGACTGAGGTGTGAATATGACTGCTAATTATCTTAGCTTTATACAGTTAGGGGCTTAGACATTCTTGAACACAATATTAAAGCAGTGTAAGTGGTGGTGTTTTTTGTCACTATTGCTTCAAAGCAAAGTGGTTTCAGGTGCACATTGATGTGAAGGTAGCAGTATAACTCATGATTGGGTCCAGATCTCTCGGTGGAGTTTAACTCTAGCCTTTTTAAAATATGCTTAGACAGCCCATTGGTTCTCCTGGGCACATTATAAACTAAGTATTGAGTATTTTTAAGCTTATGAGAAAGTGGACGCTGCAACCCTTGCTCTCCTAACATTAAATAAAGCTGCCAAAGAGTTGGGCATTGCACTTAAATATAAGTATATTTTTGCAAAGCTCTCTCCTGGTGGGCAGCTTGGAAGGCACAGCTTGCAGTATAACTGAGGTTGTAGCACCTGCACTTAGTACTCTCAGACTGGTAGTCTAGTAGAGCTACATCCTAGGTAATAACCCACTTACTGATGTAGTCCGGGATAAAAGATGCTTGGGTAGAGTTTCCGCTTTGGGCACAATCGGGAAACTGGCATAAATTGCGCTGTTTTTCTGAAGTGAAGTTATGGTTCAAGTTTCTGCCCAAACTCATTTGCATAGTCACAAACTTAAAATCTTCAATGAATCAGCGGAATCGGGAAGCGTAATAGAACATAATCGTTTATTTTTTTCCCCTTTGCATTTAAAAAAATATTCATTGATGTATTTGAATGGTAACCTGGTGCAGTTTTATTAATACAGCTGAAAATGGGTTTATCACGAAAATAAACATTTTTAATGAGGGTGTCTAATCCTACACCTGTGAGTAATCTGGTTTAAAATCACTGAAAATAACTTAAAAAAACTATACTGAACCATTTACTAGTTTCATCGGTGTACACTAGTCAGATTCTTAGTAAATTGAATATTTAATATGTAAAACGTGCCTACTGTTGCCTGTGCGCTTAAACAAAAGGGAATGGCGTAGAGCCAAGAAGGAAAAGATTAAGAGGAGTGACCAAAACTTGTATTGAAGGGATAAGATTTAAGAGAGGTTTTAAATCTGGAGAGTGAAAAGCAGAGAGGTGGAGGGAGGAAACTCCAGAGAATAGGACTGAAGGCATCTGAAGGCTCTATCACCAATAGGGAGTATGCAGAAGAGGCCGGAGTCAGAAGAAGATTTATAGATGAGGATTTTAAATTTAATGTGTTGGGGGAATGGAAGCCAGTGTAGATTAGCAAAGAAAGGGTGATGGGCTTGTGGGACTACTTGGTGACGCAGAATAGAAATGGCAAAATTTTGCACAAGCTGATGTTTGAAGCGTGGATGATTGGCGTCCAGCAAGGAGAACATTGCAATAATTCAGACTGGAGATGACAAGGCATCATTAGGGATTTCAGCAACAGAAGGATTGAGGCATGGCGGGGGGGGCGGTGGTAAGGGAGTCAGATGATGTTGCAGAGGTGGAAGTAAGCGTTCTTGTTGGTGGAAAGGATGTGGGATTTAAAACTCAGCTTGGGGTCGAACAGACACCAAGATTACAAACTGTATGGTTCAGACTAGAAGAGTGGTTAGGGAGGCTGATGGTCAGTGGCAAGGCAGTGGAGTTTGTGGTGAGGGCCAAAGACAATGGTTTTGGTCTTTCCAATGAGCTGCAAGACGTTGTGCCTCATCCAGAATCTGATCAGTTGGCATGGAGGCATTCAAGGATTCGAAAGAAGTGGTGGTGAGGTAGAGCTGTCTACCGTCACTGTACATATGGAAGCTAGCCCTGTGCCTATGGAAGATGGTGCTGAGGGGCATCATGTAGATAAGGAAGATTGAGTCAAGGTTACATCTTTGGAGTACCCCGAGGGCGACAGGTGGGAGGGGAACAAACGCCATTGGTGGAGATGTGTTCGGATAGTTAGAAATGGAGCCATGCTAGGACAGCTCCATGGCCAGCTTCATGGGAGTAAGGTGTTTGAGGAGGCGTGGTTAACAGTGTAAAGAGCAACTTAAAGTTATCTAATGTTAGACTAATAGTAACTTGATTTAACAGCTGCATTATGTGTTTCTCTCTCGGATTCACTGATGCTTGGGCCACATCTTTTCACTTTACCTGACTTAAAATACAACCTTTTACTATTTTTTAGTTACTCCTTACAATCATAGTCCATGTCATTGGCTTTGTTGGTGGATAATATTACAACAAAACAAATTACCGTAACAGCAAACAAACATATCAAAATATGAAAGCTACATGAAAATAGACTTCATGATCAGTGTAGATTGCAGAATTTTATTTCAGTTTTACGAATCCAGGTTTGCCGTAGATACCTTCTCAAATACAATAGCGCCAGTTGCTTCCATAAGCAGGCCGTACTTCTTTGGGAGTTGATTCACACTGCCCTATCTCTGCTTGTACGATAGTGTGACTTGGGGTGTAACATAGTATCTCCTTGTGACCTGATCCAGATTTTGCGCCTTTTACACTTGTACTTCGTCAATCTCTTCAAGGCTGACCAAGTAAACTCTTGGTGAGATAAGACCAGATGCAAATCGTTCAGCTGCTTTACTTAACAGTAAGATAAACATACAGAAAACTGTTATGACCTTGGAATTCGACCTGTACAACATACAGGAAACTCTTTATTAACCGGGACCGGCGTGGTGCCGGTTGATCAAAAAGTCCGGATTACAGAGAGGTATACTTACCAAGGTACGAGAGCCCCGTACACGGCCACAGGTGCAGGAGCCCCGGTTACATGGCCACAGATCCAGGAGTCCCTGGTGCACGGCCACAGGTGCAGGAACCCCGGTCACATTAAAGAATTTTCTTTTGAGTAGCCAGAATAAAATTTTAAACTACACGTTTTTTGATTTAAAAAGTACTATGTACAAACCTTAACCTTTGGTCTCAAACAGTATGTGTGGTGCCCTCGATCACAGCCATCACACAACAGCATGTTTACTGCATCTCCCTTCTTGTGACAGATCTTACAGCGATCTTACAGCGAGCATTCAGCAAAGACTTGGCCCATATAATGCTACGATCCAGTGTAGAGAGATAAAGGAAAACCCTGGTTACATGGCCACAGATCCAGGAGTCCCTGGTGCACGGCCACAGGTGCAGGAACCCCGGTTACACGGCCACTAATATATAGTAAAACATACCTGAACCTACTCCTGAATTTTGCCGGTTAAGAGAGATTTCCGGATATTTAGGTGCCGGTTAAAAGAGAGTTTCCTGTACCTTCATAGAATAATGCAAAACAAAGAACGTTCCTTTCTAGCCCACAAGTGCATCATCTGACTTGACTTAAACAAAATGGCTTCTAACGGTCCTCCAGTATTTGTAACCTTTTCACTTAATGAAAGCTCTCCTAACTTTCTTCTTTAACAAGCCTGACTGCCCTCACAGCCGTCCTGTTTCAAAAAAGCCACTTGTCAGCCTGTGTCCCAGCCTGTATCTTTTTATCTCCGCCGTTCAGACAGACAGGAATCAAAGGACTTTTGAACAAAATGGGTGTGATGTGTTTTTCGATCAAAAGGCATGATAATGAATTGCATATTGTTTAGTTTCTGGGGAAAACAACTTGCTTTTAACATATTAACTACCTTTCATCCAGGTGCCCTTTTTTGATCATGTGAGAATACACTTTGCTTAAAAAACCCAACATTAAAAGTAACTTATTTTTCAAATCCTTTCTGTGGAAAATTGGCCAAAAGACTGTGAAACATGACACTGACCTACATCATTTGCTTGAATATAGCAATGATAATAGCAACAACAAAACCAACACATTCTGCAGAGGTAGTTTGGAGTGCCAAACATTTCATTGGCATTGACAAAATTTAGCCTTTTAAGAAACAGAGGCCCCACTATTAACTCTGAGACGCGTCGGGGAAGGGGGTCCAATAACGCGTCTGTTAGTGGCTTTTTAACTCAACCAGCTCATTAGCATTTTGCTTTCGGATTTGGCGTCCAATGCACGGCAGCAGGCGTGATGAGGACCCGCATGACGAGATCTCGACTCCAGTATTTAACGGGTCAATCGGAAGATAGAATTTGGAGGAGTTGGAGTTTGAAACAAGACAAAAGTATGACAGTGGACTCCAGATGGGCAAAGGTTGCGCTGCGGTTCAATGACGCTTCCCTTGATGTGCTGCTGGAGTCGGTGAGGAGCCGTATAGAGATACTGTTCTGCAGCAATGGGAGGAAGAAACCTGCTGCTGACAACAAGGCAGCGTGGCAGGAGGTAGCCGATGAGGTCAGCAGCAGCAGCATTGTGCCATGCACATGGATTCAGTGCAGGAAGCACGTTTAATGACCTAACCAGGTCAGGAAAGGTGAGTACAGTTGTACATTCACCTACATCTTGCTGTGCGCATCACCCACCCCCTCACTCTGCCTTCTCAAGCCTACTCCATCACATCACTCCTCACACCCACTTACCTTGCACGCGCATCCATCCTTTTCTTTCTATGCACTTCCTCGAATCCCCATCTATCCATTTACCACTCCCATTCATCCTTATCCAATTTCATGCCTCTCCCTACTAGTCACCATCAACTGCACTGCATCCATCGGGTGAACAGATGCCATTACAGTCACTCATAGGTCTGTTCTTTCCCTCGTTTCAGGTGAAGAGAGCGCATAACCGAGGGAGAGAACTGGAGGTGGGCCTCCACAAGTGCAGAGGAGGAGATACTGGAGATAAGTGAAGTTTTGCTGTCCCTGGCCGTTGGAGACGGGGAGCTCCCAGCTACCTGTGACGCAATTAACTATCAGTGACCCACATGTCATACAGCACTCAGTCATGTTGACTTAATTTCGATAGCGAGTTAAGCCTGATCATGGTCATAATGATAACGTGCAACATTGTTACCTTGCTAGTACTAATTCATAACTTTTATCTCTGACAGGGCCTACATGCATGCAGCAGAAGTCAGTGGAGGTCGTGGGCGATGATTCCTCAGAGGAGCTAAATCCTTCTGCAGGCGCACTGTTGCAGGACTCATGCATACCATGCACCAGCTCAGATATTCGCACTTCAGTGTGGCCAGTTAGATAGATAGTTGGGTTGTCACCTTGGTAACTCGCATTTCACAAGTGAGCAAGAACAGCTGGTGGTGGCAGGGATAGCAGTGGAGAGTCCGCGTCTGAGGGCACAGCCCTCTCCAAGCTCTGCTTAGCTGGACACAAATGTGGTACCCCAGGGGCTGTCAATGAAAAGGAGAATCATTGAGCAGCAGCAAAGAGTGTGCAATGCACTGATGGCCTTCCAAGCACACTGACCACGATTGCAGAGAGAATGGAGGAGTCCACCTCAAGCATGAGTGGGTTGATGTCGGAGGGCCTTGCGATGATGTGTTCCATGAATGGAGTGGCCAGCTCTGTGGAACACCAAACGCTCCAATCAAATGAGTCCATGCACGCCTTGACCACGGCTATGCAGACTCTGGATGACGACATGTCTGCCTCCTTAAATAGGATGACAGATTCTTTAGCCTTGGCCTTACAGTGCCGCACTGGTCTGCACCAAGTGCTCTCCAGCACAGTGGTAGCAGTGAAATGTGGCTGGGCCATTAGAGGGATGATGGCAAAACGGGACATGGAAGTGGGGATTCCACTCGAAGCGCTTCCACTTCTCACCCGTTGCCCTCCCCACCCACCCCCTTACCCTGGCCTCAGTCAGCAGCCGACATGCTGCTGAGTCTGCCCCTGCACAGGTGCAGGTGGAACAGTCTTTGGCGGGGCCCTCACGGGCTCCAAAATCCAGAGGTTGTCGGCCAAGAGCATCTCAGCAGCCAGAGGAGGATTCTGAGTAGTCTGTCTCTACCTCTACTCAAGCCACAGAAGTTGCACCACATAGGAGCGGAAGGAAGAGGACGGCTTTGTAGTTTCGCAAGGGTATGCACATGGGTGTATGATGAAATGTAATGTTAACTTTCTGTTGTTTAGTTAAATTTTATTCTTTTGCACCACTTTCTCGTCTTGCCCATTCTTGGTTGCTGGGTGACAAGTGGCCTTTTAAGTTGTTTGATGATGAATGGGAAGACATGAATCAATGGGGAGGATGTGCAAGGGGTGGTTGGTTGTTTGCAGGACTGCTTTGTGTCAGAGGAGGTGGGGGTGGGGGGTGGATGGGAGGAGGGTGTGGCAGAGTGGCCGTTGCATGTGCTTCTGACATCGGTCCACTGGTGCAGCCTAAGTGAACCTTGCATTAATAAGGGCATCCCGGGCAGCAATGTGAGCAGCTGGTGCTGCATTGCCCTCATCCCCTTCCTCCTCTTCCTCCCCCACTTCCTTGGAATCGACTGCAGTGGATCTGAGCTCTGCGCCTTGTTCCTCCTGCAGGTCCAAACCTCGCTGCTGTGCAATGTTGTGCAGAGCGCAGCACACCACGACCATTCTGGAGACCCTGGCTGGTGCGTACTGAAGGGCACCTCCATATCTGTCTCTGCACCTGAAGTGCATCTTCAGCAGGCTGATGGCTTGTTTGATCACACAACTAGTGGTCATTTGGCGTTTATTGTAGTGCTATTGAGCTTCATTGGTTGGGCTTCTGACAGGTGTCATCAGCCAAGTTTGAAGTGGGTATCCCTTGTCTCCTAGCAGCCACCCCTTAAGTCTGCTTACATGTTCAAAGATGTCAGGGAGCTTTGACTGCTGCAGGACGAAAGCATCATGGCAGCTCCCTGGGAGTCTTGCGCACACCTGCATAAATATATTTTTGTGGGTTGATCTGTGGGTGCTTGGACTGCCACGTGTTTGCAGTCAATGACGCCCTGCACCTGTGGGAATCCAGCCAGTGACACAAACCCGAGGGCCCGCTCATTCTGACATGTCATCGCAGGCGAAGTTCACATAATTGCTGTCCCTGGCAAACAAGCCATCAGACTCCTGTCTTATGCATTTGTGGACCGTCGACTGGGAGATCCTGGATATGTCTGCGGCAGACCCCTGGAAGGATCCGAAGGCTAAAAAGTTGAGGGCGGTGTTGACTTTGACAGCCACTGGTAAAGCGTGATCAGCAGGCAGCAGGTATTCTTCTAGGAAGCTGCAGATGTCTGCCACCACCTGATGCGACAACCTGAGCCTCCCGAAACACTGCTGTTCGGACATGTAAACGAAACTCAGCGTCTGCCATGCGGGTACTGCCTCCTGCGAGCTGCACACCTCTGCTGCTGCCATTGCAGATCTCTTGAGCAGAATGCTGGTGCACTGGTGGTCATATTGGTCCTCATCCAAGGTCCAATCTAAGGCAGCCAAAACTCCACCCATCCTGCTGTGATTCAGAAAACCTCCAAAGTGTAGAAAGTAAATTCTCAGCAAAAGTACTGTGAACAAACCTTCTCCCACTAGCAGGTAAGAAAGCAGCTGTGAGTACTGAGGATTTATTGCAGTATTTCCATGAGTTTGATTCAGCCCCCTCAATTGCCGTTGTGCTCTTGCCTTGCTTTAACTGGTAAGTTTCAGGAAGACCGGGAAATCTGTGCACGCACCATTAAATTTAAAAGTAAGTTGAAATATTGCTCCAATTGAGCGATTAGCCTATATTAATTGGCAACCTGCCTCTCCTGAGAAAGTTGCACGTAAGCAGCCTAACGCCTCTCGAGGTGGAGCTGGCTTCTTCATGCGTTCGCATTTTTGCTAGTTTTAACGCTGCCCCCAGCACCTAAACCCATGCGCTCCTCCAAGTTAAAATTCCCCCCAGAGAATTCAGCTTTCAAAAGCTTTTTCTTCTCAACCTATTCCAGTGCTGCCTTCGCCTGAAATATATAAATTAATAGTAATATTAAGTGACTTATTCTTTATTGGTGTTTGTAAAAAGGTCGTTTTTTTTATTTTAATGTCTCGCATCAATAAGGTAGCATTCATTTTCATTGTAACAAAAGTCAGTAGCATTTTCTTGACCAGACTTAACCCTAAGTGAAATAGATAAATCTTCTATCCATTCGATTTTACTAACCACACACCATTAAATGCACATGCATTAGTCCCAATGGACCATAGCCTTCATTTTAAGTAACCAGGAGACTGTGCCATTAACCCGTAACCCATTACAGACGCAGCAAAAAATGTGTAAAATTGAACTCTGGATATAAACTGATCCATTGAGCTCCTTTGCATGGAGTCTGCTATATTGTATTCATAGGACATTTTGTAAAATTTACTCAGTCAATCTAGTTGTATGTCATATGTTTATATAAAAAAAACCCTAGTGAGTTATTATTGTTCGCAGTACTTACTTAATCCAACTGCACATGGATAAAACTGGTGACTTATTTCTGCTCAAAGTACTCAACTTATAACTGCTAATCCCAAAAGAAATTTGGTATACCACTGACTGCGAATCATACCCCAAAGAGCAGTAACCAGTCAAAACTGTTTCTGGAAGAAATAAGTTTGGTGCCTGCAAATGCATTCCTTTTATAAAAAAAAAAATGTTCTTACTCCTTTTTAGTAAATTAAGAGCATGTTCTCACAATTATTGTTGGTCCTAGCACTATTGCTAATGGTAATGTTATCACAGTGCTAAAAATGTATTTTATTGAAAAGCTACCAAATACAGGAAACTTTTGTTTATCCGGCACCCAAATATCCGGAATTCTCGCTTAACCGGCAAAAATCATCCTCCGAAAACTCCTCTCAAATAACCGGCAATGTTGCCGAGTCGCAGTCGAGTCTCCGCGAACGCCGAGTGCTCCGAAAAATCCTCTCAAATAACCGGCAATGTTGCCGATCCCGAGTCCGAGTCCGCGAACGCCGATTTAGTCAGTAGGGGTACTTTTCAAAAGTGCCACTACTCGGCCTCCTGGCGCTGTCGCAAGTCCGAAACATTGCAGTAGCATGAGTAGATTCTCCCGTGCTGCTTGGAGTCTCTTTGTTAAAAATAGCCTCGGTAGATATAACTCTCTGTTATCCGGTACTTTCGATAAACCGGCACCACGCCGGTCCCGTCGATGCCGGATAAACGAAAGTTTCCTGTAAATATGAAGTACTGGGGAGAAATGGCTACCGAGGACTCAAACTCAAAGGGTTTTTCCTAATTTTCTCCCCTTCAGTTAGGTGAATTTATGAAAGCATATGGCACAAGGTAATTCGGAACATCTGCAGAGATCTGTGCTATTTAAAAAAAAAACCAAAGCAACACTCTGATAGCTTAGCAGGTAATGCAATGAATAACTAAGTAACCATGAGTACCAGACCTGTAAGATGCCAGGTTCAATCCCTAGTTTGTGTTGAGTTAGCTGATCTTAGCTGTCTGGAAAGTTCTGGAGGTGTCCTATTGAATAGCCAAGCTGAGGTGTTCAAAGGGATATTAGTATGCTATATGTTGCACAGTTAGGCTATCAGAAGAGGAGTCACCATGCAGCCAAGAGTAAGGCGAAAGTCAAGAAGGCCTAGAAGAAGACACTGAGAAGTCATCAGCTGCAGCAAGGTTGAGAAATCAAATTTTTTTTTATATTTGCATCATTCCATTTAAGCTTTTACGTCGCCCCTGTATATGCATTACAGTATCATGTTCCCAATGAATTGGCGCACAAAACCCAAATGACATCTTAACTCTACTTCACCTCAGCCATTGTGCTTGCATCTACTGCTGCGGAAACGTCGCCCCAATGCAAATTAACTCTCTGCACAAAGTCCAAATCCAATTCCACACTTCAGTGCCTCCACTTTGTGACTGTGTGTGGAGATTGTATCCTTTTGCCTAATCTAGTGCTCCTTCTGGGTGCTACTCTTTTGAGAGAAGGAAGTGACTTGACTTGCAGATATCCCTGAGTGATGGGGTGGTTGTTTGCCTCTAACCTCTGGGTCATAAAACGGTCCTGCAACTACTGGTGCCATGCCTTCTACTGTGGTGGCTGCCTGCAATCTGGCTCTGCATAGGTGCATTGGAAATTATGTAGAGTTGGCCTGAGATACGTCCCTTATATCTTGCCACGCCCCTGCGACTGGGCATTTTCTCAGCATGTTCTCCATATGGCAGCAGATCATTGGGCTGCATTGAGATTGTTAAAGCCCTGTGTCAGGGTACCGTTCAGACAATTCCCCGGCATAGTGAATCCAGACAGAACAAACTCACTGATATTGGAGCACAAAGTCTTTCTAACATCAGTTATGATATTCCCAAGAGAACCCACAGTTGTAGCAGCTCTGTTGGTTGCGGGGGGGGGGGTTCTGCTGCAGATAAAGCTGTAGGTATCATGCATTCCAGGGTGGACTGCAGATCCGTACAGCTGTCCACTGCACAGATACAGAATTGTTGTTCAGAACGCTATCTTCTTTTGTATGTGCATTCTGAATGGCATCAATCCTGGAGCTTATCAGCTGAGGATGGCCTGAAGCGGGCCTTCTGGCCAACTTCTTTCTACTCCTTTGTTGACACCTGAACTTGCTGCTCCTCATTTGTGCTTTGCGTTTTACCTGGTGTCTACTGCTTTAGTTAATTCAAACTCGATACCCTAGAGTGGATATTCTAGGTGGCTGCTTGCCATAGTTGGATTGAATGTCACTGTGAGGTAGAAGACACTGCATCTTTAGGCCCTGCAACCTCTTATTCATCAGCCATACCTATGGAAATACTAAGTGAACAAGTATTTACATATAACTATATGAAGAAGGAGGACGGAAAAAGATCAACTGATCCATCTAGCCTGTGCCATGCAAACATGGTGCAGGCTGCTTGTGCCTTTAACCCACTGTCATCCCCTTCTCTTTTTCCACCTCCCCCATGGTCATGCAGTTTAGTAGTGGGTGGGAATCTCTGAGAAATTCCTCTATCAAAAACACATTTCTTCCAACAAAATTCACTTGCCAGCACTTATAGTACTATGATATTCTTGTAGGCATTGTGTTAACAGAAACACATGTGTGATGAATTGATGGATATAAGAAAAAGCAGCAATGATGGGTACTAGTCTAGAGATGTGGGTTGCCCGCCTGCATGACGAAAACTTGCATTCAGATAGCCCCTTTAATATAAAGAAAGCCTCAAGGTTCTTTAGAGGTGTAAGGAATAAAAAAATGGAAGCCAAGCCAAAGGAGGAGATATTAGGGAGGGGAGCCGAAAGCTTGGTTCAAGAGGTGGATTTTAAGGAGGATGTTAATGCAGCAGATGGAGGTAGAGAGGTATAGAGATTTACAGAGGGATTCTAGAGCTTGGGGTCCAGGCGGCTGAAGGCACGGCCACCAAATGTGCGGTGAAAGGGGATGTAGAAGAGGCTGGAGTCAGAGGAACAGAGATTTTGGGGGAGGGTTTGTAAAGCTGGAGAAGGTGACGGAGGTAGGCAGGAGTGAGGCAATGAAGGGAGCTAAAGACCAGGATGAAAATTTTAAATTTGAGGCATTGGGAGCCAATGTAGGTCACCGAGAACAAGGTGATGGGCAAGCAGAGTTTTGGATGAGTTAAGTTACGAAGGGTGGAGAAGCAGAGGCCGGCCAGAAGAGCAACAGAATAGTTGAATCCAAAGGTGACATGGTTATGGCTGAGGGTTTCAGTGGAAGATGGGCGGAGGCTGGTGGGGTTGCAAAAGTGGAAGGAGGCGGTCTTTGCGATGGACAGGATATGGGGTCGGAAGCTCAATTTGGGGCCAAATAGGACGCAAAGTTGTGAACAGTCTGGTTCACCCTGAGACGGTGGCCAGGGAGGGGTTGGAGGTGATGGTGAGGGTGTGGAATTTGTGGCGGGGGCTAAAGGTCATGCTTCAGTCTGCCCAATTTTTAGCTGGCCCTTTCCATTGGTTTGTGTGGATTGGCAGCCTGTAATCTGAAGAATAATTTCATTCATGCTGATTAGGACTTTGAGGCTGGGCAAGTTGCCATCAATTGCTTGCCTTTCCCATCTGTTGTGGGCTTCCACTTTCTGCAGTCGTGATTGGCAAGTCACAAGATAGGTGAAAAGGTACATTAACGCTTACCGTGACACAATTTCAATGTGTTAAGCTTCTTTTGCCTGCTGAGGTCAAGCCCCTGGTGACCAGAAAAACTATGTTCCAGCACCTCTTGCTATGCAGCCTGGACAGTTGCCTGCTGAGGCGAATGCCCATCCAACCCAAAGATGGCAACCCTGCTTTACTTCACCTCTTGCAACATTACCTCAAGGCTTCTGTCTGTAAAAGGAGCAGTCCTCCATCGTCTCTGGGCTTTTGCATCTTGCACTGCTTTCTTTAATACATTAGCAAAAATAATTTCAAAGCACTGTGCCTTCTTCCATGCTGTAACCATTCTATGATTCTATTCTAAAGCATAGAAGGCGCATGTGCCCATTTAAGGTTCAGCATTAGCAGCCCATGTCTGCTTCTGCACCAGATATCCTCTCTCCCTGCTCCATGCTTCTAGTTAATTATTCTAGCATAATTATTAAGATAAGGGAGCCTTGGAAAATACCAGGTAGTTCCCCACACACCAGTGATGCAAGGTGCAATTGCAGTTATGCAACCATTGTGCGGCAAACAGGAAATCTCCCTTAGTATTTCAATTTTAATGAGCCATTCAATGTAAGTTAACATCTTAAGGGTGTTATATAAAACAACTCATTTGCAGAGTTTTAAATAAAAAGTATCCTGGATGGAAAAATTGTTTTTTGTTTGAGTGCTGACACATATGTTAGTGGAATCTCTAGTTTGCTTGCTTTTATTATTGTTTAGTTCTTTGTCATTATGATGTAGTTTTCTTTTAATTCTTTGCTATCCTTTGCAACCCCACAGGCAACTGGAGCTATTTCGGCTGGGGAGACCAACAAAGTATGTAATTATTTATTGCTTCTGGCTGACACCAGATTTATTATTCTATTAGATTGCAGATTCAGTCAAATATGTAGGTTAGATTATGGTATACAGTGAGTCAGTGATGACAATTATGTAACAGGCCTACACATTTTACGATACAATATGAGGTTAATAGATCAGATTGTGTGATTTCCAAGAAAAGGCCTTTTTTTAAAAACATCATTTGCACCATTATTGCTGGGTAACCAACAAACATACATTAAAATAATTTGAATTTAATTGCAGTGAAACTAAATAACCAGAAGAGTAGACGTGCCTTAAAACATGATGATCATGTTAGCCTGTAATTAGCAACCTTGAAATTTTCCTTTCCCGATTCGTCAGAATTTTTCTATTAATTGAAATACACTACTTCACATCCACTACCTGACTGAGCTTGGTAATGGCACTGCAAACACAGAGCACTGTTTACAAATTAGTCTGTGACAGGTAATTCATTGTGCCTTAATATTTAAAGTAAATTGAGTTTAATAATATTGTGTGTGTAGTCTGGTAGACGAATTCTGTTTTGTATTGTCAATCTTTCAAAAGAACATTAAGACATTTGACTTGTTATTACAGAAACTGCATATTACCCACATTTAGAAGGCTTTACAGACATTGTATAAGCAAAACTGTATGTTTTAATTTTTTTTGACTAACTTTTATTGAGGGCACAGATAGTTAAACAGTCTGTTGATTATTCGTCACCTCTGAAGATCTTAATTTTTAATCTAACCTGGGGAAAATGGATGAAGATCATTTCCCACTGCTAAATCATGTCACAAGCGATTGTTTTCTGGGAGTCTTAGCTTAGTTTCCTGTGGGCAAAAACTCGGTGCTACACAACTGCTCTGCCAATTTGGTAGTCTCAACTTGGAGCTACTCAGGATTAAGAGTGTTGAGAGTGGAAATGTCATGTTGATTCAGCAGGAGGTTGAGCTGCAGAACTAGAACAGTGGAAAGGGAACACAATATGGCCGAATGGGTTCTATAACCTCAGATTTTTTGAAAGTAGTACAATTTAGGGTACAAACATGGAAATATTTTACTTCCCTTTTATCGGCCTCCAGATAGCTTTCATGCTTGCTTTCCTGGGCCTCTCTATGACTCATTGCTATAAAGTGCACAAGAGCAGCCTGAAATGATTATATTCCCCTACTTCACTTTTAGAAATATGTATGGGTTCTGCTCAGTGCCTCCCCATAATAACATTACTAAGGTTTGTAATTTGCCATGTGGGGAATTAACCATACCTACCTGCATCCTACTACTCCATGCCACCCAAATGACTATTCATCACCTGTAGTGTTAAATATTTCTCAGCAGTATTTAACATTTATTTTCTCATTGTTTAGAAAAGTTACAGTAACTTTTAGATGTAGTAGGAGCTGCTTGCAAACGCCAATTTTCCAGGGGTTATTGTGTTAAGCTTTTTCTTTTATTCGTTCATGGAATGTGGACGTCGCTGGCAAGGCCAGCATTTATTGCCCATCCCTATTTGGTTAGAGCATTCCTAGCATTTAGCTTAAAATTGTTTTGATTTCACTTGTTTCCACACATCATGATGCCAATAAGTTTTATCCATCACCTCATGCCCCCTCTTTAAGATTTAAATTGCCATTTTGCTGATAAAATAGAACCTTGATTTCTGTGCAAACAGGTGTTTACAGTCCAGGCAACTATTTGTTTTGTCTACTAAGAATATTTTCCATAATTCCATTATTGAGCTGCGTATAGCTAAAGGGTATAGAATGATACAGCACAAAAGGAGGCCATTTGGCCCATTGTGCCTGTGTTGGTTCTTTGAAAGAGCTATCCAATTAGTCCCACTCCCCTGCTCTTCCCCATTACCCTGTACATTTTTTCCTTTCAAATATTTAGCCAATTCTTTTTTGAAAGTTATTATTGAATCTGCTTCCACCACTCTTTCAGGCAGTGCATTCCAAATCACAACAACTCACTGTAATTTTTTTTTCACATGTCGGCTCTGGTTCTTTTGCCAATTACCTTAAATCGGTGTCCTATGGTTACTGACTATTTTGGCACTGGAAACAGTTTCTCCTAATTTACTCTGTCAAAACCCTTTATAATTTTGAACACCTCTATCAAATCTCCCCTTCAGCTTCTATGCTATGAGGAGTACAACCCCAGCTTCTCTAGTCTTTCCACATAACTGGAGTCATTCATAACTGGCACCATTTAGTAAATCTCCTCTGCATCCTCTCTAAGGCCTTGACGTCCTTCCTAAAGTGTGGTGCTCAGAATTGGCCACAGTTCTCCAGCTGAGGCTTAACTAATGTTTTATAATGGTTTACCATAACGTCCTTGCTTTTGTCCTCTATGCCTCCTATATTTATAAAGCCAAGGATCCAGTATGCCTTTTTACCAGCCTTCTCAACTTGTCCTGCCACCTTCAAAGTAGTGGGGAACATGGAGATGGCAAATACGCTGAACAAATATTTTGTATCAGTCTTTACAGTAGAGGACACTAAAAATATCCCAACACTGGACAAACAAGGGGCTATAGGGGGGGAGGAGCTAAACACAATTAAAATCACTAAGGAGATGGTACTCGGTAAGATAATGGGACTTAAGGCGGATAAATCCCCATGACCTGATGGCTTACATGCTAGGGTCTTGAGAGAAGTTGCGATAGGGATTGCGGATGCATTGGTGGTAATTTTCCAAAACTCCCTGGATTCAGGAAAGGTCCCAGCAGATTGGAAAACTGCTAATGTAACACCCTTATTTAAAAAGGGAGGTAGACAAAAGGCTGGAAACTATAGACCAGTTAGCCTAACATCTGTGGTTGGTAAAATGTTGGAGTCCATTATTAAGGAAGCAGTAACAGGACATTTGGATAAGCATAACTTAATCGGACAGAGTCAGCATGGTTTTATGAAGGGGAAATCATGCTTGACAAATTTGCTCGAATTCTTTGAGGACATAACAAACAAGGTGGATAAAGGGGAATCAGTGGATGTGGTGTATTTGGACTTCCAAAAGGCATTTGACAAGGTACCACACAAGATTACTGCACAAGATAAAAAATCACGGGATTGGGGGAAATATACTGGCATGGGTGGAAGATTGGCTATCTAACAGAAAACCGAGAGTTGGGATAAATGGTTCATTCTCGGGTTGGCAATCAGTAACTAGTGGTGTTCCGCAGGGGTCAGTGCTGGGACCCCAACTCTTTACAATCTATATTAATGATTTGGAGGAGGGGACCAAGTGCAACGTATCCAAGTTTGCAGACGATACAAAGATGGGAGGGAAAGCAGTGAGTGAGGAGGACATAAAAATCCTGCAAAAGGACATAGACAGGCTAAGTGAGTGGGCAGAAATTTGGCAGATGGAATATAATGTTGGAAAGTGTGAGGTTATGCACTTTGGCAGAAAAAATCAAAGAGCAAGTTATTATCTAAATGGAAAGAAACTGCAAAGTGCTACAGTACAAAGGGATCTGGGGGTCCTGGTGCATGAAACACAGAAGGTTAGTATGCAGGTACAGCAGGTGATCAGGAAGGCCAATGGAATCTTGGCTTTTATTGCAAGGGGGATGGAGTATAAAAGCAGGGAAGTCTTGCTTCAGCTATACAGGGTACTGGTGAGGCCACACCTGGAGTACTGCGTACAGTTTTGGTTTCCATATTTAAGAAAAGATATACTTGCTCTAGAGGCAGTTCAGAGAAGGTTCACTCGGTTGATTCCGGAGATGAGGGGGTTGACTTATGAGGAAAGGTTGAGTAGGTTGGGCCTCTACTCATTGGAATTCAGAAGAATGAGAGGCGATCTTATCGAAACATATAAGATTGTGAGAGGGCTTGATCGGGTGGATGCGGGGAGGATGTTTCCACTGATGGGTGAGACTAGAACTAGGGGGCATCATCTTAGAATAAGTGGCTGCCGTTTCAAAACTGAGATGAGGAGAAACTTCTTCACTCAGAGGGTAGTAAATCTATGGAATTTGCTACCTCAGAGAGCTGTGGAAGCTGCGACATTAAATAAATTTAAAACGGAGATAGACAGTTTCCTAGCTGATAAGGGAATTAAGGGTTATGGGGAGCGGGCAGGGAAGTGGACGTGAGTCTAGGTTCGGATCAGCCATGATCCTATTGAATGGCGGAGCAGGCCCGAAGGGTCGTATGGCCTACTCCTGCTCCTACTACTTATGTTCTTATGTTCTTGCGTATGTACAGCCTCAGGTCTCTCTGTTCCTGCACACCCTTTAAAATTGTACCATTTAGTTTATATTGTCTCTTCATCAACTGCACTACTCTCATCAACCCTCTCTGTTACTTCATCAAAGAAATATATTTCTCTGGGGTACATTTTGGCTGGTAAAAATCCACTGGGCAAAGTGACCAGCAGTTTGTTGTAATGCCAACTGCCCAGAGCATTGTACATTTGAGTTTAATTCTGCAACCTAATGCTGATAATTTAGCTTGTAACATTTGTTGATATTTGCAGGACATAAAGCTTCCCAGTAATCAACAGTAGGCTGTTTCTTTACAAACCTGTATCAACCTCATCACAGCTGTAATCATCATGTGTATTTTACCATCTTGCATCAAAAGACATGGAGCATTTGGACAGTTGATATCCATGCTACGGTTGTTACCATATTAAAATAGACCAAAACTAGAATAAAATCTTGCAGACAATTCACTTGTAATGGATAGTAATTTTGAGATTGTAATCTAATTTGAGGTTCAGATAGCTTCAGCTTCTCATTTTCACATGTAATATCTTTGATGTGCTTTTAAAAAAACAAAACTTTTTTGTACTGTATATAGATTTATCTTTAACGTTGGTGACCAATTTTTTTTTTGTCCACGTGTGTATCTTAGCAGGCAATAGTGAAAATTCTGTTAACGGGATGCTTCTTTGACCAGTCATATTTACCGTTTAAGCTATTGTAGAATTTTAGTAATGTCATAGTAGGACATTGGTCGTTTTTTTTTTAATTTCTTCTCCTGATTTCCCTTATTACCATAGTTATATTGCTACTTAACGATGGGCACATTATATCATATGTTTTGGGAGGGGGTAACCTCTCTAAATGAAAATGTACTGGGTAGAGGTGGCATGCAATTTGCATAGTATGTTGAAAGCCACATGTATCACAATAAATATGATGGGGTTAAAGTAGCAGGCAGGCACAGAGCCAGCTTTTGGCTAAACCTGTGCAATTTGAAGGAGATCTTCATTTGGAGAATGAGTTACTCAATTTTCAGGGAATAAGCTACTTTTTTGTAATGCTGTTATCCATTACAAATTAAAACACAACAATGATGAGTTGGAAGGAAAAGAGTCTAAGTATTGGACATTTAATCCCCAGACGATCATGGTTGAATTCATAGAGGTGATAGATAGATCTGGGTATTATTTAAATAGTGAAAAGCTAGGAACAGTGGAGGTCCAAAGAGATTTAGGGGTCCCTGTACACAGATCACTAAAATGTAGTAGCCAGGTACAAAAAATAATCAAAAAGGCTAATGGAATGTTAGCCTTTATAACTAGAGGGCCAGAATATAAAGGGAAGGAAGTTTTGCTACAGTTATACAAAGCCCTGGTTAGACCACATCTGGAGTACTGTGTACCATTCTGGGCGCCGCACCTTAGGATATATTGGCCATGGAAGGAGTGCAATGCAAATTCATCAGAATGTTACCAGGACTCCAAGGGTTAGATTATGAGGAGAGATTACATAAACTAGGCTTGCATTCTCTGGAATATAAAAGGGTAAGGGGTGATTTGATTGAGCTTTTTAGAATTTTGAAAGGAACTGATAGTAACAACAACTTGCATTTATATTGCACCTTTAACATAGTAAAACATCCCAAGGTGCTTCACAGGAACGTTATCAAACAAAACTTGACACTGAGCCACATAAAGTGATATTAGGACAGATGGCCTTCAGCTACCTATGCTCAAAGTTCTGGAATTCCCTGAGGTAGGTTTTAAGGAGCGTCTTAAAGGAGCAGAGAGAGGTAGAGAGGCGGAGAGGTTTAGGGAGGGAATTCAGAGCTTAGGGCCTAGGCAGCTGAAGGCACGGCTGCCAATGGTGGAGCGATTTAGAATCGGGGGAGCAGAGAGATCTCTGAGGATTGTAAGGCTGGAGGAGGTTACAGAGATAGGGAGGGGCAAGGCCATGGAGGGATTTGAAAACAAGGATGTGAATTTTAAAATCGAGGCGAGCACTGTGAGTGATGTGTGAACAGGACTTGGTGCGAGTGAGGATATGCAGAGTTTTGAATTTTTATTAAGTTTAGTATGCTTGTTTTACATAGTGTTTTCAGATTCAATTCCGGTATTTTTTAAATTTTAAACAGAGACTAGGATGGTTCAATTGGTAAGGGCAATGCTCAAAAGCCAACACTCAATGTGGAACTGCGCCACACAAACAAAGAAAATCTCAAGTCACAGCCACGGTGTGTGCTGAATTAGCTAATCACAGCTGAGATAATAATGAGGAGCTACCACTGGACTCTGCTCCTGGGCTAGGGGGAGGAAAATCAGCCAGGTACTAGAGGATGATTAGTCCCACAGCGCCATACCCCAACAAAGAGTCCATGTCTTCAGGAGGGTGAAGGGAGGAGAGAAACTGACTGGAAAAAAGATGGAGGGAAAAATAATTCCCCTTCCATATTATATTATATTTTCATAACTCAGCACTTGTGCCATAACCTGCTGAGTCAGCGAGGGAGCTTATAAAAGGACGACTTTTTTTTTTACAAAAGTGGATATATAGCTTATATAATTTACAAATGTGTCCAGGAAACAACCTGTAACCTGAGACCAGCTGTCTAATGAGACTGGAGATATGCAGCTAATTCGTGTTGTTGTAATCAGGTAGTGTATTGGTGGCTGTTTGCATAATTTTTAACTCTTCCATAATTGCACATTTCTGGTGTATATGGACAGCAAAGCAATCCATTGGGTGCAAGTTGTGAGAATGGGAAGATTGTAGAAGAGCTTGAAGCATTTAGGAAAACAACAGTATTTAAAACTAGTATTTATTTTACAATTCTGTACTTTCAACATTGTGGAAATGTGGTTTTCATTGTTTATAGACAATGAGGATCCTGACAGTGCAGTGGATGACAGAGACAGCGACTATCGAAGTGAAACTAGCAACAGCATCCCACCTCCATATTATACAACATCTCAGCCTAACGCATCAGTCCATCAGTATTCCATTTCTTCACGGCATCAACAGAGTGGATCACGGGATTCTTGCACTGATTCTATTCACAGTTATGAGCTAGATTATTCAGATCATCAAAGGCCAATAAGGTACAATCTATTATGTTGACTGCTTTTTGATTTTAAAAACAAGTAATTGTTATTCAGTAGGGTTGTGTTATTGTTAATAGCTAAAAATGTACGGCAACCTGGTGGAGCAGTGTGTCGCTGCACACTGTATCACACAGTGGCAGGAGATTGTGCCTAATTCCTGACACGCTGAGATTCTGATCTCGGTGAGCTCATTGCGGGATGTTCCATATAGAAAGGAGGCAATTCTGAGAGAAGTAAAATGAATGACTTAACCTGCATCACTTTCATACCTTGTATAGCTTGCTGGCTATACAGTAACATGACCAGAGGCTTAAAATACTTGCCTTCTCACTAGGAAGGAAATCTAGATAACAGGATGTAATTGGTGATGAACAATATTTGTAATTAGTTGCTATGTTCCTTAACTTAGATCTCTTTCATTCAAAAAGGCCAAAATAATTTTTGTGATTTTGTTGGTGTTCTGTCATAACTGAAAATTTCTGTGGTTTCCTGATGCACTGTTCCTTTCCAGCTGTCAACAAAAATCTTTAGTATCTGAACAAATATTTTCATTAACTTGTGAGTAATTTTGTACCCTGGCCTGGTGAACAGCTTGGCGATGGTATGAGCTGATCTAATACCTCAGTGGCTGAATGACTGCATCCTGGTGTAAACCGATAGTCCAATCTGCATGTCATAATTATGTTGATGAGCTTCATTGGTTAACAACAACCTGGGCAAAAAGTGAGAGGAACCTGGCTCAGTTTAATGCACCTTTAGGAAGATATGTTCCTCCCACTAGCCAGACGATTTAAGCAGCACCGGGAATGGATTTGTGAAGCAGTGCACGCAACTGATTCTCTCATTTCCAGAGATCATGCTTTTAGCATGAACTGGAATAATAGTAAATATAAAGTACTGAATAAAGTTAACCCGCACTACAATCAGAAAGGTAAGTTAATTTGGAGTTTTATGATAGAAAAGTTATTTTACAGCACCTTAATGTGTTTTTCCCCTTGGACATGTTCTGCCATTCTTGGGCATTTTGTTAGCATGATTTTTCATTGTAATTTGTCAACTTATTAATTATTTACACTAAATGCCTGAAATTAGGAAGGACAATATTATTACATTTATACTTACTAATGCAATTGTTTTTCATGGAAATGCATGAAGCTTTCAAAATTTTAGAATAGCTTGAAGCAACTGTTCTTCTTGGTTGAAAAAAGAATACATAATTTATAAGTATTCTGTACATCGTATTGACTATCAATAATGAAAAGAGCAAAATTTCCAACAATATACATTTCAGTTTCAAGTCAGTTTTATTCATAGTATTGTCTGCAAATTTGGACATCACCGTGTACATCCATCTAGAGGGAGTGAACAGAAATAATCTCAGAACAGAACCCTGTGGACATTTCTAAACACTCTGAGAAACTGTGCTCAACTCTTACTCTCTGTTTCCTCCCTTCTAACCAGTTTTTCATCCAATTTGTTATCCTTCCCCCTGATTAAATATGCTTAATCTTCTCCAATAGTCTCCTGTGTGGTGCCTTGCCTCACATCCACTGCATTTCCCCCACTCACCATATCTGTCACTTCCTCAAAGAACTCTACTAGGTTTGTCGAGCACGATCTTCCTTTCTGAAATCCACGTTGGCTGCTTCTAATTATTTTCTTTTCATTTAGACATTTAGTAATTTCATCTTTGGAAAAATTCCAAAATTTTCCCTATTACAGATGTTAAACTAACTGGGAAGCTCTGCCTTCCTTTTTGAAAATGGGTAATACATTGGCCAATTTCCACTCCTTCAGCACACATCCATTCTCAATATAACCCTGAAATATAATTTCTAGGGCCTCCACCATTTATTCCCCCACTTCCCTTAGAATCTTGAGATGTATTCCATCACGTCCTGACATTTTGTCCTTGTTTAGCTTAACTAACTTTTCTAATAAATTGATTTCACTGCTCTCTCAACAAGTCAAAAGTGACAAAACTGATATTTTATTTCTTTTCTGCATTGTAACTCAATATAAGCAGAAGTACTTTTCAAAGTTTAATGTTATTAGTAATGATGCATTATTTCAGAGTCTTTTAATAAAACTTCATAGCAATATACCAAATTATAATGCAATACAGGTTCTCTCTTGTGATTCCCGGCGCACAATTTGTTCCTCATCTCAGCTAGTTGACAGGTAGCAGGTGACAAACAGACATAATTCAAACACTTACTTGTGGTAGGGGAGGAAATCGATAGAATGAGCAATCCTATGCCATGCTTGCACACCTTGAAGCTGAAGGTAAGTGGAGACCAGCGAGATAATGGTTTCCTGTCTTCTTGCTTATGACATAGGGATGTTGAAAGAAAAGTGAGAAATATAAATTACAACAGATCTGGGAAAATAGAATACAAATATATTTTTTTCAAATTATAATTACATAAAATGAAACCATTTGTTTTGTAAATTAAACGTGCAATTATATTCTGCCAAATTGTTGCACATCAATTTACATGCTGAAATATGAAAATGAATATAGTGTCTGATTGGACTTTTATACCATGATTAGTGTGAAATCATAAATGCAACATTTTTAGCCATAACATTCATCAAAGCAAATGCGAATTGTGAATGGCTGCAATTGTACGGACTGTTGCAAACTAAACTAGAATTGGCATTATATTTTCATCCATTGCCTGACCACTGTAAATTAAAAACATTTCAAATATATTTAATAATATTGTCCTTGCAATGTAAAACAACACAGGCAATGCCAATGCAACATTCATCTGTTGCATTTAGATTTGTGCTATTTCTTCTTGGTTTTGATACTTAGATTTTTGTAAGGGTTAATAACTTACTGTTTTAATTATTTTATTCTTGCAGGTAACTGGGGATATGAACTTGGTTAAAGTAATGATTGAGTTTAAATATATATCTACATTAGAGATTGTATATTATATACTGCAAATTATTAATATATTTTAATGCACACTGGGTTTATGAATGTACTTAATTCTAAGATGGAATGTTTTCTTTAGGTGACTGTTATATCTTTATTCCATGTAATTTGGTTTTCTATCAAAGGTTCTTAAACAAAGAATGAGGTTGAACTTTAGAAATTGAAGGAACTATTGCTTACTATGTTCTGAGACTACTGTATCTTTTAAATACACAGTAGAAAAGATAAATTAATGTGATGGTTAAACTATAAGGCTAATCATGGTGTTGCACAACTACTATTTTTGTTGGAATTTTCCCTTTATAACCTAAATCACCCACTTTGCCTAACGCACTTGGCTAAGCATCCCTAACAGGAGGACTGAGAAGTCAGATCTACATCTGTGGATACTATAAAGTCCTCTTTTGGTGTGTTTGCTGCCAAGTGTTGTGGTAGTTGAGCAATGAATTGTTTGATAAACCTCCCCTTCCTTTCTTTTGTCCAACCCATTGGCGCCACTCTGGATATTAAATAATTTTCATTTCATATCCTGATCCAGAAAACACAGTTGTCTCAGTAGGGTATGCAATAAAAAAAAGTTTAGAGTAACTTTTTGGTTTATTTAATTTTCCCTCACTATCTTCCTCTTTGTGCTTTCCACTTTCTCTGGTAGACGCTATGATAGCATAGATTCTGCCACAAATGGACGCAGTGACCTAGAGACTGCGTCAGACTCTAGCAGGCTAACCAGTCGTCAGTATTCCCTTGAAAGTAGGCAGTCTCTAGATCTGTCGGATAGGTGGGTTTGAACCGCATCTATTGCCTTGTTCGTATACTAGACATTTGTGGTCTATAATGTGCTGTGGCTTCTTGTCTAGTAGTTGTGTGCATGCTCGCTTAAATGTTTCTTCTGTATTTGTGGACTTGTGATGTCTTCAATAAAGTAATATCAGAAGGTGAAATTGTACAATATCTATCAGTGTAGGTTTACCAAAATACAAATGTTATGACTACTTAATTATGTACTTATTTACTCAAAATATGTTCAGTTTCCTGTCCTTTAGATTAAATCTACTTAATCTATAAATTGCAACAAAATGTTTACAGGTTTATTTCAATAAGAATGTGGCATCATATTTTGCTGTTTGCTTCTAACCCTTTAAGTATTGAACATCATTATCAACATTTGGACAATGTGGGGTCAGCAGCGACCAGTATTATCAGCTACTGCAGTCTTCTGGAACTTGCTTGATTGCCTTTGGGGGTCGGAGAGGAATCTCCCAAAGTTTTTCCTAAATTGGTCTACGGTTTATTTCTCTATTTTATTGCCTGTCCCAGGAGATTGTGGGGTAACGGGGGTTGGGGGAGGTGGGTTCACATAGGCTGCACCATGATTGGATGGGACAGGCTTGACAGACCAGTTGATCTTTTCTTGCCCTTTTTTGTCTATATTCTCTCATCTTCAATGCAACATTTCTAAGACAGATTTCTTTCGTAAATGCTCAAAACTGAATTATAGAAAAGTTTTGAATTAAGCAGTATTTTTTGTTTAATAAATTCTCAAAGCAAATTACAAAATGATACCTTTTGAGCTGGTAAGTATTCAGAGGTTACTATACAGTTTCAATACCTGCCTTATTCTATCATGATGGTAACTATTTTGAAGTGTTAATAACTTTTAGACCACCTTTCAGTTCTTTTATTTTCAAATAACTTTAATGTTCCATATCACAATATTTTAAAAATTAAATAAGCCTTGTTTTTCCTAAATGGTTTATTATATTGGTATTTAAAATTTGACTGATCAAAAGTTGACTTTCACTTGCTAACTTTTTGTCACTAAACTTTTATCTGGTTTTATGTGACTTAAAAGTTGCAGCAGCTGGTTTAATCAGCCCAAATCAAACTTGGCAAATGTGAAATTTATTGGTTTAAATGCTTGTTGGTTAGTGTGGGTGAATGTTTGTGTTTAAATTCTGACGGAGGAAAACAAAGTACAGAAGCTCTCTTTATTTTAAATAGGCAAGTGCTTTTAAATTCAATGCAAAAAAAGTAATCTGTCACATAACATTGATGCCTTAAAGGCATAACTGGGTGTGTGACATAATGGGTAGGTAGCATGCAGCATCTTATGTTGTTTACATTTTAAAATAAAGTAAACTGCAGTGGGAGGAAACAGCACTGAATTAATCCAATAAATCTTGGATGAAATTGCAAAAGAGTTCTGGTTCCACAAAACTGAGAGTGACAGTAGCAGATGGGAGTAAAAAAATGCTTTTATTATCATCGTGGCTTAAGGCAGCCATATCATATTGCATGGACTCTCAAAGTAACATAAAGGTTAATGTAATAGAACTGTAACACTTTGCAACACATAAAATAGCATTGCTTTTGTCCAGTAATCAATACACCGGCAATAACATCAGTAAAAGTCCGGGTAACTGAAATCTCTAATGTCGGGCACTGGGAGTACAAATACACAAATCACTAAAAGTAGTGACGCAGGTTAATAACGCCATTAAAAAAGCAAACCAAGCACTAGGGTTTATTTCTAGAGGGATAGAATTGAAAAGTAGTGAAGTAATGCTAAACTTGTATCAAACCTTGGTTAGACCACACTTGGAGTACTGCGTACAGTTCTTGTCGTCATATTATAAAAAGGATATATTGGCACTGGAGAGGGTGCAAAAAAGATTTGCAAGGATGATACCACAAATGCGTGGGTATACCTATCAGGAAAGGAACAGGCTGGGTCTCTTTTCTCTTGAACTAATAGAGGTCTTTAAAATTGAGAGGTTCTTCTAGAATAGACAGAGAGAGTGGGGAAGAGTAAAACTAGAGGCCATCAATGTAAGATAGCCACCAAGAAATCAACTTCTTTACCCAGAGAGTGGAACTCGCTACCACAGGGAGTGGTTGAGGCGAATAGTATAGGTGCATTTAAGGGAGGCTAGTTCAGAATATGAGGGAGAAGGGAATAGAGGGTTATGCTGATAGAGTTAGATGAGGAAGGATGGGAGGAATGTCGAGTGGAGCATAAACGCCGACATGGATTGGTTAGGCCGAATGGCCTGTTTCTGTGCTATATAGTTTTTGTAATCTATGTAATTCATTATACAAATATTCAATGCAAGCAGAGTCCTTTTTCTTCCAAGAAATAACAATTTTGGATATTTTGAATGTATTTAGGAATTCATTTTAAACTGCTACTTTGGATCCTTTTTTTTATTAATGAGTGAACTGGTAAGTAGTTGAGCCATTTTAACCAGTAACTAACCCTTAGCTAGAAATTACTTAGTTTTCTTAATTAGTGGCTGAATTTTTATCTCCCCAGTGCAGGTCCTAATTTGAACACAAGGTCATTGGTGAAATAGCCTAGCTTGTATTAAGAGGCAACAACATGATAATGGAATTGGACACTGGGGACTAGTGAATAAATATTTATCAACCAGGCTAATCAAACACATATACATGTGCACTGGAACATGATTAGTGGACAATTTCCAGGTTGTAGGGAAGAATGATCTCATCTGGTAAATTGGCATTCTTCTACCTGCTTTATTTTGTAAAATTTTAAAAGTTAAAAACCCAGTTCCTGTTCCTTTCTGGATTCATGTCTTAATAGAGCAGTCACACTGTAAGTTCTTTCCAAAGGAAAAATGTCTGCATATAGAAATCTTGGGTGAATTCAGAAAACTGGATACACTGTGGGACATTTGTAAAGCTGCAATTATGAACGGATGAAATGGCACTGTGCACTTGTGCAAAGCTAATAGTCAGTAAAAATGGAATTACATTATATTTTCTAAAAAGTCCATTTTTTTAAAAGAAAATTTTATTTAGTTTTTGTTTTACTCGGAATTATATCAATTTTTTTTTGAGGTGGTGGCTAGAATGTCAGTTCACTGCAGACAGTAAACATTTATCATATAAAAATGCTGCGAGCCTGACATGCATTATTTATCTTCAGTTTTTATGCTTGACCACAAATTGATATATAATCAACAGTTGTAAATAATTCTTTAGTCTTTTATAACCTTGTACTATCAGCCCCAGTATTCCATTCTGTTAAAATTGATGTAAGATACCAAGTTGTAGAGTCTCTAACATGACCATTGGCAAGAGCCTAAAGTTCACTACTAGGTCAAAAGACCCGTTAACATTAAAATGTTTAATCTTGTTTCAGTTTGATGTAGCACACTGATCAGATCATCATGTCAACAGCATAAAGCATTTTAATTAAGCTTAACAAATAACTCTGAACTAACAGAGACAAAGGGCTGGATTTTCATTGACCCGTGGAGGCGGGTTTGGAGGCGTGTGGGGGGTTAAAGTTGCAGCTTCGGGGGTCCCGAACCCAACCCGCCTCCATGCCAGTTTCGCTGGAGGCGGGTAGCCAACCTGTGCTGGGACCCGTCTCCCCGAGGCGGGAAGGGGATTAGTGCCAATTAACTGCCTGTTAACAGGTAGTTAACCAGCAGTTTTTTTGCCTAATCCCTATTTTAAAAGCTGAAATGTGGGCTTCCCGACAAGTCCCAACCACGCCAAGTTAGCGAGGCGGACCGTGGGTCTGCAGGGGTTGGAGGAGTCGATATGTCCGGTGGGCAGGTGAGTGATGGGTGCATGTGTGCAGAGGTAAGTGTGTAAGGTAAGTGTAAAGTGTGGAAAAAGTTTTACTTACCTTAACTTCCTCCTGCAGGTGTCAGCCTTTCAGGTCTCGGGAGTCAGAAATCTCACCGGCACAGAAAGCACAATGGCCGTGGTGCTGTCAAAATCTGCAGCCTTTTGCTTTCTGTGCTGGGATGATTTCTAACTCGGCCTGAGAGGAAGGACTCAAGTTAGAAGACAAATTGTCAGTGTTTGACAGCTTCACAGAGCTGTCAAACGCTGATATTTCATCTGTCAAAAGCTCTTGACAGATGAAATGTCAATCTGTGACGTCACTTGTTGCCGGGTGGCCCTTAATTGGCCTGCTGAGCTCACTGGGCGGGCTCAACAAGGTCAATCAAGTGAAAATGCAGTGAGTTGGCCACATGTCGATGGAGGCGAGACTACAACCCAAAAAGTGGGAGTCCCGCCTCCATCACGTCCCCAGTATCAAAATCCAGCCCAAAGTAGCAGTGAGTTTTAAAACCACCAATAATTACAAAGGAGAATTAATCTTTTGTAAGTTAGTTAATCCATTCCTAGCGGTACTTACACTGTATCTGAGAATAACTCTGCCAATTAATAGTTAAAGAAAATTTCAACTTCATAGTCCTAGCTGACAGCCAAATCCCACTGAATATAGTTATTTTCATGAAAATTGCATTTTCAATGTAAGGTTAACGCCTCATCTTGCACTGGCAACAAAAATTGCCGTCCAACATTATTTTAAACTTAAAAATACATTCTTTAGGATGCGTGCTGCCCTTGGTACCATAAGATGTATTTTTCCTAACAGTTCTACAAACCTTGAGTTCACTTGATAATGCTTTAACCAAATTTAGCTAAAACAATGTTTTTTTTAATCATCTAAAGGCATATGACAGCTATTTCAAGTGGGGAAAAGGATGAGGAGGAGACAATATCCTTTGCAGTGGGTCTATCAGCCTTGTTATATTCCGCCCCCCCCTCCCTGCTTTTGGTGAAGACCAATCTGTTTTTGGATTTAGGCTGAGCAAACAAAATGAGTTGATCAATATATTAAATTGGATGAGAATTTAGGGTGTGTACAGTAGTTAACACTGCTCTACCATTGTAAATTGACAACAACTTGCAATTTCTGTATTGTTGATTTTTTTCAGTGATTGGGGATGTCTCTGGAATGATCTAATTCTCTTTTGAAAGTGCTAATATATGGATCAAGTGGGTCAATCACTGAATTAACTTTCTGATTGCGTTGGCACAGCAAGGTCAAACACAAACGGGACCTTTCTTGCATTCTGGGTATATGACCCCCATTCAGTTCTGTTGAAGAAAAATACCATGGGTTTGCTAATAATTTTATTGAATTTAGAGAATCTTTGGGATGCATTTATTGTGCTTTAAGTTATTTTTGACTTCCACAGACTTATGAATGTTTGCCATATCTTTGTGGCCTGTTGTGTACACAACAGCATTGCTGCATGCCAATAGATCATAGTCATGAGATTAGTCTACTTGGGTAATCAAAATTTTGAACTGTACATGTCTGCTACTGATGCAGCAGCTCATAAGATGCCAGGAAAATGAGTTCTGTTCTTATCAAGCAGGATAGACTTATACCATGCCAGCATTCAGCCCAGAATCAGGACTTAATTTGCTTCTGATTAAGTTAGACAACTTCTGACAGAACTGCTTTTATATTAAAAAAAAAGTCAAAATGTGTAAAATGCAGGAGACTTTTATTGAGCAAAATTGCATGCTTTCATGGTACCAAATACTTGATGTGTAACATGCTTCTGCATGCTGTGGGTTCATTGCCCAGACACCTCCCACACACAGGAATACAGTATTCCAATCTAATATGAGCTGTCTGCATGAGGCACTTCTCCAAGAGGAGGAATGAGAAAATTGTAGGGCTCCACAACCTGTGCTGCTATCTAGCACATTCAAAAAGGTGGATGGTGCTTCTGAACTAAGACCTGAGAGCAGCTTCTTGGCCTTGTGGTAGGGAAACATTTGAGAAACAGTAGCCAGAATATGTTTGATTCAGTATAAGAATAGAAAAAGAAAATCCAGGATAAGGGTACTTGACTGGAAAAAAAACAAAGGCCCCTTACCTGAGCTAACTGGAAGGAAAAATAGGCAGAGTTGTAGATCAGCAATGGGAAATATGTAAACCGGATACAAATCCAGTGTATTCCTATAAGGAAAAAAAGTGTAATAAAGGCAGGGGTTTCATGGATAAACAGAGATTAAATCAAATATGAAACTTAAAAAAAATTAGGACTTACAGGCCGGATGTTGAAATTGAAGGCTAAGACAAATATAAAGAATATAGGAAAGTTACAAACAGGGAGATTAGATGAACTAAGAGGGATAACGAGCAACAAAAGGTAGGCACATGAATAGTAAACAGACAGTCAAAATAGGGGCAGGGCTGCTAAGAGATAAATGAAGAACGCTTGTAGTGGAGTGTGGAATGACATAAATACTAATTAAGTACTTTGCCTCAGTTCTCATGGAGGAGGTAGATTTTGGGACTACGATATTGAGATAGTAGAATCACCTGATAAGGATGAAAAACAGTTAGCAGAGGTTACTATTCAAAGAGAAATGGTATTAAAAAAGTTGCTCAAACTTAAGTTAGTCCAGTCACTCAGTCCTGGTTGTTTTACATCCAAGGATCCCAGGGGAAGCTGGAGAAAAAATAGTTTGACAAAATGCTACAAAATCCTATGGAAAGCCAAGTTATTCCAGATGACTGGAGGATATCAAATTTGACTCCCCTCTTCAAAAATGGAGGTAGGGATAAGCCAGGAAATTGCAGGTCAATTAGTTGTACTTCATTTATTGCTAAACCACTAGTCTATAATAAGAGATAAAATTATTAGGCACTTGGGAAAAAAACATGAGTTAATAAAGGTTCCTCAGCACAGACTTATAAAACACAATGTTAGACTGACCTTTATAGAATACCTTGAAGAAATAAAAGAGGAATTTAAAAAAAAAAAAATTGATAAGCTTCCACATAGGAGAATTATGGCAAAGTAATGGCACATGAAATTAATGCTGAGGGCAGAAAGCAAAGGGTCGATAAAAGGAAGTTTCTTGGACTTGAAAGATATGGTTAGTGGTGTTCCATAGTGGCTTGTGTTGAGGCGGCTGTTTTTATTATATATATATATATAAATGATTGAGAGAACAATATTGACATTTGCTGTTTGCACTAAATTGGGCAGGTATGGCAGATTCCAATGAAGATTATGAAAGATTGCAGGAGGAAGTAGATAAGCTGGTGGGTGGGCGGATCGGTGCAGATACAAGTCAGTGTAGAAAAAGTGTGAAGTAATACATTTTGGAAGTAAGACTAGGGAAAGAAATGCACCTTAAATTGTAAGATTTTAAATGGAGAAGTAGATAAGAACATTAAAAAAAAGTCAAATGGAATCCTTGGTTTTATATATAAAGGCCATAGAATACAAAAGCAAGAAGGTAATGTTGAGTTTGTATAAGACCTTAGACCGCAGCTGGAGTATTGTCTACAAGTTTGGGCACCACATTCTAGGAAGGCTATAAAAGTGATGAAAAAGGTGCAGTGTAGATTCACTAGGTTGCTATCGAAGTTGAATGATTATATGCATGAAGAGGGAATTTGAGAAGTTAGCGCTTTTTCCACGAGAGCTGAGCAAGTTAAAGAAGACCTGAGAGGCTTTATGATGTGGTCAGTAGTGGTAGATTGATTCCACTGGTCAGTGAGAAGTTAACAAGAAGGCATAACTGACGTACTCACAAAAGAATTAAAGGGAAGTTTAGAAAAAAATCCTTTACATCGAGGGTGCTTGGAATTTGCAATTCTCTACTACCAACTGTTGTTGAAGCAGTCTGTAATTCTTTTAAAATGGAATTTAATAATTGCTTGAAAAAAATTACTGGGTTTACGATTAGACTAAATGGTTCATGTGGAGAAAAATAGCAGTGCAGACTTAATGGATAGAATGCCCTGTTTCTGTGCTGTAGGATTCTATAGGAACGGGAGTAGGCCATTCAGCCCCTTGAGGGGAGAGAATTCCAGATTTTGGCTATCCTTTGTGTGGAAAAAGTGCTTCCTGATTTCACTCCTAAATGGCCTAGCTCTAATTTTAGGATTATGATTCTCTAATTTTGAGAACGCTGGGAGATGGTTTTCCCCTGAATTTTTCCTTCTTGCAATTTTCTCTCTCTCCCTCCCCATTGGCAAATGCTTTGCTTTTCCTTAAATCTTTGCCTCCATTGCCCACATATTGTGCCATTGAGACACTCCCATAACTCCTTGCATTTGAACATAAACTTTAAAAAGGCTAGATCATAGGCGCATTCACAGTTATTTAGTGGAAAACTGAGCCCAGCTTTGCGTTCTGTGTAGAGTGGCTCTGTGAGAAATGTTTTATACCAAATTTCCTCCCTGGGGATGATATCTTGCTAATTTTTTTATTGATGTGGTTTGTACCAGTAATGTTCTAATTAAAGATAAAGAAGTTAAATTTGACGTGGATAACAGCTATTAAATACAGCAGTACTTGTTACATTATATATTATAATATCTTGAAAAGAGATGCAATGTTCCAAAGCGTGATTCACTGATTCATTCTTGCAGTCAGTGT
Organism: Squalus acanthias; assembly: GCA_030390025.1. Taxonomy (NCBI): domain Eukaryota; kingdom Metazoa; phylum Chordata; class Chondrichthyes; order Squaliformes; family Squalidae; genus Squalus; species Squalus acanthias. Next base: position 20,785,804 of record CM059443.1, read on the forward strand.
CCATTTTAAAACTCGGTGTGTCATTTTCCTGCTTGCAGCTTCGTTAGTGCCCACTTAATGGAATGGTTACTTTGATAAACATATGCTTTGACATTACTACTAAGGCCCAATTTACATTATTGATTAATCACAGGCTAAGTGCATTAGCACTCCAGCAGTAAATCACCATTTCAACCAGTTACTGTATTAAGGTTTGGACCTGATTAAAATAAATCAACCAGTAATTTAGTACCTCAAGTGCCATTGTCAGGCATATGCGTTATAAGCCACAGTCAAAAAGGGTTAAAATACACTTGCACAAAACAAACCAAGCATAGGATGACAGAAGAAGGTAAATATGGGAAAAGAGGCATTGCCAAATATCAGAAATTTAAGATAGGGTGTTCTAGACTGCACACATGCTGAAGTACATGTACCAGTATATAATTCCTTTGCGCACATGAATAAAAATTATTCTAGTTAATGTAAATACAGGCCATTTGTAATGTTTAGAATGTCATTGTACAAAGATACATTCAATACCCAGGCACAAGACATGACTTTCATTCTGTCTCCACTTGCTGTGCCAGAACATTTAAGAAAAGATAATCAACTCTATGAATAGTTATTGGGAGCTGTGGCTGATGCCTCCATTACATGTCTAGGTACTCCTGCAGCCAGAGCAGGATACAATGTGTGTGATATAATTTAGTCACCATGTCTCGTCTTTAAATATAATTTGGTTTCAGGCTTCACAAATTAGATACGGATATTTATATGCATAAAAATATCAATTTAATCTTTATTTAATGATGGAAGCTCCATGTCTAGCAAAAGATGCAGCATTCACCATAATAGTATGAAAGCGTGCTATTATAGAGCAATCTTACTTGCAGGATGTAGTAGTTCACTTATCCTGGGAGCATGGCCAGCGAACATCTCATTCTCTCTGGAGGTTCACCGCAGCTCGCTGCCTGGGTGTGAACCCTTTCTTATCACTACTACATGGCAGCTAGTATTCTGCTCTTGCTGCAACTCCCCTTTGTTCCCCTGACTTTACATGAACTTTATTACATTGAGAGAGTGGCTGACCAGATGGCATCCTTCTGCTGAATTAGCACTCTGGTATTGCATTTGGCATCAGTAAATACGAGTTGCCTTATCACCCAGCACATTCTTTCTATCTCTGGGAACCTGTCAACCCCAAAGATTTTTAATGCATTCTTACCACAAGGACATTTGTACAATGTTCTGTCTGTTCTCTCAAATTTTGCTTCCTTATCCATTTCCCATGCAAGCACCATCTGCTCAATCACCCATCACCCCCCCCCCCCCCCGCCCGATTTCAGAACAGTAACGAGACATTGATTAGTTATTTTAGTTATTTCAAGATGTTGTGGCTTAAAGACTGTATTATCATGCTTTGCAAGCAAAAGATTAAGCCCTAGAAATTAGTGTTTGCCACGAAAGTTGCCGGTGTTGGAGATTGGTGGCACAGCGCTAACCTTCCGTGCAGCGCCCTCCTGCTGGCATTAGTGGAGACCTCCAAGGCGAAGTTTCTGTCCTGAAGTGGCGATCGAGCTTCGCACAGCCTCTGGGAGTGAGGCTGGAGCTCTTAAGGAATTGTGGACAATTAAAAGGGTTATGAATTAAAGGGGCAATGCACTCAGAACTAATGCAAATTAAAATGCAGTGGGGGAAAAAAATGCAGTTTTCAGCCCTTTCAAAAGAAAGTAACATTAAAAAGAAGTCCCAAATGTGATTATTCAGCTCTTAAAACTGAATTCCCTTCCGAACCTTAAAAAATGGCAAAACTGCTTCAGCGTCAACACAAATGGCTCAGCAAGCCAGGGAAGGGGCACCCAGGGTCTCACGTGCAGCAGTCCAGCTTTGTGCAGGGGGTCAACACTGCAAGACAGGTCCTCTACCCACAGGGGCCAGGAGGCCCTCCAGAAAGACAAATGTGGGATGACACCACCGAGCCCGTCACTGCTAGCAGTGTTGCCCCCACCACCTGGCTCCAGTGCCCAAAGAAGCTTCATGAGCTCAGACCACTGGTCAAGGTCAGTGAATGCATCTTCAAAAAACATCTCCTACCAACTGCACCACTAGCCTCACACACTGCTCAATGCACGACCCCCACCTCCAATCACTCACCTACCAACAATCTGCACCAATCACGAGGCACATATCCCATTCCTAGCCTCACCTCACCCCCTTGGAGAAGACTGTGCAGGCCATTCTTGGCAGGGGCGTGGCTGAGCCCTTGGCCAGGGCGGGGCTGAAAGGATAAAAGGTGCTGGTATCCTCATACGTTATCGTCCTTCTGGCATGCACCTCTTTCTTTCCCGCCCTCCCGTTACCACAACTCCACCCTTGTGCCTGCCTCATTTCACACACCCAAGAAATACAGCCTGCCCAGCTAGTGGTTGACCAAGAAGAGGGAGAGGAAAGTGAAGAAGAAGAAGAAACACTGTCACTTGATTTGACACTCCCGGTCGACCAGCAAGGCCATTTGCAATGTCCCCCACAAAGTCAGGAGCCTTCCACCAGCCATGCTGCAGCTACTGGGGTAGCACTGTGTGACATCAGTAGGATAGGCAAAGGCACATACAAGGCCATCACTAAGAGAATGCATATGGGTTATGAGTTGATTTCTTGATGTCATATTCAATGGATAGATGTATAAAGTTGGATTGGAAGGTTTGCTTTGTGGTGGTTTTTATTTCAGCATTGTGGCCAAGAGGACGCTGTGATCGTCAGTAACAGGAAAGGTAAGGTGTGGGACAAATGTGGAAAGGGGAATTGGGGTTGTGGTCACTGGTACTGCAGGCGGATGATTCCATCCTGGATAGCCCGACCAGAAAGGGGCTGTCTGGGTTGCATCTTTCCTTCTATTTCCTCCTCTTCGGCTTCTTCCTCTTCTGTGTCTTCCTCTTCCCTCTGCGAGCGGATGCTGTAAATCTGAAATGACAGCATAAAATCCTGGAAATATTCAGCTGGTCAGGCAGCATCTCAACCTGAGACGTGAACTCTGTTTCTCTCTCCACGGATGTTGCATGACCTGCTGAGTATTTGCAGCATTTTCTGTCTTCTCAGAGGCCTTCCTTTACCATTCGAGGTCCTGCAAGCATCCAGCAGCACTCCCTACACACTTTAAAAAAAAAACTTTTAACATCTATTGCAGCAAGCCACTACTTCAATAACATCAAACAAACCCAGTCCAAAAGCTTAAATCCAAACTTAGAATCATAGAATGGTTACAGCACGGAAGAAAGCCATTCTGCCCGTCGAGCAGTTCAGCTAGTCTCACTCCCCGCCCTTTCCCCGTAGCCCTGCAAATTCTTTTCCTTCAGGTACTTATCCAACTCCCTTTTGAAAGCCGTGATTGGGTCTGCCTCCACCACCCTTTCAGGCATTGCATTCTAGATCCTAACCACTCGCTGAGTAAAAACGTTTTTCCTCATATCGCCTTTTGTTCTTCTGCCAATCACCTTAAATCTGTGTCCTCTGGTTCTTGACTCTTCTGCCAATGGGAACAGTTTCTCTCTCTCTTCTCTGTCCAGACCCCTCATGATTTTGAACATCTCTATCAAATCTCCTCTCAACCTTCTCTGCTCTAAGGAGAACAACCCCAGCTTGTCCAGTCTATCCACATAACTGAAGTCCCTCATCCCTGGAATCATTCTCGTAAATCTTTTCTGCACCCTCTCTAAGGCCTTCACATTTTTCCTAAAGTGCGGTGCCCAGAATTGGACACAATACTCCAGCTGAGGCCGAACCAGTGTTCTATACAGGTTCATTATAATTTCATCATAACTTACCTGAAAGATGTGCGTGTCCCTTTAAGAGGTGCTGACATCACCACTGTCAGCCTGCTTGCATGCGAGGTTTACCTGGCGTGCTTGGGACCCAACGCTGAATTCAGCGCTAGGGTCGAAGTTTGGAGTGGTGACGTTAAGTCGGCGTTGCACGCCGATTGATTTCACCGCAGCGCCATCTTTTTCCCGGGACGCTGCCAGTAACTGGCAGCACAAAGGGAGGGGGGAAAATGGTGGCCGCCGCTGTGGGACCCACCACCAATTGGCAAAAGAGTGGCGGCCGCCATTTTTTCACCATTTCATGGCGCTGCAGAGTGGCGGTAAATAGATGAATTTCTAGCCCTAAAAGTTTCGTTACTACAATTGCGCACAATTTTCCTCTCCTACCAGTGGTGATGTTCCTAGACTTCTGAGAGGTGTTACTGTAGAGGCAACAAGGAGTGAGACCGACTGTGATCTATTCTTTGGCTTTGACATTAAGGATTCCTGCAGGTGCAGTTTTCAAAACAACAGTAGTATGTAGTTTTCCTCCTCCTCATAGGATGAATTCCATTTCTTTCTGGAGAATTTAACGGTCATTTTAGAATATAATTAGTGAATCAGAAAGGAGAAAATAACTAATTAGAAAACAGAAAAAAATAACCAATCAGAAAAGAATATAGGAACAGCAGTAGGCCATTATTGGTGCAAAACATTTTCTCATAATTACCTAGATTTCTTTACCCTCTCTGTAGCTATAAAATTGAACATTTATATATGTATGTATTTGAGTCCCTTTCCTCAAGAACCAAGGGTCTAATGAGGGTGAGGAAATTAACGTAATTAATATAAGTAGAGAAAAAGTACTAGAGAAACTAATGGGACTAAAAGCCGACAAATCCCCTGGACCTGATTGCCTACATCCTAAGGTTCTAAAAGAGGTAGCTGAAGAGATAGTGGATGCATTGGTTTTGATCTTCTAAAATTCCCTAGATTCTAGAATGGTCCCAGCGGATTGGAAGGTCGCTATTCAAGAAAGGAGGGAGAGGAAAAACGGGGAACTACAGGCCAGTTAGCCTGACATCAGTCGTCGGGAAAATGCTGGAATCCATTGTTAAGAAGTGGTACCAGGGCACTTAGAAATTCATAACATGATTAGGCAGAGTCAACATGGTTTTATGAAAGGGAAATCATGTCTGACAAATTTAGTAGAGTTTTTTGAGGATGTAACTAGCAGGGTAGATAAAGGGGAACCAGTGGATGTAGTATATTTGGATTTCCAAAAGGCATTCGATAAGGTGCCACATAAAAGGTTATTACACAAGATGAGGGCTCATGGGGTTGGGGGTAATATAGTAACATGGATAGAGGATTGGTTAACGGACAGAAAACAGAGTAGGGATAAACGGATCTTTTTCAGATTGGCAGGCTGTAACTAGTGGGGTGCCGCAAGCATCAGTGTTGGGGCCTCAGCTATTTACAATCTATATTAATGACCTAGATGAAGGGACCAAGTGTAATGTATCCAAGTTAGGTGGGGACAGTAAGCTGTGAGGAGAACACAGAGTCTGCAAAGGGATATAGATAGACTAAGTGAGTGGGCAGTAAGGTGGCAGATGGGGTATAATGTAGGGAAATGAGAGGTTATTCACTGGGAGGAAGAATAGAAAAACAGAATATTTTTTAAATGGTGAGAAACTTTCAAATGTTGGTGTTCAGAGAGATTCAGCAAGAAACACAGAAAATTAGCATGCAGGTACAGCAAGCAATAAGGAAGGCAAATGGCATGTTGGCCTTTATTGCAAGGGGGGTTGGAGTATAAGAGTAAGGGAATCTTGCTACAATTGTACAGGGCCTTGGTGAGACCACACCTGGAGTACTGTGCATAGTTTTGGTCTCCTTATCTAAGGAAGGATATACTTGTCTTGGAGGCGCGCAACAAAGGTTCACTAGATTGATTCCTGGGATGAGAGGGCTGTCCCATGATGGGAGATTGTGTAGAATGGGCCTATACTCTCTGGAGTTTAGAAGAATGAGAGGTGATCTCATTGAAATATACAATATTCTGAAGGGGATTGACAGGGTAGATGCTGAGAGGTTGTTTCCCCTGGCTGGAGTATCTAGAACTAGGGGGCATAGTCTCAGGATAAGGGATAGGCCATTTAAGACCGAGATGAGGAATTTCTTCACTCTGAGGGTTGTGAATCTTTGGAATTCTCTGCCCAGAGGGCTATGGATGCTGAATCTTTGAGTATATTCAAGGCTGAGATAGATAGATTTTTGGACTCTAGGGGAATCGAGGGATATGGAGATCGGGTGGGAAAGTGGAGTTGAGGTCGATGATCAGCCATGATCTTATTGAATGGCGGAGCAGGCTCGAGGGGCCGTATGGCCTACTCCTGCTCTTATTTCTTATGTTCTTAAATTAATTGGTTTTTTTAAGACTTGTGATTTCCAGTTTATTTTGGCAGGAATCTGTGCATTCATAAGTTTTGCATGCTGTTTGACCAAATGTCTGAACATATGGAGTATTTGTCTGTATTAACCTGAAACCTTCCAAATCATCCTTGTCAAAATATTTATTACCTAATGTATAAGAGGTTTGTTTTTGCAGCAAAAGTTGAATTCTCTGCTTTACTTATTTTTAGAACCTCTTTATAACAACTGTAGAGTTTGCACTTAGTGGTTTACAGATCTCGGGTGCCGCTGATCCATTATATTTTACTGCACTAGTGTTCATGTACCAACCCCTCCTGTGGAGCCTGTCAGATGTTTGTTAGTTACTTTCTTCCCATTGCCCTCACTTTCCTAGCTTGATCCTTTCCTGCATTCATTTATCTATCTTCTGGTTTGTACATTTCTGTCATGTATAGCCTTACTCAGTTTTCCTCTTTGTGTTTTTTAGATTTCATTGTTACAGACTGAGCCCTCAACAACACTCCAATGCACTGCCTCACCTATAGTGTTAACTTTACAGTGAACATCCTATCATTTTGCAATATTGGGCAGTTTTTAACAATATTTTTTTGGTTGAAATACCACCTTCCGTGGACTGTAAGTAGTAGTTCAAACGAGCTTTGCCAGGGAATGGTACGTCCCACATGATGAGTTTTCGTTTATTGTGGGGAAGTACTGAGAGGAGATGCTTCCCCAAAAGGGAAATGGATAAATGAAAGCTGATCATGCATGGCTGCTATCAGATACAGATTGGAATTGACAGAGACCCGGTAGATGCTCTCGGCCCTCCTATTGGCAAGGAAAAATGAAAGATGGGTAAAAATATTGTTTAACAGCACCTAGTGTAGGGTCTGATCCTCCATTTTAGAAACACCGAATTGCACATGCATGGTTATAAACAGACCATTATCTTCCTTGCTGATGATATTGCTGTAATAACATGCACACATGAATATTATTCATGAAATGCTTTTATTCCTTGGCTTTCCATTATATAATAGAATGAATTAACATCAGTATGACATGAATCTTGTAGGTACAACAGCGTGTTAGAACTGAATCATGGTCCAGCTAGGTTATGTTCACCATTTGTGATTTTTTGAGTGTAGTGAAAAGACAGGCAGCTTTAGTCTGGTGGCAGTAGCATCAAGTTCTTTTGTGTTTCAACGTTACAGCTCCATTTTAGTCACTGCACAGTACCCAGAATTCTTTCTGCTGAATGTTTGAGTTTGATAATTATTTGTATTAAACTTGCTGGTCAAACCAAAATTCTTTTAGTTACATTTCTTATCTCTTATTCTGTTGAAATAAAATATTGCTTATACAACAAATGTAAAACATCACCAGCTTAGTAGAATTTATAAAAATATTTGATATGTAAGTGACAAAACCATAAGAACCGACTATTTTCAGGATTAAGCAGTTTTTAGGTTTCTCCTAAGAAAGTGCAGTGACTCCTGTACATTTAGATGAAAGGCCCTCTTGGTTTATGTTCTTCCATGGCTTTTGCTTAAAATGGGTCAATGCTATTGCAGTCCCTTTGAAATAATTCTGAAAAGTTAAACTCACGCACACACTTCTTTTCTTGTTTGTTTTGTTAATTTAAAATCATGAAAATACCTAGTATAGATATCTTGCACATTGTAGCTGTATTAGAAATGTTAACCAGTCATTACAAACAGATTACAAATTGAAACAAGAACATGCTCAATTAACAGTCAAGGTATTCACTAGTTTTCACATTGATATAGTATATGTTCTCAACGGGGCATTAATAGGAAGGCACATTGGTAAAATAATTTTCTATGTGTATAGTATAACATATGGCAGGGTGGGTGCTTGGAACATCATGGTCATACAGGGGCTATCCCATCTTTTTAGGGGTGTTTGTGGGTTAGATCACGTTTCCTGTACAGCTGGAGACCAGTGGTGCTGTGCTTTTGTTTTATGTACGGAAACTTGCTCCTGGTGCTTTGGGGCAATGGGTTTTCCATTTGTAGGCAAAGTCGATCTGTTAAACGCTCAGACTGACATGTCCAACGGATACTCAATCCACATCTTTATGGTGAAAGGTGTAGGATCTTGCCATAGAAGGATGATAGGAGTTTTCCCTAACAAAGATAGAAGTTTGGAAATTACTCTTGTTAGTATTACTGGATGAATATTATTCTTCTGTTTGCTGTTTTAACAACAGATTGCATTTATATAGCACCTTGAACATAGTAAAACGTCCTTAAGGCACAGAGATGTTAATCTGTTTATTTAAATTGGGTTAATGTCTCCATTAAAATAGTTAACAGACGAAGTAAGGGTTGGCCCACTAATATTGGCAACTGTAATTTCTAGGCTATAATTTTGTTTAAAAGCTCTTCTCTATAAGTTTATCTGTGTAAACCCATTTCTATTTTGACTGGTCAGAAATTTTTTAAAAAATATATAAAATGTTTGTTGGAGTTACCAAGTAAAAGTGTTATACTTCATTATTTGTTCTTAGGATGGGGGACATTGACAAGTCTTCATTTATTGCCCATCCTTAGTTGCCCTGAAGGCATTAAGAGTGTGGGCTGGAGTCACATGTAGGCCAGACCAGGTAGGGGGTGGCAGGTTCCCTTCCCTGAAGGACATTAGACAACAGTTGAGTTTTTAAGGCAACTTTCATGGTCCTTTTTTCTGGTACTGGCCCACACATTATCAGATTTATTGCATTCAATTTCACAACATACCGTGGTGGGATTTAAACTCATGACATCTGGGTTGTTCGTCCTGTATCCTAGCCAGTACACTACCATACCCTCTTAATTGGAAAGGTATGCCAACTTGCTAGTCTTATTTAGTTTGTACAACAATATTCATTGCTGCAGTTGGAAAATTTTGGCTTGCATATGTTCTACCTATAGTTAGTTCATCATTAGCAGCACTAGCTTGACATATTTTACTTTTTAAAATCTTGGGATACTGTTTCTGAAAATGAATGCAAAGCTTTTAGGAGTTATTCTACATATAATGCCCTGTTCAGTTTTCTTTCCAAAGTATTTAATTAAAAACATCAGATTGGAATATGGGAGATTTATTTTGTAAATCACTTGATGGAAGTGAAGTGCCAATACTGAAGAATCTCACTTTATTAGTGAATCGTATTATGTTGTATGGCAACTAGTTTAGATTATCTTTTACCCTACTTCAAGTTGTGTGAACTGTGATGCTAATTGACTAAAATTAATTAGGAGCACTCATAAAAGAGTTATAGATCTTTATTCAATCTGTTCAGCTAGGTCCCTAACCAGTACTCCCCTCCTTTCAGTAACACCTTACATTTATATAGCACCTTTAACATATAAAACATCCCATAGTGCTTCAGAGGTGTAATCAAAAAAGCCAATGTTGTAGCTTGAACCTGATGCTAATCTTCCAGATGGTTGAGCAGGTGATTGGGCTTTGGACATCTCCACTGCTCTCATCATTTATGCTTCTTTGTAAATTGACTGGCAGCAGATAGGGCAAAAATAGGACCTTTTTGTAACCATGGTTATTGCACCTCAACCTGTGACTGAGCTAAACAAGTATTTGAAGCTCCACTGCCACATACCTGTAGGAATAAATTAGACAAGTTTTCTTTTAATTGCTCATGTTCTAATCCCTTAGGTATGTTATTTAGTATTGTAATGAATTTATAGATTAAATCCAAATATTTAGATTTTTAATAAATCAAGTGTTTACTAATGTCACAAGGTTGGGTTCATTTTTTTAAAATTACTGTTATAGCAATCAACAGCAAGTCCATTTCTTTCTATTTATTTCTAGCATTAATCTGGAAGAATTTTTAGTATTCATACTATTCTAGGTTAAATGTATATAATGTTCAGTAATATATGTTAAGTGAAACATCTGTAATGGGATATTAAAAGGGGACAATCTTTATATAAAAAAGTAAACATTCTCGTTTACAAACATGTAACATGTAACATGGGATAAATTTTCTTAAACACATTGGGGGGAATTTTAACCTAAAAAAAAGGGTGGGTTTGGAGCGTGGGGGTAGTTAATTTGTTAAAAATCTGATTCCCGAGCTGAACCCGGCTCCAACCAGCCCACTTCCGGTTTTAACGGGGGCGGGCAGCCAACCCACTCCCAGGAGGCGGAACGTCAATTTAAATATCACAATGAGACTGGAAGCCTCTTATTTAACCTACATTTTGTTTTTATCTGTAGCTAGTTGGGTTTTACACATTTCGTAAAACCCTCAAGTTACAGCAAGGCGGGGACGGCTGCATCCAGGAGTTAAGTGCCTTTACACCTACCTCCTGGATCCAGGGTCCCTGTCTAGCTCACCCTGTACGATTGTAGAGCACCCATGGAGGCCTCCGATCGCCACCTTGGACTCTCTCTCTCCCCCCCCCCCCCCCCCCCCACACCACTGATAGTCTTTAGGCCGGCCCTGATCTTCCTCCAACCCCTCCCACAACTTCCCCGATCTTCTCTTTCACCTCTCTCTCCCCCCCCCCCCCCCCCCCCCCAACGGTCCAACGATGGCTATGATCTACTCTTCTCCTCTCCCCCCCCCACCCCCCGGTCACACGATGTCCCTGATCTTCTTTTCTTCCCCCTGATCCCTCCCTCCTCTGTGTGGCCCAGTGCTGCAGCCAGCCAGCCTCTCTGGCGTTAAAGTCGGCAGGACCTGTGGGAAACCCGTTCTCCCGGGTTTCCCACCCGCATCGGAACCCCCGCCCCCCCCAACCCGCCTTCCCCATGAAAATCCAGCCCATTGTTATAAAATTGTTTGACATTGTAATAAATATGCCCCCGTTCTTCCTCCCCAGACACACAAGTTTATAAAACTCTGTTTCATTATCACAATGCCCTTTTAATGTTTTAATAAGCAGGCAAACACATAAATTTTTTTGCAGATGATGCCACCATTCTATAAAATGTAATTTAAGGGACTCCAGTATTAAAGTCATTTGTTCCCTGCTTTGATTTTATTACTGTTGTGAATGCTCAGAGGTATTGTGAAGAATTTTAGAGGTTGTTGATACACATAGTGAACAGAGGAAATCACCCCCCCCACCCCCCCCAACCTTTACTAGAATAAGTAAAATATAAGAGCCAGTCAGTCTTCCCCTCTTGTGACCACTTCTCCTTGGTCGGTCCTTGCAGTCACAAACCTTCAGGTAGACTCACTCCAGAATAACATTAGGTTCACTGCTTGCTCCCTGGAATGGAGAACACTATTTGACTTGGGCAGATAGAGAAGCAATCTATGTGACTGAGAAAATAAGCTTACAAAACTAGTTCTTCAAAATAAATTCCTTTGGAAATGAGAAAGCAAGTTTGTAAGAATGTTTTCATGGTCCTGATTTGGTAGCCCAGCTGAGGTGCTTTTTTCACAGCCTTCTGTTCCCAGTATTACATTCCAGCATTGCAGTCGATAGGTTAAATCTGTGAACACACTGTGTTTTATCAATTTTAGGCAGATGCGCTGGTCAGTGAAATACCAAGCAGAGCCAGTGTCTGGAGTAGCAGTGTCATTAGAGATTGTCCAAGCGTTCATATCTGCCCTCTTGTTCAAGCAACCAATAGTTATATATTTTTAACATACTACTAGCTTGATCATATCCCCAATATATTTAGGATATGTTTTATTATTGTCACTTTTATCTGTACATGACATATTCTCAATTAGAATTTATATTGTATGTTTTAAAAATTACATTCAGTGGTATTGTTGCAAATTATTTTGTTGTTTAAAATCGAAAGTCTAAATATTTACCACTGTTTTATAGTCCCACAGGTAGCAGCAGGTATGCTTCATCTGCAGAGCTGAGCCAGGGCAGCTCCCAGCTCAGTGAGGAGTTTGATCCAGATAATGAGAGCCTACAAGGCTCAGACATTGATGACGAACGTGATGGCGATTCTTACCACTCCTGCCACAGCTCAGTGAGCTGTCAGAAAGAATCCTTGGACTGGGACAAAGAAGATAATGAGCCACTGGAGATTTATAGTGAACCTGAAGAGCTCCAGAAGGAGGAGGAGGAGGAGGAGGAGGCGGAGGAAGAAATTTATGAGGAGAAACCTAAAGAAGAGGAAGAAGTTGCTGTTCCAGATAAAATTCCACCTGAAATTGAGATACCTCCTGAGCAGGTTGAAGTGAAACAACTAGAAACGTAAGAATTTGAAAATGTTTGTTGAAGCTGCTATATATTTTAAAGATGGTCAATTATTGGGGAGTGACATTCCTAAATGACACCTAATGGCCCAGAAATTAGGCTCCCTGGCTTCCCGCGGGGGTAAGGATCACGCGCGCACCTACCTACCGCGCCTGCCGTTGACTTCTGGGCCCACGGGAACTTCAGCTCCTGGGCCTCCTCCAGGAAGACCTGTCAAATCTATGAATTGAAATCGGCACCAAAACAACACCTAAACTTCAAATAAATTTTTTTAAAAACCATCACATTTATAAAATAACTATAAGTTAAATAAATTAACTACTTTAAACAAAAATTTTAATTTTTGAAAAAATTAAAATACTTTTTAACAGTGCTAAAAATAAACTTACCTTTCTTTTAAAGTATCTAAAAAAGATAAACCTGTTGAAATTTTTTTTAAATTGTAATTAATTAACCACTTACCTTGTTACAAACGGGTCTTGCGCCTCCTTTTTAAAAGCGCAGCTTCTTCAATACTTACCTTCCCGGAGAAACCTGAAAAAAAACCTAAGTTTGCTGCGTGCGCGCAGCCTCTCCCGCACACGCGGTTCACCTCTCAACCCGTCCCTTCACGAGACCGGAAGTTCTGGTTTCCCACGCATGCGCAGTGCATGCAGGAAACCGGCACTTCAGGAGGCCTTACGGGTGAGTACACAGCGCGTACTCACCCGGCAAGTGCCGAATTTTTGGCCCAATGTAGATGAATGACATTACAGCTAACAGTACATGAATAGTACTATAGTAATTTGAGGTGTTTAATTATCGTGCAACATTGGAAAGTATAGGTTGTAGAATGTATTCTGCCATGGTACTTTTCAACAATAATATTTGTATCTCCGTGATAATACAATGGCCCTTGTATAATTTGGCTCTGCTAACTTCTGCTGTAATAAGTTGGTACAACAAAACCTCATTATAACATACAGTTGGCTTAGCTACATGCTATTAAGAGTAAAATATAGGCATTGAAATGGGACAGATTAAGAAGCAATAACTGGATCAATAATTAGAGAAGAAAGTCAACTTGTTAATGAACCAACTGAGAGAAAAGCATCTTGGAGCAAAATTTCCTGTTTCTGAATCAAATAAATGAGTTGTCCCAAAAACGAATCATACAGCACAAAAGGAGGCCATTCGGCCCACCGCATCTCTGCAGGCTTTTTGAAAGAGCCTGCCAATTAGTTCTAGTCCCTTGCTCTTTCCCCATAGCCATGCAAATTTCTCCTTTTCAAGTATATATCCAATTCACTTTTGAAAAGTACTATTGAATATGCTTCCACCATCTTTTCAGGTATTGCATTCCAGTAGAGGTGGAAGAAAATTTGCAGTAAAGCAGGATTGATAAATCAATTCGGGGAAACGCTAGAAAGGATTGCGATGTGAACTTGCCCCATCCTAATTCGGCAGCTTCAAGTCTTGCATCGCATCCCTGGACTATAATCCTTTAATCTTGAGTTCCTGTGCATTCTCTTTCTCTTGGTGTTTCTCACCTGGTGGCAGAGCTTTCAGCCCTCTTTGACCCATCCTTTGCAACTCCCACCTTCTTCAGTTTGCTGCTACTTTCCCTGTCTTTAAAGGTGCAGTCACAGTACAATGTAAATGCAGCCTGAATGACACTGGATTGAAACAGAGTGAAACTCCCTGGAGACAGTTTGGTTTTCACACCTGACTTGTACTCAAATTTATTGTTGGTGTGATTTTGACTACAAACCAACTTTAAACTTAAGAGTGCGAATGCGCTGTAAAATCATGCTCAAAACTTACCTTTTTGACTGTGTCTTCAGCCAGTCTATCTTAAATCCTCAACATCTCCTCAAATCCTCTGTCTCTCTCCTATGTCAAGTACCTTGGGATGTTTTATTACATTAAAGGCTACACAAATGCAACTTGTTACTATGGTTGGATCATCATCAGAGAGGGTCAGACAAAACAAAACGTGGTCATGTATCAATTAATAACTTAAGAGAAGGTAAAGGAAATTTTTTTCATAAACGTATTGACATTACTTGCTAGTGCAGGCAGTTACTATTTTTTTTTAAAAGCCTGACGAGATTTATGTTAAAGAACAGAAACAAAAAGGGCAGAAAGACCGGACAATATGTTAAGATCAATATTGCTTTAAAAGTTTGCAATAATCTGTATGAGTAAACTCTTGAAAATATTCAACAGAATTCAGGAGTTGCTACAATGCATTATGTCCTTCAAAGGACCAATGGCTACTATAGTGTTGCTCGAAGCAATGCAGACCCGAAGGTCGTAGAGTTAATTTCTGGTATCTGAAGTGTTAGCTAATCATTGCTGGGCAGCAGTTAGGGTGCCTCTGGATTAGGGAACAGAAAATTAACCAGGGTTCCTGTTGCTGGAAAGAATATGTGTGTATGGCGATCAGGTGAGAACAAGATCGGGATCCACAATTGAACACTTCACACTTACTATCTAGGCTCACACCTGAAGAATTGCCATTTGAGTGAATTCTGAGAGAGTTGTTGGTGCCTGCTGAATGCTGTCCTAGCAAAAGTCAGCAGCTTGAAGAAGAAAGGAGAAAATTGGAGTGGGTAGAAAAAAATTGCAGAGCAAAAGGTCTAGAGATGTCTCTAGCAAAAAAAAAATTATAACAATTAACCTGTTTCTTTGCTTAGTAGAATTTACAGGGGAAATTTAAGTGAGACATTTCAGTCTGTGAAAGAGTTATTTTAATTGTGTTTATCGTACTATTTTTACCTCTTCAGTTACAGAAGTGAGGAGGAAGGCCATTCTAATATGTCTAGGGCCAAAGCCAATTGGATTAGAGCTTTTAACAAAGTTCGTATGCAGATTCAAGAGGTAAGCTTGCCTTTTTTTCCCCATTGAGACAAACCTTGGTTTTCTTTGTCAACATTGGAAACATTTACTTCACTGCGAATAATAACTGCAGTCTATCAAACATAGCTTTTGCATGGTGGTAGGACCTTTATAAGCATTGTAGGATGAAGTTTAAAAAATAACACACATCTAACAATAGCAAACCTGTAAATTAACTTAAAATGGATAACAAGCCAACAAAGGAAAAACAAATTGAATACTTGAAGCAAAACTAAATTGAGCACTGGCTGGCTGGCAGTTTTTCTAAGACTGTGTTTGTCGTGTGAATAGTGGCACAGTAAATCTTTTCAATGTTTACTGATTCACTAATAGCTAGAGTTAAGGCAGAACTTTGGACTGGTAGGAAATTGGCTTGTGCTTCCGCCCCCTCCTCCTCCCCCAACCCCTGATATTCCATATAGAATCACAGAATGGTTACAGCACAGAAGGAGGCCATTTGGCCCGTCGAGCCCGTGCCGGCTCTCTGCAAGAGCACTTCAGCTAGTCCCACTCCCCTGCCCTTTCTCTGTAGCCCTGCAATTTTTTTTCCTTCAGGCACTTATTCAATTCTCTTTTTGAAAGTCACAATTGAATCTGCCTCCACCACCCTTTCAGGCAGTGCATTCCAGATGTGTCACTTGGGGAAAACCCAAGCAGAACCTGAGTACTTTCTCATGAGGAGGGAATATTTTAGGTAGAGTTATTTTGAATGCCTCTTACTGCCTGATTGATTGATTCAGAAAGGCATTGTTGGAGGTATGGAAACACATTTCCCAGCCTATCATTTTGGCCATAGGTTATGCATAATCTGGAGACCAGAGAAAATGGGAGATAATCACTCGCAAAATGAGAGGTTCATACACTCAAATTATCCTAATGTAGTGCCAGACGAAAAAAAATGATTGGGTAAGACCTCTCACTGTTCGTAATTAGGAATGGTGTTCACTCGCGTCCAGTATGAGCACACCATAAATTTTGCTATCTGAATAATCATTGCAAATATTACAGTGGGTGCCTATTAATTTAAGCTTGATGCAGGCAAGAAAAAGAACCAGAAATTACTAAAGCAAAAGGAGATTTACAGATGAGATTGAGCTGGTTTGGTTGCCATTTGTACAAATACAATTCTGAAACTGAGAAGGTTTCTGTGCCTGTCCCTGCTGACTTTTCAGTGGATCTAGGGTGAACAAGGGTGGAGACTTGCTCTTGGATACACTTGCTGCATCCCCTCCTTGCTAATTAACCCCAAGACCTGTTTCCTATTCCCCAGCTCGGCTGTGAAAACTAAACGCAAATGATTTAGGTCATCAGAATGCTGGATTCGAAGGATATTTGTTAGTCCTAATTTAGTTCCAATGGCAGTAGAGGGGAATCCTCAATTTTTTTTCCCCCCAGATACTAGGCCTGTGCAATCAAGGTCAAAATGATGGAGTGCATGCGCTCAAAAGAGAAGGAAAAAAAGTATTTTTAAAAGTACCAGTTTCACAGGAAGCAGGGAGGTTTCCTGTGTCCCTGTGCTGAGGCAGGCTTCCAAGGACTGCAATGCGATAATGACCAGATCATTTGTTTTAGTGATGTTGATTGAGGGATAAATATTGGCTAGGACCCTGGGGATAACTCCCCTGCTCTTCTTCGAAATAGTGCCATGGGATCTTTTACGTTCACCTGAGAGAACAGACAGGGCCTCTGTTTAATGTCTCATCTGAAAGACGGCACCTTCGACAGTGCAGCACTCCCTCAGCACTGCACTGGAGTGCCAGCCTAGATTTTTGTGCTTAAGTCTCTGGAGTGGGGCTTGAACCCACAACCTTCTGACTCAGAGGTGAGGGTGCTACCAACTGAGCCACGGCTGACTACAGAACCAGAATCATTAAAACCAGAAGATCGGCCAGAGTTAGGGGTCCCTCAGTGGAATTGGAAAATCTCAATAAATATATTTCTCATTTATTTTCTTGTTATTGAGTGAAAAAAAGTTTTGTGTCTTGTGCAAGTATGACCTGTCAAATATACAAACGTGTCCAATGTGTCTGTAGGTGCCCAATGTGTCAGTGTCAGCCAGTTGCCTCTTTCTGCCAGGAAACTTGCCAGCAGGATGTAAATGAAGCTTGGCCATAAAATTGGCCATGCCTTCCACTGCTGCTCCTGCCCAGCCGGCTTCCTGCCCGGGAATTAAAATTGCCCCTTTAGTGTCACATTTATTTCCCGAACACATCAATACCCTTCGTTTGCCTTATTGAATTACTGATTATTTTGTTGGGCACTATGTCAAACACAAAGACAGGCACACTGATCGGAAAGCCAATCTGAAAACCCAATAATTGAAAAGCACTTGCAAACAAATATAATTAAGTATAATGGTCAAATATAGTAAATGGTGATTGATAAAGCGGACACGATCGAGACTCCTTATGGCAGATGCAGAGACTGAGAGGGAGATGAAGCCAAAAGCTGCAAGTTGGAAAAAATACAAAAAAAAATCATTAGAAATAGAAAGATTTGCATTCCTAGCTGACACGTTGCCCTTTGTTTTTTCCGCCTCGTATTTTGTTATCCTTTGAGATCTGTAGGTTTTGTTGCTAAACTGCTTCCTGTGTCACTCTTGAGCAGGAACATGTGAAGGTAGGAAATTAAATTTCTAACTCTTCCAGATGCTACACCCTGTTTCATTAAAACATCAATTTGCAGTTTACGTTACATGGGTAAATACTGAAAATGGTGTGTCCTTTGTGCACAAGTGTGACTGTGTCAGTGCAGGTACATACATTGGAAGCCAGCAACACATTTTATAATCACCCTATATAGATCCTTCCCCCGCCCCACTCCTGATGAATTAGACATTAAAAATAATTTTTCAATCGACATTATCCATTACTTTACAGTGTTTCATGCTTTTGACTGTCACTAGGTTAAATTTGCATAATTTCTCTTTGCTACTGCATGATTAAAAGGAGTTTTCCAATGGTAGCCTGTACAGCACATGCTAGGCACAATTCAGAATCATGAACTGAGGGTAAAAAGCCAACTTCAAGAAGTGCTTGAGCATGACTGTGCATCATGACATCCCCGTTGAGCCTGACCCCAACCATATAGTTAGTCATTGTCACGCTTACCAATACGTACTTCTTTGAACCAGCAGTTTTTCCTCCGTTTCAGAATTGGCAATCTACCAATCGCGTTGGCAACCTCTGCAAAAAAAAAACTTATGTAATTGCAAATATTGCGTGTACATGCCTAGTGCTCTTGGGGCAGCCTCTGGAGGGGTGCAACAGTGGGCCAGTGACAACTCTTGCTGTGAATTTTCATACCATCCTCCCCCACTTCCGCCTGGCCTTCACAATGTGCCTTGCCACAGCAGAGTGGTTGAGATTTGGAAACTCCGCAAATGGTGAATCAAACTGATGTTCCCCCCACTCTGGCACAGCTCATTGGTGCTCCAACATGCTATATCACCATGCCATGGAAAGATAGAATAATTGAAATAAAATGGTGTGTGGAAACAAAATGTCAGTTAATTTTTAAACATTTAATAATACTTGGATTGAGTCCTATGTTTTGGAATAAATCTCCTTAATTCCTTGGTCTTAACCTTTTCCAATTTTGGCAGAATATTTGGTCAGATCTCGCAATCATTTTTAATTTTTTCTCCTATGATCTATATGCAGTAGCAATGTCAGTAGACTGATGAAATTGTGGTCACGGTGATATTTATAACATGCTGATTCTGTTACTGCTCTTGATTCACGTTATGCTTTATTTACCAATTAATATAATTTTTTAATAACTTATTCATGTTTCTGAATTTATTGTTGCCGTTACTTAAATCATTAATAATGTGCCCATTTGGTTTATGATTCATCAGTTAGTAACTTCATATCTGTGTGGGAGATGTCACACAATTTTATAACAACTGCTCTTGTTAATTTTTAGGTCAAAGTTGTAGTTACTATCTAATGATGCTGTCAAAAGTTTGCATACAAACATTTAGAAACCCGTTTATTTTATTTATGCTTGCATTTGCAGAGAATGTGCTAATAGACCCCTTTATACCCAGTGAAATTCTCAGAAATTCAAAATTTTAAATGGGTGAATATTCTAAGTTCTGGTTGTAATGCATTGCCACCACTATTGTACTACTTAGCAAAACATCATTGTCGACATGTGTTGGATTGAGATGACGTGACAGTCTGGAATACCCATCAAAAATGTTATACCTCTCAGTGACCAAACCATCCAACATAATAGTTGGAATACTTTACAGTGTACAACACCACTCAATAATTGTGGAGAATTATAGACTGCTTTATCATGGTGCAATTAAAACGGACACTATTATTTTCAATTCTGAAATTTACAGTAATATTTATAAACTCAGTAAGTGGGAACATACAACATAAAAACCACAGTTATGCGCAGGAAAGCATGCTACATAATTCCTAAATCTGGTGTGATATTATAGGAATAATTAAGACACTGTTGCATGCTATGCTGCCTAATTTGCTTATCTTGCACAGTAGTTAAAAAAGTGAAATCTGTTGGGTAGTTGGCCGTCACTAATTATTTTATATATATTCTCAGAAGTAAGAGAGCACTTTTTATTTTACTCCATGTTCCATTCCTGGTTCAGACATTAAAAGCTGTTTTGTGATGTATATACCAGTGGTATAATTGTGGAGTCAGGTTGATGATCTGACTGGACCATGCGAAAGGCAAGAATTGAGAGACCATCTTCAGGAGGTAGTCTCCTAATAATTGCCCTTCCCATAAACTGCACTCCAACTGCAATCCAGCACAAAGTCAAGTTTTTAAAAGTTTCCCGGTGACCCGTTTGACCATATGGGGACACTTCTTAAACTTGATTTTTAATGTTGACAGCACATCAACGACTCACGCCTAATATTTAAAATTTAACTATTCAGGAGTCGGTAGGCGTAGCTCTGCACATTTGCAAGCATTCATGTGCAGAATTCCACTGCCTTTAGGCAGATATTGATGCAGGGGCTCAACATCATGCTATTTAGGTCACTGATCTGAGAACTGTAACCGTAGCATCACTGGCCCATTAGAGGCGCTCTGTGGGAACCCTCTATAGCAGGTGGCCTATACTATGCCTGACCTATTAAATGATTACTCAGCACCGTCACCAGATAAAGAGTATGCAACTGTTCTGAATTTTTTTTTTGATAGCCTCACGTCACTCGGGCCCTAACCCCCTCCCATTTGTCGTGTGGGGGTTATTATCGAGGCCTGGGTATAGATAGGAAGATAGTCTATTAAGTTGCATTATTTTGTTATCTCTAAAAATAAAAAAGGAAGGTACTTTACCAGTCTTTACTGGTGCCACTGTTTCAGTTTTGATCACCGCACCTGAATTCATATCTTGCTATGATAGGTGCACCTTTGGCATTGACATGAGAGCTGGATCAATATCTGTTGAGAATTGGAATTGAGGGTTATCGAGACATTAATAGGAATGCTTAGTTTTTTTGGAAGGGAAGGTAGAGGATCGACATGGTGTGGAGGGAAGGGAAGTACATGCTAAGATAATCATGCATGACTCTGGATGGAGTTGGTTTGATTGACCTATAGCCTTTTTTCACTCTGGGCATTTATTCTTATGTCTGAAATTAAGCTGTATGTTATAAGTGTCATCAGAAGTAAGAATTGCTTACGGTTGCTGCTTAACTCTCTAATAGGCATCTTATTTTAATTCTTACATTGAAATGTAATTATTTTTCTTGCTTTCATCATTAGTCCATGAGACCCTACTCCCACCCAACTGCTGACCACCCAACTTCCTTTTCTGGCTCCCATGTTAGCAGACATTGTTAACGGTTCTCTCTCCTCGGGTACTGTCCCCCTCGCCCTCAAATCTGTTGTCGTCACCCCTCTCCTCAAACAACCACCCCTTGACCCCCTCCGTCCTTGCAAACTACCGCCCCATCTCCAACCTCCCTTTCCTCTCAAGTCCTTGAACGTGTTGTTGCCTCCCAAATCCGTGCCCCTCTTTCCCGCAACTCTATGTTTGAATCCCACCAATCAGGTTTTCGCCCCTGCCACAGTACCGAAACGGCTCTCATCAAACTCACACATGGCATCCTTTGTGACTAACAAAGGTAAACTATCCCTCCTCGTCCTTCTTCACTTGTCTGCAGCCTTTGACACGGTTGACCACTCCATCCTTCTCCAGCGCCTCTCCACCGTCGTCCAGCTGGGTGGGACTTGCACTCGTCTGATTCCATTCTTATCTATCTACTCGTAGCCAGAGAATTACCTGCAATGGCTTCTATTGCCGCTCCCACATCGTTACCTCTGGTGTCCCCCAAGAATCTATCCTTGGCCCCCTCCTATTTCTCATCTACATGTTACCCCTTGGCGACATCATCCGAAAAAATAGCGTCCGTTTCCACATGTACACTGACGACACCCAGCTCTTCCTCATTACCACTTCTCTCGACCCCTTCACGGTCTCTAAATTGTCAGACTGCTTGTCCGACATCTTGTTCTGGATGAGCAGAAATTTTCTCCAATTAAATATTGGGAAGACCGAAGCCATTGTTTTCGGTCCCCGCCACAAACTCCGTTCCCGAGCCACTGACTCCATCCCTCTCCCTAACATCTGTCTGAGGCTGAACCACACTGTTCGCAACCTTGGTGCCATATTTGACCCTGAGATGAGCTTCCGACCATATATCCGCAGCATAACTAAGACCGCCTATTTCCACCTCTAACATCGCCTTTGCCTCAGCTCATCCACTGTTGAAACTCTCATCCATGCCTTTGTTACCTCTAGACTTGACTATTTCAACACACTCCTGGCTGGCCTCCTACATTCTACCCTACGTTAACTTGAGATGATCCAAAACTCGGCTACCCGTGTCCTAACTTGCACCAAGTCCCGTTCACCCATCACCCCTGTGCTTGCTGACCTACATTGGCTCCCGGTTAAGCAATGCCTCGATTTCAAAGTTCTCATCCTTGTTTTCAAATCCCTCCATGGCCTCGCTCCTCCCTATCTCTGTAATCTCCTTCAATCCCACAGCCCCCCGAGATATCTGCACTCCTCTAATTCTACCCTCTTGAGCATCCCTGATTATAATCGCTCAATCATTGGTGGCCGTACCTTCTCTTGCCTAGGCTCTAAGCTCTGGAATACCCTGCCTAAACTTCTCCGTCTCTCTACATCTCTTTCCTCCTTTAAGACACTCCTTCAAACCTATCTCTTTGACCAAGCTTTTGGTCACCTGCCCTAATTTCTCCAACTGTGGCTCTGTGTCAAATTTTTTGTCTTATAATACCCCTGTGAAGCGCCTTGGGATGTTTTACTACGTTAAAGGTGCTATATAAATACTTGTTGTTGTACAAGCAGCAAACCTCTATCTAATTGCTTTAGGCAGCATTTATATCAAAGTACATTGGAAAGTGTAATTATTAAGGAATATAGAGAATATTAAAATCAGTTCTACTGTGAAATGTTGAGCTTTGACAAATTATTGAAAGAGTATCAAGTATGTTGTCTTTTGCAAATAAACTTTTTTTTTCATAGGCACAACTTGGGGAAGGTGTTGGTGATCTACCCAAGCCACTTTGGTTTAAAGGAGGGTAAGTATAATTTCATTAATTAGTATGTAGCAGAAACTGCACTTTATGGATTGCATACATCAATATTAAAATACTTTCTAAATTTGAATTTCTCAATCCTAAAAAGTACTTTGGTGCTGCTCATTTTTATAATCCATGTAGTGTGGCTGGCTTTACTGGAAGCCTAAGCCTGAGGGAAAATAGGTTTGTTATTCAGTGCTTCATTTTGATCTTGGGACGCAGGTCTCTAAAATGTCTTTCAGCATTGTAATGTAATGCATTTCAAAGTGTGCTACAATTGGTACTATATATGATGATCACAAAACTGACAATTTGATTAATAACCAGTGTTCGCCTTCAAGCTAGTTTAATTTTTAGCGCTCTCAATAATTATTTTACTTGCTGTTAGGAAGTAATTTAAATATGTAGATGTGGTTGATTTTCAGCTTGTCGCCCCAGCATAAAACAGGGATTGTGGATCAGCCGCCCATTATAGAAACTACCTGATTTTCATTTCCATTTCCATTGACTTCAGTGGAAATTAAATTTGAGCAGTTTCTGTACCGGGCAGCCGATCTGCAATGACTGTTTGCGTCTGGGCGGCAAGATGAAAATCTACCCCAGTATGTTATTGCTATGAAAAGCTTTGTTATTGTAGATTTTACTGCTGTAGAACATCTGGCAGGCTACAAAGAAAATGTGACCAAAAGTGGAAGACTCCAATTATTATCAAATTGAGAACAGCTTAATTTTCTTCATGGTAGGAATCGTCAAGTGAGTGCAGAACAGTTTCTGAATTGAGTCTATAACCTATAATCATATAACTTAATAAGCTACATTAGTCTAGCATTTAGTAGCGACTAGGAAAACTTAACTATCTGGAGTTGAGGGATAATTTAAATACACTGGTCTATACTTTTCTCCTTTAGAAATAATTGTTAAAATTCACCCATTTCTTTCCTGAGTTTTATCTGTCAGTCAAACTCACAGTTGCACTCCAGTTTCCTCTGGTCAAATTTGATGATTATGACTCAGTAGAAATTGAGAAGTCAGACATTTACAGCATTGATTGTCATTTTCCCATTTCTCAAGCAGTTAATGAGCTGCTTATTCACCAGGCCATAATGCAGCTGTGCAGTAAGGGACGTGAATGCACAGGCAATGGCTACTTCGAACATTAGAAAATGACCCTATTATCTGATTTAAGTATAACTGTCTCCCTAATGGTACACGAGAAACTTTTTAGTAAAGACCAAGTTTGGGTCAAGGCAGTCTTGGTGTGGATTATTGAATGTTGTAATACAGGATCAGAAGCTCAAAAAGCATGGAAGAATGTGAGGTTAGCCACCAAAGTAATATGAAAATGGATCTGATGGTTTAAGGTCTTGAAAGTGCTGTCACAGGGCCATATTTTGCACTA
The DNA here is from genome assembly GCA_030390025.1 of Squalus acanthias. Classification (NCBI taxonomy): domain Eukaryota; kingdom Metazoa; phylum Chordata; class Chondrichthyes; order Squaliformes; family Squalidae; genus Squalus; species Squalus acanthias. The sequence goes on from CM059443.1 coordinate 20,810,082, forward strand.
GTTAACACGGGTATAATTGTGTAAAAATCATGCAGTAAAGTTGCCGTTTTTTTTTTACTCCACTATGACAGCAACTTGTCATTTTCACAGTAGGGTGCACAATGATACTGGTTTGGGCAGCAGTACAATGAAGCCCCTGGCAACTTTTGAACAAATGATGTTGACCTGTATGGACATGCTGATAATGGAAGACTTTCCTATTATGAAGATGGGAGGGACACACGGATCAAATTCATGCAACCTTCTCCTGATTTGAAGAGTCACTAACATGTACAGCTAATGCTTTCACAGGGAGAAAGCATAAGCAGTACCTCATTACTTTCAAAGGCAGTGGTGAATTGGCAAAGTGTACTTATGCTCTCCTTAATGTACCTTGTACTCTCATTATAGATGATAATGCAGGAAGCAGTAGGCCACAGCCAGGGTTGGAGCAGCATCGTACACCAGACCACTCAGTGTCACCACTTTTACTTAAGCATCAGCCCATGTACTAGCATATCAGGACTTATAATTGTGAAGGGTCAGAAGGGAGCACTGGATATTACACAGCACAGTGGGAAGGGTAGAAGATGAGAAAGTGGTTGAAGCGCAGTTGTTAAGAGGCAGCAGGAGCAAAAGGCAGGGGGAATCGTGCAGATTGCCTTTTCTTGTGATTGGTCTTCCTCCATCCCAGAAAATGCTGATGAAACGCTTGGATAGTGTGAAGACGTCCCTTGACTTAATTCCTCAGGTAATGGGAAAGATGGATAAACAATTCTCTGTTGTGGAGTTTGCCTTTGGCAAGCGTCAGCACTCTCACTGTAGTGAGAACTGCAATAGTCTGTGACATTAGATTGACTTGCATTTTTTGACAAAGGGTTCAGAAACTTTTGAATGTGCCTCCTGTGGAGAGATCCTCTCAAAGTTGTTTGCAAGCACATGTGCAGGTGCATCCGACTGAGTGTTGTACCAGCTCCAGGCTTGTCAGGGAGCGCCTCTGAAAGCAGGAACACAAGTGACTCAAGCCCAGAACCTTCCTCGCATTGCTGAAGGGACATTGGGAGTAGTCGCCACTTAAATCAGAAGGAACAAAGTCTTATGAATAGCAGTAGTTTCCAACTTCTGGTCCCCCATCTAGGGGAGCAGTTAGATTGGGGTAGCCCCACCATAACCACTGTTACGTAGACGTGGACGACTGATGGATGTTGGTAGGCACACTAGAAAGTCTCTAGACTCGGGGGGGTAACAGTTACGCACATAGTTTATGCATATATAAACATTGCACATAGGACCTACCTTATACAAGTTTTATAAAAACATGCAAGTGCCCCAAGCTGCTCCATGTGCTTGGTATGGCTGCACTGCCTAAATGAAGAGTGTGTAATTTGTGGCTTGCAAGGATCTAGTGCAACTATTTGCACGTTAAGCTTCATTCATTTGAATGTTTAAGTTGTTCACAAGTTTGACTCTTCACAGTTTAACTGCCCCTCTTTATTTGGACACCATGCCTATTTATGGCACATAGAGCAGCTGCAGTCAAGTTGAAGTCCTAAGTCCTCAGAATGGCCCAACAAATTCCAGATTTCCGCATGTGCGAAAACCTGGAACTTGCGATCTGTCAAGTTTATCCTTGACAGATCGTCCGCCTGTGCCCCAAAAACACTTTCGCTGGCGTAGAGTTGGGCTACTGCCCAGCGAATGTCCACGAATCCCTTACCAGGCCTTGCTTTTACCAGTGTAAGGGTTAAAATAAATGTAAAATTAAAATTTTAAAATGATTAAAACATACAAAAACATTTAAAATTAGTTCATGTAAATTTTGGGCCAGAATAAAATGTTTTTTACTATTTGTCAAAAAAATTTAATTTTTATTTTAAATGCTTAATCAAAGGGACTTTTAATTAATTTTGAACGTGGGAATATTTATTTTTATTAGAATTGTGTTTTATTTGGGGATTTCTGGTAAGCTTAATGGGATTCCATTCGTAAATGGAATCTCCATAAGCTTATGAGAAATCCCTAAATAAAACACAATTCTAATAAAAATTCCGAATTGCCTGCGTCTCTGGGATCCGTGGGCCTTTACACAGGCGTACGCCTGGAGGCCCAGGACCTGAAGACACCAAAGCTCCAGAGATTCCAGGTACTTTCGGATTTTTTTTCGGGTCGGAGGTCAGATGGTGCAGTCGCTGATATTTAGGATATATTTTCCTATGTTTTTACAGTTAAAGAGAAATGATTGAGTTGCACTGTCACTGATTTATAATGAAGTTTAGTAAATAGGTTTTTCCTTTACAGTCAGGAGAGGGCCATTGTATAGCTGGACCCCTGTTTGAAAATTTTCAGATCTGACGAGCTGATGACATCACCCTTTTCAAATTTGTGGAAAGCATCAACTGTTTCTATGCAACAAAAATTAACCAGGCCTTGAGGTTTCCTTTCTACTTTACAAAGAAAGGCACTCACCATTAGGCAGTAGTAATATAATTCTATAATTTTCCTCTTTAGCACTTGGACACCAAGCATCACCTGCACATCACGTGGATAGCGGAAAACTGGTAGAAAGGATTGCACACCTGTAATGGGCCCTGCTGATTTTCCAACCATTAATTAAAATGGACAGAAGGTCAGGCAGGCTCCATTATGAGCATGTGATCTTCCCCACCCGGTTTTCTTCTATGGGAAGGGTAAGGGAACCAAAGCAAGGGCTCCTTGGATGACGAGGGAGATAGAGAAGATGATGAAACAAAAAAAGAGGGTGTATGATGAATGTCAGGTGAATTCTTTGAGGGAGAACCAGACCAAATACAATAAGTTGAGAGAGAAAGTGAAGATGAAAATAAGATTGGCAAAGAGAGAATATGAGAGTAGAATGGCGGTTAACATAAAAGGGAACCCAAAAATCTTCTACCAGCATATAAACAGTAAGCGGGTAGTAAGAGGCGGGGTGGGACCTATTAGGGACAAAGAAGGTGATATATGCTTAGAGGCGCAGGGCAAGGCTACAATACTCAATGAGTACTTTGTATCGGTGTTTACTAAGGAGGTCGATGCTGACAAAATATCAGTAGAAGTGGAAAAGGTAGAAGCAATGGAAGGGGTGAAAATTGATAGACAGGATGCACTAGAAAGGCTGGTTATGCTTAGAGTAGATAAGTCGCCTGGTCCAGATGGCTTGCATCCCAGGTTGCTAAGGGAATTGGGGGAGGAGATAGCGGAAGGGCTTGCCATAATTTTCCAATCTTCCCTAGATGCGGAGGAGGTGCCTGAGGATTGGAAAGTGGCAAATGTGACACCATTGTTCAAGAAAGGGTGTAAGTAAATCCTAGTAACTACAGGCCAGTCAGTTTAACATCAGTGGTGGGAAAAGTTTTAGAAACAATAATCAAGGAAAAAATTAACGGGCACTTGGAGAGGTTTAAGCTGATTAAGGAGAGCTAACACGGATTTGTAAAAGGCAGATCTTGTTTGACTAATCTAATTTAATTTTTTGATGAAGTAACAGGGAGGATTAATGAAGGGAATGCAATGGATGTTGTCTTCATGGATTTTAGGAAGGTGTTTGACAAAGTACCACATAGAAGACTGGTTAACAAAATTGAGGCTTATGGAATAGGTGGGTCAGTGGCAGCTTGGATAAGGAATTGGCTTAAGGACAGAAAACAGCGAGTTGTGGTAAATGGCTGTTTTTCAGACTGGAGAATGGTAGACAGTGGTGTTCCCCAAGGGTCAGTGCTGGGGCCACTGCTTTTTTTGATGTATATAAATGACCTGGATATTGGAATGCAGAGTAGAATTTCTAAATTTGCCAATGATGCCAAACTTGGGGGTGTGGCAAACAGTGAGGATGATGCCAATCGACTGCAACAGGACATAAAAAGGCTAGCAGAATGGGCGACAAGTGGCAGATCGAATTTAATACAGAGAAGTGTGAGGTGATGCATTTTGGCAGAAGGAACAGGGAGAGGCAATATACACTTAATGGCACAGTTTTAAAGAGTGTGCAGGGACAGAGGGAGTTAATGTGCATAGGTCCCTGAAGGTGGCGGGACATATTGAGAGAGTGGTTAGCAAAGCATATGGGATCTTGGGCTTCATAAATAGAAGTATTGAGTTCAAAAGTAGAGTAGTTATGCTGAAACTTTATAAAGCGCTGGTTAGGCCACAACTGCAGTATTGTGTCCAGCTCTGGTCACCACACTTTAGGAAGAATGTGAAGGCACTTGAGAGGGTGCAGAGGAGATTTACCAGAATGGTTCCGGGGATGGGGGGGATCTTAGGGATCAAGGACAGGTTGGAGAAGCTGGAATTGTTTTCATTGGAGCAAAGGAGGTTGAGGGGTGATTTGATAGAGGTGTACAAGATTATGACGGGTTTGGATAGGCTAGACAGGGAAAGGCTGTTCCCACTAGTTGATGGTACAAGGACTAGGGGACACAGTTAAGGTTTTGGGCAAGAGATACAGGGGGGACATGAGGAAAAACTTTTTTTCGCAGCGAGTGGTGAGGACCTGGAACTCGCTGCCGACGGACGTGGTGGAAGCGGAGACAGTCAATGTTTTCAAGGGGAAACTGGATAGGCACTTGAGGGAAATAAACTTGCAGGGCTACGGGGATAGTGCAGGGAACGGGACTGACTGGATTGCTCTACAGAGTGCCGGCACGGACTCGATGGGCCGAATGGCCTCCTTCCGTGCCGTTATGACGCTGACTCTATGTAATCTACCCAGAGAGTGCTTTACATCCACATACTAAAGAAGCCGGTCTCTCCCCGATGTCTGGAATTGAGGGAACATATAAATACAATGTAACTTTTTGGTGAGGATTATAGCAAAAGTATAAGGTTCAAGTAGTAGATTTTATAGAAGAAGACTTTAGTGCTGTGAGGGAGGGCTTAAGGTAAACAAAATGGAGGAAAATGACAGTGGAAGAACTGAACTTTTCTAAGGAAATTCTTGGGATACAGGCCGAGAGGAAAAACATAGCTGGTGTTGATTAATGGGAACATGGTTAGCAGAAATATTCCTTTATTGGGGGCATTTCTTGTGCACCATTTGGTTCTCTACGATCTATTGTGTCTAATACTGGCACGCTAATTAATTAAGTAATGTCCTATTCCAGTGGTACTTAGTCTTTTCTACAGTTTTGAAAAACAATTAATTCTACTTCTTGATTAATGTTTATGGTCTTCTTAATATTCAGCAAAAAGAAAATATTATTACTATCACTTTCAGCTCACAATATAATTCAAATGATTATGGTGCACTGAGCTGCTTATGTATAAGGGTAGCTCTATATGGAGACATATACAATGGAAAGGAATAGTGGAGGAAAAATTCAACTTACGGCTGCCCATTTTGTGCCGGTTAAATGGGCGTTAAGCAAATTAGGCCCTCCCATGCCTGACTCTGCCTTGTTAAAACAGCGAGGGACGGGAACACTGCGCGACATTCCTGTCGTGATTTTAATGACCCACCCACCTGTGCACGCTGGAAGGGCTAGGTTAGAATCCGGGCTTAATATTACCAGTCCAGAAAGAACATCCAATGCTGAAGCATGTTTTGAAGCTTAAAAAAAAAGAAACTGAAGAAATTATAGAAACATTAGGATAAAATGGAAGGGTGATTGGTAATATTATCAGTGGTCATTTTAAAGCAATTTGATTTACTTGCAGATAGTTTAGTGTGCAAGTATGTTATTTTTAGGGAAGTAACAAAAGCACATTTTTCAGTTTCTGTACTGAATACACTGAAGCTTCGAGCAGCCATTAGCAGAGTTACAAAATAGTTAGGTATTGAAAATTAATTGAGGAGGTGATTTATCAAAGCTTGGAAGGCAACTTTGAGTTCAAAGCAGAACAGACCAGTTTCTATTAATTGTATTTTTGCTTAATACTACTTTATGTAAGCCTCAAAGTCCAAATAGTTGGTGGAAGATGAATCTGGAAAACAACCGTTAAAAGTAATAACTTATCTATTGAATGCAGTTTGAAGCAGTTTCAAACCTGGTCTCTCTCCTTAATGAAAATAAAGGTTTGCCAAACAATTATTCCCAACATGCTCTTTCAATACTTATAAAAGAGGTTCAAGAAATACTGGTATTTTCATTTTTCTACCTCAGTAAATGCAGAGTGCAGCACTGGTAACATTGTTTACATTTTGTTCTATATTATACAGGATTACTGTTGTCCAAGACCATACTTGGTCAAACCTCGGAGTTTTTTCCCCCACCTGTGTACTGGTACTTCACTTTGCTATTGCTGTCTTTTCTAGGCCTGGCGGTGGGCTTTACAGTATTGACAGTATGCCAGATCTTCGAAAGAAAAAACCCAAAAATCTTGTTAGTGATTTGGTGAGACATTTCTTTTCTCCCACAGTGACCTGCCACTATGCTCTGAGGCATCTGATAGTCATGGAATTGTGCCTGTTGCCTTGCTTGCTAGTAATTCTCTCTTTTTTTTTATGTTTACTTTTGTTATTTTTTCTTTTGTCTTTTGTTTCACTTATAACTGTAGGGGAGCAGCGGTTAAATTTCTGCGTAGCATTGACAGCATGCCTGACATTAAGCCACGGCGTAAATCCCTCCCACTGGTCAGCGACCTGGTGAGAAAATCCTTGACTGCTATATTCAAGGGAGGGCATTACAATACCGATGTGCAGCTAGTTTTGTTCACAGTATTATACGGGCCTCTGGGTTCAGCACTAGGCTGAAAGACTTTGGTTTCTAAATTTTTGGCACAGTTTTAATTAATGAATAACGTTTTGATTCCACAATCACATAATCTGGTCCTGTGCGTAAAATCTCCATTCTAGCTGATATAACATAGATAAATGCATTGCATTTAAACAAAGAAGTATAACTAGTTCTCCCAAAAGCTTATTTGCCATGACCAAGAAGCTGAATTTGCTCTATTCCACTTTCAGCTTATCTCCACACAAATTGTGTTATACATTCGAGTGGTTGAATGCAATATGTAGACTTTGTTTAAGAAGCTCACTGATTTTGTTTAAAAAAAAATGCTTCTGTACAAAATGTTAATTAGGTGACTTGCATTGAACAAATATAAGCAGCAAATTAGAAACCAAAGTTCTTAAATATTGCAGCTGCAGCTTAGCTTCACTTTGTATTGTTTTTCTGATTATATTTTTTTCAAAGATATTTTGCTATCTTTTCTGTTCTGTGCTGCCTCTATCAGACCTCTTTATTGCCTGTTAATTTGTTTATTCAGTCCTGCAGCCTGACCCCTGAAGCCCGTAATAGCCTTCTCTTTGTGATGTTGGTGTAAAAGTTTTATTCAAGTTCAAATACTTGCATCAGTAGGCTTTAAAGATTTCCAAACCCTGATCGAATATCTGATTTTATTTTTAAAAAAATGTTGTAATGCATCTTCTGCCAACTGAAGTTTTTATAGTGCATTAAGTTTGAATCAGCCAACTATGGTTAGTTAAAAAAAATTGGAAAAATTCATTGGAAAATTAACATTTTTATTTCACTTATCTGCTAAGTGTTAAAATGGATTTTGCAGATACAAAATGAAAAATTATTATTCAGAAAGCCAGTTTTAATATTCCAAGCAACTTCATAAAGTAATATGATGAAGCATGCTTAATTGTCGATTCAGTGTTTGAAGAATGTATGACCTGTTGGAATTAATCCAAGAACCCTGGGTGTAGACTAGAAATGGAGATGAGCGAGTGGATGATCGTGCATCCCAGTGTCCTATTAAAGTAGTCTGCATCAATAATCACTGTACAGCTTGAGAGCAGGGTGGGAAAGGATAACCAGAACCACTGTACTGATGGTCATGAAAGACTAAGGGTAAGACGAGCACAACCTGATATTAATTTAAATTTCCCCAATATCTAAATTTGATGTCCTACTCATCCATTATCTTCATTGCCTCACCATCCCCCTGGTTTTCACCTGTTTATCTTCAAATCCCTCCACACCTCACTCTGCCCATCTCAGTAACTTCCTCTCCCTTGCATCCCTCCCAGGCCCTTTTATTCCTTTGACTCTGATCTTCTGTACATTCCCTCTCCCCTTCACCCCTCCATTGGTGGTAGAGCTTTTCAACCGCATTGGCCATATTCTCTGGAATTCCTTTCTTCCATCCCTCCACCTCTCTAATTCTCTCAGCCTCATTAAGAGCCTTCTTGAAACTCCTCTTAACAGGCTTCCAGTTACCACTCCTAACTTTCCTGTTCCTCATTTTTTGATCTTTGTAAAGCACCTTAGTAAGCTTTTCAGTGCGTAAAGTAGCTATTTAACTGCAAATTATTAACCGGTCATTAAATATAAATATATATTTATATATTCAAATTGTGTGTCTAGCGCACACTTCCTGTGTCAGTTTTTTCTTACACTTTTGCCATTACGCTTTGTTGATCTAAACAACACAGCGGCAAATCATAGCAGAAAGGTAGGGATTGTATGAATCAAAAGCAAGGAAAGTGACTAGGAGACTAGGAGACTGTCATTGAGAAACACCTAAGGACTTCTGCAAACAATCAATTCTGAATATCAGTCAGGAGAATCTTCCAATGACAAAAAAGCTCATAAAAACAAAGTTGAACTCGATGCACCTTTTGAAACACTTGTCAGCTACTGCTTTTTTCCCTGTAACTAAAAGTTCGAATGTGCAAAATAAGGTTTTAAACAAAAAAAATTATGTATTTCACAATAACATGATTGCATTTTGTCATTTAATACCTTCATTTATCCATTGAATTATCTTTTATGTTGTTTGCTGTCTTCATTAATGTTTTCCCAACAAGGCCTCAGCCTCTCTCAAAAGCTTAGACTTGATATTTTTGCCCAGAGCAGTAACTCAGTTAGCAGAGGCAGATCCTCCAGTCTGAATATGTGTTATATGTACAATTTCCCAGGATCCTTCAGTAGCATTTAGTCATCCCAACTACCAGGATGATTCTCTTCACTTTTTGGCGAGCATGCAGGTGCAACAGGCGGTCAAGAAGGCAAACGGTATGCTGGCCTTCATAGCAAAAGGGTTGGAATACAGGAACAGGGATACCTTGCTGCAGCTGTACAGGGCACTGGTGAGACCACACCTCGAGTACTGTGTACAGTTTTGGTCGCCTCATCTGAGGAAAGATGTTCTTGCCATGGAGGGGGTGCAGCGGCGATTCACCAGGCTGATACCAGGAATGGCGGGATTGACCTATGAGGAGAGACTATGTAGTTTAGGGATGTACACACTGGAGTTTAGAAGATTGAGAGGGGACCTCATAGAAGTGTATAAAATTCTGACAGGTCTAGACAGATTAGATGCAGAAGGAATGTTTCCCTTGGCGGGTGAGAACAGAACTAGAGGACATAATTTAAGGATAAGGGCTAAACCATTTAGGACAGAAATGAGGGGGAATTTCTTCACTCAGAGAGTGGTGAACCTGTGGAACTCATTGCCACAGAGGGCAGTGTACGCCAGCTCATTAAATATATTTAAGAGGGAATTAGATATATTTCTACAGGCAAAAGGGGTTAAGGGTTACGGAGAGAAGGCGGGGACGGGATACTGAATTGAAGGATCAGCCATGATCTCATTAAATGGCGGAGCAGGCTCGAAGGGCCGGATGGCCTACTCCTGCTCCTATCTTCTATGTATCTATGTATCTTGAAAAATTAGGCGATACATTTGTGGGGTCGATTTTCACGTCGGGCGGGTGGTGGGCAGGGAGACCAGGCCACCCGCCCAATGTCATCAGTCTGAGGTCTGAGCTATTTTGATGGTCGGGCCTCATTTAAGTTTCATTGTCCCACGCATTTCCAGCAGTGACGGGCAGCCCATCGAACTGGAGGGCAGGATTTCCGGCAGGCCAGACACCTAGTTAAAGCATACTTGCCTATCTTAAAGCGAGGTATTCTTTTACTCGCTGGAAATTCTTACTGCAATTGAAGATATAGGCTCCAACATGTCTCGGGCAAGAGCACATCTGTTTCGTGAGTCAGCGTTGGGGAGTCCTTATTGAGCAGGTGAGGATGTACAAGCAGGTCCTTTTACCCAGAAATAGCAGGAGGGTTTCCAAGGAAACTCTGCAGCAGACCTGGAGGGAGGTGGCTGAAAATATCAACACCAGCACCATCACCTTCAGGACATGAGTTCAGTGCCATAAGTGCTTCAGTGACCTGACCTGCACAGCAAGGGTGAGAATTATGTCTTGCTCTTTCTATTACTATGCTTACACCTTGCCCAAAGCACTTCTCCAACCCCAGCATTACAAACATTTCCCTCCCCACTCCAAATGCTTGTCCAATCACAATAGGAGACTGCACCAACTCCACTTCTCATTCTAATCACACACTCCACTGCTGTTGCTGCCCTCACAACAGGCACAAACAGCATTCTACTTTTACCTGGCAACAATTGGAAAGCATTTCACTCTTCTGCGAACTGCTTTCACATTTTATACTGAAGCTGCTTTCTTGCACATGACTACTTCCCCATTCTGCTCACAGCTTTCTGCTTCTCCCTGTCAGTGTGCACACTATATGAAGCTACCTCGCACATTTGCACAACCCTTTACAAAAAACCCTCACTTTTTTGCAGGACAAGCTGGCTCACAACACCAGGGAGAGGAACAGAACTGAGGGAGGCCCATTCTCCATACAAACCCTCACTCAGATCAAGGAGAAAGCATTGGTGATAATTGGGACAGGCAGCTCGAGGAACAGTGGTGATGGTGAGGCTGTGGAACCTCAGCAGGATGTCTGTGTATTACTCTTACCATTTTGCTTTCTTCAAACTGCTGCAAATCATCTAACTTTACTGCCCAACCTTTCCACACCATGCTGACCTTTGTCCCTATCCCCAAATCTGGGTTCATCGCATGACTCGGACCCTGAAGAATAAGACTCTGAGGGCGAGAACCTTCTTGAAGCAGCACTGACACACTCCCTCCATGCCTGCAAGCATCAGCACAGAAATCGGTACCCTGGGTGGTAAAGGTAGTGAGTAAGAAGGGTCTGCACAGCACAAGAGTCAGGAGTAGTAGTTAGTGGAAAGGATAGCCCAGGAGACTGCTTGATAGAGTATTAGCTCTGCTGAAGAGAACAGATGGTGAGTTTAGGGACCTGGCCTTTGAAGGAAAACTGCTTTCTGCACACCAGCAATTGTTTGAGGTTTTGGACAGCCGCACTATGTCTGAGAGTATGGAGGAGTCCACTTCCACCTTGTGTGGTGTTACAAGGCATCAGCATATACCAAGGAGCATGTGGTCACCTCTATGGCTGATCAGCCATGGCAAAGAGGGTGTCAGTGACCTGCTTGATGCAGTTATAGAATGCAGACTGACTAATATGACTACACAAAACTGTACATGGAAACGATTCATTGTAGTGGCACATGCCAGTAAAAATGATATGTGCTGAGCAGCACTGATATATGGTGGTACTCTGATGAATCATGTCATATGATGTGCTGCAATGAATGTTACTGAAAGGTAACACACTGATAAATATTGCACACAGAAGAACATTGTTGTGAATTTGTATCTTCTAATGAGCAGTAATTCACTCCAAACCATCGTCAACACCTTCACTGAAGTGTACGAGAGCATGGGCCTTACACTAAACACCCGTAAGACACAGGTCCTCAACCAACCTGCTCCCGCCACACAGTACTGCTCCCCAATTATCAAAATCCATGACGAGGCCTTGGACAACGTGGACCACTTTCCATACCTCTGGAGCCTACTGTCAACAAGGGCAGACGTTGATGACGAAGTTCAACACCACCTTCAGTGTGCCAGTGCAGACTTCGGTCGCCTGAGGAAGAGAATGTTTGAAGACCAGGACCTCAAACCCAGCACCAAGCTCATGGCCTACAGAGCAGTAGTGATACCCGCCCTCCTGTATACTTCAGAGACATGGACCATGTACAGCAGGCACCTCAAAGCACTGGAGAGGTACCACCAACGCTGCCTACGCAAGATCCTGCAAATCCATTGGCAGGATAGGCGCACCAACGTCAGTGTTCTCGCTCAGGCCAACATCCCCAGCATTGAAGCTTTGACCAACCTCGATCAGCTCCGATGGACGGGCCACATCGTCCGCATGCCCGATACGAGACTCCCAAAACAAGCGCTCTAGTCGGAGCTCCAACACTGCAAGAGAGCCCCAGGTGGGCAGAGGAAACGCTTCAAGGGCACCCTCAAAGCTTCCTTGGAAAAAGTGCAACATCCCCACCGACACCTGGGAATCCCTGGCCCAAGACCGCACAAAGTGGAGGAGAAGCATCCGGGAAGGCGCCGAACACCTCGAGTCTCTTTGCCGGGAGCAAGCGGAAGCCAAACGCAAACAGCGGAAGGAGCGCACGTCAACCCAAGCACCCCACCCACCCGCCCCTTCAACCACCGTCTGCCCCACCTGTGACAGAGACTGTAGGTCCCGCATTGGACTCATCAGTCACCTGAGAACTCATTTTTAGTGTGGAAGCAAGTCATCCTCGGTTCCAAGGGACTGCCTAAGAAGAAGAAGAATTCAAAGGCACACTGACTAATATAACCACCGGGCAATGTGCTGATAAACTCCAAAGCAAATTGAATTGAGTAGAACAACATTTTTGCAAAATAACAGGTGTTGATGAATGGCATTGGAAAAGGTTGGACACACTGCCAAGTATGTTGGAAGGTAATGTTATAATGAGGCCCACTTCAAGACTATTTGCTGTGACAAATATTGTTTCAAGGCAACATGTAATGATGGATATTGTCACAAGCAGCATGTGCTGACAAACACTAGTAGGTGCAGATAGTGAAAAGAATAATTGTCACAGTTTTTACTAAATGCTTTCATTTACTCAAAGTTAGCAATAACATATGGGCTAATATGCACTAAAGAGGAGTAAATTTAAGTTTGTGTTAAAGTGCCATGTGTTAATCTTCAACATATGCTCCAAAAATCACTCCAGTTAGTAGGGGTACATTCATACTCTCTGTAGTGTTGGCGTCAAGTGGTTTTGCTCTGCACCCTAGCTCTAGTTATAGTGTAAATGCAGTCTGAATTCAGTGTTGGGGTTTGACCTGACACTGGAAGAAAATTGAGTCTCCCTGGAATATGCAGTTTTGCTCCTCTTTGCTTTAAATTCAATTTGGGCCTTGACACCCAATTCACACTCCATTTCAGCTTCGCGCTGACATTAAACTAGTGGAGTGTGAATGCATTGTCAAATAGTGTAACGCGCAATAACACACACATCTTCCTTTTTTCAACGAAACTGTTTGTTAAGCACTTATACAAAAACATGCAAATTTCCAAGAGTTACTGGTTTTCAAGTTGTATTAACTGCTTGCATACAATCAAGAATTATAGCAGCAAGCAAAATGCTTGTGATCAGTGGAGCTGTACATAACTTATGGTTATTGTAACAAGAGTGTTAAACAGCATGGGTGCGGCACTAAGCCTGCTGAGCATGGAGGCGGATGAGCAGAAATGGCAAAAGACCTTGGCCAGGATGTTGAAAGACACAGGAGGTGGAGCATCAGGACTCTGTACCGAGACATTTAAAGTACCAGTGTTTGGGGAGGCTGTACCTAAACAAGAAGCATCTCACTTGTGTCCGCTTCTACAACCAGGGAGTAACATCCAGATAGTATTATCAGTGAAAGTTGAAGTGTGCATTGTATTAAGGTCTGCACAACTTGGCCTTTCCAGGCACCACTTGGAGATATTACCAGGATCAGTCATTATACAGTTCATTACTGAAGTTATGTCACAGCTAGGATCTTTCAATACATAATGTTCGACAGCATCATGCAGGTAAGGTTGGATAGGCATTCCTTGAGTGCAAGACAACATCTATTGCCCTTTTTGCACCATACCACAACACCTTCCTTTTACCTTTAGAAAGAGTTACTGTTCAGTTAACATGCTGATAGTATGTGATCACAGGCAGAAAACTATGCAAGTAACTGCTTGTTTCTGGGCAAGCGCACATCTTGACGGAGTCAAAGATTCCACAACTATTCAAAATGTGAATAGTTTGCCCCAGGAGATATAGGCTACATGTTGAACACTTGGATGTTGACACTTTTGATGAACCCATATACTTGTCGCGAAAGACTATAATGAGGCACATTCTAAAGGAAGTAATATAATGGAGTATATCTTTGGACTATTAAACAAATGTTTGAACAGTTCTGTGGATGCCTTGTAGCATGAGCCAGAATAAATTGTTAGAATCATAGTCATGTATTGCAAGCTGCGCCAAGAGGCATATGCATGCTGGGTAAAGATGAGCAGGAGTAGTAAGGCAAGCCTTTCGAAGAGGATGATGATGAAATTGACCCTCCTGCAGAGGATCAGTCATTCGGTGAAGCTTCACAAATGAAACCTGATCTCAACTAATTTTTTCATCAAGGTTTTTTGTGTAAACAAAGGCACAGAAATCTCGAATTTATAAATAAATATCCGGCCAACATTTCCTAGCTTGCTCTTTTGCTTGCTGACAGAATAAGGATCTTAACCATATTAATAAATAACAGTGAATACAATGTTTACAATACTTATAATTTGTTTTTATTTCAGTGGGAGTGTATGTATGAAGATCATGACATGGCACTCCACTGATTGCTTGTGCTGCATGTACTATGGCACTGTGCTGTCCTATGTGATCCCGGAGTGCCCAAACTTTTTGTGTCTGTGGGCCACATAGAAGCTTACCATGGAGTCTTAGGGGTCACATTGGGTGGAATTTTCCAAATGGCCACAAACCAACAGAGTCTCAAATAAAGCAGATGGCTTATCAGAAATTTGCAGAAGCTCTGCCCGTGATTTTCCATCCAATTATATCAGTGGCTGTAAAATCACAAGCAGTGTGTATCTGATTCTCTGATAAGCCGTCCATTGCATTCAAGGCACCACTGGTAACATTTGGGTAGAATGCTTGGGAGGAACAGGTGATTTTGGACCTATGATTCCCAAAGCTATCCACCACTGGGGATTTTCTCTCCTCCTGTCTGGATCAGTTCTAAACTAATTGTTAGAGATTGACTGCCATGATTAGTCACCAACTCCATTATCATTGTGTCATACGACTATCAGGATGATAGAAGCAATTCCTATCTTTAAAGTTTTTATTGTTGCAGTAATCATAGTGCTATATTGCATGAGGAGCAGAAACATTGCTTTTAACATGTTTCAAGTGATCATCATTGACACAGTAATCGCACGCATTAACAGCACAAACTTCTCATCACCTGTGTACTGTCTCCCACACATTGGTTTTAACATGATTCAAATGACCATCTTTGATACATTAAATGTATGCAATTAACATAGCACAAACCCTGAGTGCTTAAGTCTGCATAAACTTCTGTATCACCTGGGCCATGAACTGTCTGCACTCAATGACCACCGTTCTAGTTTCTGAGTGAGGGGGTTGATGTTTCATGACCCATCACCAGTCGTACACTTGTTAAATGCTGCCTTTACTGCAAAGAAAGCGAACAGCGCATTGCAAGCGATGATATGAGAGAAGCAAAATGCTGCACCACATATTGCTAAACTGAAATGCCTACATGCAGATATGAGTCAAATAGATTCCTTTCAGATACAGAACAGGCTTCTTCAGATGCAATTTTGTGTGTGTGTGTGCTTGTTTTTAATAGCCTGTATTTCCCCTATTCCATAGCCTCATTATCTGTCTTTGTGCTGCAGTTGTATCACATTAGTGAATAAAGTCAGGTTAACAATACTGTTTAGTGAAATAGCCATTAAACCAAGGCTGACATATCCTCCTCCTTGGCTTACCATTGACATGAATGGAAAGCATTTATAGCTGTAAGAAATGTAAATGACACCTATATATTTCAAGGTAAGTTAAATATCCTTTATACCTGTATATTCGGTAAGGTAATTGTGACTATGACATAGATACACATTCATCCTCGTATCTTCCCATACATGGTGTGTATGAGACACTGCATTGACCCTGGCAGGGATTGGCTCACATGCCTACTGGACTTGCTGCTTATTTGATGGTTGCCCTTCAAACCTGTAAAAAGGATTTTTTTTTCTTCAAGCAGTCAACTATAATTAATAAGGCATTGTCAGTTAGTCTGGCCTTCCTATACCTTGTTCTAACTATTGCACTTAAAATTTGCTCACTCTATAATTGTGTTTACCTATTGTGCATTATTTATAACCCATACATGCCAATTGCTGGTTAAAAAGTGACTAAACAGCTTTATAGCAAATTGTAATCAGATTAGCTGTTCTGTTCTACATTAATATTAATGCATCACACCTAAAAGATAGTACACTAAATAAAGTTGTGCTGAAATTATTAATGGAGTTAGAATTAACTCTCGGTGAAATTTCTTAGAGCTAGATTTCTTGCCCCATTCATAGTCAATAGGCAGTAAATCTAGCCCTTTGTGTTTTTTTCAATACATTGTGGAGTTTTACTTGGAGCTGGTGTACTTGGTCACTGCCTTTGTCCCTTCCAACATGGCAGGCTTAGCCAGCTCCCCGGGCAGCAGCAGGCGCACGGTTGTTTGGATCTCCCGGGAGCTGATGGTACGACGCTTGTTGTAATGGGCCAGGTGGGAAGCTTCACCTGCGATGTGCTCGAAAATATAGTTCACAAAGGAGTTCATGATGCTCGTTGCTTTGGAAGAGATTCCAGCGTCAGGGTGAACCTGCTTCATAACTTTGTAGATGGAGTAACTCTCCTTCCTCGACCTTCTCTGCTTCTTGCTGCCCTTTGCTGCTGCTTTATTGAAGGCTTTCTTGGCCCCCTTCTTGGGCTGAATAAATTAGATCCCTTCTACCATTCGAAGGCCTTCTGTGTTAACAGGCGAGTTGAACATTTATCAGTTTCAGTCCAATCTATAGTGAGCACAAGTCCACAGCAAAAAGAAACACAATCTGGAGAAACTTTGCCACAAACATCATGATTTTGCTGCTGAAAGAACTGGGGTTGAGACTGGAGACTAAAGTGCCTTTCCTAGCCATGGTTGGCTGACACACTGCACCAATTCTATGGTGATTACCAAAATGACACATTCCCTATCCCCAAACATTCTCATTACTAAGATTGAGAGGATAAATGCGAAGCCTTAGCTTCATAATGCAGAGTAATTAAATGCTGAGATAATTACTGCAACCTTTACAAATACCACCCGTTATATAATGTGTGCTTACCACAATGTGAGATCGTGTTAAATAAAAATGTCAAGTGTGTGGGGGGCATTTAAATTATTCCTTTTTAATACTGAGCATTGTGGTATACCCTCTACTTACATTTGCTGGACAAAAGAGATCTATTTAGAGCATTGCTGTATTTTTTGTTATTTCAATTGCACAGCTCCATGTCAGATAGCGAGAGATAATTTATGGTTTGGCTCTTTGATCAAAGAACTGTCAAGTCGCAACATTTATTAAAAACATTTTTTTTAAAAATTTACAAATTGGGTGGGATTTTGATCAAACAGAACAAGATAGTAAAGTTAAGAATCAAAAGTGATTATTACATAAATGATCAATTTCAAAGTTTAATTGATTTAACGTTTCTAGAGATTTCCAGTTGTAACTCTATTTAAACCACATCATTGCATTTGAACTTTGCATCAATTAACACAAATTAAAAAAAATGTATTTTGCTAAATAAACTATTGTGTACTTTCTAAATGTATTTTTATGAAAACACAATTGCAAAGAAGTAATGCATTGTTTTCCTTTACAGTATTAGCTTCGTGAGTTCCCACTGCAATATGCTGTTAGATATAGAGCGAAGATTAGGTACTAGAAATGACTGTTGTTGATTATTATGGACAAAGGCTTTTTACATTCCTTTGTCCACTATTTTAACTGAGGCATTAACCGGGTTAATAGCTTTGTTGGAATAATAGACAGTAGAATGTCATGAGATCATGTTAAGTGTCCATCTGCTAATATTACCAAAAGCAATTTGTAGCCCTCTATGCTACTGTATAGAAAAAGAGGGAAATTACAGGGTTACACAACCTTGAATGTTCTTACAGTCCTAATGGCCAGTCACAGAGTACCAGTGGAAGATGCTTAGGAGCAGATCTCTTTCCCAGCCTTAGGTTAAGGGTGGGTGTGTAGCATGGACTGGAACGTGAAATGGGAAGTGAAAGAATTCAATAATAAAGTTAACTGTTGAGACCATTAATTTGGATAAACTTCCAACTCTAGTTCTAAATGACACTTTCATGCACAAAATATGTCAAATTATGTTAAATATTGGCTACAAAAAATTGCAGTGTTTTATTGCTAATGGAAAACAATTTCAGTTGGCAGATTTGTTTTACCCCTTCAAAAAAACAAATGTTTTAAAATATCAAACATTTGTGCTGTGATTATGTTTCACTGAAATCTTGAACAAAAATTGGGTTTGGAAGGTACTAATTGTGTACAGTGCTATAAAACTATTCACAAGGTTGGCTCATGCTGATAAGACATGCTTGTAAACGCATAAAATAAAACACCAGTAACTAGTCCGAGGGTGGTTAAAGTTGTTGGCCATAGGAGATTTGTTTGCAGCTGAAAACCACACTCATTTTGACAGCAATTATTCTGAACATTTCCAACAAAATAAAATGTGTAAAAGCTACTGGGCTACTGAATAAGCCAGTACGCTTTCAGCGAAAGTTAATTTGTAATAGATATTTACAGTTTGTGATGATTATCTCTTTTTTTATAAGGATTCAACTAAAGAGCCTCTGCTTCAGCACCTATTTTTATATATATGATATAAAATGGCAGTGTGATGGTGACCGGAACCATTTGTTCAAATCAGCCCAGTGAAGTGATCACAATAGCGTGTTAAGAATTATATCAGTAATATGATGTCTCCTAATATCTTTTTATTAATAACACAATCCGTAGACTATTGTCGCATGTAGTTGGGAATCACTTTATTTTACCATACCTATTTAGAAAGTAATATAATCTGAGGTTCAGAACTGGCTTCAATGCTTGTTTTTGACAATTAAGAACTGTTATTTCCATTGAATGTATGGTAACTAGCCTGGAAAGACGCCATCACTTGCAGTATATAGCAGATAAGAGTAGTAGCATGCTTGTTATGGCATAACAGTTGAAATCTTCTTACTTATTTTGTCTTTCTGTAAATTTAAAAATAGTGAGATATAATGTCCAAGCAAGCCACGATCATACTAATTTCATATAATGGTGCTAAATGCCTAGCTCCTGTTTCTGTTTTGTTTCAAGACTACTGATGCCTTGTGTCTAACTCCATGAGCCATCCTATAATACTTAAATTCTTAATGTAGCTTCTTCCATATGCTTCTCTTTAGATCACTCATGCATAGTGTCTGGCTGAGTTGATTAATGTAGGTGCATAAAATTGTGATAATTGTGAAAGTGTCAGACTCATGGGCATTCCTATCTCCTCAAATTAATAAACTGATAATTAACACCGCTAAATAGTTAAAATGCAAATATTTATTGAAAAAGATCGATCAATTTTAATTTTTCAGTTTGACATCAAGGAAGTAATTAATGCTATTACTCATGTGCAAATTAAATACATTAAACATCACATTTATCTGTGTTTTCTTAGATTGCAGCCAAAACAAGAAGACATAATAGCACACATTGTGACATTTTATTTTTTTCAGAAATAAGGCTAGGATTCTGTGATTGTGTAAGTTGGATTTAGCTGCTTCTATTGGGATATTCAAATTTGAATGAATCAAAGATGTCCCAGTGGTGGGGTGGGTTACAAACAAAGGTGCTGTGTATCTGAGAGATAGAACACAGGTTCATGACGTTAATTGTTGCATGACCAACTTTTGATTCCAACCAAGTCTTGGTGGAAAAGTAGAAAAAGATCAGATGTTTTCCCATAGGATTTAGAGGTAAAATCAGCAGAAAAATATCTCTGCCCCATTTTCGTGAACCTACTAACAAAATGGTTCTAAGAAGCCTGGGTACAGGTTAGATGCTATTCCTCTCAGCTAGGAAATGTTATATAGTATGGGAATATCTAAAAGTTAAGGAGAAAATAAATACAAACTTAAAATGTGGAAGGGGTTTTTTAAACGAATTAATGTAATTAATTGACATTGTTATGCATTTATGGAAAATATTTAAAAAGCCTGATAGTTTAAAATTTGATATATTAAAACAGTTGGCTTAAACCTGGTTTCTAAGCAGGGCAATACTTATAATTTTTTGATAACTTTTAAAATTGTGTCGTGATGTTGCAGTGTCTAAATTTGCTTAGGATGGGGGGGGGGGTGAAGAGTAAGCTTATTGGCATTAATTAATAATTGACCACATACCTTAAAGTCTTTTAGCATGTTATAATAATTCTTGATTCAAATATCAATTAAACAAGCACAGACAGACTATGGATCTTAATAGAATTTCCTAAATAGGGGTATACATCAAAGAATATACCACTAAGCAGGTAATACTTCTCAAATTGAATCAACAGGATAGTATTGATGAGTATATTTATTTGTAATCCAGCAAAGAATTGCACTTATGATTCAGTAGAAAATGATTTGTTTAAGTGGCAGAAATATTAATCATCATCCTTAAGGGAGATAATTTAAAAAACTTTATTTTTGTTTTTTCTGTTCAATAATTGGGAAAAATAAAAACAAAAGCATGTAAAATACAAAGATTAAATGATTAGCTGAAAATGACACACAAATCAGATGTGTAGTTATGTGAATACAACACAAACTTATTTCTATCTTGCCAATGGTGTCCATGATGACTGACATTGTGGTTTGTGTTCAATGTCAAGCCTTAGATGTTTTTAAAATCCATGTATTAATGTTTTGTAATTTATTTCATCATTGCATTCACTTTGTGCAGGCTATGGTAAGTGCTTTACATGTGGTCTAATCTAGGTCTGATGAAGATCTATTAGTGATGAACAGACCATGAACCAAATTACACTGAACTAAACCAGGTCATGTAAAGTGTGGTATGAATCCCCACAGGCAACATTAATTGTTCAGTTTCTTAACTTCTCATAGAGAATGAAATTTGTGGTAACTTCGAGCTTATACAATAACAATTTGAATACTAAATTTCAGAGGCATACTTTTTGACGGCAATATCTTTTATCCAAGTCCTATTGTAACAAAATGCTAAAAGTGTCATGTTTTACAGTGGAGCAAGAAAGGAGTTGTCATAAAGTTAGGCAAGGATTTAATGGACTTTTGTAATTTTTTTTTTTTTACTTGTGATACAATTTTATTTTGAGTTGTTAGAATTAATGAGCAGGTAGCCTGACCGCAATGATTACAAAAATTGACACTTTTGGCGTTGCCTACAAAGACCTGTACCACATTATATGTCTGCCTCGTTTGGGTCATCTCAGTTCAGGGTTCATGCACTCCTACTTCTAATTACATCTTTTCTTCCCATGTTTTTATTTTGTGCAGAATTGTTTGAATCAAATTAGATGATAAGGGCAGTAACATAGCTTCATCAATGACCAATCAATTTTTAGAAGCCATTGCCAGCTAAGCAGTTTTAAAGATGTTGTTTAAATGTGATTAAAATACCAGTGAATATTAAAATTCTTAATTGTAGACCCAAAATGTAGATTCCTTATGATGTGCCAAGCAATGTTTTAACTTTCTTCTGGGATTGTCCTATTCTCAATCCTCACTTCTTCATCCAATGTTTCACCAACAATACTATTTTATGGGTCATTCTAGAAGCTACTGGCGCACTAACGGAACTGTTTCTGATGTTCATACTCCAAAATGATGTCAGGTTTTACATATTCTGAGGGAGTGAATAATATTATGATTGAAGTATCAAGCAAACTTAACACCGGTAGCTATCTAATTGCTAAAGGAAAGGGGCTTTCTGTCATGAAGCGTTCTTAATGTAACTCTAGTTACTTGAGATCTGCCCTCTTTTGACATCTTTCCTTATGGTTTATATTTTTATCAGTTAAGAGAAATTCACTCTTGTACCAAATACAGCATCCATAAAATACTGTTAGCATCAAGCTTCTTTCTGCCTTTAGTCTTACAGCTGATACATAGAGATGAGTCACATTTTCATCTTCAGGTAATCATTACACAGCAGTATACCTTGTCTCACATATTTGTTTTAAAAAATCCATTAAAAGAAGTCTATTTTTACACAATAAATGTGAAAATGCTATAGAAATGTTACAGAATTGTTTATAAGCTAGAATGCTGAAACAGTTAATTTTTTGCTGGCTATAGGGTTCTACTGGTTGTTGATTAAGAAGTAATGTTGCTTCCTTTTGGGGGGGATTGGTCTCTCTCTAATACTTTAGTGCATAAAGTCAGCTATTAAAAAACACAATTAGCTGGAAAAAAGTGTTTGCTATGTCTTCTAATGTACAGATAATTTATCTCTTTATTTATATAGTCTTTGGTACAGTCAAGAAAAGCTGGCATCACTTCTGCATTGGCAACTCGTACTCTTAATGATGAAGAACTGGTAAGATGAGTTACTCTATGATTTTGTGCTAAATATAAATTATTTTTAAAATTCCAATTTTTGGGTCATCTGTTGAACTTTTACACAAAGTGGAAATGGTCATTTATAGTAAAAAAAAAAAAAATATATATATTCTGGTGGAGAAAGGAATTATCTACTTCTGAAAAGAAAGATTTAAGAACATGACCAAACTTAAGAATATATTGGGGGTAATAACCCCCCAAAACAGGTAGATTTAGTTTGGGTGGGCAGTTAATATGTTACCTCATCCATGCCTTTGTTATCTCTAGACTTGACTATTCCAACGCTCTCCTGGCTGGCCTCCCATCTTCCACTTCCATAAACTTGAGCTCATCCAAAACTCTGCTGTCTGTATCGTAACTCGCACCACGTCCCGTTCACCCATCACCTCTGTACTCGCTGACCTACATTGGCTCCTAGTCTGGCAACGCCTCAATTCTAAAATTCTCATCCTTGTTTTCAAATCTCTCCATGGCCTCACCCCTCCCTTTCGCTGTAACCTCTTCCAGTCCTACAACCCTCCGAGATCTCCACATTCCTCCAATTCAGGCCTCTTGCGCATCCCCGATTTTAATCGCTCCACCACTGGCGGCCGTGCTTTCAGCTGCCTAGACCCTAACGCTCTGGAATTACCTCCCTACACCGCTCTGCCTCTCTACCTCTCTCTCCTTTTAAGACGCTCCATAAAACCTAGCTCTGACTAAGTCTTTGGTCATCTGTCCTCATGTTTCCTTATGTGACTCGGTGTCCATTGTTTTTGATAACGCTCCTGTGAAGCGCCTTGTGATGTTTTACCACGTTAAAGGTGCTATATAAATGCAAGTTGTTGTTAAAAATCTGAAACTAACCCAACGCGCCTCAAACCAGCCCACTTCCGGTTTTAAGGGGAAGGCGGCCAATCTGCTCAGAGGAGGCGGGTTGATCGTTGAAACCTTTTAAGGAGGCAGAGTGCCTCCATTTTTACAGGGTTTCTAATTTTAACCCATGCCGGCCAGGTTTCTCAGGCCTCAGGCCTCAGGAAACCCGCAGGTAAAAGGAGGCGAGAAGGGCTGAATCTATAAGGTAAGTGCCTTTACATCACTGCTTGAGGGCCAGGAGGAGCAGGAGTATTTCCCCTCGGCCCAACAAGCAAACCCTATAACCACCCCACAACCACCTCCACGATCTCTTACCCACCCCACCCCCCCATCTTCACGATCTCCTCCCACACTCCCCCCGCGATCACCAATCCTCCATAGTTTTCAGGGAAACCTGCCCTTGCGGGTTTCCCAACCATAACTCCTCCAAGAACTTCTTGCTTTTTTTAACTGATACTTTAGCCCCGATTTTAGCCTGGGTGGGAGTTATGATGTGCGGGGGCTAGGGTGAGAGGAAATCGCCCATGACGGCGCTGGCGTGAGACCCAGGGCATTCCAACTCCCAGGCCTCATTTGAATGTGGCATGGCTGAGTCCTACCTGAAGCCGGGGGCAATGAAGTGGAGGCCAGCAGGTGGGAGTGGTATATCGTGTGGCGGAAGGCCGCTGTCAGGGACCCACCTGGAACAGTCCCCTGCACTAAGGTAAGTCTTTCGGGGTGGGGGGAAGCCCGGGCAGAGGAAGCCCAAGGTTTCCTTATTGTATGTGGAGGGCCTCGCTCACTGCCCAAAACGCGGTTGTTAAAATGACATGGAGCGCGAGTAGCATGCTACCCTGATTTTTAACTCCTTGTTCTCATTGGGTGCAGAGGTTAAAATCAGACCTATTGGCCCGAAAATTAGACCTAATACGCGAGAGTACGCACTGTGTACTCTCGCGTTTTAGGTCTCCAATTGCCGGTTTCCAGCATGCACGGGAAACCGGCACTTCGTGAACTCAAAAGGGGGCGGTTCCTAAGTGAATCGCGTGCGCGCTACAGGCTGCGCGCACGCAGTGCACTTAGTGCTTTGAACGCGCAGGTAAGCATGGAAGATTTTGCACATAAAGAAAGGAGGCGTAAGACCCTCTTTTAACAAGGTAAGTAGTTAATTAAGTATTATTTTAAATTTTTTTCAACAGGTTTATCTTTTTTAGAGACTTTAAAGAAAGGTAAGTTTATTTTTATAACTTTTAAAAAGATTTTAAATTTTTTCAAAAATTTAATTTTTTGTTTAAAGTGGTTAATTTATTTAACTATACTTATTTTATTAATGTGATGGCTTTTTAAAAAAAATTAATTGAGGTTTAGCTGTTCTTTTGGGGGGGGTATAGATTCATAGCTTTGACAGGTCTTCCTGTCAAAACTATGAATGAAAGATGGTGTGCTGCCATTGGCTCTAACTGAATCACGTGATCCCAGAGCTCGCACGAACTAACTGCGTCTCTGGCTCACGCAAGCACTGCACAGCTGCAGCCTTGAAACTAAAGTTCGTGTGAGCCCGGAGGGAAAAGGTAGGCGCGCAGTGAGATCGCGGGGAAGCCTTACCCCCGCAGGAACGCTCCGTGTTTAATTTCTGGGCCATTATCTTTGGCATTCTGACAGTCACAAATTATAAAGTGTTTTGTTGATATTTTGTTCCTTAAGAACTATAATAGCATTTATTTTGGACTAAAACTGCACGCAGTATTACATTTTTAACATTTGTTTGGTGCAGCGTATCGTTCAGAAGTTATTTTATATCATCTCCTTTAAATACAAAAGTTTACAAAAATTCAGATTTCGGACATTCCTTTCCATTTTATATTCATTGTTGGTGAATTATTACACCATTCTAAAATCTTGATTAGAACTTAAATGTAGCCTAATATGCTGGCATTATTTTCAAGCTTCAGTGCTGGAAAGGAAAATAGGTATCCAATACAAAGCTAGGGTAGCCAAATAATGCATTAAGATGCAAGAGATCCGTAAGTTCACAACATATATGCTGATAACATTAAGTCCACCCGATCTCGCCTATCCAGAAAGAATCTATCTACAGTCACCCCAGACACAATCTCCAAATATTTCCTAAATGGTTACTGGATTTTTGCCACTACCGACCTATCCAGAAATCCATTTGTGTGAAGAGCTTCCTAACGTCACTTGCTTATCGGCAATCAGTACAATTTCTCCAATTATTCCTGTTTCCAGAAACCTTGAGATCAATTTTATAAGATAACTGTCTTTGTCTTTGTTACAGTTTTCTCTTATGGCATCCTGTTGTTATGCTACTAATTTTTTTTTTAAATGTCCAGGATGGTTTCCTCCAGTAGTATAGACTTAAAAGTCCCCACATTTTTGAGAAGAAAAGGTACAGGTGCTTTCAAGGCAGAGCGCCAAGATTGAGAAATTGTCAGGAGTATGATTTATAAACTAGAAGGGAGAGACTAATCATAAACCCATTTAAACGAGTAGAGCTGTACTTAGTTTTAAGAGTGAGATGTGTGAAAACAGGTTAGGTCTTTCCACCAAAGTAAGTAAATCTCATTCTAAATGAGTGACACTTGACCGGCCTGCTCGAGGACTCCTGTTCCATCAGAGAAAGGAGTCCTTTTCTTCTTTTTTTTTTAAGTAAAAGGAAGTTTGGTAGTGGCTATTTTACTACACCATTTTAATTTTTGATATATGCACCACTGAGCTGAACCACTTGTGATGGTTGTCAATGAAATTTAAAAACCTGTGTGTAATCTCAAGAAATGTGGTATTTTTATACAATGGCGCTAATATCATTTATCCCACAAGGCGTGATCCGTAATCAGTTTAGTGTCATTGCAGCAGACGTATCCAGCTGTTGTGGGATGAAAGTTGTGCTTCATTTGAAATTTTTAAGGAAGTTCATTTCTCAGAGTTGGTCACTTACTACAATAGTTTAAGATCCATATCAACCTAATGTGAGGGTCTAGTTACAATACAGCCAGGAGAAGAGGTGACAAAGTTTTTTTTTAAAAAGCTACCTTTTTCATTATTGTATACAGTACAGCATAACTAATGAAAGATTTCTGTTTGTTAGAAAAACCATGTTTACAAGAAGACCTTGCAAGCCTTAATCTACCCTATATCTTGCACAACACCACACAATTTTGAAGTGTGGACAGCAACCACTCCCACCTATTGCTATGAATGTGAAGGCTTGTTGTGGGGGATCGCTCGCCAGGGAATGCGCTGCACTGAATGTGGGGTCAAATGTCATGAAAAGTGCCAAGATCTTCTCAATGCAGATTGTTTACAGCGTAAGTCACTTGCATGGATTTTTTCCTATCTGGAGCTTTTTAAAAGTGTTGTTAAATGATTAATATGCTCTGTAATAACTATAGGTATTCAAGGCGGTTCGACCATTTGAACTATTTCATCAGCAATACTATTTTTTAAAGTATGTTCTTACTCTAAATACGTGAGTTTCACCTCTTTGAAGAGTACCCCGATCCTCCTACACAGGATGGTTGGACTTGAATATTTTTCAGTCCAACTTAAGTGCAACTCAATGATGAGCAGAATGTAGCAATGTTTCAGGTTGGATGAGGCAGCTTTTCCTCTCTTGAGGTGGGACACATTGCTTCCACACAGCACTGTCGAGCAGCCTATAATAGAACATGGCTAAATTCAAGTGATAACTGGGATTCAAACTGTGTTGTGCTATTGGTTGATAGAAAAAAATACATCATCAGTTGCTTTACTGTGCCATCTTGTTTAAGGTTGAATAAAAACTATCTGTGCATGTGCATTGATTTATTTTTTAGTATATTTAAAACTGGCACTTGAATGAACAATTTAAGTAAATTGGTGTTCAAGATTTTTTAAAACCCAATCATAAATTGAAAGGTCAGACAATAGTGCACATTATTTAAAAGTTATTTAAAGGTCTAGGTGAAGGGGAAGGATTTATTAATAAGTCAAAAAATATGATTATTGAAGTCACATTTGGAAAAAATGACAACAGTCACTGGCAAAGTTCAGATAGAATGAGTCCTTCAGCATATTAATGAATTCACAAATTTGCAATGGTTGTGAAAGGTAAATGGGTGTTGAGATCCAGGGCACAATAGATAATGTAAGATTTCTTTTTTAGGCCTTTTTTAATAAAGTTTGATCGTGTCCATAAAGCTCAACATCTTTTGGAGAGGTTTCTTTTAGACTTTGAGTTATTTGCTGCATGTTTTGCACCTTGGGTCTCTGTCAGTGCCAATCTAGCAGTGATCCTTGCACATCATTGCGCATTATCACGTATAGATAGTAACAACTCTCATGTACTGCAATAAATATGAAAGTTTCTTGTGGGGCTGATAGGTAGTCCATGAGAACATGATATTCTGATTTCCCCTGTGATGAAGACACATGCTGTGTCTGCTCATTGCACTCAGTGATGGAACTGCTGAGATTGAGAGCTACCTGTGTGGAAAATCATGGATACAAACCTGCATCCTACCACTCTGACACTATGCTTTGGAACACTAATATGCTATGTTACCAGGCAGAAATTTCTTTACCTTTAGCATTTATCACGAATACAATTCATTGATAATTCGTCATAAATAAAAACAACATTCGATAAAAAAGATATCTAATTCTTGTTAAACGATTTTACATGTCAATTTACTTGATTTAGAAACTTACCGTACATTTAGTAAACAACTATTCCAATATTCCATTATATTTAAAATATTGTCAGATTTCTTCTAATACTACTACTTCTAACTTAATTTCAGGTGCTGCTGAAAAGAGTTCAAAACACGGAGCAGAAGATCGAACACAAAATATTATTATGGTCCTAAAGGACCGAATGAAAATCAGAGAAAGAAATAAGCCAGAAATCTTTGAGCTCATCCAGGAGGTATTTGCACTTCCAAAATCAACACATGCGCAACAGATGAAGGCAATTAAACAGAGTGTACTGGATGGCACATCAAAGTGGTCAGCAAAAATCAACATCACTGGTAGGCTTTGTGAATTTAGTTAAAGAAAACAAAATGGCCATCATGATTTAACCTACACAGATTGTAGGTGCAGATTGTTCTGTTCTCTATTAACCCTTTGGTACCAAATGTCCTTTACGTTCTATTTTTATAACTGCTGCAATGAATTGCAGATTTAGCAGGTTATTTGTTACAAAGTACAAAGAGAGAAACATTCAGATCCTGAATGTTCAGATTCAGAATCCTTTTCACTTCTTCTCCTGCTCTTGATTTTTTTTTTCATTTTCCTGATCAATACTTTCCTGATTCATAATGGTTCGTAAATAAATTATATAATTGTAATTTTATTAAGGTGTTGGAAAAAAACAATCAATACTTAACGGTTAAATGGATGCAGGAAAATGAATGAAGAATTACTCTTGCGTCTGTGGCGTTATTGTGATACCTAATTTGCCTTTTTAGTCCTCCTACACAATCCAACTCAAATTGAGAAGATCTAGTCACCTTTAGCAATACAACATTGGCTGAAGCACCTTTAATTAACCTCAAGGATATGAAGGACTGAACAGGAGATAATTTGGATGTATTATTACAGTGTTTCACTGCTTCTAAGCAGATAAAGATAATGGGCCAGATATTCTGATCCCTACGGGTGGGTATGTGCTGTGTACTCACCCGTAGGGACATCGGAAATGCCGGTTTCAGGCATGCGCTGGAAACCGGCATTTCCGATCTGTCAAGAAAGCACTTGACAGATAAGATGTCTGCCCGGGAGAAGGGCCTTTGCGGGCATATAGTTCCGCTTTCTGGAAACCCTCCGCCCGCAGAAAACCCTTACAATTCTTGCGCCTGGTAAAAGCAGGCATAAGGCCTGCTTTTACCAGGATAAGAGTTGAAAAAAAGTTAAACAAAATTTTTTTTCACTGATTTATCATTTAAAAATACTTTTTAAAAAAAAAAGTAAGTTTATTTTTAGCCCCATCAAAAACTTTAATTTTTTTTGTTTAAAATTTATTGCAATTTCAAGTCATTTTAAAAATGTGATATTTTTAAATTTATTTAAAGTTTTACTATGTTTTGGGGGTGATCTCCATTCATATATTTGACAGGTCTTCCTGTCAAGTGTATGAAGGGAGATTCCCTTCTGTGATTGGCTCCCCATGGCCCACGTGATCCCAGGGACGCTGCGAACTACATGCGCCTCTGGGATACATGGTCCCTGCGCTCTTGCAGTTTGGAGAGGCCCAGCATCGGAATTGTGCGCGTCCCGGGAGCCCTCGGGTCAGGGCGCAGATTTTTCCAGATCGCATTCCTCCGCCCGCGGGAGGCCTGCGCTCAGAATATCTGGGCCAATATTCTCTACATAATTATCACAAACATTACAATAACTTGGTTTCAGAATTCTAACACCACAGCATTAGCTGGATTCAACTTAACATATCCTAACTCCTTTTCAGCATAACAGTATCACAGTCTAAGCAACTTTCAATTATGAGGATTATATCAAGATTAACTTGGGTAATATATATTGCAAGGTATGCTTTAAGTTTTATGTTACCATTTGGGTGGTGGTATAAAGACATATAACCTATTACAGGAAACTCTCTTTTAACCGGCACCCAAATAACCGGAAATCTCTCTTAACCGGCAAAATTCTTGAGTAGGTAACCGGGGTTTTCCTTCATCTCTCCTTTAAAAATAACTTTAAAAAAAACCCCGAGGCGTTTGCCTTGTATCGGAGCATGTAGATTGGGAGGGGAATGTGCAGCCCGGGTAGGCAGCGGACACGACAGATGGTCAGCTGGCAGTCCCCGGGGAGACGGAGCTCCGAATGCAGGCGCATGTCAGTGTGTACGGGGCTCTCGTACGTTGGGAGATATAACTCTCCATTATCCGGACTTTTTGATTAACCGGCACCACGCCGGTCCCGTCGGTGCCGGTTAATAAAGAGTTTCCTGTATCAAGTTACAGTTAAGAAAAGTTCAGTCTTTCTTTGTGGTGCGCTTTTTCCACAAAGGCTTGTGTATCTTCTGGGTCAACAGGACATTTGTAAGATTCTGATTAAAACAGCACACTATCTGATGTCTTAAATTTCTGCAGTTGCTTCACATCTGCACTCAACTTTAAAGTTAACAGGTAGATGCTATTGTTGATAGAATGATCCCAGGTTCCAACACTGCTGACTGAGAGAAGAAGAAATCAGATTTGCAGTGACTCATTGGTCGAGCAATTTTATTGCGCCCGTAAAAGGGCGCGCTGGGGGAGGCGCAGAATATTCGTGCTACTTGCTGATTGCAATCACGCAGCCGCGCTACTCATGCTGCTCGGATATCGGATGTCTGAGGCCACTTAAAGGCAGCCAGCACCTCTTAAAGGGGAGGTGTCCTCTGGCTGAAGACATCAGGGAAGCACATCAATACAGAAATGGCTACATCAAGCACTGAGAGTGCACCAAAGTTCTCCTATGCTTCCTTGGAGGCCCTCATGTAGGCAATGGAGAGGAGGAGGAAGATCCCCTTCCACTTAGGGGGCAAGAGGTGCTTCAGGCATAAACTCAGGAGACAGGGGGAGGAGGTTACCGGGCATGTCCAAGCCAGGAGCTTAGCACCCAGGACATAGCTGCAATGCCAGAAAAAGTTCAATGATCTCACCAGAGTTGTCAAGGTAAGAATACTGTTCCCTTACTCTCTGCTCACATCTCCACCACCTCCCGCCTCACTACTCACAATGCTCACAACACTCTCCTCCCCTGCTTCAGTTCACTCTCACAATCACTGCACCACGTTTCGCTACAATACGTTTCATTACACCACCTCCTCCTCGCACTCATGACTATCACTACGCTCACATCTGACACATTATTCAACCATGATAGACACATTGTCTTTAAAAAGCCTCACGAAACTCTCATGAACACACTCCTTTCTTGCAGGAGAAGGTCGCACACAACTCCAGACAGCAGGCTGCCACCAGAGGAGGAAGAGCCTGCCTGCACACCCACCCCCTCCCCATCCCCCCCTTGGAGAAAGCGTCTGGCTATCATGGGGGAGAGTTGTGGCTGTGGCGATTGGCAACGCTAGGGGGAGGTTTGACGTACGGTTTCTTCATTTCCCTTCTGACTTCTATCTCTCGCTACATATTCTGCATGACAAGCTCAAGATGCTTTCGCCAACCACCTCTCTCTCTCTCTCTCTCTCTGCTTTCCCTTCACATCAGAAGCTAACCCTTGTCCCTCTATTTCCTTTCAGTCACTGAAGATGTGGCAGCCCCTCTGCCAACCTTCTGGAAGATGCACCGTCACTCAATCTCGCCCTAAAAACATAAGCTCAGATTTTGGCACCACGTGTACTTCAGGGTTTAGGTTAGAGCAGGTGAATCATCGGGCACAAGTGTGCAGGAGCTAGGACACGGGATAGGACGTGATCACATACTAGTTTTGCTGCAGAGGACTCAGACGCTTACTTTGAGGGGCCAGGCTACCGAAGAAGGCTGATTGGCATATACCATGAAATGCTAGGTGCGCTGGATGCCCTGCCAGTGCGCTTGCGCACAATATTGCAGAACATGGAAGAGCCCAGCTCCAACATGTCTCAAGGCTTTGTGCAGAGCATGGAGAGCATTCTGTCCAACATTCACCGAGTGGTCAGCTCCATTAACACCACAGTATCCGCCCACCCGCAACATCATGGAACCTCTCCTGATAGGCTTCACAGCTGCCATGCAAGCTCATAAGGCTGTCGTCTTGACTTTGAGGGCTACTGTTTGATGAAGACTTGCAGAGCGTCATGTCATCCCTGTCCTGTGTTTTCCAGCAGAGCCATAGGAGTACTGAGGTGCCGTCTCAGGAGAGTGGTCTTAGATCCATGGGAGGGGTACTTGCTATCGTCTCTCAGGGTGATTGTATGCCTGCTCCCCCTGCCACCCACTCTGCCAGTGCCCTTAGTGCCACACAGCCAGCTGGCAAGACTGTCCCAGTTGATGTTGAGATGCCATAGCCTGCAGCTGGGCCCTCAAGACACTGAGCTGGTTGAGATCATCCTCCACATCTATCTGAAGTGTCCTCAATAGAAGCTTAGCAGCCTTTCACCTCCCAAGCTGTAGCCACTGGTGAAACACTTTGTAGGAGCACTAGGATAGGAAAATGAGCACACAAGATAGGCACTAAGGGCATGAACAAGGATGATTTGTGTTTTGTTAATACTGACATATTGGCAATATTTGTTTGAGAAACTTTTTTTGTCTGGATTTGGTGTGTTGGTGTTTATCTTTCTGTAGTTTTTTTTATTCGTTTATGGGATGTGGGCATCGCTGGCAAGACCAGCATTTATTGCCCATCCCTAATTGCCCTTGAGAAGGTGATGGTGAGCTGCCTTCTTGAACCGCTGCAGTCCGTGTGGTGAAGGTACTCCCACAGTGCTGTTAGGTAGGGAGTTCCAGGATTTTGACCCAGCAACGATGAAGGATCGGCGATATACTTCTAAGTCAGGATGGTGTGTGACTTGGAGGGGAACGTAGAGGTGGTGGTGTTCCCATGCGCCTGCTGCCCTTGTCCTTCCAGGTGGTAGAGGTCGCGGGTTTGGGAGGTGCTGCCGAAGAAGCCTTGGCAAGTTGCTGTAGTGCATCTTGTAGATGGTACACACTGCAGCCACGGTACACCCGTGGTGGAGGGAGTGAATGTTTAAGGTGGTGGATGGGGTGCCAATCAAACGGGCTGCTTTGTCCTGTAAGGTGTCGAGCTTCTTGAGTGTTGTTGCAGCTGCACTCATCCAGGCAAGTGGAGAGTATTCCATCACGCTCCTTACTTGTGCCTTGTAGATGGTAGAAAGGCTTTTGGGAGTCAGGAGGTGAGACACTCACTGCAGAATACCTAGCTTCTGACCTCTTATTGCCACAGTATTTATGTGGCTGGTCCAGTTAAGTTTCTGGTCAATGGTGACCCCCAGGATGTTGATGGTGGGGGATTCGGCGATGGTAATGCCATTGAATGTCAAGGGGAGGTGGTTAGACTCTCGCTTGTTGGAGATAGTCTTTGCCTGGCACTTCTGTGGCGCGAATATTACCTGCCACTTATCGGCCCAAGCCTGAACGTCGTCCAGGTCTTGTTGCATACGGGCATGGACTGCTTCATTATCTGAGGAGTTGTGAATGGCACTGAACACTGTGCTGTCATCAGCGAACATCCCCATTTATGACCTGATGTTGGAGGGAAGGTCATTGAGGAAGCAGCTGAAGATGGTTGGGCCTAGGACACTGCCCTGAGGAACTCCTACAGCAATGTCCTGGGGCTGTGATGATTGACCTTCAATCACCACAACCATCTTCCCTTGTGCTAGGTATGACTCCAGCCAGTGGAGAGTTTTTCCCCCCGATTCCCATTGACTTCAGTTTTACGAGGGCTCCTTCATGCCACACTCGGTCAAATGCTACCTTGATGTCAAGGGCAGTCACTCTCACCTCACCTCTGGAATTCAGCTCCTTTGTCCATGTTTGGACTCAGGCTGTAATGAGGTCGGGAGCAGAGTGGTCTTGGCGGAACCCAAACTAGGCATCAGTGAGCAGGTTATTGGTGAGTAAGTGCCGCTTGATAGCACTGTCGATGACACCTTCCATCACTTTGCTGATAATTGAGAGTAGACTGATGGGGTGGTAATTGGCCGGATTGGATTTGTCCTGCTTTTTGTGGACAGGAGATTTCTGGGCAGTTTTCCACATTGTCGGATAGATGCCAGTGTTGTAGCTGTACTGAAACAGCTTGGCTAGAGGCGCGGCTAGTCCTCGAGCACAAGTTGAGGGTAAGACCCAAAAGTCTGGACTGAGGAAGGCAATCGGATGGTGATAGTAAGGATAGTGGGACTGTTGGTGTATTAGGGATGGGAGGGATGATTTAAGTGAAACACTCCTTGATGAGCTGTTTCTCAGGGCTCTGGCAGATAGGGACACTGGTGGGTGCGACCTCTCATCCTCCTCCTCTTCCTGCTCCTCCTACACTTGTTGCTGTCCAAATGGTGGTAAGGGCTGGTCGCTCGTGATGGCAAAGTTGTGGAGCATTCAGCAGACGATGACAAATCTGGATAGCAATTCGGTTGCACTGCAAAGCTCCTCCGGAATGGTCAGGCAGTGCAAGTGTTGCTTGAGCACACCAATTATTTTCATGATTCTGTTACTGGTGACAGCATGCCACAAACCAGCATCTAACCTGTAAGTACTGCATGATCCCATTAAATAACACCGGTGAGAGGTCCTTCCTGCGGTTCGCGCTGTGTGTTGCTGGGCGAGTTTGGCAGGTAGTGATTCATGCACAGAGCCATACCAAAATCGAAAATTGGTCCTGCAAGAAGCTCAGGACCCTAATTTACATACCGTATTCAGCTCCTTAAATAATACAGACGTGCGCTCCTGACTCCAACACAGTTGCCTATACCAATGTGGTGGGCAGCACACTTTCAGCTCATAATGAGTGTGTGCTTCACGCCCGCCATATTGGAAGCTTAGGAGACCATTTAGCATCTTGAACAACAGGCGCTGCATGGCCCAATTGCTCGGCAATTTTCTATGCATGGTTCAAATTGAGTTCAAGTACCAACTTCTCTTCTGGTTTCAAAATCATCTAGCAAAGTTAACCCTGTAGAATCAGATTTGCCACATTTTCTCCTATGTGGCACAGTACCTCATCTCTGATTAGTGCTGGAAGATTTTCTTTAACATCTTGGCCTGGATTTGAATTGGCTGCAAGGTTAATTGCCTGCAGTATATCTCCATGATGTCTTTCAAAGATCACATCAGGATGTTCCTAAGATATTCTGAAAGTAATGTTCTATTGAGCCTGCCGCGAAACATGAATGGAGGCTGAATCCATATGTGGAAAACAAGAAAACTTTAATTCACTGCATGGCACACAAAATGGCTGAGAGCTGCTCCCAGAATTCTCTGGAAAAAAACTCCCAGAATTCTCTGGGTAAAACCTGAGGCCCCGCCCCCTTCTGCCTTAAAGGTAATGTGCCTTAAAGGGGAAGGTGCTGGAAATTTGTCCACAGACGGAAGAGTGGATTATGCCCGTTTTAGGTGGCGATCCGCCACACAGCTCCCCCCAGAATCCGCTTAGCAGGTGTGGACGAGACGGTGCGGCGGTCTGATGGGCCGGCCGGAGCGGCTCTTGTAGGACGCCGGTGGACGTGGAACGGCCGGGCGTGGAGCAGCCGGGTGAACCGGCTTGAGGGCAGGTCGGCCGCGTGGAGGTGGACGAGCTACAGGGACCTGCTCCCCGGGCTCAGAGTGTGCTGGCTTGAGTCGGTCCACCGACACTTTTTCGGTCCTGTCGCCCACTTGCAGGGTGAAAAATTTGTCCCCAGCCTGTAGCACCTTGTAGGGCCCGTCGTACGGGGGTTGAAGGGGTCCGCGGTGGGCGTCGTGCCTGGTGCAGGCTTAGTGGGACGTGTGAGGTGGATTCGCCGTGTCGGGCAATGGGCACCGGGGCGAACTGCAGCGCCGGTGAGGCGAAGTCGTGGCATTGCTGGTCGGCTGACCAGGGTGTCGTGGCGGTGGGCAGGAACTCGCCGGGTACGCGCAGCGGCTGACCATACACGAGCTCTGCTGCCGATGCGTGGAGGTCTTCTTTAACCGCGGTGCGCAGGCAGAGGAGGACCCACGGAAGTCGGTCGGTCCAGGCGCCGTCTTGGAGGCTGGCTCGAAGAGATGCCTTCAAGGATCTGTGGAACCGCTCACACAGTCCGTTGGCTTGGAGGTGGTACGCTGTGGTGCGGTGAATGGTCACCCCGAGATTGCGTGCGACGGCGGTCCAGAGTTCAGAGGTAAATTGCAGACCTCTGTCCGACGTCATGTCGGAGGGGACGCCGAACCGTGCGACCCAGGTGCTGACTAAGGCTCTGGCGATGTCGGCAGGTGGTGGTAGAGGTCAGTGGAATTGCCTCAGGCCAGCGTGTGGTGCGGTCAACGATGGTCAGCAAGTGCGTGTGGCCTTGCGACGGCGGCAGGGGCCCGACGATGTCCACGTGGATGTGGTCGGATCTCCGCGAGGGGACGGTAAACTCCTCGAGGGGTGCTTTCGTGTGGTGCTGTACCTTGGCCCGTTGGCAGGCTAGGCAGGAGTTGGCCCAAGTACGCACATCCTTGCGAAGGCCGCGCCAGACAAAGCGGTTGGCTACCAATTTGATGGATGCGCGGGCGCCGGGGTGGGAGAGGTTGTGGAGAATGTCGAATACCCGGCGGCGCCAGGACGCTGGGACGACGGGCCGAGGTTGACACAGGGATATGTCGCACTTGACCGTGACTGCGGTCGGGCCACAGGCGACGTCGGCCAGGCGTAGCCCTGGTAGGTTGGTGGGTGCGGAGAGCAGATCAGGGTCGGTGATCTGGTCTGCTGCGAGTTGAGCGTAGTCGACTGCTAGGTGTGCGGCGTGGATGGCGGGGCGGGAGAGGCAGTCGGCTACCACATTGTCTCGGCCGGAGACATGTTGGATGTCCGTGGTGAACTCGGACACTGCCGCGAGCTGGCGCTGCTGCCTGGCGGACCAGGGGTCGGTTGTCTTTGCCATTGCGAATGTCAGGGGCTTGTGGTCGACAAACGCAGTGAAGGGGTGGCCCTCAAGCAAAAACCGGAAATGGCGGACCGCCAGGAACAGCGCGAGGAGCTCGCGGTCGAAGGTGCTGTACTTGACCTCCGGGGGGCGTAGTTGGCGGCTGAAGAAGGCAAGTGGTTGCCAGGCGCCGTCGACCCACTGCTCACACACGGCGCTGACCGCGTGGTCGGAGGCGTCCGTGGTGAGCGCTACCCTGGCATTGGGCCGTGGGTGCGCGAGCAGGGTGGTGTTGGCGAGCGCGGTCTTGGTGGAATCGAAGGCGGCGGACGCGTCTGCCGTCCATTCGACCGCCATCTTGCCGCTCCTGCCCCAGAGGGCTTCATACAGGGGCCTCATGAGGGACGCCGCTTTGGGGATGAAGCGGTTATAGAAATTCACCATCCCGAGGAACTCCTGGAGGCCTTTGATGGTGGTGGGGCGGGGAAATTGTTGGACGGCCTGCACCTTGGTGGGCAGGGGAATGGCCCCAGCATGGGTGATGTGGAGTGGGGAGGCCCAGGGACTGTTGGAGCGGCGGATGATGCCGAGCTGTTCCATGGTGGCAAACTCGGTCCGCGCGATCTCCAGTTTGGCCGGGTCCAGCCTGCGGGCGTGGGCGTACACTGGGGGGCCTGTGGTGGGGATGAAGTGTTCCACCCCGTGTTTGGCGGCCTCCGCGGAGAAGGTCGGATTGGTAAGGGCCGGGAATTCGGCCAGGAGTGCCGAGTAGTCATCCGTGGCCCGGGCGTGGCACTGTGACGCCATGTCGGCGGGTTGATGGGGGGCCATGGTGTTCATGTTCACGAGGCGGTGACGAGGGATGTCTACCAGTAAGCCGTGGGCACACAGGGCCATGGTGTTCATGTTCACGAGGCGGTGACGAGGGATGTCTACCAGTAAGCCGTGGGCACACAGGAAATCTGCGCCGATGAGGGGGGAGAGCACCTTGGCAGTGATGAACTCCCATCGGTAGCGGTGACCAGCGAGGTCGAGGGTGACTGTCTGGGTGCCATATGTCCGGATTTCCGAGCCGTTTGCAGCAGCCAGCGCCGGTCCTCGTTCGCCCTTTTGGATGTCGAGGGAGGAGGCCGGGATGATGCTGTGCTGAGCCCCAGTGTCGCACAGGAACCGGCGGCCGGTTTTGTCATCCGTGACGAACAGCAGGGAGCCCGCGTGGCCCACGGCCATCGCGGGGGCTGGAACGGGGGCGGACTTGAAAGAGCAGGGAGGTGTGCACCGTTGTGCCCTGGCGCCGAACCGTGCGTGGTAGTAACAGTGGCCCGGGTTAGTGGGGCGTGAAGGCCCCGTGGGCCTGGTGACAGGCCCTTGTGGCCGTGTGCTGGATGGTGAGGGGCGCGCCCAGGCATTGGCTGCCAGGTCCGGAGTGACGTCGCGGCTGGAGTGAGCGGACAGCAGCTTGTCGGCCTCATCGGCCAGGGCTTCCAGGTTCGTGAGGCCGGACGCCACGATCGCTGGGCGGATGCTGAGAGGGAGCTGGTGGATGAACAGCGTGCGGAAGAGGGATCCGGGTGGGCTCTCGTTGGTGAGGGAGAGCATGTGGGAGAGGAGGTCTGACGGTGAGGCATCACCGAGGCCTGGAAGGTCGAGGAGGTGGCAGTTTCGCTGATATGCTGAGGCCGTAAATTTTTTAAGGAGCGCTGTTCTGAGATGTGCGTACTTGCCTTCCTCTGGTGGGTTCTGCAGCGTTGTCCAAACCTTGGAAACTGCGGCGCTACTGAGTGATGTGACGAGATAGTCGTACTTCGTCCCATCTGTGGTGATATTTCGCAGCCGGAAGCGAGATTCAGCTTGGAGAAACCAGGCTTCGGGCTGGTTTTCCCAAAACTCCGGCAGTTTCACGGAAACTGCGTTCGTGTCCGCCATTGCAGTGCTCGGAATACGTTCTGAGCGTCGGGGTCACCAATGTTGAGGCTGTCGCGAAACACGAATGGAGGCTGAATCCATATGTGGAAAACAAGAAACAAAAAAACACCTGGGAAGACCGGCCATGATGTCAAGTCACGTTCTGTATCGTGACATGAACCCGATATCGCGATTGAGGCCATCCTCATGAGTGCGGAACTTGGCTATCAGTTTCTGCTCTATGATGGCCGGTCTTCCCAGGTGTTTTTTTTTTTTAAAAAGACTAACACAAGAACACAAATTGACAGGATATGCAGCCAGCAGGTGGTTTGACACGTTGGACCCCCTGGGACACATCTCATTGTCTTGGCTGTGCTCTTTGTTGTAGGGAATAATGTGAATAGATTTTACATAGAAACTAGGAGTAGGCCATTCGGCCCGTCGAGCCTGCTCCACCATTCAATACGATCATGGCTGATCATCCAAATCCAGTACCCTGTCCCTGCTTTCTCACACAGAATCCCCATCGAGCCTGCACCAACACATTTTGTCTGGGTTTAAATTGTGAATTCTGGGAGATTCTCTCATTGCTAACTTACCTGACGAAGGAGCGAACTGCTTCGAAAGCTTGTAAAATTAAATAAATCTGTTGGACTATAACCTGGTGTTGTGCGACTTCTCATTTTTGTTAAAAACAGGCCTTGCGCCTCCTTTTTAAATGTGCAGCTTCTCCATACTTACCCTCACGGAGAAACCTGAAAAAAAAACGAAGTTCGCTGCGTGCGCGCTGCCTCTCCCGCGCACGCATTCGACTTCTGAACCCCTTCCTTCAGGGGAACGGAAGTTCCGGTTTCCAGCGCATGCGTGAAACTGGCACTTCAGGTGGCCTTACGGGTGAGTACCCAGCGCGTACTCACCCGTGGAGAGCCGAATTTCTGGCCCATTATCTTGAGTATCAGAATAAATATTTTAGAAATACTGTACTTTAGCTGAACGAATAGAATTGTAAAAAGAAGAATTCCCACAAGCTTACCTTACCTTTGAAGGCAACAAATTCAACATTTTACCTCTTCGCCAAAAAGTGTTTTGAGCCAATGGAGTGTGACTATTTCCATCTTCAGTCCCAGTAACCCCAATAATCTTCAGGTCCAGTATGAATACAGTTTATATTATTTGTTTCTGAACAATGAAACCTGTGGTTGAAATAAGTTTCATGCAGCAGCAATTCATCCCAAAGCTGATCAGAGGCTTCGCTAATGGCACCTTTACATAGCAGGTACTAGTTTGACACCAATATTTGCTTTAGAATAAATTGGGCCAACAGCACTGAGTTACACTGCTGATGCTGTACTGTCCTGTATTCGTACAAAGCAAAGCTTGTTTCAAGCTCAAGTGATGTGAGACTACCTAGTCAAATTGCTGACTTCAAAGCACAGTTGTACTGCAGTTTCTGCAATGAAATGAAAAGCAAGTTGGATTGAGTCACTAACTGCTGTATAAATGGGTCCACAATTCAATACATTAATAAAGAAATGACACATGTGTTTAGCCAGCTGTTACAAAAATACTGGCAGTCTCTGCAAACATTATGTTGAAGCAGTTCCACTGTAGTAATTACAATAAATGTGACATTTCAGCTTCAATTAATTGACCAATTTCATAACCATAAAAATCAAAAGAGCAATTTTATTAACATAAAAGGCACATTACTGATTATTTAATAATTTAGGGTCTGTTGAACTCTGAATTTTTTCATGGCTAGTATCTCTGCTGAGGGTTGATGACATTCTTATTTAAATGTATTGTGATTGTGGGCACTCCTGCTCGCTTACCTGGCGCTCTGTCCTGGATCCGACCATCTGATTCACAGCCAGACAGTATAAGTAAGATCCTACCAACTGTGAATGGACACTATACATACTGAAATGAGCTCTGTGGCTACAGTATTGCTGCACTCTTTGTTCTTAATCAAGCTGCTGGAATATAAATTCCATCTGAAACTGGTGGATAGGGCATTAGATTGGTTTTCCTTTTTAAAGATGATAATGGCAAAGGAATATTATGAGTAAGAACCTGACAACAGAACTCTTTAGTAAATGAACTAGACATTAAATTTATAAAAGAGGATTATAATATGTTCTCTGGGTACTCTGGCCAAAAAAAATGTCAAAGCAAATACAACAAACCTTAAAATTCTATTTTAATGAGATTGTCTTTGGGGAAAAAAAGAACTGAAGAGAAGCTGACTGAGGGTGGTATTAGCATTCTGTGGGATGCAATTATGTACAGTTGACTAACTGCTGTTTCCACTGTGTGGGAGTTCCAGTGTTTACTTAAATGATTCCTGGAAGAAGATTGTCAGATTGCTGATAGATATCTCAGTTTGGAGGAGTGTGTGGGGATTGACTAGCTCTAAGAGGTTATCCCCTTACCCTGTGCATAAGCTTCTCAGCCTCGGCACAGAGCCATTAGCTAAGGAGGCTTGGTGCAAGGTTTCCTTCGAGCTACTGTGGCTGTATGAGAGTAAAAACATGGGATGGAATTCCGGTATTAACAAAATAATGACATTGCTGTGACTTTTATTGACCCGTGCCTTAAGGTTATTGCTAGAGCGGATTATTATTACAGACACAGTGAAGAACATACTAACCTACATTGTCACATGGAAAAAAATGTCATATATCAATGAAAGATACTTTCTTGGTACGTGAACAGGAGTTTGCTACTAGGTGTCACAGCTGCAACATTTTTTTAAACAATTCAAATAAACATGTTCTGCATTAAAGATGAAATAGAAATAAGTTATACATTAAAAAGGATAGACTTGGAATAAGTTGTACATTAAGCAGGATAGAGTAGGAATAAGTTAGACATTTAAAAAGCTAGAATAGAAGTAATTGTATGTTAAAAAGGATATATAGTCAGACATTCATCTGTGGTAAACCACAGTTACAACTGAGCAAGTTTATGCCATATTGATGTTTTCAGTAAGCATTTAAGACCTCCTCAAATATTAATATAGCTTAAGCCATTTTCATATTCATCAATGTTGAGCAATGCTTTCAGTGCACTACAACTGGACATCCATGAGGTGCTGTGGGCCATCAGCAGCAGCACAATTTGTAACCTCATGGCCCAGCATATCCCTCACTCTACCATTACCAACAAGCCAGGGGACCAACCCTGGTTCAATGAGGAGTGTAGAAGAGCATGTCAGGAGCAGCACCAGGTGTACCTAAAATTGAGGTGCCAACCTGGTGAAGCTACATGCATGTTAAACAACGGAAGCAGCATGCTACAGACAGAGCTAAGCGATCCCACAACCAACAAATGCTGCCAACCAAAGTCCTGCCACATCCAGTCATCAATGGTGGTGGACAATTAAACAACTAACAGGAGGAGGAGGCTCCATGAACATCCCCATCCTCAATGATGGCGCAGCCAAGCATGTGAGTGCAAAAGACAAGGCTGAAGCATTTGCAACCATCTTCAGCTAGAAGTGCTGAGTGGATGATCCATCTCTGCCTCCTCCTGAGGTCCCCACCATCATAGAAGCCAATTTTCAGCCAATTCGATTCACTCCACATGATATACCATTCCATACCAAAAATTGTGGGGAACCAAGGGGCTAATAAGAGTGAGGAACTTGAAAGTAATTAATATCAGTAGAGAAAAAGTATTTGAGAAACTAATGGGACTAAAAGCTGACAAATCCCCTGG
Organism: Squalus acanthias; assembly: GCA_030390025.1. Taxonomy (NCBI): domain Eukaryota; kingdom Metazoa; phylum Chordata; class Chondrichthyes; order Squaliformes; family Squalidae; genus Squalus; species Squalus acanthias. The sequence continues at coordinate 20,852,537 of CM059443.1, forward strand.
ACCTGATGGCCAACATCCTAGGGTTCTAAAAGAGGTGGCTGCAGAGATACTGGATACATTGGTTGTGATCTTCCAAAATTTCTTAGATTCTAGAACGGTCCCAGCGGATTAGAAGGTTGCAAACATAGCCCCACTATTCAAGAAAGGAGGGAGAGAGAAAACCGGGTACTACAGGCCAGTTAGCCTGACATCAGTCGTCGGGGAAAATGCTGAAATCCATTATTAAGGAAGTAGTAACGGGATACTTAGAAAATCATAACATGATTAGGCAAAGTCAGCATGGTTTTATGAAAGGGAAATTGTGTTTGACAAATTTATTAGAGTTTTTTGAGGATGTAACTAGCAGGGTAGATAAAGGGGAACCAGTGGATGTAGTATATTTGGATTTCCAAAAGGCATTCGATAAGGTGCCACATAAAAGGTTGCTACGCAAGATAAGGGCTCATGAGGTTGGGGGTAATATATTAGCATGGATAGAGGATTGGTAAACAGAGAGAAGGGATAAATGGATCATTTTCCGGTTGGCAGGCTGTAACTAGTGGGATGCTGCAAGGATCAGTGCTTGAGCCTCAGCTATTTACAATCTATATTAATGACTTGGATGAAGGGACCGAGTGCACTGTATCCAAGTTTGCTGACGATACAAAGTTAGGTGGGAAAGTAAGCTGTGAAGAGGACACAAAGAGCCTGCAAAGGGATATAGACAGATTGAGTAGGCAATAAAGTGTCAGATGGAGTATAATGTGGGGAAATGTGAGGTTATTCACTTTGGTAGGAAGAATAGAAAAACAGAATATTTTTTAAATGGTGCGAAACTATTAAATATTGGTGTTCAGAGAGATTTAGGTGTCCTCGTACAGGAAACACAAAGTTAGCATGCAGGTACAGCAAGCAATTAGGAAGGCAAATGGCGTGTTGGCCTTTATTGCAAGGGGGTTGGAGTACAAGAGTAAGGAAGTCTTACTAAAATTGTACAGGGCTTTGGTGAGACCATACCTGGAGTACTGTGCACAATTTTGGTCTCCTTCTTTGAGGAAGGACATTCTTACCTTAGAGTCGGAGCAACGAAGGTTCACTAGATTAATCCATAAAGAAAAGAAAGACTTGCATTTATACAGCGCCTTTCACGACCACCGGACATCCCAAAGCGTTTGCAGCCAATGAAATCACTGTTGTAATGTAGGAAACGTGGCAGCCAATTTGCGCACAGCAAGCTCCCACAAACAGCAATGTGATGATGACCAGATAATCTGTTTTTGTTACGTTGACTGAGGGATAAATATTGGCCAGGACACCGGGGATAACTTCCCTGCTCCTCTTCGAAATAGTGCCATGGGATCTTTTACGTCCACCTGGGAGAGCAGAAGGGGCCTCGGTTTAACGTCTCATCCGAAAGACGGCACCTCCGACAGTACTGCACTGGAGTGTCAGCCTAGATTTTTGCGCTCAAGTCTCTGGAGTGGGACTTGAACCCACATCCTTCTGACTGAGGTGAGGGTGCTACCAACTGAGTCACGGCTGACACATGGGATGAGAGGGTTGTCCTATGAGGAGAGATTGAGTAGATTGGGCCTATACTCTCGAGTTTAGAAGAATGAGAGGTGATCTCATTGAAACATATAAAATTCTGAGGGGGATTGACAGTGTAGATGCTGAGAGGTTGTTTCCCCTGGCTGGAGAGCCTAGAACTATAGGGGGCATAGTCTCAGGATAAGGACTTGGCCATTTAAGACTGAGATGAGGAGGAATTTCTTCACTGAGGGTTGTGAATCTTTGGAATTCTCAACCCCAAAGGGTTGTAGATGCTGAATCGTTGAGTATATTCAAGGCTGAGATAGATAGATTTTGGGAATCAAGGAATATAGGGATCGGGTGGGAAAGTGGAGTTGAGGTCGAAGATCAGCCATGATCTTATTGAATGGCAAAGCAGGCTCGAAGGGCCGTATGGCCTACTCCTGCTCCTAATTCTTATGTTCTTATATCAAGAAACAGCTGAGTGCATTGGATACAGCAAAGGCAATGGGCCCCGGCAACATCCGGCTGTAGTGCTGAAGACTTGTGCTCCAGAACTAGCCGTGCCTCTAGCCAAGCTGTTTCAGTACAGCTGCAACACTCGCATCTACCCGACAAAGTGGAAAATTGCCCAAGTATATTCTGTCCACAAAAAAACAGGACAAATCCAATCTAGCCAATTACCACCCCATCAGTCTACTCAATCATCAGCAAAGTGATGGAAGGGGTCGTCGACAGTGCTATCAAGTGGCATTTAATCACCAATAACCTGCTCATCGATGCTCAGTTTGGGGTCCACCAGGACCACTCGATGTCAGACCTCACTACAGCCTTGGTCCAAACATGGACAAAAGAGCTGAATTCCAGAGGTGAGGTGAGAGTGAGTGCCCTTGACATCAAGGCAGTATTTGATCGAGTGTGGCATCAAGGAGCCCTAGTAAAACTGAATTCATTGGGAATCAGGGGGAAAACTATCCATTGACTGGAGTCATACCTAGCACAAAGGTATGTTGTGGTTATTGGAGGCCAATCATCACAGCCCCAGGATAACGCTGCAGGAATTCTTCAAGGCAGTGTCCAGGCCCAACCATCTTCAGCTGCTTCATCAATGACCTTCCCTCCAACATAAGGTCAGAAGTGGGGATGTTCGCTGCTGATTGCATAGTGTTTAATTCCATTCGCAACTCCTCAGATAATGAAGCAGTCCATGCCTGCATGCAGCAAGACCTGAACAACATTCAGGCTTGGTCTGACAAGTGGTAAATAACATTTGCGCCACACAAAGTGCCCAGCATTGACCATCTCCAACAAGAGAGAATCTACCCACCTCCCCATGACATTCAACAGTATTACCATTGTCTAATCCTCCACCAACAACATGCTGGGGATCACTGTTGACCAAAAACTTAACTGGACCAGCCATATAAATACTGTGGCTACGAGAGCAGGCCAGAGGCTGGGTATTCTGCGGCAAGTGACTCACCTCCTGACTCCCCAAATCCGTTCCACCATCTACAAGGCACAAGTCAGGGGTGTGATGGAATACTCTCCACTTGCCTGGATGAGTGCAGCTCCAACAACATGCGAGAAGCTCGACACCATCCAGGACAAAGCAGCTCGCTTGATTGGCATCCCATCCACCACCTTAAACATTCAATCCCTCCACCACAGGCACACCATGGCTGCAGTGTGTACCATCTACAAGATGCATTCATTCCTAGTGGGTTAAGGGTATGTTTTACTGGCACTGCTACCTTCAGTTTAGTTGCAGAGCATTAAATTATATTGTCAAATGCTCTGTGACTAAAATCGATAACCTGATCAGTGAAAAATGGTTCAGTTGCCATTTGACAAAAATACCCTAAATATAGAAGGTAAAGGCATTTCAGTGCTTTGGGATCTGTCAGTTTCCAGTGATGGAAAGCTCTGAGACACTGCTACATTAGTCCTTGCTATTATATTGCAATGTGACTGTAATAAAGCTTCAAGGCTTAATTCATTCCATTGAGATTTGTCTAAAAGCTTGATTTTGAAGCTGTATTACAGCCCACTTTCACATCTTGCAGCCCTGGCCCCTCACTTCTGGACTTGATCATACTTCCTCCCAGCCATAATTTTACTTTTCATTACTGCCATTTTTCACTTCCTCCAGCTCCAACAATCTGGTTTCTCCTGATCCTTATTTTACTTTCCCAAGTAATGATTTTTATGGTGCAGATTTACTGCTGCTTTTGTTTCATATCAGCTTCGTAATGGTGAAAAAGTGACAGTGTAACTCCAGTGCGGTGTCTAACATAGTTTAAAAATGCCCGGTTGGAGAGAAGCCATGGACCTCCTGGGGATTTATAAACTTACCAAGAGATATTTTAAATGTTCTTGAGAATGCTGATATTCCTGTTCTTGCTCTCATTACATCTAAAATTTGATGGCTGGGAGCAGAGCTTTGCATGTGCATTTAAGTATTTAAGCTCTCTTCTGGTCTTGAGAGATTGATCAGTAGCCAGGCACCATAAATCACATGCTGCCGAGCTGTAATTGATTCGGTAGCTACCAGTCACAGCTTGCATCTCCTGCAACTACAATTTTGATCCAAAATGGAAGTCAAAGTTTCAAGTGATTTTTGTCTGCAATGGTTGAAGTTTTGAAGGCCTAATCCACAACTACGTTATTTACTACATAAGTTCCTTCATGCTTTATTTGTAAATAATCTAGTTGTCTCTTTGTGATGGACAGAAAATTGTAGCTCATACATCAGTGAAATATATGTCTTCAGTTATTCCTCTTTCCCCCTCTCATCCACTGATCATTGGAAACTTGTAATCTGAGCCTAAAAATTCCCATGGAAACCTCCTGATGGCAGATCTGGGATAGAATGAAACCTCCACTTGCTCCTTGGATGTGCCCCAACTATTCCAAATACTGAGGTCAGGGGCATTAGCATATTTTTGGTGGATATCTCTATAATTTGTGTAAAATACTTGAAGGAAAAAAAATTGCTGGGATATGGGGAAAGGGCAGGGGAGTGGGACTAACTGGATTGTTCTTCGAAAGAGTCGGCGCAGACTCGATGGACCCAATGGCCTCCTGCTGTGCTGCACTATTCTATGATTTTAATTGGGGCAGCAGTCGGGAAGGGATATGGGTGCAACACTTTTTCAGAGCTGAAGTAGGGCTTCTGTGCTGACTGAAGATCTTTTAAAAAAAAATCTTTCTGAAGCCATTTGAATTTGCCAAAGGGAAAACCGCCTCTGCTAATATTTGTGGCCCCACTTTCACCAGGAGCTGGTCCTGATGAGCAAGTACTCCTGCTTCATGAAGAAGGGGCAAATGAGGTGAAACTAGCAAAAATTCTGATGGAAAATGTCATGCCACCAGTCCTGCCTCTGTGATGTCTGTACAGAAGGGGGTGAACTCGAGAAGTGGCTGTTCTTGCTTCCAATGGAATTTTAAAATATAAAAAGAAAGGAATGGAGGCCTGGCATAACCAAATCCCAGTCCAATTTCCTCCCCCCTCCTGCTTAAACTTCATGGAGTACATTTGTCGCCCATGTTTCCTTCCTATTTGCAATAGTTTACACAGAAGACAGATAAAGACCAGCTGTTCCATCAGGCCTGACTTGTGCTGTCATGGTGTAACTTCTGCACACCATCGCTTCTATCTAACCCACCCATTAGCCACATAATCTCCTAGGATAGGCAAAATAACAGAAAAAACTCTGGGAAATTCCTCTCCGCCGCCAAAAGCAATAAAATAAATTCCAGGAGACCTAGGTGACTGGGAGATAAATTCCTCAATACTCACCTACCTATTATATGCAGTTACGTTTACCATACTCGGGAACCAGCGTTTTCAACGATTGCAGTGAGTCCACATTTACTCCACATGCTGGTAATTCTACCTAGAGGTCGCGGAATCACCGAAAAAGAAGTACCACCTAACATTTAACTTATTTCTATGCTCATATAACATACACATGTTTCTTGGCCCCCTCTAACCTATCTAGCTTCAATGGCCTATCCACATGGACTAAGGCTAATTTTTCACTATTTTAAAGAAATCTCCTCAAAGTCAATATGGTTTTCTAGAGTAAAAAATACCAGCTCTATACGCCTATTGTGTGAATTTAGTGATTTGAAACTGGGTATCAATCTAGTGGCCTTCCTCTGAACCTTTTCCAGGACCTCTATCACCCAATATATGAGAATAAAAAAAGTGCAACCAGTATACCACGTGAGGCCTGTCGAAGGCTTTGTACAGAGACAGAATAATATTTCTTATTCGTATTTAACTGTCATAGCACCCTTATTTACTTTTGTTTCCCACCCATCAGCCAATTTCTTATCCATTCCCAAGATTTAACCTGAATCCCCACAGCTTTGAATTGAATTAGCAGCCTTTCACATGGAACTATGTCAGATGTCAGAAGTCTAGGTACATCACATCTTTGGGATTTCTACAGTCCACTCAGGTTGTCAATTCCTCAACAAAGTCTAGGTGATTTGTCAGACTGGACCTTTCCCTTCTGAACTTACTAGATTATTTTAATACAGATAATCCTCAGTTTTGCTCCTCATAATTGTTTCCATTATTTTACATGAAACTGAAGTAAGGGCTAGTGGATCTGTTGTTGCCTTCAAACAATCAGATTCCAGGATGATGTTACCAGAGATGAGCCAAGTTTTAGGACCATGTCTGTAATATGATTTCTGATTGTTCAAGAAAGCACCAATCACATTTTACTAAAATTACATTCTGATTCAACATCCATGATAATTTCCCATTCACCCCTTCCTTTGTTAATCCTCTAACTGACTCTGCTCCCTGTCTCCAAGGCTTTCTTCCAGTTCTGGAATTCACTGGCTGTCACCTATCAGGCCTGGACTTCAGCCCCACTGTGGAAGAAAGTAGAGGTATAATAGATGGGAGAGGATGAAGAAGTACAGGTCCCCCATATCAGTAAAGGCTTAAAACCCTATTACTGCTATCACCACAAAAATTATAACAGTTAACCTTTTTTTTCACAAAATCTCTTCGTCTTCTCAACCTCTCGCAGTTTTTAACATAGTTGACCATGCTATCCTCCTCCAACGCCTCTTCTCTGTCGTCCAGCTGAGTGGGACAGCCCTCACATAGTTCCACTATCCAACTGTAGCCAGACAATCTCCTGCAGTGGCTTCTGGAGTCCCCCAAAGATCTGTCCTTGGCTGTCTTCTATGCCTCCTCTACATGCTGTGGCTCGGCGACACCTTCCAAAGACTTGATGGTAGGCTTGGCATGTATCTTGATGACACCCAGCTCTACCTCACCATTATCTCTCAATCCATCCACTGCCCCTGTGTTGTCAGCCTGCTTGTCCAACATCCAGTCCTGAATGAGCTGCAATTTCCTCGAATTAAACATTGGGAAGACCAAAGCCATCGTCTTCGGCTCTCCCACCCAATCTCCGTTCCCTCGCCACCGATTTCATCCACCTCCACGGCCACTGTCTAAAGCTGAACCAGACTGTTCGCAACCTTGAAGCCCTATTTGACCAGAATGAGTTTCCAACACCATATCATCTCCATTGCAAAGACTGCCTATTTCCACCTCCATAACTGATTAATATGACTTGTTTAGACTGCTTGTTTTTGGAGTAGGGGACAAAACTGATTACATAATTCACTCATGTTTTAATCAACTGAGATTTTGCGTTCCATCATAGAACCAATACAACTATCATCTGATCTAGTCCTTGCTTAATAACCAATGAAATAATGTGATTCTTTTTCTATGAATTTTTTAAATTCGTTCATAGGATGTGGGCGTCGCTGGCAAGGCCAGCATTTATTGCCCATCCCGAAATGCCCTTAAAATGGGCATTCAGAATTTTCTATGAATGCGTTACTCATTCTGATTTTAAGAAAAATAAGTATCATAAAATAAACAAAACTACACATACAAGGCTCTGAAAGCTGTGTAAAGTTAAATGATGGCTGTCATGCATCATCCAAACAATTATTGTAGCAGTTGTGTCTGATTGTTACAACAACCTCTGGGAACAACCATGCTGAGGTGAAAAATACAGTTTTGTTGTGCATTATTGAACAATTAAGTTAGTACGGATGCTTCATGATTGCTTTGCATTTTTATTTAAATTGGCAGCACAAGGAGTTGCAACTGCAAGAAATCCAATGGGTAATGGCAGATTTATATGGGCAGTAAGTTCACCGCAGATTTGTCACTCTTCATTAGGAATTGCTTGCTTGTATTGTTGGCAGTCAGCATTAAAGGTCTTCTAACGAGAGAGCTTGAGTGGTTGCATGACATTCTGAATAAGGTTATCAACATGAATAATTGTCTAAATTCATGTTTCAGCAGTGGTATCACTCATTTGCCATTTAAGGTGTAGCAGAAAATTCCAAATGAGGCAATGAGCTGTCAGATCTTCATGCAGAATGTCAATGAAAAATAGCAATATGACATTCTATTCCCAATTATCTACCTTTGAATGGAGCTCAGCAGAAACCTTGAGTGTTAGGAGATGGAATGCTTCCATGTTGGAGAAATCCTTTGTGTTGGTGAGCAAGAAATCCAGTTGTTTCTGTGATTAACTGGCGCTGAAGATTTTCACCCACTTTAATTCTCAGAATCTGCATTCATTTTACATTTCCTGCCAGCTGATTGAGAACCTCTGCTTTTCATCCTTTGCCTGCGGAGTATCCAGAAGGTTCTATTCTTTGGAAAAATGTATTGTGGCACTTTAGAGGCGCACTCAATGGTGTGGAAAATCTGTTGTCGACACTCTGTACTCAACATCATGAAAGGGGCTGTTGAATTTACTCTCAATGCCTAAACACTGCCCGAAAGTCAATCAAAATGGGCTTTGTATCTTTCAGTCCTTCAGTGAAAGTGCTGTATTTGTAATGACGTGGATGAGATGAGCTGGGCATGTTGCTTAGAGGCGATCTGGCTTGACATTGAGTTTTATTCCTCATGCATATTTGATCATGTAGAAAGCTAAGGTTTTACTGAACATTGCTACTTGTTCCCACTTTAGACCATGCTGTAATGTCGTCAATGCAACTGCTCACTGACTTTCTGTTGGCAGATGAGAGGAATGTAATTTATGAATAAATCAGAACTGGCCTACTTGCTGCACCATCAGAGAAGGAAAGCGGGATTAGCAAGAGCAGCACAATCCAAAGCATTCTGAGAATTATTGAACACAATACATGACATGATGTTGCTTTTGGTGTGATTAGTTAGCTAACATACTGTTATTTTCACCTAGCTGTTGGATTGTCTCCATTAGAAAGATTTTTTGCTGCAGAGCAGTGCTTGTGTACAAAGACATCATTGAGCATTTAACCTAGATACAAAAATTGTCCGGCAAAGTGCACTATATCCAGTTGGCTATATTTTCTTTGTGTTACTTTTCCAATCAGAGCAAACATGCATATGGCCTGCATATTGTCAATCACTAAAAGTTGAAATCTTTAAGCGAAAGCACTTTGGGGGCGAAATTCGGTTACGCCCTGTTTGGGGGCGGTAACTGAATTATCGCTGGAGATTTAGCGCCTGGCGCGGAAGTACCGCTCCAGTCATGAAATTCGGCTTACTGCCCCGGCGAGGAAGCTGAGCACTATCTTGGGCGCTCCACTTCCTCTTGGGGCGGTGTTGGGGACGCAAAGTGTGGTAGAGCCGGAGCGCTACGCGGCCGCTCCACGTAGCGCTGACGCATTTCAGCGCCCCATCCCTTCCGTTAAAGGGGAGGGATGCTGCGAGCTCTACAGGGCCTCCGATGGCCCACACTAGCCCACCAGGGCGGCATGGTGCCGTGGCTGCAGCCCAGTACTGAGACGCGGTGCCAGGCTGCACAATGGCGGCCACAGAACACGCCAAGGGCCGCCACGGAGGGCCGACCTTGGGGGTTGGCCAAAAAAAATAAAATGATGGAGCGGGTTGCGGCCGCACCTCCCTTGAATTAGTGCCCGCGCGAGTGGAGGTCAGCCCGGCTCATGACCCGCGGCAGCCTCGCGTGTGCAGCCAAATTTCTGCTGCAGGGCGGTAAGGGGTCGCGGTGCACAGTGATGACGTCATCGCCGGCGGCATACGATCCAGGGTGCTATTGACTAGTACCCCGCCGAATTTCTCAGGAGGCGCTTGCCCCTGCCCGGGTGATAAGCCCTTTGCGCCCCGTTAGCGCCCCCCCCCCCCCCCCGGAGGCGCTAATGGCAGGCACAAAGGAGCCGAATTTTGCGGCCTTTGTTCCTTCCACCAGTGTCTGGTATTAATCTCCATAATAATATCAAAAGCTGTTATGAATCTAATAGTTTTTAATTACAATATTAGAAAATATATAGTTCCTCCAACCACTTTAGCATTGTACAACCAGGCAGCTAGTGTAACGTTCTTATTTGGTCTACTTATTTGGATAATATTCGGCATCTGTATCAGCAGTTAAGCTGTTGCTGTACCCTGGCATCCACGCTGTTTGTTTGCTGGTTTCAGGTGCATGCTCAGGTCGAAGCAATCTTGAGATACGTCCCCATCAGATGTGAATGGCAGTAGGGACCGAAGGGAAGCAAATCTACATTCAAAAACAATAAATCTCCAGAGATAGATGGTATTTATCCTAGAATGCTAACGGGGAGTGGGGAGAAGATTTGCGAGGCGCTAAATATCATTGAGAGTGTCAGGGAAACTAGGAAGGTACAAATAGATTGCAAACAGGCTAATGTGATAGTGGTGGGTAAAGTTTTAGAAACAATAATCAAGAAAAAAATTAACGGGCAGTTGGAGAGGTTTAAGCTAATTAAGGAGAGCCAACACGGATTTGTAAAAGGCAGATCGTGTTTGACTAATCTAATTGAATTTTTTGATGAAGTAACGGAGGATTGATGAAGGGAATGCAATGGATGTTGTCTACATGGATTTTAGGAAGGCGTTTGACAAAGTACCACATGGAAGGCTGGTTAACAAAATTGAGACTCATGGAATAGGTGGGTCAGTGGCAGCTTGGATAAGGACAGAAAACAGTGAGTTATGGTAAATGGTTGTTTCTTTTTTAGACTGGAGGATGGTAGACAGTGGTGTTCTCCAAGGGTCAGTGCTGGGACCACTGCTTTTTTTGATATATATAAATGACCTGGATATTGGAATACAGAGTAGAATTTCTAAATTTGCTGATGACACCAAACTTGGTGATGATACCAATCGACTGCCATAGGACCTAAAAAGGCTAGCAGAATGGGCAGACAAGTGGCAGATGGAATTTAATACAGATAGAGAAGTGTGAGGTGATGCATTTTGGCAGAAGGAACGGCGAGAGGCAGTATACACTTAATGGCACTGTTTTAAAGAGTGTGCAGGGACAGAGGGACCTGGGAGTTAATGTGCATAGGTCCCTGCAGATGGCAGGATATATTGAGAGAGTGGTTAACAAAGCATATGGGATCTTGGGCTTCATAAATAAAGGTATTGAGTACAAAAGTAGAGAAGTTATGCTGAACCTTTATAAAGCGCTGGTTAGGCCACAACTGGAGTATTACTTACAGTTCTGGTCACCACACTTTAGGAAGGATGTGAAAGCCCTTGAGAGGGTGCAGAGGAGATTTACCGGAATGGTTCTGGGGATGGGGGATCTTAGCTACAAGGACAGGTTGGAGAAGCTGGATTTGTTTTCATTAGAGCAAAGGAGGTTGAGGGGTGATTTGAGGTGTACAAGATTATGATGGGTTTGGATAGGCTAGACGGGGAAAGGCTGTTCCCACTAGTTTTTTTTATTCGCTTATAGGATCTGGGCGTCGCTGGCAAGGCCAGCATTTATTGTCCATCCCTAGTTGCCCTTGAGAAGGTGGTGGTGAGCCGCCTTCTTGAACCGCTGCAGCCCGTGTGGTGTTTAGGTAGGGAGTTCCAGGATTTTGACCCAGTGATGATGAAGGATTGGCGATATATGTCTAAGTCAGGATGATATGTGACTTGGAGGTGGTGGCGTTCCCATGCGCCTGCTGCCCTTGTCCTTCTAGGTGGTAGAGGTCGTGGCTTTGGGAGGTGCTGCCGAAGAAGCCTTGGCGATTTGCTGCAGTGCATTTTGTAGATGGTACACTGCAGCCACGGTACGCCGGTGGTGGAGGGAGTGAATGTTTAAGGTGGTAGATGAGGTGCCAATCAAACGGGCTGCTTTGTCCTGGATGTTGTCGAGCTTTTTGAGTGTTGTTGGAGCTTCACTTATCCAGGCAAGTGGAGAGTATTCCATCACACTCCTTACTTGTGCCTTGTAGATGGTGGAAAGGCTTTGGGGAGTCAGGAGGTGAGACACTCGCCGCAGAATACCTAGCCTCTGACCTCTTGTTGCCACCGTATTTATGTGGCTGGTCCAGTTAAGTTTCTGGTCAGTGGTGACCCCCAGGATGTTGATGGTGGGGGATTTGGTGATGGTAATGCCATTGAATGTCATGGGGAGGTGGTTAGACTCTCGCTTGTTGGAGATAGTCATTGCCCGGCACTTCTGTGGCGCAAATGTTACCTGCCACTTATCAGCCCAAGCCTGAACGTCGTCCTAGGTCTTGTTGCATGCGGGCATGGACTGCTTCATTATCTGAGGAGTTGTGAATGGCGCGGAACATTGCAGTCATCAGCGAACATCCCCATTTCTGACCTTATGTTGGAGGGAAGGTCATTGATGAAGCAGCTGAAGATGGTTGGGCCTAGGACACTGTCCTGAGGAACTCCTGCAGCGATGTCCTGGGGCTGTGATGATTGACCTTCAATCACCACAACCATCTTCCTTTGTGCTCGGTATGACTCCAGCCAGTGAAGCGTTTTCCCCCTGATTCCCATTGACTTCAGTTTTACTAGGGCTCCTTCATGCCACACTCGGTCAAATGCTGCCTTGATGTCAAGGGCAGTCGCTCTCACCTCACCTCTGGAATTCCGCTCCCTAGTCCATGTTTGGACCAAGGCTGTAATGAGGTCGGGAGCCCAGTGGTCTTGGCGGAACCCAAACTGGCATCAGTGAGAAGGTTATTGGTGAGTAAGTGCAGCTTGATAGCACTGTGAATGACACCTTCCATCACTTTGCTGATGATTGAGAGTAGATTGATGGGACGGTAATTGACCGGGTTGGATTTGTCCTGCTTTTTGTGGACAGGACATACCTGGGCAGTTTTCCACATTGTTGGATAGATGCCAGTGTTGTAGCTGTACTGGAACAGCTTGCCTAGAGGCGCGGCTAGTTCTGGAGCACAATTTTTCAGTACGATAGCCGGGATGTTGTTGGGGCCCATAGCCTTTGCTATATCCAGTGCGCTCAGCCGTTTCTTAATATCACGTGGAGTGAATCGAATTGGCTGAAGACTGGTTTCTGTGATGGTAGGGACCTCGGGACTAGGCCGATATGGATCATCCACTTGGCACTTCTGGCTGAAGATGGTAGCAAACGCTTCAGCCTTGTCTTTTGCACTCACGTGCTGGGCTCTGCCATCATTGAGGATATGGATATTCATGGAGCCTCCTCCTCCTGTTAGTTGTTTAATGGTCCACCACCATTCACGACTGGATGTGGCAGGACTGCAGAGCTTTGATCTGATCCGTTGATTGTGGGATCGCTTAGCCCTGTCTATAGCATGCTGCTTCCGCTTTTTAGCATGCATGTAGTCCTGTGTTGCAGCTTCCCCAGATTGGCACCTCATTTTTAGGTACGCCTGGTGCTGCTCCTGGCATGCTCTTCTACACTCCTTATTGAACCAGGGTTGGTCCCCTGGCTTGGTGGTAATGGTAGAGTGAGGGATATGCCAGGCCATGAGGTTATAGATTGTGGTGGAATACAATTCTGCTGCTGATCATGGCCCACAACACCTCATGGTACAGTTGATGGTACAAGGACTAGGCGACACAGATTTAAGGTTTTGGGCAAGAGATACAGGGGGGATGTGAGGGAAAAACTTTTTTACGCAGCGAGTGGTGATGACCTGGAATTCGCTGCCGACAGAAGTGGTGGAAGCGGAGATACTCAATGTTTTCAAGGGGAGACTGGATAGGCATTTGAGGGAAATAAACTTGCAGGGCTACGGGGATAGAGCGGGGGAATGGGACTGACTGGATTGCTCTCCCGGAAGCCGGTGCGGACTCGCTGGGCCGAATGGCATCCTTCTGTGCCGTTGTGACTCATTCAAAAAGAGAGAAAATCAGATTCGGGCAACTACAGACCTATTAGTCTTACTTCAGTCCTGTGTAAAATAATGGAATCGATTTATCGAGTATAAACTTGAAGATTATCTGTACAATAATAACTCAGTTAACAGCAGTCAACCTGGATTCTGAAGGGGAAGATCCTGCCATCCCACCTCCTTGACTTCTTTGAAGAAGTAACATTGAGGAAGCAGAGGAGATTTTCCAAAATGATACCCGGGATGAGGGACTTGAGTTATGGGGAGAGACTAGAGAAGCTGAGATTGTTCTCCTTAGAGCAGAGAAGGATTAGAGGAGATTTAATAGAGGTGCTCAAAAATTTGAGGGGTTTGATAGAGTAAAGGAGAAACTTTCCACTGGCAGATGGGTTGGTAAACTGAGGACACAGATTTAAGATAATTGGCAAAAGAACCAGAGGAGATGAGAAGAATTTTTTTTACGCAACGTGTTATGATCTGGAATGCACTGTCTGAAAGGGTGCTGGAAGCAGATTCAATAGTAACTTTTTTTTATTCGCTTATGGGATCTGGGCATCGCTGGCAAGGCCAGCATTTATTGCCCATCCCTAGTTGCCCTTGAGAAGGTGGTGTTGAGCTGCCTTCTTGAACCGCTGCAGTCCGTGTGGTGAAGGTACTCACACAGTGCGTAGCAGTTAGTTACAACTGAGTGACTTGATAGGCCATTTCAGAGGGCAGTTAAGAGTCGACCACATTTCAAAGGGGATGTATACTTAACAGTGACATCATCGGAGCATGACCTGCATAGTTAAAGAGGATCCTGCCGGCTTGGGGTACATGTCCTTGCGACCTGTAATTTAAAGTTGCAGTCGGTCAGATTGGGCAGGAAAGAAGTGCGCACGTCCCCCTCTCCATTTTAACTGACCCCTGTCTGGTTTCCAACAGGCAGGGGAAGTTAAAATTGAGGCCAATTTCCAAAACATTAACCTTCCTTTCTCTTTTCAGATGCTGATCAACCTCTTGTGAATTTCCAGAATTTTCTGGGTTTTTTTTGATTTCTGGTAGTTTTATCTCAATTTCCTATGTTACATTTTTGAGTTTTGGTTCTGACTTAAAATGTATTGCTGCGAGAAAAATATTACTGAAATTATTTATCACAATAAATATTGAAACTTTGGAATGTTCACTCAGAATACTGAATTTGATAATTAGAACCAATCTTTGATACCTACAGTGGTGTGTGCCCAAGGTCTGCAAGCCAAGGATAAAACGGGTTCCAGTGATCCTTATGTCACAGTTCAAGTTGGGAAGACTAAAAAACGTACCAAAACCATCTACGGGAACCTTAACCCGATCTGGGAGGAGAACTTTAACTTGTAAGTTGCTTTGAATTTCAAATAGGCATTTTACTTTCTTATTTGTTGCAATATATGCAAGTTTACTATCCAAAACAGATGGGCTTCTTCCTCCAGACACTTTTAGCAGACCATAGAAGTTGACACTGGTGCATGAAAACACAAGATTTTGAAATGTCGTTGCCACCTAACTTGATGAACACATCTCCTATCACTCTGTTCAAATCCCTTCATTCTAGTTTCTAGACTGCCCTGGTCAAAGTTACCAACGACCTTCAGTGTAACTATGACCCGTGGTACATTATTTCTTGTCCTCTTTGATCTCTCTTCAGTATTCAATGGGCTTGACCACACCATTCGTCCTCCAGAATATCTCCACTTTAGTTCACCTCTGGTACTTCCCTCACATGATTCCATTCCTACCAGTCTTACCAGATCAACCGATCTGCAATAATTTGCTCTTGACCCCCTTCTATTTCTATATGCTGCCCCTCAGTGATGGTATTCATATGCACGGGAATTATACGAATGCTGATAATCTCTCCTCCACAACCACTCTAGCTTCCATGACTTTGGCTGTGGTGTATGATTGCCTGAAGTTGGAGACCAACCCAAACTTTTTGCAGCTCACAGTTAGCAAGATCAAAGCCCGCTGCCAGAAGTTTCTGACCCTAATCCCCAATTCCATCTTCATTCCCGATACCTGTAGAAGCTCAACTTGGTGCACAACCTCAGTGTCCTGCTGGACCTGGAGCTTCAAACCACGCGTCCAGTACATTACCAAGACCGCGATTTCCACCTCTGGAAATATTGCCCATTTCCGTCCCCATCACTGAAACCCTTATTTCAGGCCTTTGTCACCTCCAGACTCTACTTGTCCATTGCCCCCCTTGCCAGCCTCCCAACTTCCCTCCTACATAAATTCCAACCCATCCTGAATTCTGCCACACACATACTATCGCATACAAATTTCTGCTCAAATATTATCGCTATCCTGCTTATCTTTAATGGCTCAACATCTCTGCATATCGGTCTCGAAATCCTCATCTATTAATCCTTTAATGACCTTTCTCCTGTACAGTTACAACCTGTTTCAGCACTGCATCCCAGCTTTCATCCTCCACTCTCTCAAATCCTGTCTCTCTTTCTCCATTTATATGGCATAGTAAAACATCCCAAAATGCTTCACAGGAGTGAAAACAGACCAAATTTTACACCGAGCCAAAGGAAATATTAGGGCGGATAACTAAAAGGTCAAAGAGGTAGGTACTAAGGAGCATTTTAAAGAAGGAGAGAGAGGCAGAGAAGTTTAGGGAGGGAATTTCAGGGCTTAGGGCCAAGTTGTCTGACTGCACAGTCGGTTGTGGAGCTGTAGGAGGTTAGGGAGGGGCGAGACCATGGAGGGATTTGAACACGAAGATGAGAATTTTAAAATCGAGGTGCTGGTGGACGGACGGGAGCCAATGTAGGTCAATGAGCACGAGTAATGGGTGAATGGCACTTGGTATGAGTTAGGATACGAGCAGCAGAGTTTTGGATGAGCTCAAGTTTATGGAGGGTAGAAGATGGGAGGCTGGCCAGGAGAGCATTGGAACGAATTATAACAAAATCTTGTGGAAAAAATGTCTCTTATTTAGTAATTTATTCTAAAAATGTAATGCAAAATAATTTCATTTATAGTGCATTAACAACTAGTAGACATCTATTTGAAATGAGTTTGAAATTAGCTTTTCTTAGTGAACATTTTGCATCTATCATCGGATCTCAGGTGGTCCGTTGAAAACACAGCAGTGAAGAAAAGGCATTTCTCACAAGAAAAGAGGCAAATAGGAAGTTAATCCAAACCAAGCTGCTTGCTTATAAAGTTCAATCACAGAGCATTATTAACTGAGGGCTGACAGCAGATCATCTGTCTGCTCTTTCTCAGTGGGACAATAGTGCATGCTTCAGCAAAATCTAAAAGGAAAAATAAGTGAAGCAGTAACCTTTCCTTTCAGTGGGATGTTTGTTTTTAGACCATATTTATACTTTGTAATACAGTCCACTAACCGCCTGCCTTCCAATCCCATGTGACCCTCTGCAGACCTGCTTCATGTGTTTCATCGACTCAGTCAAATCTTGGTGCCATTGTAATTCCTGCTCTCGGGGTTGGATGTTCCCTGCGGAGGCGCGATGGCAGCGGGAGAGCTGGTTGGCAGGTTCCGGTCCCGCTCCCGTCTGCAGCCGCTCTCTGAAAATGATTTTCCGTAGCTTGGCCTTGTTAAGCCCGCCCTGCGGGGTTCCTGGCCAATTAACAGGAAGCGGGTCTGATGATGTCATTTGATGCGTCATCAGCTGGTTTCCTTAAAGGGACCATGGCCACATTGATTTTGACAGTTGTGCTGTCCGTGTTCTGCAGCATTGAGGTGCTGCAAACACTGATGAGCACTGCAGAGGTGCATGGCTGCACCCAGGCTCACGCATGACTCCCTCCATATGCTTCTGGAGGGAGTCACAGTACGCAGGGAGATTCTATTCCCTTCCCATGGGTGGAAGAGACCTCCTCAGGAGATCAACGCAGTCTGGTTGCACATTGCACAGGAGGACACAAGCAGGGATGTCGTCAGGAGTCCCTGGCTGCAGTGGCGCAAACCTTTCAATGATCTCTGTAGATCACAAAACGTTACTGCAAAGCCACACTCAAACTTACCCTAATACGATAGCAAAATACTGCGGATGACGAAAGGTCTTTGACCTGAAACGTTAACTCTTTTTCTTTCTCCAAGGATGCTGCCTGGCCTGCTGAGTTTTTCCAGCGTTTTCTGTTATTTCTCAAACTCACCCTGCTGTGCCACTCATCACATCCCCATCACTCTGCCTTCCCTACCCTACTCCTATACATCCTTACTCACACCAACTTACCTTGCACCGCCACCCATCCCTCTCTATCTGCATTATCACTTCTCCATCTCACGAGCCACCCCTCACACTCGCCCTCATCCTGCTGCAAGCATACCAACTAACAACACACAGGGGTAGGCACTTGAGTGGTTTAGCCAATGTTCATGTGAAGTTTCTGTTAATGTGTTGTCAAACATTAAAATCTATATTTTCAACATTTCTCTGCGCACCTTGAGAAGTGTCTTAGTGAGTTCCAGTGAATGTTGAGACATGACTCTTCCCCCCCCCCCCCCCCCCCCCCACCCCCACCCCTTGCTATGGACATTATAGGGATGCTTTATGGTGCAAGTGTGGGATGGTGTCAACCTGGCGCATCATGTGGCAGCCAGGGTGTACAGCATCAAGTGAAGTAAATCTGGCCATGGCGATGCCATTGCTAGCCACCCGGGCAGCAATGTTGTCAGGTGCTGATGCCCTGTGTCCTGTGCAGCATCAGGTGATGGCGGAGAATGTTGGTGTGGGG
This sequence comes from Squalus acanthias, assembly GCA_030390025.1. Classification (NCBI taxonomy): domain Eukaryota; kingdom Metazoa; phylum Chordata; class Chondrichthyes; order Squaliformes; family Squalidae; genus Squalus; species Squalus acanthias. Next base: position 20,870,936 of record CM059443.1, read on the forward strand.
GTTGATCGTGGAAGGAATCAGGGGACCAAGGTGTGATTTTTTTTTTTTCCAAGGGCACTGATGTTGCTGGAATAGATGGCAGCTGCAGTTGAGATGACAGAAGTGATCTGTCAATGGTGAGAGAGGTTGTTCCAATGAGGTGCCACTGGATATAGGGTTTGTTCTAAACACTTGCAAGCTACAGAAAGCTCTATATGTCTTACAAATGCAGTAACCAACAGTTTCTGAGCTCTGAAAACTGAACAACTGCAACATGGTATCCTTTATACCACTTTTGCAGCTGTCAGGTTATCAGATAAATCAAAGCAGACTGAACTCACGCCAGGGTGAGCTGGCGTGTTCCCCGAGCAGCGGGTAACCCATGGGGAGCACGTAAAATTACAAGGTAGGCTCAAAATAGCATTAAATTGGCTGTTAACAAGCCATTTAATGATCTCAATCGTCTCCCCCGCCGCTTGGTGTCGGGTCAGTTCTGCACAGACAGACCCAACGCCTGGGAGACTCGCGTGAAGGCGGGTTGACTGCAGGTTTCCTACCCACTGTCAATCTTTGCTATTTTGACAGCGGACCCGCCTCCGAACCCGCCCTCCGAGCGCTGGCAAAATCCAGCCCTCAGTGTCTGAATGCAAAAACAAAACAAATTGGAAACTGAACTTGTTGATTCAGAAAATAACAGTTGTTTTATTTCAGTGAATGTCACAATTCATCTGATCGAATAAAAGTACGAGTGTGGGATGAAGATGATGACATCAAATCACGGGTAAAACAAAGGTTTAAGAGGGAATCTGATGACTTTTTGGGACAGACCATCATTGAAGTTCGAACTCTAAGTGGAGAAATGGACGTCTGGTATAATCTAGGTTGGTACCAATGTTTAGCTTTCCCGTGTTAGATATTTGTTCTGTATTGCCTCTAGACATCTCTAAATGGATAATAATTTGCATACAGTAATGCTACAATAATGACACAGCAGTCGCATCTCCAGCACTGAGTATTTTTCCATGTTATAACATTTACTTATCCACTTTTATGGAAATATTATAGCAGTGCTATAATATAGCATTCTCAAAATTAAACCATACTCAGCTTCTGTTTAAAGCTGTTTTCAGAGCTTTGGCATTTCATTAAAAAATATATATGATTTCTGTTGCTTTTTCCTTCCAAGAGTTTAAGCTGAAACACCGAGGCTAATAAATGACAAATGTTTAACAAGTTTTATATAGGAATGTACAGGACCAGAAAAGACAGCCACAGTCAATCGGGCTTTTCCCAAAATTTAGAAAACATTATTTGCCATTCCCTCTTATACCACACTTTGCTCCCGTCGCCAAATACCCATCCACTCCTCCTTCAATTTACGGACACAATCCCCCTCTACTGTCTTCCGTGGGTAGTCCATTCCACACATTCACCACCTTCTGTGTAAAGTGATTAAATCTAAACTGTTTTCAGGTCAAGTATAAATTTAGTGCTGCTGTAATAAAGTTACACTCAGAAGTTTATGTTTGTTACCATTATGTTGCACTCATTTTTCATTTCAATTCAGTATGAACTGCCTTGTAAACTTTTTATTTGTGCTTTTCTTAACGCTGTGAATGCTTAATTCAAAATGAATCCCTGCTTTCTATCATACAACACGAAAAGCATTATTTTCTTTAGCTGTGCAATGCTAAATATAATGAAGAAGAATTAATCACATCATGTGCAAAACTGTAGCATGTTTAGGGTGGGTGAGGCAGCAGACTGGTGAACTTGTGTTCAAAGGCCATTAAAATATAGAATCATGGCGACCAGAATTCTAACAGCACCAATCCACCAAGGTGTTGAGACTTGAATGCAAATGTAGTGAAAGACACAGACTCCATCCAAAATCCCAGGGACAGGATCGCTAACAGAGAGTGAGCGTTCTACTGAAGCCTTACAAAGACTTAATGGCAGAGTCCCTGGGATAGCCTGGAGCATCATCCGGATGTGGCCCCTTAATGTAGGGGAGTGTGGGTGGAAGTCTTGCAAATGGTCCTCTTCACGGAAATTTACTTTGCATTTTATATGGGGCGGAATCTCAGAGGAATAGGAAATATATAGGAGCTTAGTAGCAGGAATACGCCATTCAGTCCCTCGAGCCTGTTCTGTCATTCAAACAGATTATAGTTGATCTGTACTTCAACTCCAATTACTCACCTTTGATCCATATCCCTTGATGTCCTTACCTAAAAAGAAACCTATTGGTCTCAGTCAAATTTCAATTGACACAACCTATTGGGAGAGAATTCCAGATTTCTGCTACCCATTATGTGAAAAAGTGCTGCTTGATTTCATTGGCCTAGCTCTAATTTTAAGCTTAGGTCCTCTTGTTCTGGATTCCCCCATCAGAAGTTTCTCTGTATCTACCCTATGGAATCCCTTTATCACTTTTATCAATTAGATCGCCCTGCAAACATTTAAACTCAATAGAAGCCTCATAATTGAACTCTAAGTCCTGGAAAAATTCTGGTGATTCTGTAGTGCAGCCTGTCTAAGGCCAGTATATCCTGCCTGAGGTGCAGTACCCAAAACTGAACTCCAGATGAGATCTGACTAAGGCTCTGTCCAACTGAAGAATGTACCTATGCACTAGCTTTTAGTGATTTGTGCCCAAATTCCATTCCTTCTCTGCCCTGGCACCCAATTGGAATTTTGGGACAAGGAAGTGTTGCAGCACAGAAAAAGACAATTTAAACCAATTTTGGTCCACCCACTTTACCCCTTGTGGAAAATCTTTGCTCTGTCCCCATTGATTCTCCACTGTCTTCTGCCAATTTTTCTTTCCAATTCATCTGGGCTAATTCCCTTTTAATCTTGTTGAAATTTGCTTTTTTCCCAGTCAGGTACCTTTATAATTGATTCCCTCCTTTTCATTTTGTATATTGAACCTAATTATGTTATGGTCGCTGTTTCAGATGTTTCCCCTGCATTACCTACTTGTCCCAATTATTTCTTAGAATTAGATCCATCACTGCCTTGTCATTCGTTGGATTAAAAGCATACTGATATAGAAAGTAGTCATGAACACGTTGTAGAAAATTCTTTTGTCACTTAGATTACTTTTACCTCAGTCTATCTTTGGATAATTAAAATCACCCATTATTACACTCTGTTCTAAATTTGGCTGTCATTACTTTACCAAGTACTGTGAAAGTTTCCCACACAATCTTTCCCACTCACCCCCAGAGCAATGTGACGATGGCCATGAAAAAGTGGACACCTCAGACCAGTCTCCACCCCTCCCATTGAATTAGGACAAGATGAGATGGCTAACAATAGGGATATAACAGAGGAACATGAAAACATTGTCCACATATTCTCTATAGAAACTCTTTTTTTAAATGGTGCAGTATGCATTTTGCAGACCTCAGAGTTAAGCTATTAAAAAATATGTTGAATTTTTTTATTTGTTTTCATTTCCTTTTTCAGTTACTGTTTTAGGGTCTGAATATTGGTGTCAAGGCAGTCAAAAGAAAATGCTACAAGACCTGAGATACATTACCATACAGGTTTTTATTTTTTAAAGTGTGTGCCTGTAGTGTACAAGCTTAAAGAGAAATTAAAGATCATATGCTAGTCTGCATTTCATCTACAAAGTTCAACACACAATATCCAACATAAAGTCATCAAAAACATTTTAATCAAGTTTTATTGATGACGACATTGAATTTTAATTAATTTACCTGTTTTAGTAGTCAAGAAAACAGCATCTGTCTTATTAGGACTCTACCAGTAAACAAAAGTGTTTGTTAAACAATCTAAGAACTTGAAGTACAGGAAAGTAAATGCAGTACAGGTACGGTAAATATAAATAGAATTCTAGTCTAAACTAAATGATTAAAATACCATTTATATGCAAATAAAATAAGTACATATCGAATTCAGCGTATCTAGGTGGTGGGGGCGGGGACATAGTGGTCTAGTGTATTTGTGTATTTGCACTTTGTGCTATGTAGGGGTATCATAGAAGTTTTCCAATTGTGAGTTCCTGATTCGCAATAGGCCACTCAGGGGAGGCACTGACCAGCAAGGAGCACTTCTCAATACTGAGAGAGGGAATACTTCGAGAGCAAGTTGTTTAGCACTGTTGTTGCCCATCACCTAGCAGCTGGCAGTGATGTAGTAATAGCTCACCCATCAACCTTTGTGGGAAATGATGTATTCTGTGTCGGAAGCTAAAGAAAGAAATAACCCTTTTTTAGTGTTTTAATAATTTTGTAAAATTAGAATCAATAAACTAGAACACTTGACTGTTTTAACTAAGTAGAATGTGGCAATCACATTTTAATAGCCTTCAAAAGACAGATGAAAGTGAGGTAGATGCACTCGCCTTTCTAAAACAGACTAGTAGATCTGCTGTGGCGTTGCTCACAAGTAGTCTGGGACATGGGCCACGGAGCGGAGCAGTCAAGCAAGGAATGAAATGCAGGGCCAGCCATGTGGAAATTGGAGCAGCATGTAAGGTCCTAGTGAAACTGGGTATGAAGTGGGGTTAATTTTCTGTTACCTGGCAACTGAAAGCAGCAAAGTACAGAGCCTGAGGTGAGCCTGGCTGGATCGGAGAAAAACTCTGGGGTATAAGAAGGAGAAAGGCATAAATGAGGTTGAGCCTAGAAGTGGAAGGATTTGTGTGGCTCAGGTTGGGAAGAGATGGGTGGAGTTTATAAAGGTCAAGTAGAGGCCAGTGAGAAGAAGGATCAATGGTGATCCTTGAATTTGGGACTGTCGCCAGTACTGTAATAAACAAAATTAGTGAGTATCACATCTACACAGCCTCCTTTTTCATCTCATTGGTTGACCATGTTGTCAGTGAAATATGGTTGTACTTTTTTTGCAGAATGATTGGTTGACATCAGCACTCAGGAAAATAAACCAATAGCCATATCGGACACACAAAAAACTATATAAATACATCAATTGATATAGATTCATTTAGTTGATTAATGTAGCATTGGTCATTGTATGATGTTTGCCGATCCCACATTCAATGACATTACAGTCTTCACAGTATCAATGATACTAAGTGCTACTGAAAAATGCTACATTGTAAAAGATTAGCCTATTGACATAAAACCAAATTTGATGTGAATTTTGCTCAAAGTGACGATGGCCCAAAATTTGTGATCGGAGGCTTCCCACGGGCGGATGCCTCCGACCTGTAAAAAATCTACGAATTTACCTGGTGGTCCGGGAGATACGGAGACTTGCGATCCTGGGCCTCTGCGGGTAGAGGCCCACGTATCCCAGGGGTGCAGGCGGTTCACAAACGCCCCTGGGATCACGTGGGCCAGCCCAACCAATAAAAGAAGGGAATCCCCATTCATACTTAAGGGAGCTCCGTACGTATGGAATTATTATTTAAAATTAATTAAACTTCCATTTAATTAAACAAATGTAAATTTTTTGGGGAAAAAATTGTTTTAACGGAGCTAAAAATAAACTTACCTTATTGGACAGGGTTTTTAATGTATAAATGAGTGATAAAATTTTATTTTTCTATTTTTTAAAACTCTTATGCTGTTAAAAGTAGGCCTTACGCCAACTTTTACCAGGCATAAGAATTTCACGGGCATTCAGTGGGCAGAAGTTGGGCAAATAGCGCAACTCTCCGCCCGCGGAGGCCTTTTTCCCGGGGATGCGGTGGATTTGTCAAGAAGATTCATGACAGATCGCAAGTTCCGGGTTTTAGCGCATGCACTTTGCAGGCCTAAACCCGGAACTTGCGCGGCCCCTACGGGCGCGTACACACCTCGTACGTTGTGTAGCAGTCGCAAAATATGGCCCATTAGTGAAAATCTGCTGTCAAGTTATTTAGCAGCTTACATAATAGAGAGGATTCTGGTTATAAAATAATTTCCATGGTTGAGCACATTATTAATTACATTTTCCTGACAATAGAAATCAGTTTTGATGTCTAGTTTGTACTGGGCATAGCATCATTAACAGAAAGTGATGAGTAAGTATCTTCTGGAAGAGAAGGACTTTTCTTGCACATACCATTCGAAGAATCTAAAATAATTCATGTCCATTTCTCTGTCTTAGATTGTTAATATACCACAATGTGACATATTAACAGTCGAAGACAGTAGCCAACTAAATCCTTAATGATGGCACTCTTTCTATGACTCCGTTTGCTCAAACAGATGCTTTAAGTATCGTAAAAAAACAAACATTCTCTAATAAGTTCTCCTCAGCATATATGATCTTTAATTAGGCTGTGGTGCTGCTTAGTGTTCCTGCTGAAACAGAACTACTGTTTATTTTTTAAAGAGTTAGCGCATAATCTTTGATCCATTCAAATGGTAAGAAACTTTGAATTCCTTTTTTTCATTACTTATGCTCATTTTTACCTTCTGTCTATCACAGCTCATAATATGTCCTGAAATCATTTTTGTGTAATATTTAAACATAAAGTACATCATACCACAAAGGCATTATGGTTTGACAAAAGTGACATGTTAACTGACCACTAGTTGGGTCCCGATGGAAATAAGCACGTTATAGCAATTACACTCCAAAGTTTCTCTTGTATTGTTTTTGTTAATCTTTGACAGGAATGTTCTAGAGGGTCTGGAAATAAAAACGGCTAGTTATTACCACACCAATACGCGTGTTTATTCTGGCATAATAAAAAGAAGCACTTATTTATGCTTCAGTTAACTCTCAAAGCTGTGCGTAACCACATTTGTCCATTTTATAATGATATTAACCAGCATAGCATTAACTGCTTTATCCACATATCTTTTGGCGGGGGTTTCGGTTGAGGGGACGAAGGGATTATTTCTAATCTCAATCATGTTAATTTAATGATCATGGCCTCTAGTCCTGTCCAAAGTAAATAATTTCCCCACGTTTACAAATCCACTTTTTAGTATTTTAAAAACCTAGATTATGTCTCCTCTCAAATTTCTTTTCTCTGGTGAAAAAAATTCAATTCACTTAAGTCTCTCTCCATAATTCAGAGCTCTAAATCTTAGCATCATTCTTGCTTTTTGAATTGTTTCCAACGTATCAGGGAGTAGATGATTTGCACTTTGGATATAGGTAGGCTTCTTTCTCTTTGAACTGTTAAAGGAAAATATAAATTTCAAGTAAACTCTTTTGGATTTGGCAATAAACTAGACCAAGAATCAAGTGCTAAACTGTCACATCAGACTCCTTCTTGAAGTTATCAAGGAGCAAACACTTATTAATGCTTATACCAGCTGGTGTTATTGGGAGTATTAAACCCTTTATTAGGTCACTGTAAAAATGTTATTAGATTGTTTCAGCTGTGTCAGCTTCCTTAAAATCACAAAAGTTATTAAAAAAAAGACTTGTGTGAATTTGACAGAGGCAATATATTTGTTAACCCAGTTTCTGTCGAATCAGCTGCCTCTTCCTCTATTTATCTTCCATTTGTTCTCCACTACTGCTTCTGTCTTTTGAGAGAACACATTCGTTATCTCCTGAAATAAGAAGAAACTGAAGCAATACTTTGACAAATGCTAGGATGTTGTTGCAAAAAAAAAATCCCCTGATAAACTGTGAAGAAAAAGATATTCTGTAAAATCGAGCTGCCTGCAGTATTTTTTTAAGCCTTTTTCTAATATCAAAACTTTTACTGAAAGGAAATGTGCTACAGGTGCACTGGAATACACGCTAAGCTCTTTGAGTTAATACAGCACCCGAGTAATGTTTATCCTAACACTTTATTTTATGCGGATCTATTTGTATGTATTATTTAAAACAAAGGTCAATTAAGTGTTCCACAATGTAAGAATGCAGAGTAATTTTTAATCAAAACTATTTAAAAGTTGTAAGGTAAATCATGCCTCCCATGCTGCCAGTGGGGAGCTGCACTCTAGAGGGTCACAGACCAAAGAATCAGGGCTACAGGTGCTGAATTTGCACTGTAATCAATTCTTCAATTTTAATTGATCTTTTTTGTTTCTAGTTATCAAACAAGTGGGTATTTAAGTTATTATTTTATTAGGCTGATATCTTTTGCAACAAGTGGTGGGCTGTGACATAACTTTTTATATATTAAAAATACACTGAAATTGCCCTTTTTGAACATAATTTTAATAAAGATCCAAATGGTAAATTTGTTTCAGTCCCATGTGTTTAGTCACTAAGGACATCGTGCTGAATAGAATTGTGTATAACTCTTCATATTTGAGCTTGAAAAGATTAGTTAACCTATTCAGAATAAATAGTTGCTTGCTTTTATAAGATCAGTTCTATATAGCCTGCTTAAATATCATATGATCCAAGAATAACATTGTTTTTTCTATTTTAATATACAAACTTTAAGACCTGAAGAATAGTTCTTTCTCCAGTGCTACTTTTAGTTTTCTGCTGTCTATGCTAAAAGATGTAGGATGGATATTTCTTTAATACAAAGAGGAATGTGCTGTTGTGCTTAGAGGAATGGTGCTAATTAGTCAAATTGTGTACATGGTAAACACAAAGCCAAAAAAGCCCTTCTGTAGCAGTGTATTAAAATATAACTGTATAATCAAAATGTTCAATTGCTTATAAAATATATATGTGAATAGTAAAGAATTCCTAGTCAGAAGTTAAGCTAAAAAGAAAATGAAAACAATAAGGACTTTACTTGCTGATTTAAAAAAAAGTACCAGAAGTTACATGTATTTTTCTTCCATTATTTAGATTTGTTTTTATTTCACTTAATAGAAGTTTAATTCAAAATACTAGCGAAGACACAAACAAAGCAAAAACTGTGCCAAAATACAAAGACATAATAAAGGCATTTTACAAAATGAAAAATTCACTTGTGCAGTTCTCCAGTGATGGATATAATCATTTATAAATTTCCTATCTAGATTAATACACTTTCCCAATAGTATTCCTGTGATTCTCATTATGAAATTATAAATTCTTGGTCTAGTTGGGAGCTGCATGTCTTGAAATTATTTACTACTGTGCAAACCTGTTCTGTTTATTTAAAAAAAAGCCTGAAGAATTCGATTCAGAACTTAGCTAGAAATTTACTCATAATGTTTAACTTTTTTTGTTTTGTGTCGATAATTTCCACATCCAGATAAGCGTACTGACAAATCTGCAGTGTCTGGTGCCATCCGGTTACATATTAGCGTGGAGATAAAAGGAGAAGAGAAAGTAGCACCCTACCATGTTCAATACACATGTCTACATGAGGTAATGGATTAGCCACGAGTTATTAGATGAGCGTCTATGTTTTTTCCCTCCATGGGGAGTCCACTGATGTCTTGCAGACATCCTAGATATTGGCCCGGATTTTGCAGCAGTAATGACGGTGAAACTGTCGGTGTTCGCCGTCATTACCCCTCTGAAACTGACAGCAACTTCCGGTTTCAGCGCATGCACTGGTAAATGCAGAAATCCAGAAGTTTCAGTCAGTTATTTCCTGCTCTGTGACAGGTTGCACTGTGGAACTCCCCAGAACCGGCAATCAATTCAAATCATCTTAAGGACGAAAACATCCCCTATTACGCTGGAATATTGCTGTTAAACCTCCCCCCCCCCCCCCCCCACCACCAAAAAAAAGGTGTAACTGGGTTTTTAATGGCGTATTGAATACCGTTCTGGCCCTGAAAAACTAATTTTATATTTGTGGAATGTCAATTTTTTCCATTAATATGATTAAGAATTGCATGGTTTTTAATTTTTTTTATTCAAGTTTGTTTGATATTTTAGCTTCTATCTTAATCCTATGTGTATGTCCCAATCTTTATTTCGCTGTCTAAAATTTATAAAAAAGTAAATTAGAATCTGTGCATTTTACTTCCTGATTTGCTGTCTTGTGAGAATTCTTCAGTGTGATTGGCTGTTCAGCCTGCTTGATGCCATCACTGTTGCGGGACACTGGAGATTCGCTTGATTTGGCGCCAGATTCAAACAAAGGTTGGGAGAGCTGAAATTGATGCCACAGAGATTGCTATATCTTTGTGGGCAGCTTTCTTCGAGGTCAGCGGCAAGCGCTGTCGCTTTGCAGCTGACCGCAAATTCCAGGCCATTGTGTTTGTCAAGAACACAAGAAGAAAAATTCAGGATTAAAATCTTCAGTTACTGTGTTTCTCCCAGTGGTATATTTACTTTGGATGTATCCCACTGAAAAAGAGTACTTGGACATAAATAGCATCTTTTCTATAAGTCATGGGTACCTGATATTAGAGTTTTTTTAATAAATCCACGGAGATGTAGGTTGATTTACTGGAAAGTTCTGCTTCCAGGTTTCTGGGATGTCAGCAGTCCAGATGGGTCTTTTCATCAGTGTATTGATCTCTGACAATTTTAAATGAAGTAATGAATCGATGAGGGTTATTCTTCTACCTATATTTCTGTATAAATGGCATTAAATGAAAATGTTTTATTTTTATGTTTATACATTTATTTGTTTTTGTGTAGTCAATTGTCGCATGTTAAATTTTTAGTGATTACATTACAATTATTATTTCAGTGTGGATGTCACCTATGTAGAACATCATGGATATCAATGTCTCCCTCAACCAGCAACATTTTTTTTAGAACTGGCCATAAACGTCACATCACTTATTATTCTCAGTTTATAGCATCAGCTGGATTTCTTGATTAGGTTACAGCCTAATTGCTCTTGGCTGAGTGTAATTTTCAAGATCTTTCTAACTTCATTGTTAAAGCTTGATTTTTTTCTGGAAAATTTGATCCTTTATTTCCTTCAGCATAAAATGTTGCTTTTATTTTTGTGGCAATCTTGAGATTTTTCACTGGAGTGTACAACTGATATCACACCCAATTTATGCCAATATTCAGAGCCAAATTTAGTTGAGGTTGGTTAATGTAACGGTTCCATTTATATACTGTGGAGAGTTTCACAAATTGGAAGGAACAAAGCAACACATTTTCTCCTGCTCTCCCACAAATACCTTGTCCTGTGTGGCAGTGGTTTTGTAGCTGTTTCAATATATGCATATATAATATATAATTCCAGTGATACAATAATAGCCCTCACATAGCAATGCCTTAATTAAAAGTTTCAAACAAGTTTATATTTTGTATAAGCAGCATTAGTTATGATTCACTGCCAAAAGAATGTTATGATTTTTGTATACTTATACATACAGAATCAATTTCACTTCCTGACGGATATACAAAACAATGGAGTGGTGAAGATCCCAGATGCAAAAGGAGATGATGCGTGGAAGGTTTATTTTGATGAAACTGCCCAAGAAATAGTGGATGAGTTTGCAATGCGATTTGGTGTAGAATCCATTTATCAGGCTATGACGTAAGTTTATGCAGCTGTTTCAATGAGTACTTTTTGAAAGAATGGGTTGTTAACGATTTATCATTGAAATGGTCTGCTCACTGCTGGCAATTTGAATGCAACGTTAATGTCTACCCCTTCAACCAAGCACATCAGTGATTTAAAAATATTGTAGCGAGGCCCAACCAGAGGATTGTAAAATATGTCAACATTTTCACAAATATTACTATTTTACCTTCATTCCTACAACCAGCAGGAACTATTCTTAAACCACGACACTTCATGCCAGTAATATCATAAATAGTAGCCAATAGGTCCCTCAGTAAAAATGCTGATTGTAAGCATGTGACATCACTTCACACCATTGAAAACAAAATCATTGGTTGCCAAGGATGTGACTGTCATTCTTGACAGTGTGGTTGCTAAGGGAATGTTTGTTGTTTGCCATATGAATTTCTGCCATGCATAAACAAAAACAGTACAGCCAATGAAAATGTGTTATTTGAGTCCTCGGCGTAAACCTTTAGTTTCATATATTTAGCAAATCACCACTCCATAGCTTGGCAGCTCCAGCCATCACTCGCTTAATATTTCTGTTGCAGTTGCTGTTTTCTTAGTAAATTTCTCTGCCAATTGTTCTCCACTGTACACCTGTGTTGAAGGTGTTGACTGCTTTGCTGGGGTATAGGTATGATTAAGGCACCCTCTGGTTCCTTGCATAATTACCCATTATTCAAGTGTATGTCTTGGTAGTAAGTGTCAGTAGGCTATTTCACTGTGGTGGGGAGCAGCACAGTCGAGCCTTATTCAGTGTCTGTATGTGCATCTCCAACAGGGACCACTGTACAGCTAAGTTTCTGCCTCTAACCTAGGGCACTGAGGCCAATTGTACTGCCACTTATCACAGACCCAACTGAGATTATTTTAGCATAGATAGCACATAACTGGGACCTTTCAGGTTTCAATGATATCGCTCAGCTATTCATAGTTTAAACTACTATTGGGAGTGCATTTATCTTCAATAGATTTTGTATATTTAAAATACAAAATACAGATTAAAATTTAGAAAAAATTGCTATTGCCTCTAACTATTGTATTTCTATTATACTTTTGTAGGCATTTTGCCTGCTTGTCTTCAAAGTACATGTGCCCTGGAGTACCAGCTGTAATGAGCACTCTGTTGGCAAATATCAATGCTTACTATGCGCATACCACTGCCTCTACCAATGTATCTGCCTCTGATCGTTTTTCAGCCTCCAATTTTGGGGTATGTATTAATAACAGGGCTGTAAATTTTTCACATTTTACATTGATTCTCTGAATGTATAGTCTTCCAAAATTTTCTGTGAAGTTTTTGAAAATTCACCTCTAATTTCAATGACAAGGACTTAATTAAACCTGATATTGGGCAGCAAGATTGAAGTTAGCTTGTATGCAATTTTTCTTTTCTGACTGCAAGGACTGTGAAATTTGACCAAAATTCCATGGAAAATGTACAGCCTTAATTATTAGAACAGTATAAAAAATGTCAGAATTTGTTCATCTATAAATTATTTTTAACGGGAGCCTTTATCTTGTATCTATCCACTGCCAGAAAGGCTAGAGTTAAAAACTGAGATGTTGATCTAATCTCACTCCTTCCACTGTACATAGGAAATAATTGTATTTTCTCCAAAGCATTGTATTAATTCACACTGGTAATTATGGTAGTCATCTGAAGTATTGCATAATATAATGTTTCTTGCTGTGCACTGCATTAATAATTGTTTTCAAATCATCTAATCAGTGATGAGATCAAGACGTACAAAATGAGATTACTAGACATGACAAATTGTGGTCTCATTATCTGCACACCATGGCCTGGAGTTTCCTCGGTGTTTGCGCCCAGAGACGCGTGTAATCTGGATGCAGTTGCGTGGCTTAAATGATTGCGGAATTTTGGGCATAAGTGAGTTACGTGCGTAATTACAATACGCCCAAGTCTCCATAGTCTTTTATGGCCGTCTAGCAAACCCTCTGCTCAAACGAATCTCCGCCCATAAAACTGGCCATGCCCAAATACAAGTAAGCTCTTATTGTGCTTGCTCAGAGGGTCTCCACACGCAACCAGATTTTCAGGTGCAACAGGAAAGAAAGTGATCCTTCTAGTGTTTTATTGCAATTTTATTAGTTTTTTTTCCATTTATCCTCACTGAGACCTGCTCTGTATTTTCTGTTTATTTTAAAGCATTTTTATGGCGTAAGTATAAGTCACATTAAAAATTAAGAAGCTTCCTTGATTGCAGGTTCCTTAACATGCTGTGTCAGATGGGCATTGAATGATGGTTAAATGAGTTGAAACTTCAATTTTCATACTTAAAGAAGAAATAAATGGTGCAGGTTCAGCGCTTTTCTTGAGCCCCAATTGTTTCTACTGATTGACACCCAATCTTAAAATGGGTATATTCTAATGATTGGACGCAACTTGGCATCGACAAAATGGACACGACATTGGATGCATTTTCATGCCTAACTTCGGGTTGCACCCATGGAGGAACCTCCATGGAATACTGGTGAAACTGTGCTACTTTTGATCAGAACAGATTCTTATGCAGAATAGAACTGGCACATATGAGAGAGCCATCTTTCCAGTACAAAAGCCCTCAACACTGTCAATGTCCATCTAATGTTCTGGACCAACTTTGTAGCACTATTGTGCCAGTAATAAAGTGCCCTATACAAAGGCCTCTTCCCTCATGTGCACTGCACAGTAATGTGGCACAATATGGTGATATTCCCTCAACTATCTTTTGTATGGAATGCAGGAAATATTCACCTTTCTGTGATTGTAACGCCCCCTGACACAATCACTTAGATTAATGAACTGAAAAATTGAATAAATGGCATTTTTAATTCCTCATGGCTTATATTAAACAATGATGCACCATGTCTTTAAACATAATTTGATTTCAGGCCTGTCGAATCAGACACGACTACATGCAAAGGGGGCAATGGACAGGTTGGGAGAAGAGGCTGATGGAGCCCCTCCCAGAGCTCCTAGATACCAGGGCCTCCCCCAGTGTTGATAAATCTGTGCCCTGGGAATACTACTTGGCATGACATCTCTGTTTTCAAAGCCCTGATTCACAGTGAGCAATGCAACTGCTAGTACATATAAAAAGTCAGCATGCAATAACTAAGTGCCACTTAATTTCTGTAACACTTTCCCCATCAAACTTGTTGTTTGCCTCAAAGTAAAACAGCAGCAAACCAGAATTCAGGAAGGAAGGATGGTATAAATGTTAATAAAGGTAGGAATTACTGTAATACAGAGAAATGATATTGGGTCAAAAGATCAGGATAATGAAACTGTTTGGGTGGAGATAAGGAATAATAAGGGAGAAAAAAACACTAGTGGGCGTAGTCTATAGGCCTCCGAACAGTTGCAACTCTGTTGGACGGAGTATCAATCAGGAAATAGTTGAGGCTTGTAATAAGGGAACATCTATAATTATGGGGGATTTTAACTATCATATTAATTGGACAAATCAAATTGGGCAGGGCTGCTTTGAGGATGAGTTCATTGAGTGTATTAGGGATGGGTTTCTTGAGCAGTATGAACTGAACCGACCAGGGGGCAAGCAACCTTAGATCTGGTCCTGTATAACGAGACAGGATTAATTAAAAATGTCCTAGTAAAGGATCCCCTTGGAATGAGTGACCATAACATGGTTGAATTCCATATTCAATTAGAGGGTGAGAAGGTTGGATCTCAAACAAGCGTGCTAAGCTTGAATAAAGGAGACTATGAAGGTATGCGAGCGGAATTGAGTAGAGTGGATTGGGAAAATAGATTAAAGGGTAAGACGATACACGATCAGTGGTGTACATTTAAGGAGTTATTTTACAACTTCCAAAAAAAGTATATTCCACTGAAGAAAAGGGTGTAAAAGAAAAGACAGTCATCCGTGGCTAAGTAAAGAAATTAAGGATAGTATTCGACTAAAAACAAGGGCTTATAAGGTAGCCAAATCTAGTGGGAGGATAGAGGATTAGGAAAACTTTAAAAGACAGCAAAAAATAACAAAAAGATTGATTAAGAAAGGGAAGATAGATTATGAAAGTAAATTAGCAAAAAATATAAAAACAGATAGTAAGAGTTTTTATAGTTTATATAAAAAGAAAAAGGGTGGCTAAAGTAAATGTTGGTCCCTTAGAGGATGAGACCGGGAAATTAATGGTGGGAAATATGGAGATGGCAAATACACTGAATATTTTGTATCCGTCTTTACAGTAGAGGACACTAAGAATATCCCAACACTGGACAAACAGGGGGCTATAGGGGGGGGAGGAGCTAAACACAATCAAAATCACTAAGGAAGTGGTACTCAGTAAAATAATGGGACTCAAGGCGGATAAATCACCTGGACCTGATGGCTTACATCCTAGGATCTTGAGGAAAGTGGCGGTAGGAATTGTGGATGCATTGGTAATAATTTTCCAAAACTCCCTGGACTCAGCAAAGATCCCGGCAGACTGGAAAACTGCTAATGTAACACCCTTATTTAAAAAGGGCAGTAGACAGAAGGCTGGTAACTATAGACCGGTTAGCCTAACATCTGTGGTAGGTAAAATTTTGGAGTCCATTATTAAGGAGACAGTAACGGGACATTTGGATAATCATAATTTAATAGGACAAAGTCAGCATGGTTTTATGAAGGGGAAGTCATGTTTGACAAATTTGCTGGAGTTCTTTGAGGAAGTAACATACAGGGTGGATAAAGGGGAACCAGTGGATGTGGTGTATTTAGACTTCCAAAAGGCATTTGACAAGGTGCCACACAAAAGATTATTGCTTAAGATAAAAAATCACGGGATTGGGGGTAATAGTCTGGCATGGATAGAGGATTGGCTATCTAATAGAAGGCAGAGAGTTGGGATAAATGGTTCATTCTCAGACTGGCAATCAGTAACTAGTGGTGTTCTGCAGGGGTCAGTGCTGGGTCCCCAACTCTTTACAACCTATATTAACGATTTGGAGGAGGGGACCGAGTGTAACATATCAAAGTTTGCAGATGATACTAAGATGGGAGGGAAAGTAGTGAGTGAGGAGGACATAAAAAATCTGCAAGGGGACATAGACAGGCTAAATAAGTAGGCAGAGATTTGGCAGATGGAATACAATACTGGAAAGTGTGATGTTATGCACTTTGGCAGGAAAAATTGTAGAGCAAGTTATTATCTTAATGGCAAGAAACTGGAAAGTACTGAAGTACAAAAGGGATCTGGGGGTCCTGGTGCACGAAACTCAAAAGGTTAGTATGCAGGTGCAACAAGTGATTAAGAAGGCCAATGGAATGTTGGCTTTCATTGCTAGGGGGATAGAATATAAAAATAGGGAGGTATTGCTTCAGTTGTACAAGGTATTGGTGAGACCGCACCTGGAATACTGCATACAGTTTTGGTGTCCATACTTAAGAAAAGACATACTTGCTCTCGAGTCAGTGCAAAGAAGGTTCACTCGGTTAATCCCGGGGATGAGGGGATGGACATATGAGGAGAGGTTGGGTAGATTGGGACTCTACTCATTGGAGTTCAGAAGAATGAGAGGCGATCTTATTGAAACATATAAGATTGTGAAGGGGTTGGATCGGGTGGATGCGGGGAGGATGTTCCCGATGATGGGTGAAACTAGAACTAGGGGGCATAGTCTTAGAATAAGGGGCTGCTCTTTCAAAACTGAGATGAGAAGGAACTACTTCACTCAGAGGGTGGTAGGTCCATGGAATATGCTGCCCCAAAAAGCTGTAGAAGCTACATCATTACATAAATTTAAAACAGAAATAGTCAGTTTCCTAGAAGTAAAGGGAATTAAGGGTTACGGGGAGCGGGCAGGAATTTGGACATGAGTCTAGGTTCGGATCGGTCATGGCCCTGTGGGTAGCGCAGCGGGCCCAGGGGCCGTGTAGCCTGATCCTGCTCCTATTTCGTGTGTCCAATTCTGTTAGGTTCAGGAGATGGTTCTGTGATAGTAGATTGGCGGTTAGGATCAGATCAGCCATGATCTTATTGAATGGCGGAGCAGGCTCGAGGGGCCAATTGGCCTACTCCTGCTCCTATTTCTTATGTTCTTATGTTCTTATAAATCAAAAATAAGGAACGAGGCTAGAGAACAGCTGAAGAGAAACTCCTGAGGTCTTGTGAAAACAACCAATAAAGCAAACCTACCAGTAAGAGAAAGCAGAAGGTGAACTAATCAGGATGTGGCAGAGGTGAGATTCAACCAGGGATACAAGCAGGTTCAAGACTCAAATGAAGAGGGAGGGATCTGGCGAGTGCCACAGCCTGGATATGGTTAAGGGTTGGTGGATGCTGGAAAGCAACATGAAATAGGTAGCACTCTAATGCTGGAGAGGACCGTGTTACATGTTCCAGCTGAAAATGACCAGATACATTGGGACCGCCATTTCTCCTTGCTGCCCTGCTTGCTCAATGTGACAGCACCCACTGCTACAGCCACCCAGTTAAAATTTGGGGTCAGGCTCCCTCGCATCCATCCATTCCCACCCAGTTTCCTCATTCTGTCTCTGCCCCTCAGTTGAATTTTTGAAAATCAGGCTGATCACACCCCCACTTTCCATTGTACTGCCTACTCTGATCTCCCTAACCCGAGTGCCATCAGTCATCCAGTCTCAACCATCCATGCCCTTCGTCATAGCCTTGGACCCATTTTTGCTCTCCCCCCCCCCCCCCCCCCCCCCCCCCCCCACCCAAAAAAAAATCACACCCTTCCCAACCAAGCCTGGTCCCACACACCTTCATTGAAACTTTTTCCCCTCCCAGACCTGATACTATTTGAATTTTGCCCTTGAAAAGCTGAGTTCCTTTTGGGAAATGGCTATTAAAGTGCAAGGATAGGATTCCCTAAATAGCTTCCCCGAAACCTTAGGAATTCCTTGTTATCTAAAGTGTTTCTAGTTTAAGAGGAAGGGCTTCCCCAAAATTATTTCCACCATACCTGCCCAGGGACAGCAACATGCTTTTTGAAGTGCAGGGTGGAATTTTCCTTTCAATAACTTCCCCATAGCTTTGGGGAAAGTTAGCGCCCCTGCGCCATAAATTGAGTGGTAGCGCCCTAAGCAGGAGGTGAGGCGCTACTGGAAGTACTCCACCTTCTCCCTGGGGCGCTAACATTCAATATCGCGGTGCTACGTGCAACAGTGCCACGCACGTTGGCACGTAGTGCCGCAGTATTACAGGCCTCCCTCCCCTGATTAAAGGGGAAGGCCCCTGCTGGACCGGGATGCCGAGAAAACAGCCCGGCACTCGAGGAAGCTAACGGGATTCATTCTCCTTCACCGCTCTTTCCCCTGTTCCCTACCCCACTCACCTCAAATGTACATGCTTACCCTCCCCCCCCCTTCCTTCCCATCTCGAGCACCCATGCCTTCCTACTCCTTGCCCTTCGCCACTCTCATACCACCCAAAACTAATTCTTTTCCCCCTTTTCTTCCTGCTTTCCTACCACTTTTTACAGCTCCTTGCTCTGAACATCCATGCCTTCTCACACTTCCCTCACTACTACAGTCATATCTTCTCCACCCCCACGCTTTACTGTCAACTTTTACTGTTTCTACCGCACATGCTCTCCACAACAGTTTGCCAGGCTCCAGCACTACTAAACTCAACAGTCCCACCCCAATCCACTAAATTTAACACTATACCCTCAATAATACTTAAACCCAGGACCCACCCACTACTGCTGATGAATCCCATCCATCCTCAACCTACTCCCCACTAGCTGGAACTGCAGATCGCTTTTCATCATCCTCCTGTATAGCCTGGGCCTTAAGGTATTACATTTTTATATCTTAAACATCTATTAATAATCAAGGCCACTCATTCAAGATTTGCATGGAAAATAGTCAGAGCTGCTGAATTTAAACCCCGAAACACTGCAATAAATCTCAGAATACCATGCAATAAAAACAGAATTTCACATATTCAAATCGGCATAAATCAGTGGTTCTGATCTATTGTGCATTACACAACACTGCTCTTATTTTTAAAGAAAAGCAACTTCTCTAACTCACCGTCAGCAATATCATGGGAGATGTCAGGACAAAGCAGCCTGCTTGATTGGCACCCCATCCACCACCTTAAACATTCACTCCCTCCACCACCGGCGCACCGTGGCTGCAGTGTGTACCATCTACAAGATGCACTGCAGCAACTCGCCAAGGCTTCTTCGGCAGCACCTCCCAAACCCACGACCTCTTCCACCTAGAAGGACAAGGGCAGCAGGCGCATGGGAACACCACCACCTCCAAGTTCCCCTCCAAGTCACACACCATCCTGACTTAGAAGTATATCACCGATCCTTCATCGTCGCTGGGTCAAAATCCTGGAACTCCCTACCTAACAGCACTGTGGGAGTACCTTCACCACACGGACTGCAGCGGTTCAAGAAGGCGGCTCGCCACCACCTTTTCAAGGGCAATTAGGGATGGGTAATAAATGCTGGCCTTGTCAGCGATGCCCACATCCCATAAATGAATTTAAAAATTTTTTTAAATTGCTAATATATTTGAGATGCATCCATCATTCAGATGTTGGACAAGAACATTTCTGTGTCACACTTGAAAAAAATATTTTAAAAGCTAGCTGATTATTTTGAATGTACAGGTAATCTTCCCAACAATGCAAAATGCTTTCTATTTGATTTCAGAAGTTACACTTTAAAAAAAAAAAAAAAAAATGCGAAAAAGCAATCTGACCACTAATTGACCTGAGGTTCTATCAAAAAATGATTTGATTCCAATTGACTTAGGAAGCATAACAACTACACTGCGAGGCTTTAAAGGGATGCACTTAGCAGCATATTTCACAATGCATTATATATGGCATAATGCTACTGTTCTTATAAAACAGCATGTCCTCCAGTCTACTGTGAGCAATGTCATGAGAGATCTGCTAGTATATTAAGAATATTAAACCACTGTTATGAACATTAACATGAAACACTTGAGAATTTCTTATGATAATTACGTACACAATAATTCACGTTAAATCTTTCTTCAGCTGCTGGATCTTAATTCCAGTGTTGTGTATTCTATATGGAAAATTTGAAAGAACAAATTATATCATGCTGTTCAACATACCTGGAACCTTGAGTTGTGTTCAATGGAACATTTTTCCACTTGTATCGCCCAGTGTCAACATTGAGGGTTTCCAGGCCAGGTGTAGTATGGGTACATGCAGAATAAAAGTCCCTGTATGCTTACCCCCAATTTCACTGCACCAGTGTGAGTCTATCCACTTTCTCACACCAGCCATTGCTATGACCTCTGAATAAGATTCCCAATTTCATGCCAGATTCTGAATAATTTTATGCTGTTCTCTGGACAATAGAAACTGGGTTGATAATGCCCAAATTCACTTATTCTGGTCCTTGCAGCCTCTAGAGAAGGGAAGCTTGAATTCTATTAGTCTTGGCTAGATTTGAATTTGAGTTCCAGAGTTGAATAGATAATTCCCTATGTTCAAGATTCTATGTACCATGAGAAGTGGGTTAAAATATTGGGGAAAAAATTATTTATATATTGTAAATAGCTACGAGCAAATTAGCATAGGGGAAATAAGATCAGAGAGATGAATGCGTGGCTCAAAGATTGGTGTGGGAGAAATGGGTTTCGATTCATGGGGCACTGGCACCAGTACTGGGGAAAGAGGGAGGAGTTCTGTTGGGACGGGCTTTACTTGAACCATGCTGGGACCAGTGTCCTGGCAAATTGAATAACTAGAGCTGTAGATAGGGCTTTAAACTAAATAGAGGACGGGGGGTGGGTTCAGGTGAGGGGAAATTTAAAAAGTCAAAGAGAAAGGAGAAGGCAATAGTGCAGGGTAGCAATAGGGGTAATGATAACCAGAGTGTGACAGGAAGGGACAGTGTGTATAAACATAAGAGTGCATCAGAAAGTAGAGTCAGCATAGGGAAAAATGGTAAAAAGACAAAATTAAAAGGTCTTTATCTGAATGCACGCAGCATTTGTAACATGAGTTGACGGCACAAGTAGAAATAAATGGGTATAATCTGATAGCCATTAGAGACGTGGTTGCAAGGTTACCAAGGCTGGGAACTGAATATTCAGGGGTATTTGACATTTTGGAAGGATAGGCAGAAAGGAAAAGGAGGTGGGGTAGCTCTGCTAATAAAGGATGAGATCAGTGCAGTGGTGAGAAATGATATTGGCTCAGAAGAGCAAGATGTAGAATCAGTTTGGGTGGAGATAAGAAATAAGGAAAAGAAGTCACTGGTGGGAGTAGTCTATAGGCCCCCTAGCAGTAGCTACTCTGTAGGACAGAGTATAAATCAAGAAATAATGGAGGCTTTTAAGAAAGTTACTGCAATAATCATGGGCGATTTTAATCTTCATATAGATTAGACAAATCAAATTGGCAAAGGTAGCCTTGAGGAAGAGTTCATAGAGTGTATACGGAATGGTTTCTTAGAACAATATGTTGTGGAACCAACCAGGGAGCAGGCTATTTTAGATCTGGTAATGTGTAATGAGATAGGATTAATTAATAATCTCATAGTAAAGGATCCTCTAGGGAAGGGTGATCATAGCATGTTAGAATTTCAAATTCAGTTTGAGGGTGAGAAACCTGGGTCTGAAACTAGTGTCCTGAACTTACTTAAAGGCAATTACAAAGGTATAAAGACAGAGTTGGCTAAAGTTGACTGGGAAAATAGATTAAAGGGTAAGACAGTAGATAAGCAGTGGCAGACATTTAAGGAGATATTTCATAACTCTCAGCAAAGATATATTACAGTGAGAAAGACTCTAAGAGAAGAATGAACCATCAGTGGCTAACTAAGGAAGTTAAGGATGGTATCAAATTGAAAACAAAGGCATACAATGATGCGAAGATTAGTGGTAAGCCAGAGGATTGGGAAATTTTTGGAAACCAGCAATGGCCGACTAAAAAAATAATAGAGAGAAGATGGATTATGAGAGTAAACTAGCAAGAAATATAAAAACAGACAGTAAGAGCTTCTACATGTATATAAAAAGGAAGAGAGTAACTAAAGTAAACATTGGTCCCTTAGAGGATGAGACTAGGGAATTAATAATGGGAAACAGGGAAATGGCAGAGACTTTGAACAAATATTTTGTATCGGTCTTCACGGTAGAAGACATTAAAAGCATCCCAATAATAATAGATAATCAAGGGACTATAGGGAGGGGGGAACTTAAAACAATCACTATGACTAGAGAAAAAGTACTAGGCAAACTTATGGAACTAAAGGTGGACAAGTCCCCTGGACCTGATGACCTGCATCCTAGGGTCTTAAAAGAAGTGGCTGGAGAGATAGTGGATGCATTGGTTGTAATCTACCAAAATTCCCTGGATTCTGGAGTGGTCCCAGCAGATTGGAAAACCGCAAATGTAACACCCCTATTCAAGAATGGAGGAGACAGAAAGCAGGAAACTATAGACCAGTTAGCCTAACATCTGTCATTGGGAAAATGCTGGAGTCCATTATTAAGGAAGTAGTAGCAGGACATTTAGAAAATCATAATACAGTCAAGCAGAGTCAGCATGGTTTTATGAAAGGGAAATCATGTTTGACAAATTTGCTAGAGTTCTTTGAGGATATAACGAGCAGGGTGGATAGAGGGGAACCAGTAGATGTAGTGTATTTGGATTTCCAGAAGGCATTCGATAAGGTGCCACATAAAAGGTTGCTACACAAGATAAGAGCTCATGGGGTTAGAGGTAATATATTAGCATGGATAGAGGATTGACTAACTAACAGGAAAGAGAGAGTTGGGATAAATGGGTAATTTTCAGGTTGGCAAACGGTAACTAGTGGGGTGCCACAGGGATCAGTGCTGGGGCCTCAGCTGTTTACAATCTATATTAATGACTTGGCTGAAGGGACCGAGTGTAATGTAGCCAGATTTGCTGCTGATATAAAGATAGGTGGGAAAGCAAGTTGTGAAGAGGACACACAGAATCTGCAAAGGGATATAGATAGATTAAGTGAGTGGGCAAAAATTTGGCAGATGGAGTATAATGTGGGAAAGTGTGAGGTTATCCACTTTGGTAGGAAAAATAAAAAAGCAAATTATTATTTAAATGGAGAGAGACTACAAAATGCTGCGGTACAGAGGGATCTGGGGGTCTTCGTACATGAAACACAAAAAGTTAGCATGCAGGTACAGCAAGTAATTAGGAAGGCAAATGGAATGTTGGCCTTTATTGCAAGGGGGATGGAGTATAAAAGAAGGGAAGTCTTGCTACAACTGTACAGGGCGTTGGCGAGACCACACCTGGAGTACTGTGTACAGTTTTGGTCTCCTTATTTAAGGAGGGATATACTTGCATTGGAGGCAGTTCAGAGAAGGTTCACTAGGTTGATTCCTGAGATGAAGGGGTTGTCTTTTGAAGAAAGGTTGAGCAGGTTGGGCCTAGACTCATTGGAGTTTAGAAGAATGAGAGGTGATCTTATTGAAACGTATAAGATTCTGAGGGGGCTTGACAGGGTAGATCTTCTTAGGCAGGCAGGCAGTCCCTCGGAACCGAGGATGACTTGCTTCCACATTAAAAATGAGTTCTCAGGTGACTGATGAGTCCAGTGCGGGACCTACAGTCTCTGTCACAGGTGGGGCAGACGGTGGTTGAAGGTGCGGGTGGGTGGGGTGCTTGGGTTGACGTGCGCTGCCTGCGCTTGGCTTCCGCTTGCTCTCGGCGAAGAGACTCGAGGTGTTCGACGCCTTCCCGGATGCTTCTCCTCCACTTTGTGCGTCTTGGGCCAGGGATTCCCAGGTGTCGGTGGGGATGTTACACTTTTTCAAGGAGGCTTTGAGGGTGTCATTGAAGCGTTTCCTCTGCCCACCTGGGGCTCTCTTGCCGTGTCGGAGCTCCGAGTAGAGCGCTTGTTTTGGGAGTCTTGTATCGGGCATGCGGACAATGTGACCCGTCCATCGGAGCTGATCGAGCGTGGTCAAAGCTTCGATGCTGGGGATGTTGGCCTGAGCGAGAACACTGATGTTGGTGCACCTATCCTGCCAATGGATTTGCAGGATCTTGCGGAGGCAGCGTTGGTGGTACCTCTCCAGTGCTTTGAGGTGCCTGCTGTACATGGTCCA
Organism: Squalus acanthias; assembly: GCA_030390025.1. Taxonomy (NCBI): domain Eukaryota; kingdom Metazoa; phylum Chordata; class Chondrichthyes; order Squaliformes; family Squalidae; genus Squalus; species Squalus acanthias. The sequence goes on from CM059443.1 coordinate 20,895,329, forward strand.
TGTCTCTGAGGCATACAGCAGGCCGGGTATCACTGCTGCTCTGTAGACCATGAGCTTAGTGCCGGGTTTGAGGTCCTGGTCTTCAAACACTCTCTTCCTCAGGCGACTGAAGGCTGCACTGGCGCTCTGAAGGCAGTGTTCGACTTCGTCGTCGACGTCTGCCCTTGTTGACAGTAGGCTCCCGAGGTCTGGAAAGTGGTACACGTTGTCCAAGGCCTTGTCGTGGATTTTGATAATCAGGGGGCAGCACTGTGTGGCGGGGGCAGGTTGGTAGAGGACCTTTGTCTTACGGATGTTTAGTGTAAGGCCCATGCTCTCGTACGCTTCGGTGAAGGTGTTGACGATGGTTTAGAGTTCGACCTCCGAGTGAGCGCAGGCGCAAGTGTCGTCTGCATACTGTAATTCGACGACAGAGGATGGGCCGACCTTGGATCTGGACTGGAAGCGACGGAGGTTGAACAGTTTCCCGTTCGTTCTGTAAATTAGCTCCACTCCAGTGGGGAGCTTACTGAGGGTGAGATGGAGCATTGCAGCAAGGAAGATCGAGAAGAGCGTTGGTGCGATGACACAGCCTTGCTTGACCCCAGGTTCGTATGTGAATTGGGTCTGTGGTGGAACCATTGGTCAGGATCACGGCTTGCATGTCGTCGTGAAGCAGGCGGAGGATGGTGATAAACTTTTGAGGGCAGCCGAATTTGAGGAGGCACACTCCATAATCCCTCACGGTTGACCGTGTTGAAGGCCTTTGTGAGATCAAAGAAGGCCATGTACAGCGGTCGGTGCTGTTCCCTGCATTTCTCTTGTAATTGACGTGCGGTGAAGATCATGTCCATTGTGCCCCTTAGTGGGCGGAATCCGCATTGCGACTCTGGGAGGAGCTCTTTGGTCACTGGGAGAAGGCGATTGAGGAGGATTCTTGTGATGACTTTCCCTGTGGCAGACAGCAGGGAAACTCCTCTGTAATTACCGCAATCGGACTTGTCACCTTTCTTGAAGATGGTCACAATTACGGCGTCTCTGAGATCCCCTGACATGCTATCCTCCTTCCAGATAAGAGAGATGAGTTCATGAATTTTCGCCAGTAGTGCTTCTCCGCCATGCTTTAGTGCCTCGGCAGGGATTCCATCTGCTCCTGAGTCCTTGTTGTTCTTCAGTTGTCGGGTGGCCGTTTCAACCTCATGCCGGGCTGGGGTTGTGCTGAGATGGTGGCGGGTCGCATGCTGCGGGATGGAGTTGAGGACACTTGCGTCGAAGACAGAGTCGCGGCTAAGGAGATCTTCGAAGTGCTCCTTCCAGCGGGCACTGACTGCCTCTCTGTCCTTGATGAGTACCTCTCCAGTTCTTGGCCCGCAGAGGGGTAGGGCCTTGGGTGCTTGGGCCATAGGTGGTCTTGACTGTGCTAAAGAATCCACGCACGTCGTCGTTGTCGGCTAGCTGCTGGATCTCCTGCGCTTTCTCCACCCACCATCTGTTGTTTAGGTCACGAGTTCTTTGTTGGACCTCAGCCGTCAGGTGTCTGTAGAGCTGCTTTCTTGCTCTCGAGTTCTGTTGCTGTTTCCAGATCAGGAATGCCTTGCGCTTGCGGCTTATTAGCTCCTGGATCTCCTGGTCGTTCTCGTCGAACCAGTCTTGGTGTTTCCTGGTCGAGTGACCGAGCGTCTCTTCACAGGTGCCGATTATGGTAGATGCAGTGAAGTTGTTTCCCCTCGTGGGGGAATCTAGAACTAGGGGGCATAGTTTCAGAATAAGGTGTCGCACATTTAAAACGGAGATGAGGAATTTTTTTCTACTCAGAGGGTCGTGAATCTTTGGAATTTTCTGCCCCAGAGAGCTGTGGAGGCAGGGTCATTGAATATATTTAAGGTGGAGAAGAACAGATTTTGAACGATAAGGGAGTCAGGGGTTATGGGGAGCAGAGTTGAGGCTAAGACCAGATCAGCCATGATCTTATTGCATGGCGGAGCAGGCTCGAGGGGCCAAATGGCCTACTCCTGCTCCTATTTATTATGTTCTTATGTAAATTTGCTATTATGATAGAATCTGAAGTATCGAATGTGTTCTGCTGAAGTCCCAAACAATTGTCAGCTGATAAATCTTATCATTTACTGACGACCCTACCACCCACATTATAACTCCAGTTATTATACTGAGTCACTTTGTCAATTAGTTCCCAGTAAAATAACCAATTAGCTGTTATGTTTTTTATAGACTTGGTTCTCCCTTCCTCCCACACATTAAGATTTAAATCGATGTGCTGTAAAAACATAGGTGTTTAGAAAGGTTAATTAAAATTTTATAGCTGATTTGCATTCTATTCTATCTGGATTTATACAGCTACTGAAAATGCACAGTAATCATTCTGAAAATTACAGTAATAATTTATAAAGACACAATACTTGGACATGATCTGTTAAAATGAATAATTTATGAATTACATACCGCCTTAATAAATGCAAATTAACTATTTTAGCCACTGAATTTGGTAGTTTAAGATTAACATTCTTTGTTACTTCGTGGCTTGAGTCTCAAAATTTGCAATGAAAAATATGTATGTATTGGGAGAAAATCAGATGTATAATATGAATTATTTTGACACCCTGAAGATTGAGGCCCCTGCTAGCTGGGGCTAATAATCCATACCGAAGACAAAATAAACCACTATTATGGTTTAAGACAGCCAATATGCCTTGCCAAATTTGCAAGGACTGCATTTCCAATTGTTCTGGTGTAATTCTCATTCTTCCATAGATCTGATCCTCTGTACACTGCTGGCATGCTGGGAAAAATTACTTAGAGTTACCGTTTAAGATATTTTGTGACATCTTCGGCATCAGCCATGTGACCAATCTCACCCTCATTTATACTGGGGCAGATTTCTGTAGCAGATGAACTGTTGGGTATTCATGGTGGCTGAGGTGAAGTAGAGGATCATGTGTTCTCAGATTTTGATTCTCCTCTTCAGAAATTTGAGATAGAAGAACATCTTCACTGTGTGGATGATTGTGGTGCTCTAGCTAGTTATATGGAACATACCAAATCTCTCCAACAATCTCAGCAGCTGTTTATTTTATGCCTGTCACTAAAACATGGCTTCCCAGGTGGCTTCTTGAATGTATGTTACTTTGCTGCCATGTAACTGGCAGGAAACACAACATGAAAAGTCATTCCATAACTGCATCTTGGGTATTCCTGAAACAAGTGTCCATAGATAATATACATTGGGTAACTGGTAAAATAGGACACTTCATTATTATTATTTATGACTTCAGATAAGCTGTGTAAATGTGATTTAAAAATTGGCTTTAGTCAACTCTATCTCTGGGTGAAGTTTATTGTTTCTTTGACAATGGTGCACTTAACTGACTGCACCGAGGCAATGGGACATGTCTGTCCTGAGTAACTTATCGTTGCTTGTCTAAACACCTTTGTTCAGAAATTAATTCAGTGAAAAGTTGCTGTTTGAAATGTTAATGTCAGATGTAGCCCCCAGGTAAGTGGTTAAACAGTGAGCATCCTCCACGCACCTATTCTGCCATCCCTCAGGCCTTGAAGAAATTGCAACTACACAAAATATGTCATCATCAGAAAATCTTTGGATAAAATTAAATGATGCTCCAGGGCAAGGTACGCCCATATGTGTGGGAACAGCGTGAGTCACATAGGGATGTAGCCAATATCTCAATTCATCTTAAAAAGGGTGGTCATCCTTTTATGTGACTTTCCCAGTATGTTGTGGCCTGATGCTGGTCCATTCTAACATTGTATGGAAGATGCTTCTTGGAAGAAGGTAAATTATCTTTCATTTTAACGATTTGTTCACTGGTTTCTAGTGCGTCAGTGAGTAACACCTGTTAATGAGTGTTAATGAACCTTCTTAACAGTTTGAATATCTGAAAACCACCATCACATCGGGAGGTTTCTTTTAGCCTTTAGAGGTTTGCTGGTGATCTCATACTTCGTCTTGTACAGAGCTGTACAAGCCGAAAGAGTGCATACTGTTTTTTAAAGATAGCTGTTATAGCAGAGTGATGGAGATGAAACGCATGTTATTTGAACAAACTGAATATTTTTTGAAATTGTCCAAGCACTATATTAGTGCATCGCCTTGAGTTAAAACACTTCAATGCCCATATTACCTATTTATTCATGTTTTTATCTTAAATAAGACAAATCATGTATAAAAAATATTTATGGTTTAATCGTGCTCGAGATGGAATAATCACTTAAAATTTAAAATAAATGTTATACAATAAATGAGACAAAATCATATATGTTGACTTTAAAAGAATACTATACATGTTGCTGCAGAACATGATAGTTAATGTTCCACTGTAGATTCCCAGTAGAGTTTCAGGTGTGTGAAACATGTGGAGAAGCTGCAAAAAAAAGTCAGTGCTGTACCATAGTGGTGTAGCAATTATGTGTACAAGTCATGGTTCTCATTCGTTAACTGCTCTGTCGTGATGAATGACGGAGCATCGATTCTGTTCAGAATAATCTGTTCCAAATGACTTCTTTTGATTGAGGTGATATACTAACTATTACTTAGATATGCAAATCATTACTGAGAGCTAACTGCCTATTTTAACATAATGGAGCAGATTTTGTTTCCAACAAAATCAATAGAAATCAAAATTGGATGGTTTCTAAAAGAGGCAGCTGATCCGTGACGAGAGTTTAACGGCCAGGCGGGAAGGTTGAAAATCTACCCTCATGTTTCAAATCAGTGTTAAAATGTTTCTGTTATTTCTTGCAGAAAGAGAGGTTTGTAAAACTTCTGGACCAACTGCACAATTCTCTTCGTATTGATCTGTCAATGTATAGGGTGAGTTTTGACACAAAATATCTTCTAATTCTGCTCAGATGAAAAAAAATTAAGTCATGAATAAAAGTCCTGATTAGAAATTAAAAATTTATGTAGTACAAAAGATACTGTGTTAATGTCATTCATCTTTTGGGGGTTACCTAAATTTTACTGGTTTGAGACAAATAGGAAACAGACTACAATAAAGGAAAATACAGTTGCAAAGGAGAAATAAGCATCTAGTTTAGACTTTCAGGTTTGGCATCCCAGAATGAGATGCTCATTTGTGTGTTTGGGCTTCTGTTGGTGCAATATTCTTTTCATTACAGGATTAATCTACTGCATTGACTAAATTGACACTGAAATATAAAGTGTTAAACAAGTTGTCATGCATATATATTGCGCCTAACCGTTCCCAGCAGATCCACGCCTATTGCACTATATGTGTATGTAAGAGAGTTGTAGCAGTACAAAAAGAAGTTAATGTAGACCGCTGGCTAACCTTCCAGGTTGCTGATCATCACTAATGGAAAGGGATATTGGCAGTCTTAATTTCTTGGTAGGCTCAAACTGACAGCAGGAAATTGCGTGCGCCTGTTTGAACTGAAAGGGCTGTGTCAGGAATCAGATATCCAGAACGGAGATACCATTTAGTGTAGGACTAAGGTAATTGTACCAAAGCTGAAGTTAAAGTCATACTGTTGAGACAATATTAACATTTTTATTAATTATTTATTCTAAGGTGACCCATAAAGTAGCATATTTACTTTGAACAAATTTGTTCTCAAATTAAACCTAAAGTTTACAGTTGTGTTATACAACCAAAAAGTTAGGTATACATGCCAATTCGCGACTCCCCAATTTAGACCGGCTGCCTTCAGCGACCCTCTAGTAAGTCTGGGGAGGTGATGGGAGGTGGTGAGGGGCTAATGCAGGCCAGCAGCAGCCCACAGTATTGCTGTGGAGCCAGGAGGAGAACTCCTGCTCCTCCCAGCTCCACATAAAGGTAAGTTTTTAAAAAAGCGTACCTTTTTGTTGGCGGCCTCCAGCGATCCCTTTGAGGACCACTGGTTAGGCCGCCGAAGCACCTAAATAACTGAGTGGAGCCAGCCTGGCCTACGCTCCTCTTGATGCTAACCAGTTTCAAGATTGGGTTAGGTCCCGCATTAGCATTTGCAAGGGGACTAATGCATATTTTAGACAATATGGGGTTGGACATATTTCAAGCTCCCTTGGCACACGGGACACAACATCATGAAATTGGTGCTTTTTGCCTCAGTTTTGCACCTGAAAAACAGGTGCAGTGGGGTTCAATTTCCAGCCATAAAGTCGAGTCCTATTGTATGGGGAGGTTACTATAAATTCTTTCACTTTTTGTGTCGTGACTGAATCTACTCTATTGTAGCATATTAAATGAATCAAAAAATGCATTCAGTTGTCTTACACAGCCAGTCTTTGCTGCAGCAAGTTTACTTCATATCATACAATTGTAATATTATTACCATAAATTGTAATATTGCCTCCTCCATGCACGAGGGGGTAGAAGTGTTATCTGATAGAATAGAGAAACCTAGTTTAATAACTGAAGGCTAATTTAATGATTCATAGACTTAGCCATCTGCACATAATTTACTTCTGTGACATGAGAGTTACGTCTAGGGCATTGGGATAGATGGAATAAAAAGTATGGTTAGGATTAATACATAAAAAGAGCTATGAAAGTCAGACTACCTGAAACTTAGACCAGATGAAAATACAAAAAAAATGTTTGCCCTGGTTGATTTTGTTCCATGGTACAAGAATGCTGATATATGGAGTTGAAATACTGAACGCCTGGATTGTACCCAATTAGATTGTGCTCTATACTTTGTAATGCTACTAAGATTTGCATGGATTTGTTCTATTTTATTTAAGAATGTAGTTTTGAAATTGCAGATAAAATACTTCCTTTTAAACAGAATAATTTCCCAGCGAGCAGTCCTGAAAGACTACAAGATTTGAAGTCTACAGTTGATCTTTTGACCAGTATAACCTTCTTTCGAATGAAGGTAGGTTAATCAGTATAATATAATATTTCTCAAATGCTGTACAGTTGACATGGTTTGGAACTGAGAAAAATGCAGCTTGAGTATCAAATACCATCACAACATTAAAACTCATCGGCCTGAAGTTTCTGCTAGGTTGCGCTCCATTCGCCTAAAATTGGCCAGGCTGGCGCAAACGCTCGAGGAATTTCAAGCGCAAATTACGTCCAGCGCAAATCAAGTTTATGCATCTTCAATCCTTGCGCTAGTTTAAAAAACATCGCACTGGAAGCTGGCCCCGCCCACAAAACTGGCCACACCCCCAGATCGAACTAATCACCATGCAGAGTTTCCACTAATTGCGTCTGATTGCGGGCCTTCAAAGAGGCTCTTGATATTAAGATTTTTTTAGGCGCAAGGGCACTGATGGGCACCTTTTTTTAAAATAAAAACTTTTAATTTTTAAAATTTATTAAGAAACTGACTAAAATCGGGTTACTCACAAGTGGTGGACTCTGATTAAAAATGCATATATTTTGTGATAAACCCATTTTCAGCTGTATTAATAAAACTGCACCAGGTTACCACTCTTAAATATATCAAGGAATATTTTTTAATGCAAAATTAAAAAAAAAATTACATTCTAAATCTATCCAAGGCACTGTTTGGAGATTGTAAAAATATTTAAATTGTGTAGGTGGGATCTACACATTAAAAAAGATCCAATGTGAACATTAAGAATAAGGAAATGTAGACATTTAGGAGATGGAATGTAAATATTAAAAGCCTTGGGATGTGGATTAAGCAAATTTGAGTTGGAGAGAAAATTAAATGGAAGCTGGGGAAATCCGCTCCGATTAGTATGTGTGGTCACTTCCTGAGGTATTACTGTGCCTCGTGATTTCTTGATTACACAATCAAAAAGGTCAGAGCAGTCCATGGAGAACATAGGATTGAAGATGCATTTGTTCCTCAACTGTAGGAACAACATGTTGTTTTCTTTAAAGCAAGTAAAATTCAGCTGTGAAAGATTTTCAGTTTTGCATAACGATTCTTATATATGTAAAAATCTAGTGTGTGATACTGAGAGAGTGCTGCCTGTTGGAGGCATTAAGGAAGTACAGAACAATGTCTTACAATTTTGTAATATTTTAAGACTTATTTCATTCTCTTTTCTTAGGTCCAGGAACTGCAGAGCCCACCACGGGCCAGTCAAGTAGTGAAAGATTGTGTAAAAGCTTGTCTGAATTCCACTTATGAATACATCTTCAATAACTGCCATGAACTGTACAGCCGAGAATATCAGACAGATCCAGTAAGTTCGTATTCTATTTGTAAGTTTAATTATTTGATTCAGAGTAGGAAATTCTACGAGGATTCAACAAAGTTTTTTTTTATAATTTGACATGCAGCCTTTATTTTTACTTTGATGTCTAACTGTTCCCTTTTCCTGACATACATAGTTTAGAATGTAATGGGGCTTAATTAGTCTGAAGGGAAGCGAATCCTTCCAGCCCTGCTCATACTTTGCACTGTGACAGAAATAGCATAACAGAACTGCACTTAGATGAAATTAAAATTAATTTACTGTAGCATGTTCATTAAAATACCAGGATACTTTAGAAAGGCATGTATATTAATAAAATTATCAGTAGCTGACCTCCGCATTCAGGGATCCTGGTGGCATGGTCCTATTCCATTAAAAAAAAAATGAGCTGATTCAGAGTAATATGTTTTCAGATGTTCGAAGTTCCCTTAAGGCTGCCTTTATAACTTTGTAACTTTGAGCCAGTGTACCAGATCAACATCGGCCCGGCACCCTTAGCATTATGGGCAAGTAAAACCTCTTGAAATAGGTGGTTTCTCAGCTGTCTGGCTTTGCATCAGGTAAAGTATAACTCAGAATGATGAAAATAAGACGTTTATCCCATGAGGCTGTTTTTTTTTTGGTATCCAGTCTGTCTCCATGTGTTTCCTTGAAAAATGGTAATTGTAGTCCAGAGACAGTGGGAGTAATTTTAATCCCCATAAATGGGTGAGTCAGGGTCGGGTGAGATGTAAAACTGCACCATACTGCATGTTTCCAAGAATTGACTAACGAAAGCTCCAAGGATTTTGTGTGGTTTTTGTTAAATAAAACACATCAGTTCATATAGTATGTAAGTTTGGTCATTTTATATTATTAGTATCTTGCTGGGTTTTTTTTTGCTTCTGTATTCTATTCTGTAATTTGTTGCAGTAAGCTTGTTAAAATAGATAAAATCTTATACACATTGGTCTAGTGGCATTTGTTTTCAGAAATGACAGGAAAATGTGTTCTGACTATCTTAGGCAATATTGAACCTCCCTCTGCACAGCCAAATCCTACTCTTACTCCAGCATCATCCTAGAGCAAAGAGATAATCCCAAACACCTCAGCAGCAAATAACCCTTTCATTTCCTTCATTTCCAAAGCCAAATACAAGCAGCTGATGGACTTTTTTGTCTCAAAGATCAAAACTATCCATGTAGCTGTATCTGCCGCCACCTCCTCGTCCTTATCTATAAGCCCATCTATAACTTTTCCCAATCCTAATTTTGCAGCTTCCTCCAGCATTACACTTCAGACCCTGCTTCATGCTGTGGGAGAGCCTTCAACTGTCTTGGCTCTACTATCTGGAACTCCCTCCCTAATCCCTCCGGTCTTGCTATTTCTCTGCCATTCTTTAAAAGCCTCCTCAGAACCTTTCTTTTCACCCATGCTTTTGATCATCTCCTAATTTGTCCACGAATGAACCGCATACATTTCTCCCCTGTGAAATGCCTTGGGATATTTTTTCTACATTAATGATGCTAAATAAATGCAAGGTACTACGGTCCAGGTGCTGTCCCAATACCTTGTCTTATGCCTAACACAAGGTTCCATTTCCGCAGGGAAGCTCACGCTTCTTGTGAACAAAAATGTGACCTTTTGTTCAAAGTAATTTGCAAGGTGGTGTACCCGGAGTGAAAAATAAATCCCCTAACTGCTGATAGGCTCATTAAACAGTATCAGACACCTTCTACTCTTAGTTTCTTTGACTGACTGATAATACTGTAATAGACAGGTATATCTCTGGCTATAAACTACAAATCACGTTTGTTAATAATTAGAGAAATAAAAGCAAGCACAGCAGATTTCGCCAAGTTTTAATATTTCACACAATCTTCCTGTGCCTTTTTCAAATTAATAATCATCTATACCATCCAGATGAGAATACGTTGGCATGTATTTGATGTAACATGTTTATTTTCTTTCACTGTAACTTTTAATTCTGTACTTTGTGATCAATGATTAAGCGAATTTAATGGACTGTTCTTCCTTTCAATGGTGTTGCTTCCTGTAAGCAGACCTCATGGCCCAGAATCTGCAGCCTCTTGGATTTCTGCCCAGCAAGGGATCTCATACTTTGAGTCACATACTTCCTTGTTTACGAGTGCACTCTGCATTCTTGTTGTTTCTCCTAGTTGTTCTCCTAGATATAAATACCTATACAACACACTAAAGTTTGTTTCAGGCTCCAAATTGAATTACTTGATTTATTTGCTGTCACCTTTAACAAGTAAAAGCATAGAACAGCACAATTTTACACAATGACTAGCTACTAAATTCCCAGACCTTTGATGATGCCCTCTGCTTCTTTGGAAGTAAAAGGTAAATAGTCTTTTCCACAAGTCTATCTCACATTTCAGTGCAAACTTCCGCATAGTTCCTGGAAATGTTTTGCTCTTGTCCCTTTTCCTTCTTTTCTCACTGCTCAGCTGTCTTCAAACTTGGGGTTTATATGTTCTATTTTCTCTTTAATTTGCCTCGAGATAACAGAAAATCCACGCGTATATAGAAATGCGGAAGTCTTACTTGCTTGTTCATCTGTCTCTCTGGTACTGTCTGTTCCAGAATTAATTATGTACAGAATGGGTATCATTCACACCTCTGAAAATGTTCTTCCTGGTTCGATATATTAAACCAGTCAAGAACATAGATCATTTACAACAGTACAGACATTCTGGCACCTGTCGACCATCTTGGAGGCATACGATAAAACCTGCTTTAGCTTTATATTTGTACAGAGCTTACTCACATCTATACTTGTACAATGACGTGACCTCTGAACCTGTCTCATATTTATAAAGCATCTTCCCAAAAGTGTTAATGTCTTAAAACCAGTGAACAATAAGCAGTTAAGTATCAATTGAAAGGCCTTAAGAATTTTTGCTAATATCTATTTGTAAAATTATAATGACCAGTCAATAAACTAAACCTTTAATGTCTATTTTCTATGGTTAACTATAAAATATCATTATTGAGCATTGATTTGCTGTACAACTTGCAGGATATGTCACCTTCTATAGTCTCTTAATGTTAACACGTCTCATCTCTGTAAACAACATTCATTTTTCCAAACAATGAGCTTTGATATCAGGAACTTTGTGTCACATAAAGCTACAGTCTTCAACAATTTTCTTGCATGTACCAATCGTTTGACTTATACATACTAACCGAATTTATGCAGAGCATTTTCACGAAGTGTAAATTTTATACTTTTCTGATTATGAAACTGGGAAAAGACTTCTTTGGTTGACATTGCAGTTTAACAAAAGTTGCAGTTACATTAATAAATAATCACTAGTCCATACAAAAAATTACACGATTTATGAAAAATAATCTTGTAAAGGTTTCAGTGCAAGAAGCAATTAAATGCCATCTATGTTATTTATGTTCTCATGCAACATATTTCAATATACAGAATGGGAGGAAAAATCTAATACCTGGGTAGGCAGTGACAATTTTAAAATTAGAACCATCCATCATTGAAGGTATAGAAGTAGGCAAGATCAGCACTTTGATGTAACACTCACCACAATAACACTTTTAGTTGGTGTGTATTTTTAGGTTAGCTACTAAAAATAAGACAATTTGTGTACCCATCAGAAAAACGTTTTCTTTTAATCCCACAGAATAAAAAAGCTGAGGTTCCTCCAGAGGAGCAAGGGCCAAGCATCAGAAATTTGGACTTTTGGTCCAAACTTATCACACTCATTGTTTCAATCATAGAAGAGGACAAGAATTCATATACACATTGCCTCAACCAGTAAGTATCTATGTATTTGTAATTTTTAGTTTTCAGAAGACAGAAATACTGTATTATACGTGTTATAAAATCCAGTGCATATGTTGCACCTTCAAGCAGGTGTTTAATTGCCTGTCAACCTAAGACTAGCTTTTGCTAGTCGACCATCTGCCACAGGAGTCAGGGGAAGGGGAAGGAATGAGATTTTTGTTTTCAATATGTTGATGAAGTGCAGATGTTTTTAGCCTAGTGTCTTTGGGCTTCTTCAACTGTAGCAATATTTAACTTTAAAAGTCATTGATAGAAATTCCTCTTTATGCTTAATTGCTCGATCTCTTAATCTATTGATTGACAACAACAACTTGCATTTATATAGTGCAGAAAATTGTCACAAGGTGCTTCACAGAGGTGTAATCGGACAAAATGTTTGCCATTCTTGACCTTTTTAAAAGAAGGATTCTTTCAGAGTATCACATATACATGTAGGCATTGGGAATAATGAAATTCCCCAAATGAATGGAAAATCATAGGCTGCACACCCATGATATCCTGATATGCGAGTGGGAAAGGCCGGTTGCATTCAAGATCGTTAAATGGAGTTATTTTTTAAGTTTAGTCTCTTTTGCATGGTTAGTCTGATCCCTGAAACTAGCTAATTTAATGTTAGAGACAAATTTTTGAATACAAACGGCCTTTCCCACTCGCATATCAGGACATCATGGGTGTGCAGCCTATGATTTTCCATTCATTTGGGGAAATTCATTATTCCCAATGCCTACATGTATATGTGATATCTGAAAGAATCCTTCTTTTAAAAGGTCAAGAATGTCTGTCTCCTCAACTTCTAATCTTTTGAGAAGAATGTAGACAGTGTTAATACCCTCTACATGCCATGAAATGCAGTTCAACCGAGGTGTCAGCAGACAGACCATAATTGGTTGATAACAGCTACTTGAAACAAACAATTGCATATCAGATGAGGCTTTCTGTTGGGTCCATGAAGTTCCTTTGTGAGTAGAGAAACACTTTCAGATGAAGATTGGCAGTGTTAAGGACCTAGCAGAACCTACTGGGCATTAATTGTAAGCTCTTGAATCATTTCAGCGCAGTGAAGAGAAGGTAGTTGCAACTGATGAGCATACTTAGTCCAATGCATTCTGGGATGGTGTAGCTGACTTCTTGGTTTCCCTAAACTGGTCAGATCATTAAACTTCTAGCGGCTGTCTAACAGGTTGTACAGGTGGCCCTAACTGATCAAGCTACCTACCTCCACTGTGCTTGGGCAGTTCCGATGACCGGCCTCCTCCCCCCTCATCTCAAGCAGGATCCCTTGTAAGGTACCCAACTCTCCTGGGATTTTCCTGGAATTGGGGGTTCCTATCCCGAGCACTGCCTCCAGCAACCTGGAGATCAGCGATTTAAATTTCCTGCAAATTTAAACTGCATTCATTTTACACAGAATAATTTCCCTGCCTTTTCCACGGAGCTTATCACCAGCTACTGCTCGGAGCCAGCACCCGCAGAGAGTCGCGACCAGGTTTGTTTTTTTTTGGGGGGGGGGGGGGGGTTGGAAATCGGGGGGCGGTTTCTGATATTGGGGGGGGGGGGAGCCTTGAGAGTGGCAGGGGGAGAGAGGGAGACTGAGGAATCAGGGGAATGGGGGCGGGGGGGCTCGGGGGAATGGGGAGGGCGCAGGGCCCAGCATTTCCCACAGAGCCAGGAGCAGCAGCAGCAAGGTGGTGAGTGGGAGCGGCACAGAGAGGAGCAGCCAGTTAAAGGGCTAAGTGAAACCTGGGGGACTTACTGTGGGTAAACAGTGAAAGATTGTTTCCACTGGTGGGCGAATGGGGAACTAGGGAACAGAAACCAAGGATTCTCACTGGAAGAAACAAGGGGGAAGTGAGGTGGAAGGTTCTTGACCTGAGTGCTATTAGACCTTAGGATTTTTCACCACATGTGGCCATTGAGATAGAGACTTAAACTTCATTTCAAAGGGAATGGTATAAATATTTGCTCACATGATCAGGCAACATGGTCAAGCATCACATGATCAGATGCCATGTGGTCAGAATGTCACGTGATCAAATCTCCAGGAATGCCTCCAACCAGAGTTGGCAATCCTAATCCCTTCTCATCCTGATTTGGGCCAGCATAATCTCTATTTCATACTCTTACAAATGTGAGGGCTCAGTGCCCTGTAACTGACTTCTTTGACATTCAGATAACAAAGTTTCCCCTCCTTCCAAACAAAACTGGTTCTAAAGAAGCCAGGCCTTTTAAGCAGCTGCAGGCATTTAAATCATGCAGCTCTTACCATTCCCCCTCCCCATTTTAAGTTGACAATCACAGGGAGCAACGCCAATATCCCAAAAAATTCACTGAGTTCATTAGCGGGGCGGAAGATCCACCAATGATCATGTCACGCAGGTAAATCTAGCCCATGATGTTCGGAATAATCTGTAGAGTGGCTTTTCTTATGTTCTTATGAAGATTTGCCAATTGGCTGAGGCACCAGAGGGTGATCAACACTTGAGTTGTATCCCAGCACAAGTTAGTGCCTGCATCAGAGAAAAGAAGAAAATTGAAGAGTAGTAGAATGATAAAAAGTACTTTTCCTTTTTTCATATGCACTTGTGTTCGTACATGCTAGCCCCATTAATTAAGTAAAAGTGGTGACTGCTTCTTGTAGTATTAAATTCCTATGGAAGTAGGTTATGCTAAAAGTGAGGATATATACATTTCCATTTATAATTGTGAAGTTCGACTTAAATAATCAAACAAAAAAGTACAATATGTTATCAAGTACTTTGTCCTTTTATCGTTTCATTTTGTCATGCATTCTATTTTTTCTTTTAGGTTTCCACAGGAACTGAATGTGGGAAAGATAAGTGCAGAAGTGATGTGGAACCTTTTTGCCCAGGACATGAAATATGCAATGGAAGGTTATACTATTTCTATTGTATTTTTGACTTACAGATTTGAAGTTTATCTTTTTCTCTTTATTTATTGGTATGACTGGACTGTGTGCCAATTGCTTGTCTATTTTATGAAAAAATCATTTACATTTATTCTATATATAATATATTAAAAACCTTGTGTCTGCATGCACTTCCCTTGTAGGGAAAAAAGACACAATGTAATTTTATTCTTCACTTGATTTGGGGAAATACCTTTTTTATCCCTACATGATCAAAATGTTATATTTAATTTATTGGGCTCTTTGTCCTAATAAGCACTAGGCATAAACCATGGCTTTATAAAAAAGATAATTTATTACATACCAGGGAAACACAAACCTAGGATCAAACAATATCCACAGTCCATACTCAATTAGGAGTTAAGGAGCTTCAAGATATTTTAGAATTGCTTTAATGATAAAGAAAACCTCCTGATTCCAAAATGCATACCCTTAGTAGAGAAAAAGAGCATATACTATATGAACTCCATAACAAAGTTTTATGTATGCTTAGGGTTTGCTCAGGCTTTGATGTCTGTTGAGGCCTTGTTGATGTCTCGATGCCTGCGGGTAGTACAGTAGCAGATGTTCGCTTCTCGGGATCAGGACAGCCATGGAGGAGGTAGGCTGGAAGAAGCAGCAGTCCGAGAGGGAGAGTTTGATTGGGATCACACTTTTGGGGCAGTTGTTTGCCACCGATAGGCTTCTTTGAATACTGCTCAGGAATTGATTGACACTCCCTTTATCCTTTGTCTTTGTGGCTCAGTTATGCAGATTTCTATGGCGATCAGTCCTTCTATTGTATCAGCCATAAGACGTGACTCAGCAGTCATTTTGACTTCAGCCGGTCCGGAGCCAATTTATTTTTCCTTTTTATGCAAAATTTTATTCATTAAATAATTTTTTTACTACACCTGTCCAAAAACTGTACTCCTCTTCTCGCATTTATAATGAAAACTACCTATATAAACTTGTCACATTGTAATTACATCCTCCTGCCACTGGTGCCATTTTAGTGCACGTCTCCGTGCCTCCACCTGTACTGCAGAGAAACTCCTATAGGAACAAGGAGTAAGCCATTCAGCCCCTCGAGCCTGTACTGCCACTAAATTAGATCATGACTCATCTGTAGCTTAACTCCATCTACCCGCCTTGATTCCGTAACCCTTAATACCCTTGTCTAACAAAAATCTATCAATCTCAGTTTTGAAATCATCAATTGACTTAGCCTCAATAGCTTTTTGGCGAAGAGAGTTCCAGATTTCCCTTTGTGTGAAGAAGTGCTTTCTGACATCACCCCTGAATGACCTAGCTCTAATTTTAAGGCTATGCCCCCTTGTTCTGGACTCTCCTACCAGAGGAAATGGCTTCTCTCTATCTACACTATCAAATCCTTTAATCATCTTACATAGCATTACATCGTATTTACAGCACAGAAACAGGTCATTTGGCCCAACAGGTCCATGCCGGTGTTTATACTCTACACGACCCTCCTCCCACCCTTCATCTAACTCCCACCAAGATATCCTTCTATTCCTTTCTCCCTCATGTGTTTGCCTAGCTTCCCCTTAATTGCATCTATGCTAGTTGCCTCAACTACGCCTTGTGGTAGTAGTTCCACATTCTAACCACTCTCTGGGTAAAGAAGTTTCTTCTGAATTCGCTGTTGGATTTATTAGTGACTATTTTATATTTACAGCCCCTAGTTCTAGTCTCTCCCGCAAGTGGAAACATCTTCTCTATGTCTACCCTGCCAAACCCTTTCAGAATCTTAAAGACCTCAGTTACCCCTCAGTCTTCTCTTTTCTAGAAAAAACAGCCCCAGCCTGTTCAATCTTTCCTGACAGGTATAACCTCTCATTTCTGGAATTATCCTAGTAAATCTTTTTTGCACCTTCTCCAATGCCTCTATATCCTTTTTAAAATATGGAGACCAGAACTGTTCACAGTACTCTAGGTGTGGTCTCACCAAAGTTCTATACATATTTAACATAACTTCTCTGCTTTTCAATTTTATCCCTCTAGAAATGAACCCTAGTGTTTTGTTTGCTTTTTCTAATGGCCTTATTAACCTGCGTCACTACTTTTAGTGATTTGTGTATTTGTACCCCCAGATCCCTCTGCTTCACTACCTCATTTAGACACTTAGGGCTGGATTTTGTCTTGGGGTCGAGTTGGGGTCGTGTCATCCGCATTTCGTGTTCCCCCTCCCCCCGACTCCAGATTAATGTGGATGAATGATGCAATTTTCACTTAATTGGGCAATTGAGTTGCAGCATGTTGGTACCCATGAACTAATTAGTGGTTTCAGTCTGAAAGTCGCCTCTGATGATGTCATCATTGCTGCTGCCTGGTCTCAGAGACTGACTGGATGTTGGCGAGAGAGACAGAGAGAGAGACACGGACGGACCGAACGAACTTTCATACTACCTTCATCACATCTCCGTTGTAATAGTGGACCTGCAGCTGATAGTCAGCTATCCACTTGTGCTCCCGACAGGTTTCACTGGAGTGTTTCACATCAGGCCCACTTCATGTCAGAAAAGGGTTAAACTAGATAAAACGTTTCAAAATCGCATTACAGAGCCAATTTAGGGCTTGTTAAGGGCTTTAATGGCCTCTCCCGCCTCTTGGAGGCGGGAGCCCCGCGACTGATTTTGTCAAAATTGCGTGGAGGCGGGATGGGGTCGGGATCCCCGACCCCGCAAATTTAACCCCCCACACACCTCCAAACCCGACTCCATGGGTCATTCAAAATCCAGCCCTTATTTTCCAAGGAGTATGTGGCCTCCTTATTCTTCCTACCAAAATGTACCACCTCACACTTTTCTATATTGAAGTTCATTTGCAAATTACACGGCCATTCTGCAAGTTTATTAATATCTTCCTGTATTTTGTCACAGTCCTCCTCTGTGTTAACTATACCCCCCCAATTTGGTGTCACCCACAAATTTTGAAATTGTACTTCCCGACTCCAAATCGTTTATGTAAATCGTGAACAAAAGTGTTCCCATCACCGATCCTTGTGGAACACCACTTCCCACCTTTTGCCAGTCTGAGTAGCTACCTTTAACCCCGTTCACCCGGAACAGGGGTTTTCTGTTTTGTAACCAGCTTGTTATCCATTCTGCTACTTGTCCTCTGACTCCATGTATTCTGACCTTAGTCATGAGTCTACTACTTCTCAAAGGCCTTTTGAAAATCCAAATATGTTATGTCTACTGCGTTACCCTTGTCTACTCTTTCTGTTACTTCAAAGAATTCAATAAGGTCGGTCAAGCATGACCTTCCCTTTTGAAATCAGTGCTGACTATTCTTTCTTATATTTTTAGTTTCTAGATGTTTTTCTGTTATATCTTTGACTAAGGATCCTATTATCTTTCCTACCACCGACGTTCTGCTAATTAACCTATAGTGTCCTGGACTTGCTCTATCTCCCTTTTTAAATACAGGAATCACATTAGCTGTCTGCCAGTCCTCAGGCACTATTCCCCTTTCTGATCAATTTTTCTATATATGTAATAGTCCCTCTGCTATCTCTTCTCTAACTTCTTCTAGCATGTGTGGAGGCAATTCACCCGGAACAGGGGTTTTGTCCTCTCTAAGTTTGATTAGTTTATCAATTATCTCCCCCTTTCCATCTTAAATGTCTTTATATCTTTTTTGATCACTTCTAATGCCATGCCCACCATGTTCATCTCCCCTGAAGCAAAGTAATTATTTAATGTTTCTGCCACTTCACTGTCATTACCTGTGAGTTTATCATGTATCTCTTAGTGGCTCTATCCCTATCCTGATTTTTCTTTTGTCATTTCTGTGTCTGTAGAATACTTTACTATTTCTTTTTATATTCCTTGTTGATTTAATTTTGTAGTTTCTCTTTGGCTTCCTAATTGTTTTTTGACTGCTTTCCTAAACTTCTCGTCTTCCATTTTGCCATCCTCTCTTTTGTTGTCTATGTACTTAGGGCTGGATTTTACCAGCCCTGAGGAGGCGGGTTTGGAGGCGGCACTGCTGGGAAAATACCAAAAAATGGGAGCAAGTCTCAAACCCGCTCCCAACCCGCCTCCAACCAATCTTCCCGGGAGTCGGGTCCCCGATTAGCGCAGGGACCTGACTCCTAGTGGCGGGAAGAGGATTATAGCCACTTAACTGCCTGTTAACAGGCAGTTAAGAGGCTTTTTCCAATTTTTCGACTGCTGCTGCGGGCTTCCCGACGTTGGGGAAGCCCGCCAGGGTAAGTGAGGCGTTCTGTGGGTCTGTTGTTATGTTGGTGTTTGGATGACCGCTGCAGAAGTGGTGTTTAAGGATGCAATGGGACACTGGTTAGTATCAGAGGTGAGGACTTTTTGTGAAAGTAATTTTTAATGTGTTTAGATGTTTCTGCAGGTGACAAGCTGTGAAGTGTTTGTGTAGCCTCATCTCATTGGGAGAAGTGACAGATGGCTTCTGCAATCTCAGCTGCAGCTGCCATCTGTTTTATCCTAAGGAGAGAGTAATTGGAGAGCCTGAGTGCAAGGGCTCACCTTTGGACAGTGATTGTCAGTGTTTGACAGCACCTCAATGCTGTCAAACACTGTCAAATCATCTGTCAAACAAGTGTGGTGCATATGCCTTTAAGAAAACCGGCAGATGAAGCGTCATCAACTAACGTCATCTGACACCGGCTTTTCCTTAATTGGCCAGCAAGCCCGCAGGGCGGGCTTAACGAGGCCAATCAGGGCAAAATAGCGTCTGTTCGTCAGATGTCGCTGGGGGCGGGACTGGAACCTGAAAACCAGTAGTCCCGCCTGGAAGGTAAGATTCCGCCCTTAGTGTCTACCTTTTTCTTTCATTTCAATTTTGCCCTTATTTCTTTATTCATTACTGGCTAGTCTGTTCTGTTAAGTGGGATATATTTCTCCTGGACTCTCTTGATCACTGTTTCAAATGTTTCCCACTGCTTTTCTATTTTTTTGTCAGTAGGTTTTTCCAGTTTATTTTCACTAGTTCCATTCTCATCCCCTTAAAATCAGCTTTTTCCAATTTATTACTTTTGTCTTTGTTTTATGTCCTTTTCGATCTTTATCTTAAACCTTATTATGTTGTGATCGCTGTTGCCTAGATCCCCTATGCTTACTTCTCTTATCTGTTCTGGTTCATTTCCCATTACCAGATCCAGCAGTGCCCCCTCTTTTGTTGGGCTTTTTATATACTGGGTAAGAAAGGAGTCCTGCACACATTGTAAAAACTCCATTCCCTGTACTCCTTTTGCTACCTCTTACCAGTTTATTTGGGGGTAGTTATCATCTCCCATGATTATTATTCTATATCTTTTACTCAGTTCACATATTTGCTTGCATAGTTCTTCCTCTGCCACCTTTCCACTATCTTAAACACTCCAATTAGATCATTCCTTAATCTTCTATATTCAAGAGAATACAAGCCTAGTTTATGAAACTTGTCCTCGTAATTTAACCCTTTTAGCCTCAGTATCATTCTGGTGAATCTGAGCTGCATCCACTCCAAGGCCAATATATCCTTCCTCAGATGCAGTGCCCAGAACTGAATTCAGTACTCCAGATGGGGTCTAACCAGAGCTCTGTACAGCTGTAACATAACTTCTACCCCTTTAAATTTCAGCCCTCTTGAGATAGCCAACATTCCATTAGTCTTTTTTTTTAATTTGTACCTGATTTCAGTACTTGAAGCCTTAAATATCTCTGCTCGTCCACAGTTCCTAGCTCGTCACCATTTAGAAAATACTCTGATCTATCTTTCTTAGGTCCAAAGTGGATGATCTCACACTTTCTCACATTGGACTCCATCTGCCATAGTTTTGCTCACTCACTTAATCTATCAATGTCCCTTTGCAATTTTCTGCTCTCATCTACATCTATGCTATTTACTGTGTCACCTAACTTAGTATCATCAGCAAACTTAGATATATGGCTCTCCATTCTTTCATCCAAATCATTTATAAATATAGTGAAAAGCTGTGGCCCCAGTACAGATGCTTGAAGGACACCACTAGTCACAATTTGAATATATACCCATTATCCCTACTCTCTCTCCTACCTCCTAACCAATTCCCTATTCAAGCCAATAGGTTGCCTCCAATTCCATGCACTCTCATTTTTGTTAACCATCTTTTATGTGGTACCTTGTTGAATGCCTTCTGGAAGTCCATATAAATAACATCCATAGAATACTTCCTTATCTACCACGTTAGTTACTTCCTCAAAAAATTCACAGAGGTTCATTGACTTACCCTTTATAAATCCATGCTGGCTCTCTCTGATCAGCTCATATTTGTCCAAATGCTCAGTCACTCTGTCCTTAATAATTGATTCGAGTAAGTTCCTGACAACTGTCATTAGACTCATAGGCCTATACTTTCCTAATTTATCTCCCTTGCCCTTCTTAAATGCTAGGTTGCATCAGTCCCTAATGGTAAAGTACAAGCCAAAATACAAACTGATTCTTTTCTTATTAATATTTTAAGTCATTAAAAAATTCAATTTACAGATGTTTATAATTAGCACTTTGTTAAGCCTATGCAACTAAGTTTTCTAAAATCTATAGTACTCATCAACGTAAATAGCTCCAACTGAAATGTATGGGAGGCAGTTCAGAGACGATTCACTCGGTTGATTCCTGAGATGAGGGGGTTGACTTATGAAGAAAGGTTGAGCAGGTTGGGCCTATACTCATTGGAATTTAGAAGAATGAGAGGTGATCTTATTGAAACATATAAGATACTGAGGGGGCTCGACAAGGTAGATGCAGAGAGGATGTTTCCCCTCGTGGGGAAATCTAGAACTCGGGGGCATAGTTTCAGAATAAAGGGTTGCCCTTTTAGAACTGAGATGAGGAGGAATTTCTTCTCTGAGGGTCGTAAATCTGTGGAATTCTCTGCCCCAGAGAGCCGTGGAGGCTGGGTCATTTAAGGTGGAGATAGACAGATTTTTGCAAGATAAGGGAGTGAAGGGTTATGGGGAGCGGGCAGGGAAGTGGCTTTGAGCCCAAGATCAGCAATGATATTGAATGGCGGAGCAGGCTCGAGGGGCCAAGTGGCCTATTCCTGCTCCTATTTCTTATGTTCTTATGTAAGTCTTTTGAATTTTTACACAGTTAAAATGGAAAGTTTATTACCCTCCGTAAACTTGAGGTCATCAAAATCTCTGCTGCCTGTATCCTATTCGCACCAAGTCCCATTCACCCATCACCCCTGTGCTCACTGATCTACATTGGCACCCAGTTAAGAAACATCTCTAGATTAAAATTCTCAACCTTGTTTTCAAATCCCTCCATGGCCTCGCCGCTCCCTATCTCTTTAATCTCCTCCAGCCCTACAACCCTACGAGATATCTGCACTCCTCCAATTCCGGCCTCTTGAGCATCCCCGATTTTAATTGCTCCACCATTGGTGGCCTTGGTTTCAGCTGGCAAGGCCCTAAGCTCTGGAATTCCCTCCCTAAATCTTTCCGTCTCTCTACGTCACTTTCTTCCTTTAAGACGCTCCTTAAAACCTACCTCTTTTCTGCCCTAATATATCCTTACGTGGCTCAGTGTCAAATTTTTGTTTGATAATACTCCTGTGAAGCGCCTTGGGACGTTTTACTACGTTAAAGGCGCTATATAAATACAAGTTGTTTTTGTTACTGAAAATGTACATATTTTTTGTTTATGCTTCAGTCTGATTGAATTCCCTGTGCAATTTGAGAACGCAAGCTGAGACTTGTAATTGTAGAAACAGAAAGGAACCTTTCTCCACATTTAAATTTATTGTATTGGCTTCTTGAACAGGACTGAGTGGATTTGGTGTGTCAATCAAGTGTCATCTCCATTAGCAAGGCAGGTTTGAACTTGGCAAAGATCAACATCCCTACTTATCTGCTATGTGTAAGCAAGGTCATTTCGGAAGGGGATTATCATTTGTCAACATAAGCTTTTGTTTCCTTCTGGATGTCACTAAGGACTAGCATATTACTCTTTTACAACCTACTATTTAAATGATTGCCAGCTTCCTCCAAAGCTTAATAATACAGCATCCAATGAAGCACTAAACCATATAGCCCAGAGGTCCCGGGTTCCATTCCCAGCCTGTACTCAGTTAGGTGGTTGCAGCTGAGGCAGAAATTGGAATGCTACTAGCAAGTCAGAGCTATCGGAGAGAGGGCAGTCACCAGAGACAAAAAAGATCAAGGTGAAGCAGAGAGAGATATTGACGAGAGCAATCAGCCAGTGAAAGAAAGGTTAACCAAAGGGATCAGCCAGAAAGGGAGAAATTAACGAGAGGCCAGCCACAGAGTGAGAACAAGAGAGAATATCTAAAAGGTTCAGCCAGAGAGAGAGATTAACCAGGCCTGAAAGAAAGATGCCTGCATGTGGTGCTTGTGCAGGAGGATTGGGGGCAGAGGGAACAGATTGCCTGGTGTGTACAAATTTCAAGTTGCTAGCTACAGACTGCAAAGTCATGGGGTAATTTTCACTGAGTTATTGGCGGATAACTGGTGGTGCGGATTGGCCGCCTGTTACACATACCGCCCGATCTGCAACAGTCAGTTTTCTGCGCATACCCAGAGTGAAAATTAATTCATGAGGTAGGTCCCAATTGGACGGGGAGAGCAGCACTGCACTGCTGAATGTTAATGCTGCTGTCCCACCCTGGATATTTTTAGAGAAGCATCAAGGTAGAGAGGCAAAAATTGAGGAAATGAAAAGAAGACAAAGAGTAAAGGAGTGCAAGAAGGAACAGAAATAAGAACATAAGAAATAGGAGCAGGAGTAGGCCAATTGGCCCCTCAAGCCTGCTCCGCCATTCAATAAGATCATGGCTGATCTGATCCTAACCGCCAATCTACTATCACAGAACCATCTCCTGAACCTAACAGTATTGGACACACGAAATAGGAGCAGGATCAGGCTACACGGCCCCTGGGCCCGCTACGCTACCCACAGGGCCATGACCGATCCGAATGAGGGAGGAGGTGACAGACAGAAGTTAAAGAGGAGAGAGAGAAGGGCAGAAGTGAGGTGGTGGATGTTCAAGGACTCCTAGAAATGCAAAAGTAATTTAATCCTACACAGCCCACTCACTAAATGTGACACACAGATCCAGACTATCTAAAAGGTTGGACACCCCTCCCCTAGGCCATTGACACTTTCCTCAATAACACTTCTATTATACTTCATCAATCTGAGTTTCAAGCTCTAAGGGGGCGATTTTGCCAGCCCTGGGGAGGCGGGTAAGGAGGCAGGACTGCCGGGAAAATGGCAGAATCTGGGGACGGGTACCCATCCCGCCTCCGTGCCATCTTCCCAGGAGGCGGGTACCCAACCCGCGCTGGGAGCCGCCTCCTCGAGGCGGGAAGGGGATTAGTGCCAATTAACTGCCAGTTAACAGGCAGTTTTTTTGAGAATCCCTATTTTCAGCCCTGAAGTGTGGGCTTCCCGATGGCTCCGAACCACGCTAGGGTCAGCGAGGCGGGCCATCAGTCTGCGGGGGTCGGAGGGGTCGAGATGTCCGGTGTGCAGCTGAATGATGGGTGCAAGTGTGGAGAGGTGAGTGTGTGAGGTGAGTGTAAAGTGTTTTAATAAGTTTTACTTACCTTTACTTCTTCCTGCAGGCTTCATCCCTTCAGGTCTCGGGAGTCCCTCATCTCACCGGCACAGAAAGCAGAATGGCCGCTGAACTGTCAAAAGCTGCAGCTTTCTGCTCAGGAGAGATCTCTAACTGAGCCTGAGTGGAAGTGCTCAACTTAGAGGACAGATTGTCAGTGTTTGACAGCTTCACAGAGCTGTCAAACGCTGACATTTCATCTGTCAAAAGCTCTTGACAGATGAAACGTCACTCGCTGACGTCATCTGTAACCGGCTTTCCCTTAATTGGCCTGAGAAAATCCAGCCCTTAATATCAAAAATGTGTTTGCTATCAATCTATTGTTTCAGGATAGGTATTGATTGCAGGACAAACATAGATGGTAACTTCTGTCAGACTTTATATCCTTCATGTTTTGTCAATGTTTCCTTTGAAGATTGAAAGAGAGAGAGAGTTTATGGCTTGGAGGCGCTAATTGTCCAGAACCGCCTTAATGACTTGCACTAGGAACACATGTCTCTGCCATCTGAGAGTTTCGATTTGTATTCAAACAAGCCTGTTACCTGTGATTTATAAAGTTACCCTTTGACACCAAAATGATAATTTATGAATGAAAAATACTATGGGCCCAAAGTTGCTGGGATCCTGCTGCATTGTTGGAAGTGTAGTAGACTGGCACTTCTGGCTGTCTCCTGTAAAGGCCACTGACCCAGTCCCAAATCCCAGGGATTGGTTCATTTTAATATTCCAGACATAAAGAGATATATATATATATTGTATATTAAATATCATTGTCTACATAGGCAGTCTGTGGTTGCACTTGATCTACTCTATATGTTGTAGAGATTCACGTATCTCTGGTAAACAGGATCGAGTGCAAACCAATATGGTGGGTATATTGTGTTTAATCAGAGTTTAGGATGGAATATAACACACTAGTAATACAGCAAAAACATACGACCGTAACAAGCAGCTTGTACCGGACCCGATCAGACAGACGGCTGGCATGCGTGAACAGTTCTCTGGCTTCTGGCCTCTCTCTCTCTCTCTCTCTCTCTCTCTCGGGCCTTCGATGGTGAGCATGGGATCACTCTCAAAAGAGCGTTCGACCAGCCCAACTTCTCCTTTTAACTTCTGTTTGGCTCTCCCTTCCACCGTCTGTGTGCAAGCCCTCGGGATGTCACTTTTTATTCTCTTTTTAGGGGTGGGCCTGAGGCCAAGTTATTGACAAGACCATTTAACCTATAGAGGTTCCTCCAAAACTTCATCAACCAATGACAGCTCAAGTTCTTTGTGTTGGTGCTTGGATGAAAGCCCTCCCCAAAAGAGGGTCTCATTACTTCATCCTTGTTTTTACATTTTGAAGGTTCCTCCATTGGAATCCATCTTATCTCTGTTTACTCTCTCCCCCTTAACCCAGCAAGTACAAGGCCCCAGTCAGAGCTGTCGCACATTAACCAGTCGCTATCTCACCATTCTGACCTTCACAAGTAAGGTCTGATTCCCTCCCCTTTTCTGCTGTGATCTTTTCTCTCAGAACTTTTACATAGCCAGACTTCCCATGAATTATGCTGCTTTCAGTGTTCAATAGCTGTTGTTTTATACCTTTTTTTCCCTTTCAAAATACATAGCAACTTGCAGCTGCTTGGGCTATCTCACCTTCATCTAACAAATGGCCCATTCTAAGATGGAAACCTTAGCCTCCTCAAATTCCTTTCATTCTATGTCTTTTCCTAATTAACTTTTAATTATCTTCACAAGCAGTTCTGTTAAACAAAACTCCAAATTCTATCTGTGGAGATTATAATATGGTTATTAGTAATAATGGAAGAAACATAGGTTGGGCCAAATTAAAGATACATTAACAAAGTCAAAACCCTAACTTACAAACAACAGATAACTAGCCTGGCAGGACCATCCTATGGGCCCCCGTGTGGAATGTTTATGTTTCACCTAATCTAACTGATTAAAAAGACTGTCTCAAATTCTAATGCAAGCTTTCCAGGAAAACGAAACTTATCATTTAAACACAGTATTTTTAGGCACCCCTAATTTCTAACTGTGTATTTTAATTGCACTAGAATTCAAATTTAGATAACTATCAACCTTTGGCAATCCATTAGTATATAGTGCAAACTTTTCACAAGTAATAATATTTACATAAAAGAGAAGTAAAGCCTAGTACTTTTTTCCCCAAATATTCCCCCATTTTATAGAGAAAAATAATATGCTTACGAGAATTTACTTGGATAATTTTAAAAATCTGATTTATTACCAGCCTGGAAAACTTCAAGTTGAGTAACTCTGCTTAGAGTTTTGGGAGCATGCTGTGCATCCTGGTGGGGCTTCATTGGAAAGTGTGAAGACAGCAACTTCAGTCCCAGTAAGATCCCCCTCTGAAGTTGTGGGACCCCAGAAAACCAAACTATTGACGGGGAAATTTGCATCCAATATTCTTTGTAGCATAGAATTCCCAACGGGATTAATCCAGCCTTTCTCCCTCCCATTACCACCATAAATCAAAAATAATACAGAAGGTGTGGACTGTAATTTGCATTAAATAATGGTGAAAAATTCTCTCTTTCATGACAATGCAACAAATATGTCGTACCAGATGTGAGGTGACAATAATAAAAAATTGTATTTATTGGTTTGCAGGCCTCTAGAAAAGCAGCTTAATCCGTTGCTTTTGCACCAGTCTTCCACCTAGACGTAAAGTGATATGGGGAGTTGCATATTAACAATACAAAAATATATTATAGCATGCATGCTACAAGAATCTTTTGCTTAAAAAAAAAGTACAAAAGACACCTTAGTTTTTGATGGTGATGTTATCATTTGCACCTACAGAATAAAACAATTTATTTATGCAGTCCCAGAAAATAAAAGTGGATGCGTAGGTAGAATTTTGGAGCCCAGAACAGATAAGTTGTGCAAACACTATCTGTAGGTTACAGTATATAATGTACAGTAGTGTATTGGGAAAGGGAAAACCACATAATATTACATAACCTGATTTCAACCATTTTATTTCTGACATTTTAGTTTTGCATCCAATAGTATTCAACAAGGTATCTAACAGTAGATTTTTTTTAATGCAGAAAATTGTTAAATTCCCTAATTAAGAGCATTCAATGTGAACAGCCATAAAATGTCACTTTAAATACCTCCTGGACTAATCCCTGACCGTTCTATTAATCTTCCTACTATCTGAAATGCCCTTCATCCTTCTGTAATAGTTTCAGAGCCTCCTGCAGTGTAGATCTGTTACCTGGTATGAGAACCGATTATCACTGGCAATCAACTTATCTTCCAGCTTCCAAACTGTAAGAGCTACTGCTGATGAAATAATAGTTGGCTAATCAGGCAAAGTTCCATTTATTTCTAAATTTTATCTGTGTTCTGGTATCTCTGAAACCTTTATCACAGTATCTTGAGTTACTAGAGTATATTGATGTGAAAAAATTGACACACATGAGAGAGTTTCTGTAACGGGACAGTCAAAAACATTGCCAGAAAGAGACTTAAAAGTCTGACATTTAGCATGCATTCATCACGTCATACTTTACAAAGGTGTCACATGTCGGCATTGCACATTAGGCAGAAATTAGTGATTGGCTGAAATGAAGACTTGTCTGTTAAATAGCCAATCAAATATCAGATTGACTGCTGGCAAATCAGAAGCTGTTCGATTCAGTCGGTAAGTACCAATGAGAACAGAGAAAGCAGCAGGAGATTATCCATTCACATTTTTCAGTTTGCTTTCTTTAAAAGTTATTAATCTGGAATTGGCAAATAGCACTCGGTGTCAGAAATGGAAAGGTGTTCGATTCCCCAGCACTGATGTACCACACCTTAAGCAAACCTTCTTCAAAAATGTAAAAAAAAAGAAAAATAGTTTTCTTTCCCTTTAGCTTTCCAATTGTAACACCTGAAAAAAATAACCTAGATCACACTTGCCTCTTACTAGTGATGGTAGCATACAGGCCAAGATTTTCTGCTGCAGATTTGCCAGTTCCCTGGTATATCTCCAGTGATGAGAGCAAGAAGTTCTTCAGCAGATAACCTAGGTGGGCTTCCAGAGGGACATCATCCATACGCTGGAAAACCAGCTGGGGTCGGGACAGGCCATGGGATGAGCAGAAAAGTCCTACCACAGGCTACTTGTATTTGGCTGTGAAAGTATTGGGTAATATCTGAGCAGCTTTCATTGTTGCAGAGCTGATCTATTTTAACTCTGCCCAGTCCAAGATAATAGATCTGTTTTTAAAGCACCTTTAAGTTCAATATATATCAACTAAGGCTGTAATTATCCTGCAGTATTGGTCTCATCAGTATTTGTGGGGCATAATGTGCATTTGGCAGACTAAAGTTTTACTGCTCAGTGCTCATCCCTCCAGTAAGGTTAGTGACTAAAGAGCTTGGCACTCAAACAGGTGGTTAATTTTTTATGCTACCAGGGTGTAAATTGGACTGTCTGCTTTTTCATTAAATTAAAAACATTCTAACAATGCTTTAAAAGTTAGGAGGCAATGATTATGTCAGATTATCAACTATTGCTCCAAAAAAGAACAATAGGCTGTCCACTTTCAAAATGTGTCTTTGCACCAAGCTTGGTTTAAAATGTACCTGGTGCAAACTCAAAATGGTGTGAGAATGCCAACTGGCAGCGCTTTCACACCATTTGGCTTAAAGCTGCTTTTATATTGGTCTTTTAATTTGGAATCTGAGAGCCAGCAGCCAGCATTAATGCTGTTACAAATCCATTAACTGGATTGACAAGTCTGCAGACGAGCAATGGAAAATGGATTTAACAGCATAAACACAGAGAGCTGGTTCACAGTTACAGGGATCCCAAAATCTGAAATAAAAATAGACCA
Source organism: Squalus acanthias (assembly GCA_030390025.1). Lineage (NCBI taxonomy): Eukaryota > Metazoa > Chordata > Chondrichthyes > Squaliformes > Squalidae > Squalus > Squalus acanthias. Next base: position 20,924,666 of record CM059443.1, read on the forward strand.
ACATAAAAGCAACTGAAGTGCACTCAGATACGTGATTGGAATCTGACTCCAGAGTTATACTGTACTGCCATTTGAGTACCTGAAACTCATTTATATCGCTGCAAAAGTAATAGTATAACTAACGTAAGTTCTATGATTACTTCTACATATGTGCATTTCTTTAATTCCAGTTTACTTGTATTAAAACATTCCAGAGAATTTTTTTGCAGATGTCCTGTAGTATGGGTGTATTTCAGAAACTGTAGAGGGTATTCAGTGCTGAAAATGTTAAGCAGTCTGAACTGGTAGCTGAGTGTTGAATACAACATCTACTTCACGGACTAATCCTGTAGCATTTCCAGAGATCCAGACTAAGCTATTGCCATTATGAAATAATCTTATTGTTTAATGTCTTTAATAAGGTTGAATGCTTCTAGCTGGTTTTGAAATTCTATATCTAGAGATTTATCACTGGCTTCAAATCAAGTTATACTGAATAGTAGATTGTGCATTTAGTGTGATTGAGAATATCTTGAGCACTTTTTACTATTGAGTTGGGGAGGGAGGTCTTATTATGACATAAAACACATTACAATTTATTTTAAGTTTGTATTGTGCTCAGTGAAGCATATTAGCAATATATAGCAAGGGATCATTTTCTCTGTATTGGCAACTCCGCATCAATTTGCAAGCTTTCAATAAATATTAAAGGGATAAAGTGCATGGGATAAAAATAATACCCTTCCATTGTCTCTTCATTGCCATTGGTTAACGATATGAAGACTTTTATCTCTTCACTTTAGTTGTTTCTGAGGAGTAATTAATCTGTGGGCCTTTGGGAGTTGACCATCTGCTTCCTCTTGGTTACAAATCTGAAATCTCAAAATAAATATTCACGATGAGTGTTAATTATATGAATCTTGAGGAAAAACTCACTTCCAATTCGCAATTTATAATTTTATGAATTTTTATCCTTTTTTCAGAAAATGTAATCTATTTAAGCATTTTAAGAGAGAATTGCATTTTAAATATTTGAGTTATATTGGAAAATGTTCTGGTCTAGCAGTTTTCTGATTAGATATGGGTGGCAAGTAGTGAGAATGATGATGCTTCAAAGAAATGAAGCTGTCACAAATAATAGCATAGTTCATATTTATTTTAAATTTAAGCAGTGAACAGGTTAATGAAATCAGAATCAGAAAAATGTTCATAACCTCTCAGCACAAGATGATTTTTCCCTACCCAAAAACCAGGAGGAAATTGCTTCAGTATAAATAAAGTGCATTTCAGAATCATGAATGTAATTGCAATGTAAAATTACTTGCAGCCTAGTGATAATGTAAAGATATTTGGGAGCATTCCTTAGCCTGAGACTGCAATTCTATTGTGATCTGCTTTAAGGGAAGGGAAGGCTGGGGAGGTACTTTCTGTTTAAAGTGCTTTCCCGTAGCTCTTCAAAAAATGCATATAACACTATTTACGATCTTCTAGAAAATATTTAGTCAATTTATCAGATAGTTTTCAGGCTGATTGGGACTGGCACTTTGGATTTCTGCTTTCTTCCTGAGCCATAGATTACAAGGATGGCCCGCATTCATCCTGTGGGTCATAAATTGAAATTTAAGTGGCTCTGAAGGGGAGAGTAGATACCTCGGGTACCATCCACATAAGCCTGAAAATAGCCATTGACTTCAATTAGCAGCCTGCAGGACCAATCCCAAGACACTCCGATGACGGAAATAATACTACCGGCAGCAGTTACCCAGCTGGCTCAGCCCTGGCTGCAGCAGCACTGGGACTATTTTGTTATATGGAGTATTTGATCAGCTGTATCTGTACTTCTAACCTTCAGTACCATTCTTACCCAGATATTTATGCATTTTTTTTTAAAGGCATTAACATAACAGTAAACTACTTTTACTGGGAGTCTGCCCTTCACATCTGCTTCATTTTAGGGAAAGAAAAATTCTTCTAATCTCTAGTTTTGCTTAAAGCTTGTTATTTTTATACCCAAGGATGTCCAATCTGTGATCACAAAATTAAATAACCTGTAAAAATGCATCTGTCATTTAAATTGTTCCAAACATTACGATTAGCCTGTAATGTAAATAAAATTAAGCTCCATTTATTTTTTTTGGGTGGGGTGTTCAGAAGGATTTATTTTTGGGTGATATAACTAAAGCACTGGTAATGAGTTCAAGTGAAGATTATAATATCAGTCATCAATTTGTCAGAAAAATCACAGATTACGTGGGGGGGAAAGCTTTGGGATAAACTAAGCCTAACATTTCCAAAAATAATAATCTATGTAAACAACCCACCCCAATCTGGAGAAACCATGGGCTAAGTCTACCAACATAAAAGCAATGCAGTGTTCAAATGCAGCATCGGTACAAACACTTGGCAGCCCTCACTGTTCTGGGCTACTGGGATATCACTGCAATGACATCTGTAACTTCTTGCATCATGGTGTTGACATCTGTCCTGCATTTGGACTTTTGCACATCCTGAGCCACCATCTGTTACTTGTCTATTTTTTAATCTGTGCCGCTCCACTGTGGCTGTAGTGCAATTGAGGCTCAGATTGTTGTAGTGGTATATGAAGAAAAGCATACCATGGTTTCTCAGGGCACCGGTTTAAACAAGGCGATTGGCCTTCATTTATCATTAACTAACTCAGCAGGTGTTCACACTTAAGGAGAAGTGTGATGCGGCAGGTTTTGTGTTGAACTAAAATTTGAAGGATAATGTGTAAAATATTTAAAATGTTAAGATATGATTTCTTTTCATTTTGGAACTGAGATGAAATTATGAACTTCCCATGATCCAACCTATTTTGCAAAAATACTACCTAAGCCAATAAATGTTTATATAGCAGATTTTATCTGCATTTAAGTTCAGTATTTTTCTCAACTACACTGTTTTGTTTATTTAGAGACAATTAGGCACAGATGGAATGTTTTCTCCCACTGAAATAAAGCTGTTGTGCCCAGGGCAGGTTTTTGCTGCTAGTTATTTTCAACGCCAAGTGCATTCTCAGTGTTCAGGAAATACTGTTAGACTGTTCGCAATCTAATTGGATTTTGAATGGAAGCCAAATACAATGCAGCAGGTCATAAAGGACATGGTACAAAACAAGAGTATAGTTTGGGTAATAAATCAAATTTAATGTACCAGGCACAGAAGTATTCACTTATTAACAATTACATCTAATTGTATACAGTTAGCAAGAAGTAACTGTTGCCCACATAACAGCTATTTCACTTCAACAAGTAATTAATTGCATAAAAGCTCTTTGAGGCTTTTGCCCTGAAAGGTGTTGTATAATTGCAAGTATTGTAGCAAAAACAAATACAAATGATGCAGAAAAATTGTTTGTTTTCTTTGTTTCATTTGACAGAAATATTACATAGTAAGCATTAATTAAAACACAATTGGATCATTTGACTCTATAGCAATACTTTGCAATTCCATTGCAAACTTATCATTTTTTTGTCTTTCAGAACATGAAAAGCACAGACTCTGCAAAAGTGCAGATTACATGAATTTACACTTCAAAGTGAAGTGGCTGTATAATGAGTATGTAAAGGACCTGCCAGCTTTCAAGAATTCAGTCCCAGAGTACCCAGCGTAAGTGCTCCTCGAATCAATTCAGAAATGTAACTCCCAGTTTGGTCAGTGTTGGGGTAGAATTGCTGTGAAAAACCTTACTTAGATGGTACTAAAGTTTCATTAATTAAGGCACTTTTATATTGGTGCTTGGGCTCCAGGAGAGCAGTGCTGCAACTGCCTCTTCCTTTGTTACTTCACATGTGTGCCTCAGATCCTCACTCCAATCTCCACTCCCAGGACCTATACATAAAAAAAAGTTCCTGGCATTGTCGAAACGACAGAGTTTCCCATGTTTATATTATAGTGTGCTGGCAGCAAAGGTGCTGCAATCCTGCCACTGATGCTGCACTACAAAAGTGTCTTTACATGAGAATAACTCAGTGGTGCAGGTTTTACACATGAATTTCAGGTCTAAAGTAGCTTCATTTACCCACAGTTACTTACTCAATTATTTAGGCAATGTCTGTTTTCATGTAACACACTGCCATCAGAAACAAGAAGCAGCTGTGAAATATAGGCGTGCAAGTATAGATGTAAAGGAAAACAAAGTGGGAAATCTGAATAAAAATAGAAAATGCTCGAACTAAACAGCACTTCAATCTGTCTCTGAAAGAGAAAGACAGATTATCACAACATTTTGAGTGAGACCCTTCCTCAAAACTCTAATGTAATGAAAGCCACAGTTCCACTTTCATCTGAAAACTTGGTTTACATTTGTCTGCCTTGCAGCAGCACAGTTATTTGGACTCCGGTTCTAACTTAAGTCATTGCGTGGGCTAGCATAGCACTTTCTTCATTATAAAGGTATGAAGCATGCAAATATATCAGACTGGGGGAAAAACGCCTCCAGATTTGCTAAATTAACTTCTATTTGGCAACGTTTGACGAGTTCACTACCGGTTGCCAGTAAATAATTCCAAATGCTATTTAGAAATTACTAATAAAATTGTACTAGTTCAGAATTAAATAGTGTTGTCAAATCCTACAATGAAAAATTGTAAATCAGCAAATACTAATTGTACAAAAATAATTTTAAAGATAAAAATCTTCAACATTTATGGGTATATTCTTTGTGTAGTTACAGAAAATTATTTTACTAAACTGCTATTATAAACCAATAACAGTCGAGTAAAATAATGTTTATTTAATTTTGCACACAGGAAAAATACCCTTTAATTCTTCAGAATGAAAATACATTGAGGATTCTTTATATATAAAAAAAATCATAGATAACTTTGAATTAATACATAATCTATGTTTTACATAGTTCTATAATTCTACTTTTATATTCAGCATGTCATTTTAAGACTAACTTTTTATCATTTGAGGGGCAAATAATCAGCAAACATATAAACTGACCAAAGATATGACCGCTGTCATCACTACCATGAATGAGAGACTAGAGCTGGAACGATCACAAAACTAAACCACACTCTCTGCAGCCCTCAGTAGATTTTAGAATGTACTCCACCCACCAGTTAGGTCATTAACATCAAAAATATTGGCCCTGAATTTGCGGTCGGAGGCGTGCCTCCAGAGTAGGCTTCCAACCCGCGAAAGATCTACGAACTTACCTCCTGGCTCCAAAGCAGAATTCGGGTCCTGGGCCTGCAGGCGTACACCTGCATAAAGGCCCAGGGACGCAGGCGGTTCTGTAGTGTCCCTGGGAACACGTGGGCCAGGTCCTCCTATCAGAAAGGAGGATTCCATTTATGAACGGAATCCCCATAAACCCTACTGGAAGCCACAAATAATTAAACAATTTAGACAGCTGTAATAAAAATAAATGTTTTGATTTTCAAATTTAATTAAAAAGTCCCTTAATTACAGCAAATAAAATAAAAATTTAATTTTTTGAAAAATCATTTTAAAACATTTTAATCTGGGCCAATATTTGTATAAACTAATTTGAAGTGTTTGCATCATTTTTAATTTTTAAATTTTTAATTTAAGATTTATAATAACCCTTACACTGGTGAAAGCAGGCCCAGGAGTAAGAGTTTTGTGGGCAATTGCTGGGCAGTAGTTGAGCAAATAGCCCAACTCTGCGGCAGCGAAAGTGAATTTCTAGTCGGTTCGTATGATCGGTTAAGGCATACCTTGACAGATCGCAAGTTCCGGGTTTTCGCGCATGCGGAAACCCGGAACTTGCGGGTCCTTTCAGAAGGCTTATGATGGTGTACGCTGAGTGTACGCTGTCACGGGGACCGTAAATTCCCGCCCATTGTTATACATCTTTCAACAGCTCTTTGGTCACTGTCTGCTACTCATGAGATAATAAAAATGGGGATCAGGCAGCCATGAAACGTTTGTTGCTTCATGACAGAGTAGAGGACACAATGTGGAGGACTACACTGAGATACAGGAAGACAGACACGCCTGCAGAGTGGGCGGAGAAATGGCAAATTAAATTCAATATAGTGAAATGGTTCATTTTTGTTAGGAGGAATAAGGAGGCTACTTATTCCTTGGAATTTAAGAAACTAAATGGAGCAGAGGAGTCAAGGGATATGGGGATCGGACGGGAAAGTGGAGTTAAAATCCAAGATCAGCCGTGATTTTATTGAATGGCGGAGTGGCTTGAGGGGCCATATGGCCTTCTCCTACTCCCAATTCTTATAAAGAAATTCAGGAATACAGATACATAAAGCACTAAAAGTAGCAACACAAGTTGATAAGGCCATAAAGAGTGCAAACAAAGTATTGGGGTTAATTTCTAGAATGTAAAAGCAGGTGCAATCTGGCTGGCTGCAGGTGGAAAACAGAGGCTTCCTATTCAAATCAGGCCCTGCCGTTAAATTCAGCAGGGCCAGCAGGAAACCCGTTCTCCCGGATTTCCCGACCGCCTTGGAGCCCCCCCCCCCCCCCTCCCAACCTGCCTTCTCCATTAAAATTCAGCCCTATGTAATTCTCTCTGGCTGAACTGTCTTCAGGAGCATATCAACCCTTGCTCTACCAGTGGGTTCTACAACTTGCTACCATAACAGCAGAGTATACTACTAGCCATAAATAATAGGAGATCTGATGTTCTACCCATTGGAAGACCAGACAAACAGCCGTTTGCCCTTGTGTTCATATTAGCTTTAATGGATGGAAATAAACCTGGAAAACTGAATGTGAAATCAGCAGGTAATAATTGCCCAGTGAAAAATCCATGCCAGATGTTCTCTTTATCTCTCTCTGCTTTCTTCTATATTAAGTTATAGACATTATCATTTAAATCATTTTGTTCTTCATCTTTTCTGATGAAGAGTCTCTCATGAAATATTAATCTGTCTTTCTCTCTTAGATGCTGACTAACCCACTCTGTGTTTCCAGCATTTTTTGTTTTTATTTTTGTTTAACAGGCTCCATTTAGTGTATTCAGTAAGAAATCTTTCAAGTGAAGCAGTTAAACACTGCACAATGCAATCATTTCCTCTTTTAATAATTTAACTGAAATGAGCTGAATCTTTTGATTTTAATGTAGAATGAAATTCCAATCATTATATTGATTTGTTTCCCTGAAGTAATTTGTTCTTTCCTCATCAATTCACAGCTGCTTATGGACTATATTGATTGTGAATGAAGTGCTTAACATATTTCTAAAATATAATAAGTACTAAAATATGAAACTGTTTTTCCACAGCTGGTTTGAACCATTTGTTATACAGTGGTTGGATGAGAATGAAGAGGTATCCAGAGACTTCCTGCATGGAGCACTGGAACGAGACAAGAAGGATGGTGTAAGACAATTTGCTTCTACTACTGCATGAACTGACTGCTGCATTTGAATGTACAGAGAAATTGGTTTTATTTATTTTACTTGGGGAGATACTGATTTGGCAGCAGATGTAGAATCATACAGCACAGAAGGAGGCCATCGTGCCTGTACCGAATCTTTGAAAGAGGTATCCAACTAGTCCCACTCCCCTGCTCTTTCCCCATAGCCCTACAATTTCTTCCCCTTCAAGTATTTATCCAATTCCCTTTTGAAAGTTACTATTGACTCTGCTTTGACAACCCTTTCAGGCAGTGCATTCCAGATCATAACTGTATATCTTGGCCTAGATATTGCTGTGGTAGCTTTGTGACCCGTGATCTGGAGAGAGGCAGCACTTCCGTTTACCACACAATTGTGCCCTTCATGCCATCCCAAATCCTGGGGTCAGGGTATTAACATATTTTCAACGATCACCCATATCATTTTCAACATTACTGGGTGTGCACCTTAGTGTTTGGGGGGTGGGGGGGTGGCGGGCAGGAATATCACTGCGGCACCTTGCCACAATGTAAGTAGGCCAGCTGTGCCACCTGAGATTACTCAAAAAATTTGAAACCCTTCACTGTAAATCTTGCTACTTGCCCAATGGCAATCGATCGCCATAGGTAAACCAGTGTTAGAAAAGAAGATGGGCCCCACTTCAATCAGGATCTGTATAGTTGCTTCATGCAGGTTTACTTAGCACTGCAGACAAGGGAGGCAAAACTGGCAGGAATTTTGGCAGTCCTGCCTCTGTCATGTCTCCACAGAAGTGGGCAGATGAAAGAAGAACCCAACCTTACTTTCAGTGGAATTTTTCTCGATCCAGAAAAAGGATTGGAGACCCAGGATAACTGGGTCTTGCTCCAAATTTGTCTCCTGCCCGCCCAGATACTGGTGGCTTTGCATCATCAGGGCCCAGGAATTTTACGGCTCTTGGTCTTGTTTGTAAGTGGGGCAAAAAATTCTCTTAAGTTAATGTTTTATATACCGTATATTAATAATGCTGAGATCAGGTATATTCTCAAATTTAAAAATTTCCTTTTAAAAGATTCAAGTTGACGAATTTTTATGCCATGTGGATTAAGTTGTTATCGACACCTGCTGGGAGCTCCTACCATTATTTGGATGACCATTAAACAATAAGGATTTAATACAAAAATCCATCACCACTTCCCGCCCCCGCAGCAGTCAATCTCCTGGAAGAGGCAACAACCAAGAGTGGAAAAGCTTTAGACCAATTTAGGAAAGACTCTGGGAATTTCCTATCTGGCCCACAAAGCTGATTAAGCTTGCTACAGCAGATCATGATGAATGATGGTACTAGCCCCATTGACCCATCTGCCTTCCAAAAGTAAAGGTGTTTACCACATGCAGGAACTCGTCCAACTCCCTTTTGAAAGCCTGCGGTGAATCAGAATTCACTGCACGTGCCAGCATTTTATTCCAAAGGTCGACAGCCATCTGTAAAAAGAAATACTTCCTAGAATCTCGCCTAACTATGCTTTTGTAACTTGTGCTTATATCCCCAGGACCTCTCTAACCTGTTTAACTTAAATAGTCTATCAATGTGTCCGAATCTAATCCCTTCATTATTTTAAAGAACTCAGTCATATCTTCTTGAAGTCTATGCTTTTCCAAAGTAAAAGCCCCCAGCTCTCTAAGCCTGTCCCTCTAACTAAAGGCTCTGAAACTGGGTATCAATTGAGTGGCTTTTCTCTGAACTTTTCCCAACACTTTGATATCCCTCACCATGTAAGGGGACCAAACTGGACAAGAAAGGATAGTACAGTACTTTTTATTTTATAGTTAATTATCTTTGCAATACATTGAGACACCCTATTTGCTTTCACAATAGCCTTGAGATACTGGTTATGAAACTTTAATGAATCATACACTGTAACCCCCAGGTCCTTCTCTTGCCCAGCAACCTAGAGCACGCAATCCTGTATGATGTATGCATGCTTGGAACTGCCACTACTCAAGTGGTTCCCCCTCAGGTTTCCCCTTCTTGATTGCTATCCTGCTGCAAAGTGTGAATGTCAAGAGAAAATGGGATCATGCTCAACAAAAATGGTTGAATTATCTGCTGACACCAAACTATCTAGACTAGCACAGGAAGAATAGTCACTTGGATGCGGTACTGGAAAGTCTTGCTTCTGGAACCATGCCCCATTATAGGCCCATCAACTTTGGACTGCAAGTAGGAGAGGAAAAAAGAGAAAAAAACAGAGAAACAATTATTAGTGCACTATTATAGATCTGTTCGGGAAATTCAGCCCAAATGTGTGACTGACAGAGGCTTGCAATTGGTAGCAACAACTCGTGTTTATATAACACATTTTGCATAGAAAAATGTCCTGAGGCATTTCACAGAGAGATGATGGGGAAAAAAAAGATGATGATCAAAAAGAAATATTTGAAGTGGTGACCAAAAGCTTGGTCAAAGAGGTGGGTTTTAAGGAGAGTCTTAAAGAAGGAGAGGGAGGTGGTGGCATGGCTGCGTTACAGAAAGTAAAGGAAAGAAGGACCTACGTGGGGCCTAGAGAAAAAAAAGGAGACAGCAGTAATGGGCTTGTATCTGGAGCCGCAGGCAAATGCATGCACAAATGGATTACATAGGCAATAATGTTAGGCTGCATAAATAATTTCTCATCTTTTTTTCAAACAAACAAATAGAAAGTTACTTTTACCGTACTATATATGTTTTAGTGGCCTAAAAGGAAGAGCAAACTCAGCATCAATAAACTAATAAAGGATGATTTGTTGCCATAGATAGAATCCCAGCTTCTTGGTATGAATGGGAAGAACATATAATTCATATTTTCATATTAAATAAAAGTTAGACATTCACTTCCACTGTCTTTCTTTTTATTATAGGTATGTAGAAGACTTTCTTTGTCATTTTTTAAATTGACCTTTTTTTGATTTATTATTAAATGTTTCTTATGAAATTGGCAAGTGAGTGCAATAAACCAATATTTTTCACTTGAATGAGAATGTCAGTATTGTTTAGGCAATTTAGATTTATCAGAATTGCTATTACTTAGTTAGTAAATTCAAATACCTCTGTCATATTTATTTATGTAATAATGTGACAAGGAATCCAAGATTCCCTCAATAGAAAATGCAGTGTAAGCATGCCATGCATTGTATAGATTAGAAGTGTCTACAGTCAAGGCCCTCAATTCCTGTACTAACTGGTTAAATATATTTTTTTAATACTATTTGATCTCTCCTGATACTGCTTATATATAAAATGTACCAGTTTATAATAACACATCAGAAGTTATAAACAAATAAATTCAGAGGAAATGAATTATTGTAGTCAGGAACTCACTGACTTATAAAGTACATTTAATAAATGAATTTAAAAAAAATTAGTGAGTAGCGTAATTATAAAATGCAAGTTACAATCTGTAAATATGTTAATTATCAAATGCATTCAGTAACTGAATTATATATTAAATTCAATCAGCAAATTAATTGTGACGTTTAGTGATTAAGATAATTAAAATTAGTAAATAATTAAATTTAGTAAATAATTAATTTGGGAAGTAAATTATGGTATAATTAATCAGTAATAAAATATGGTTAGTAACTGATGATGGTTCCTGCTGTTTTGTTTCAGAGGCATAAATATTGTATGGAATATAGCACTTTCAGTAGCAACCCCATTCATCTTCAGTATCAAGGCAATAACTTAAATTTAGACCTGAAATGTTGACTACAGATATCTCAGGTTCCATAACATGATGCAGCTAGTAACACACTCTTTCCATGGAACAAAATGACCTAGGGATGAGACCGCAGCAGATCAAGCCAAGGCTCAGAAGATGCCAGATCAGGAGGGAGGACCTAGATGGTGCGGAACAGGTTTAAGTCTGGACTCGGGGAGTGTCAGATCAGAGGTCTTTACTCGAGAGTGGCTGATCAGGAGTCCGGACATGAATGGCAGATTGGGAGTTAAATCTTTTAAGGGTCAGAAATTTTGTATCAAATGGGCAGAAAGAGGATGGTGCATGTGTTCTGGTGGAGGCCTGTGTATGTATTGTGGAGGGCAGCTGCAAAATGGCTCTTGGGAATTATAATCTAGTTGAAGGCTTTTCTTTACATAATGTATGTGCTGTGAAGTCAGATTCAGGACCCAAGCCCCAATGGCTTGCATAGAGAAGTTATTAGAGGGATTAGAAAATGGAATTGGTCAATTGATTGGTAGCAATATGATTTTTTTAACAGAATTGTTTAATTTTTGTGTTTATTATGACTCGTTTTATTTTTAGAGCTATATTATGGATAGGGAGCAAAAATGGTAACTCAGAAAATTTTGAAAATGAATTATGATTTGGATGCTTTGTGGTGGATGCTGGCAGTTAATTGGTTACTTTACAGTGTCATGAATTGACCAAGATTCTCCTCTTTGGCGGCTTTGCTGCCATAAGTATGGTGAGGTGGGACGTCTACCCATCCAACAAATAGGCTACAGACCCCAGCGAATTGTGGGCTTCCAGCAGCATGTGACATCACTCTTTCATGACTACCCTATTTGGACACGTGAGATGTGGGAAGAAATGGGCAGAGCCCTGTGAGACAGGTCCCTGCCTAATATTCCTCTCCCACCAGCTCCAGAAAATCATCCCCATTGTTTTTTGAATGTTTAGTGAATGGGACATTTATACCCTACAGCAAGCTTTATATCCTACAGCCAAATAATTTCCCATGCTCTGCAAATACTTTAGCACTATGGATACAGGCTTTGTACTAAAAACAATAGATTTTAATATTCATTTGGTAATATATTGTGCAAATAATATTCTTGCACTGGATTTAAGTAAACTTTAAATTCTGTACTATGTCCCTTTTAAAAAGGAGACAACTATAACTTTTATTTTGTGCTCTACTAACACAAAAAAACAAAAAAATTACAGCCTTTTATGTGAGACTTAAAATTTCTATTTAATTCTGCTACCTGTCACCTACTTGTGTTTGCCTTTCCAAGCAGAAGCCAAGCGCAAACAGTGGAAGGAGCGCACGTCAACCCAAGCACCCCACCCACCCACCCCTTCAACCACCATCTGCCCCACCTGTGACAGAGACTGTAGGTCCCGCATTGAACTCATCAGTCACCTGAGAACTCATTTTTAGTGTGGAAGCAAGTCATCCTCGGTTCTGAGGGACTGCCTAAGAAGAAGACGACGACTTGTGTTTGCACTCGTACTTGTTTTGTTTGGGAGCAGGAAGATGAAAATCAAAGTAATTTTCTTTGTTTTTAATCACAGTTCCAACAAACATCAGAGCATGCCCTCTTCTCCTGTTCTGTGGTGGATGTGTTCTCACAATTGAACCAGAGTTTTGAAATCATTAAGAAGCTGGAGTGCCCTGATCCTCGGATAGTGGGACATTATATGAGAAGATTTGCAAAGGTAAAGAATGAGCATTTGTGAGGAAATTAGGTGAAAAGACATCTTGCTAATTAACATAAAATTGCTGTAAAGTCAAAATTCAGTTTTATTATCAATCAAAATGTTTTCATATATTGAATTCAAAGATGGAATTTACTCTTGTGGTGTTAAAAAATTTGATACGTATTAGCCTAGATTTTGTTATTGTAGCCCCAGAGTTCCTGCCCGATTGGTGGCAGTGCAGGCTTTGCATCTGTCTGTCTCCCAGAACCCTCACTCTCATATAGCTCTTCTCGGGCCAGGCTCACTTTCTTGTTCACAGTGGGCTCCCAGCGATTCTTCTGGTGCCACTGAGTCACTTGCTTCAGGTTATGGGTGGGGGTGGAGAGGAAAATCGTCGTGACTCTGCTGCAGGACACCTTGGTCAGTGTTTCCTGGGATGCAATGACAAAAACAATTAAAAAAATAAATAATAAATAACATGTCTTGCCTAATGCAGTCGATCACCCTGCAATCAATTGGACTAGTTTTGGCAGCCAATTAAATTTTATAGCATACCTCCCCCCCTCCCCCCACCTACTGCCTTAGAAATGCTGGATGCCTGACACCCAGCATTGTTGAAGCCTTTAATGATGGGAAATGTGTCAGGATAATAATGGGAATACATCATCTATCATTTAAATGTGTCAAACGTGGATGGGCATATTCAACGTACACTGTCACTTCCAGATGAAAGTCCCTGAAATGGCAACAGGTGCTGGGGAGCTTGTGGAACAGCTCTCTGCCACAAAATGGGTGGAAAAAAGTAGGGAAACCTGGGCCATTTTGTGTGGAAACCTCATAAAAAGCTGTGATGTATGATTTCCTTCATTAATGTGGGACCCATAAAGATTGATCGTTCCAATAGAGCATTGTGCTATGTCTACGATCTAGCATTACCCTACTCTATTAACATAAAAAAAGCTAAAACTCTCTCATTGAGGTTTGCTGGAGTGAACACATGATAATTTAATGTAACTCATGTTTTTTAAACATTCTTATCGCAAAAATATGAGGCAGACATGATATTTAGCCAGGAAAATGATGAGAAACTTCAAATAAATTGCACACTGGCTCAGCATTTCAATATCTGCCATTTTTTTGTCATCCTTTCAATGGTTTTTAAAAAAAGACAAACTCTTGTGTTTCTCACAAAATTATTTTCTTTTCCAGACTATCAGCAATGTGCTACTGCAGTATGCCGAGATAATAGCTAAAGATTATGCATCATACTGTTCGAAGGAGAAAGTGGTAACTATATAAAAATATTTTTTTACTGTAACACATGAGCACCCTATAATAATATTAGATTAAAATAATGTAAAGAGAAAAGGTGGGTTAATGTTTTGGATGCAGAACTTGTGTTTCCTCTTTACAGACAATAACAGGCCTGATCTGTATTTATGTGTGTCCTGGCTAAAATTTATCCCTCAACCAACATCACTAAAAACAGATTATCTGGTCATTATCACATTTCTGTTTGTGGGACCTTGCTGTGCGCAAATTGGCTGCTGCGTTTCCTACATTACAACAGTGACTGCACTTCAAAAGTACTTAATTGGCTGTAAAGCGCATTGGGACATCCTGAGGTCATGAAAGGCGCTATAGAAATACAAGTTTTTTCTTTCTTTCCAAGATTTCTATTTTTATTTCAGATTTGCAGTTTTTGCAGTTTTTCCTTTCTGTCATCTGCTGCCAATCCCTTTTACATAGGTGCAGATGTCATCTGTTACTATTCCATAAGGAACAATTTAGTTCCTTTGACTAGTCTTAATCTCTTTTTTTGATGTGCATTCACAAATAAATCCCATGCACACCACACTGCTCCTTGTCTAAAACTTCTGTCATTTGTGGGCTCTGCAACATCCGTCCCGCCGTGTCTTACTGTACCTTTGTACTTCTTAAGCCTGCCTTCCCTTATTATTTCTATCATTTTCTTATCTGTTTCTACCTTTCTTCATTTTTTATGTTTGTTTTATGTTCTCCACTCAGCTAATAAATGTGTTGTGGTAATATAAGTTTCTACTGCATAACAAAATGGTAGTGTTACACTTTATTCACAAGAATGTAAAAAATTAATAAGGAATCATCTCTGCATTCCTTGCTTGCTAGTTTACAAAATGCAACAGCAGAAATGTGGTGCGAATTCTCTTGGGAGCCATTATGTGCTAGGGAAACAAACATTTTTAAAAGTTACAAAAAGGTTTAACTATCAAACACTTTCAGGAATGGAAAATGCAGAAGGCTATGGGAAATCGATGACTCGCTCATTGGCATCTCAGTGCAATTTCACAAAATGTTTTAATGTACCTAGGAATGATCGAGGAGAATCTAGTAAGGCATGCCCTATTATTCTGTTTGTCTCCAGCATCATGCTAGTGTTCTGCCATCTCATATTTTAAAAAGGATCAAAATTTAGCACTTGACTAGATACAGATCCCATCTGCTTTACACCTTGAGACAAATATGTAGATGAGAAACATGGCTAAGGAATCCAGGCACCTCTTTAAGAACATAAGAAATAGGAGCAGGAGTAGGCATACGGCCCCTCGAGCCTGCTCCGCCATTCAATAAGATCATGGCTGATCTTTGACATCAACTCCACGTTCCCGCCCGATCCCCATATCTTTATTTTGAAAATTACCTGTTTAATTGTTGTGCAGAAGTTACTTGTGGGTGGCTGTAACTGTATAAAAATGTTGTCCCTTTATGGTTTACGCCAATATTTGTCTTGTGATATTGTCCTGAAAATAATCATTTATATTTTTATACAATTTTGTTATTTTCCTTTGCTTGTTTGGTGGCTGAAATATTTATCTGTAATATCCCCTTAAAAATACTGTCACTGTTCACTAGTCAGTAATTGTTCAATCCTTCAGAAAGGCAAACTAATTTTATACATTTTTTATATATAATTCAATAGAATTTTAAGATCCTTTTCGACATCATTAATATTTGTAATTGTGAATTATGGCAAATAAAATTGATTACGATATAAGACTTTAAAATATATTTCATTAATTTATATAGATATGTCAATTTTTAACATTTCTTTTCATTTGAAAGTAAAAGGCTGTAACTATAAAAAATAATTACTCATAATATCATGTTAAACCTTTTGTAGCCATGTATCCTGATGAACAACATCCAGCAGCTTCGAGTACAACTGGAGAAGATGTTTGAAGCGATGGGAGGAAAAGATGTAAGACCCTGAAATTCTCAATTTATTTTTACTTTTAAATGTTTTGGAGTTAATAATTTATGGAATTATGTTCATATTTTTGGCCCTAAATTTCCTTGATGTCTATAGCACCGTTATAGTGCCAGAAAAGAATGCCATTTACTAGCTGGGGGGCAGCATGGAAACTTCCTCAAGAACATTTGCATATGAGCAGGTGTTGGTTCTGGGATAATTATCGTGTATAATAAGTGTAAGCAGCTGAAACCCCAGGAAATTTGAGTGCCATAATGGTGCGACACTGCAAACCTCTGTCTTCAGTACAACCCTGCGACACTAACAGGTAAGGTTGTGCTTCAGGTGTTTCCTCTTAGTTCTGCTCAAATCTCTCCACGGCATCTCCAACACACATCTTTAATCTATGTTGGCAGCAACGTAGCAATACAGGCATCATCTGTGCCTACTAGACAAGCAGGCACAAGAGGTGGAAGCAAGAGAATGGTGAAGTTCTAGGTGGTGGACCTCGAGACAAAGCTTCCTGGGACTATGGTCCTATAAGCCTGGTAAGCTGCGCTGCCTTGAGAGAGGTGGCACTGTCAACCAACTCCCTTAGTAGAGCAGTGCAGGAAGAAGTTCAATGAACTACCAGATCTGACATGGTAAGGCAGTCACATTGATTTTCCTTTCTTCCTTTCCCACCCTGGGCACCACCGCACTCTTCACCCTCTTAATGCAACACTCACACTCCTAACCTCTCTCACTGCACTCTGGTTAAAGGCACCTACAAACTTCAGGGCCTGCACTATGGCTACACACCTCCCTAACACACAACAGCTTTGCGCAACCTCCAAGACACCATCCTCCACTCCAACATCTTCACACCCCACACCTCTCACTTCATCTCTCTCATCACAATCGCCACACACTCTTCCACTGCCAGCCTTACCCTTATTTACTTAAATCATTGCAGAAGAAACTGGCATGCAACGCAAAGCCACTGGAGGGGGCAACCAACAGTGAGCCCCCCACCCCATGAGGAGAAGCCCATGGTCCTTGTGGGGACACACTGTACACCTCACCTGCGCCTGAGGGGAGTAACTCAGCAACTACAATGTTGTCCTACCAGCCCTAACTGCATACATACACATTCACCCTTCCATTCCCTTGCCTCTTCATCCCAAGGGGGGTCAAGCTCACTTCTCAAAATCTACTATGCTTTCCTGCAAATCCATCACAGCTGCAGGAAGAGGAGGAGAAAGAGGACCTGGGTGCATCGTTTGACCTAGTGCCTAATGAGATGAATGAGGACAAGAAGCCTTGGCATCAGGGAGAGCCAAGCCATCCCGGCCTGTCCACCTCTGGCCCAAACCCCTCATCCAGATTACCATCTGCGTCACTCGACACTGGCTTCCTCTCTCCCAGGCACCAGCTCATGGAGTTTCACTCAGTGAGAATTTATATAGTGATAGTGAGGAATTACCACCAGGTGAGTCACTGAGCATGGTGGAACCGGCAGGGTCAGAGGTGGATGAAGATGTGCGGAGGCAGAGGAGAAGGCTGCCAATAACTTCAGAGTTGTGGGACCCAGAACTCATAGGTACTCGACTCAAAAGAAAGATGTTGGAGGAACATCAAACCTATGTGCAGGCTCTGAGGACAATCCTCCAGGATGTGTGGCAGTTGAAGTGTGGCTGTCGAATCTACATTTCTCCTTTGTGGTAATATCTCAGAAGGCTTCTCTTCCTTGCAGGCAACAATGCAGCAAATGGCAGCTACAGCGGAGCCCCTGATGAGAGGCAGCCAGGGACCAGTGGGGCCTTCCACCTCCATAGACGCACAGACTGTAGCAATGGGGCAACTGGGGACAGATTGGAGCGCAGCATTGATCGCAGCCTCCAGACCATGGCCACTGTCATTTCTCAGCTGCCAATAGACCTCCCAGCTGCCAATAGACCAGCCATCCAACTGATCAGTGGGGCTACAGATCCAGGTCCCAGTGGAATGGCAGCAGCTGGAGTCCTTGTGCCAGATACTGCCGTCTCTCAGAACAGCAGCACATGCCAGGATTCTGGCAGCTCCCCTCGGTATTTCTGCATATGGTTGCAGGCGACATCAGGCTGCCCAGGAGCACCCTTCAGAGATGCAGCCAGCAGAAACTTCCTCTCGGGAACCAACTGCCGTGAGTCGAGGTCCACCTCCGTCTAATGGCCCTTTTGTACAGCATGAGGGGCCAACCACCTCTCACGTTACAGGCCTGAGGGAGCACTTAAAACATAGCACACGGATAGGAGGTAGGAGTGCACGGTTAGACACGAGGAGGGACTACGGTGCTAAGAAAGAGTAGGAACAAAAAAATTTTCAATAAATAAACGTAATGTGTTCGGAATGCACTGTACAGTTATCTTGTGTTTCATTACTTATGGTTAAGATAACCTTTAAGGAAAGGGAGCACTCATTTGGTGTGGCATTTTTCACTCGGGTGATGCTTCATGGCAAAGTCCAGTTGGGCCAAAGAGGTCTGTTCTGGTGTCATCTGGTAGGGTGGATAGAAGAGGTAAGGCTGAGTTGATGCCACTGCTGTCCATCAGTCGATGAAGCAGTCTTGCAGAATCTGCCCTCTATGCCCCTTGTAGCGGCAACTGAGAACACAGCCTAGTTTGTATCACAGATGAGTGGTTTGACATGGGAATGCCACCCCTTCCTATTCACACACATCAGCAGCTGCTTGGTTGGTTGGCACCTTCAACGCCACATGCATGCCATCGTGGCACCCTACACTCTGACAGCTCCTTGGTTAATGCTGCACAGATGCCCTGTGGGAAACTGGAAGGATCCGAAGCAGTAAAAGTTAAGGGCTGCTGTCACTTTAATTGCCACGGCTAGAGCGGGTCCGGCAGTGGAGAAAATTTGCAGATCTTTGGATGAAGTAGCAGTGATGCCCAATGGCACCCTTAGAGAGACGCAGCTGTGGGATGCACAGCTCCTCGGAGAGGTCCTCTTATGACCAGTACAGCCTGTACACATGGTACGGGCAATACCTGGTGGGCGTTTGTCCTCTGCTATGCTGTCTGATTTTCCTGGCCTGGACACGCCGCTGCTGCAACTCCTCCTCTGTTATGATGTTGTGCCCATGGGGAAAGCCATCCCTGGTCGATCTGAGTGCAGGTTTGGTGCTGGGGGAAGTCGGGGGTTTTCCAAATATTTTTTCTGGGAAAAGTGGAAAGTACTGTGATAAAATGAAGCGCAGGTGTCAGTGCTTACAAAACCTGAAGGAAGAGGTTAAAAATAGTTCCTTGAAAGCCTGTAATCAGCAAGTGAAGTTGGTGCCCTCTTCAGCTCACCAACTCCTCACTTACACTTGTCTGAAATGCTGCACCTGTTTTTTGGGTCTAAAGTAACACCGATTGCAGGACTGGCATTAACCCAGGAAACTTCCGTGTAATTGAATAATTAAGCTATGGAAATGTACCCTGAGGAGCTTTGACGTACGTTACATTGGCACTCGAGGAAATTTGTCTTTAGTGCAACAGGCATAAGTGGCGTAATGCACTAAAACACACATTTCCTCGCTCTTATCGGCGATATAACGGCATAACTACAGCATTCTGCCAAAGATCGTGAGGAATTTCACCCCCTTTGCTTTATTTAATCAAAATTATTTTCATGTGTTATCTTTTGAGTTCAAAATAGTTGTACGCATCCCTGCTTCTAAGCAGTTATTGTTTTAACCAAAAATAATGATGTGAAAGTTTAAACAGCTTCTTGTGTACTTTTCCTGTGTATTGTCAAAATCAGAACAGAAAAAAAAACATAACATAGAAAGAAAACTGTGTGGAAGCATTGGAGTAGAGGTGCTATTTGTTACATAAAAAATAAATACTGTCTCCTTCTAGGCTGGTTATTATTCATGGTTAACTTGTACTGAAAAAGCATCACTCTTCAGGACTGCGCACAGCCTATTGCTTTTGATTTGGAGTGCCAAGTCAAGACAAGACTGACCTAGATTTAACTAAAGTATAACTATTAGTGATGAGCTTCGTGTCATTTTATTTGTATAGTCAGGTATTAGTCTTTCATTCAAGAGGAGCATTGATGCGTGTTGTTTAGTGGTTCTCTTACTATTCATCTCCTAAATTGCACACTCTGCATTTTACACACAATCCAGGACAGTACTTCAGCTTCAGGATTTCTCGCTGATATATTGGTCTGTGGTTCACTTGTGCAGTTAAGAAAAAGACATAGGGCCAGATATTCGGCACTTGCCGGGTGAGTACGTGCTGTGTACTCACCCGTAAGGCCACCTGAAGTGCCGGTTTCCTGCATGCACTGCGCATGCGCGGGAAACCGGAACTTCCGGTCTCGTGAAGGGAGGGGTTCAGAGGTGAACCGTGTGCGCGGGAGAGGCTGCGCGCACGCAGCGAACTTCATTTTTTTTTCAGGTTTCTCCGGGAAGGTAAGTATGGAAGAAGCTGCACTTTTAAAAAGGAGGCGCAAGACCCATTTTTAACAAGGTAAGTGGTTAATTAATTACAATTAAAAAAAAATTTCAACATGTTTATCTTTTTTAGATACTTTAAAGAAAGGTAAGTTTATTTTTAGCACTGTTAAAAAGTATTTTAATTTTTTCAAAAATTTAAATTTTTGTTTAAAGTAGTTAATTTATTTAACTTATAGTTATTTTAAGAATGTGATGGTTTTTAAAAAAAATTATTTGAAGTTTAGGTGTTTTTGGGGCCAATTTCAATTCATAGATTGTCAAATCTATGAATGAAAGATGATCTGCTGCCATTGGCTCTCCATGGCCCACGTGATCCAGGGGACGCATCGCACTAACTACGCCCCTGGGATACACAAGCACTGCGCGCTGGCAGCTGCAGTCCCCGTGGGCCCAGATGTCAACGGCAGGCGCGGTAGGTAGGTGCGCGCGCGATCCTTGCACCTGCGGGAAGCCAGGGAGCCGAATTTCTGGCCCATAAGCCTATAAGAAATCATAGAATGAGAAAAGACCATTTAGCCCACCTTGCCTGTTGCTTCTGACCATTTACAGTCCATTTTATTTTATTTTTTAAATTCTCCACTCATTTCCTCTCCTACCCACCATGTTTAGCTTGGCTAGTAGTTTTCTGAATGACTGCAGTGTATACATTGAATACCTGTCTGTATTTTCAGCTGAATGCTGAAGCCAGTGACATTTTAAAAGAGCTGCAGATAAAACTCAATAATGTGCTGGATGATCTCAGCAGGGTGTTTGCATTAAGGTAAGGATTTCAACATGCTTTTAATATTTAAGGCACATCTGCAATTAAATATAGTCAGGCACTGGCCACCTTCTATCGGATGAAGATTGTTTTAAGCGATCAGTAATTTCAAAACCAAAAGTTTCATACCAAACCTACTAATGTACATTTGGTAGTTTGTTAGTCTGGTGTTCTAACGTAAAGTGCCTAACTGTTAAAAGTCCTACAGCAAACAGTTGTAGTAGGGCTAGACAATACAATATGCAGAGATAGAAATTTTGATATCTACCACTTTGACAAATTGGGGGAAAAATTCAGTTGGTTGCGCCTCCCGTTAGCGCCTTAAGAGGGCGTTAATGGGGCGCAAAGCATCTTGCGCCCAGGCGCGGCGAAGTTTGCGCCGCTCGCGAAATTAACTAGACATTTTGCGGCGGCGCTAAACACTACCGCCACGATCTCCTGCACCGGCAGATCGTGACATCAGTCGAGTGCGCAACGCCCCGGAGCGGATATTGAGTGGCGGCCCCTGCCTTACCGCCTGACGCTAGCAACGACAGGTTGAGGGGAGCGTTTTGCAGTCATGAAGGGACTGGGGGAGCGCTATTTAAAGGTGACCGCTTCCTGCCTTTTATTGTTGGTGCCATTTTTGAACCACGCATTCTGAGAGAGAGAGAGAGAGACTTCTGGAGAGATTCAACGTTGTGTGAAGGAGTTTTGAGTACTGAGCAGCACTTTGCAGGTTCATTTTGATTTGCCATTCCTTGTATCGATTTAGAAGAGACTCTGGGGGCTGCACTCTGAGCTTTTTGCCTGGTACTCTCCATTGTTCTTTCCAGCAAATTTGATGTGCAGGTCTCTCCAGGCTGAGATTCAAGGCTGCAATGAGCAGGATGTGGATGGAAAGCAAGATTAACCATCCCCTTTAAGAACTGGCCCGTGCCATTGTGTGTGTGTTCCATTGCTGACTGACATCACATGAGCTTCGCCAGCGCTCTGAGGTAGCGCCTTGCTCCTCGGCCTTTGCGCCTTAAGACAGGTGTGAAGCGCCTGATTTAGCGCTCCAATCACCTCCAGGGGCGATAAAAGTCAAGTTTGCAGTCGGTGGCGATAATTAGCGCCAGGCGCTAATCTTTGCGCCCGGCCGATAATTGCGCCCCAAATGGGGCGATACTGAATTTCTCCCCCATTGTCTTTATAACCAGCATAAATGTTTTGATAATGCTAACTAATAGGTAATATGTCCAGTGAGTTAATGACAGTTCCATTGGGATAAGAAATTCTGATAATTTATTTTAATTATAATGACTATGAAAATATAATTTTTTAATGTTTTACTTGCACTTTAACCCTTACAAAGAAAATTAATGTTGTAACAAAAAAGATGCCAGAGCCTAATGTACAGTGTTTTACATCTTTAGCTTTGCTTGTTTTAAAGTGTGATTTATTTGTAATGTCGTGCTTGACTCTCTTTGGTACTTTCAGTTTTCAACCTCACATTGAGGAATGCGTGAAGCAGATGGGAGATATTCTCAGCCAGGTGAAAGGAACTGGAAATGTCCCTGCCAGCACTTGTAACAGTGTGGCTCAGGATGCTGACAATGTTCTCCAACCACTCATGGACCTGCTGGATAGCAAGTTAGTCAGGGTTTTCTACATTTTTAATTTAGAATCTTTGTTGAGCATGTCGTTAGCTCTTGAGTGAGTAGTCTTGAACCCTACTCACCCGCTTTCAAAATGACAGCTAATTATGTTTTCATTAAGTCAATGGAAGCAAGAATCAGCAGAGATGTGTAACAGGTGAATTGGCAACATCGCCAAAGGTTAAAATTACCCCAGTTGGGTCTAGTGGAAGAAAGACATCACACCACGTTGACATGTAGTCATGATACCTAGCCACTTCCATTAGCATTACAAAACAAATTAACGAAATTTAATTTAAGATCGAAGGAAGCCTTGGTGTTCCTCCAGCATGTTGGCCATTGTAAAATGAAGAAAAGAATGGGACGGGATCTATTTTGACTCTAGCTATTTAAAATTTTATAATATTACAGGGGAGGGTTTAAGTTTCATTACATCTACCCTCCCAGTCAGAATAATGCATGGTGTGATGACTCTGAAAAAGGGAAGATTTTTAAATTGTATTTAAAGGTATCTTAGGTACCTGATTATAAATGCACCAGGAGCATATTCTAATAGGTATTGGCCGTGGCTTAGTGGTAACACTGTCGCCTCTGAGTCAGAAGGTTGTGGGTTCAAGTCCCACTCAAAAGACTTGAGCACAAAATATAGGTTGACACTCCAGTGCAGTACTAGGGAATGCTACAATGTTGGAGGTGCCGTCTTTCGGATGAGACATTAAACCAAGGCCCTGTCTGCCCTTTCAGGTGAACATAAAAGAACCCATGGCACTATTTCAAAAAGGAGCAGGGGCGTTCTTCCAGGTGTCCTAGCCAATATTTATCCCTCAACCAACATCAATAAAAAACAGATGATCTGGTCATTATCACATTGCTGTTTATGGGCCTTGCCGTGTTTCCTACGTTACAACATTGACCACACATCAAAAAATATTTAATTGGCTGTAAAGCGCTTTGGAACATCCTGAGGTTGTGAAAGGTGTTACAGGAAACTTTCGTTTATCCGGCACCCAAATATCCGGAATTCTCGCTTAACCGGCAAAAATCATCCTCCGAAAGCTCCTCTCAAATAACCGGCAATGTTGCCGAGTCGCAGTCGAGTCTCCGCGAACGCCGAGTGCTCCGAAAAATCCTCTCAAATAACCGGCAATGTTGCCTATCCCGAGTCCGAGTCCGCGAACGCCGATTTAGTCAGTAGGGGTACTTTTCAAAAGTGCCACTACTCGGCCTCCTGGCGCTGTTGCAAGTCCGAAACATTGCAGTAGCATGAGTAGATTCTCCCGTGCTGCTTGGAGTCTCTTTGTTAAAAATAGCCTCGGTAGATATAACTCTGTTATCCGGTACTTTCGATAAACCGGCACCACGCCGGTCCCGTCGATGCCGGATAAACGAAAGTTTCCTGTATATAAATGGAAGTTCTTTATTTCTTTATGACAATAAGGGGGAAAACAGCTGTAATAAGGTTAAGTTATATTTCTTAAAGCAGTGGAAACTACTGTTCTTTAGTTGCAAAGCCATTCTGACCCCATATCCTCTCCATCACCAAGATCGCCTACTTCCACCTCCCTAATATTGCATGTCCCCTGCCTCAGCCCATCAGCTGCTGAAACCCTCCATCCTTTGTTACCTCCAGAATTGACTATTCCAATGCTCTCTAGGTTGGCCTTCCAGCCTCCGTAAACTTCAGCTCATTCAAAACTCTGCTGCCCGTATCCTATCTCGCACCAAGTCCCGTTCAACTATCACCCCTGTGTTCTCTGACCTACATTGGCTCCCGGTCCGGCAACGCCTCAAATTTAAAATTCTCATCCTTGTGTTCAAATCCCTCCATGGCATCGCCCCTCTCTATCTCTGTAACCTTCTCCAGCCCTACAACCCTCCGAGATCTCTGCTCTCCTCCTATTCTGGCCTCTTCCACAACCTCGATTTCCATCGCCGCACCATTGGCGGCCATTTCTTCAGCTGCCTAGGCCCTAAGTTCTGGATTTCCCTACCTAAACCTCTCCGCCTCGCTACCTCTCTCTTCTGCTTTAAGACGCTCTTTAAAGCCCAACTCTTTGACTAAGCTTGTAGTCACCTATCCTGATTTCTCTTTGTGGTTCAGTGTCAAATTTTGTTTGATAACACACCTATGAAGTGCCTTGGGACGTTTTTCTAAGTTGAAGGCGCTATATAAATGCAAGTTGTAGTTGTTGTTAGTTTGAATATTGGTGCATGTGTTTTCTTCCTCTTCCAGTTTGACACTCTTTGCAAAGATCTGTGAAAAAACTGTGTTGAAGCGCGTCCTAAAAGAATTATGGAAGATTGTAATGAACACAATGGAGAAAACTATTGTCCTACCGCCTTTAACTGATCAAACGGTGAGTAGCAGCTTCTGCATTTAAATCAGTACTTTTGACTTAGTGAGACTACACAGCAAATTAATGTATTGATCTATCATGTCTGTAGAAAAATAAAATGACCAGTCATGTTTATTTTAAAATATCATGTATTGTTAACAATCTCCATACTTCGTATTAATAAGTTACCTAAAAATCCAGTTTACGCTTTATTACAAGTCAAGAAGAAGGTGCAGTAAATACATTTGATAAAATTTATATGGGAACAAAAACTCACCACATGGATTGGGTTGGTCGTCTTGATACCTCCTAGTGCATGAGCTGAATTGGGGCATTGGTCAATGTAACTGCTAGAAGTGTGCATTCTGTTCCAATCATTGTAAGCATTGTTTTTATTCACCAATGTTAAAAGTGTGATGAAAATAAAGTAACGACAAACTATTTCTCAGGAGCTTGGCTTGGGTAAAGGTGTGGGGGAAAAACATTGCTAATCTAAATTAATTTCCAATAGATATTCTGCTATATGTGCAAACAAGCATTTAAATCTATTATAATTGAATATGTCCTCCTTGCAAAAAAAAAATTGTGCATTTTAAAAAATATTTCAATATTAATTGCTTAGCAGCCAATAATTAACATCCATGAAGACCTTTGACATTTTTTGCATCTTCAAGAGATTAGGATTTTGTTCAGAGTGCGTTGTATGGGCACAGATACAATGTATGTTTATTTTGTAAATCCTTGTTTTTTTTATTAAACAATGTAATCAAGATCTGTTTGAAAGGGCAAAAAATGTTTTAAAACTTTCAAATTCTTACAAAAATGGTCTGTATTGACAGCACTTTTACTGTTTTTTAATAAATAAAACCTTCAGATCTCAGTCTATATGTTTTTGTAATCTAACCAAAGGGTTATAGGATCTAAGTTTTATTTAACAGGGTTGTGAAATCAACTGATTTGAAAAGTTGCATTAAACTAGAAAAGTAATAGTAATATGCTGGTCTGATTATCATTTTCTTTAATTGTTCTGCTCTCTGATAATGGCAGATGATTGTAAGTACAGCACTATGTGTCTGTCTGTCTGTCTGCTGTGCGTTCAGTAGAATCAACCAGTATTGTTGTGTGTGGCTGCGCTCGTCAGTGTATGCTGCCACAAGCTGGTGCACATGGCTGACTCTGGTTAATAATACTACGTCTGCTAGGCTCCTGTACCTGAAGTTTCCCTTGTTTTGTCACTTGAATGTTTGCTCCTTTGGATTTTAAAAGTCTGTTAGAAGTGTGTTGTATGTTTACAGCTCAATGCTGGATGTGCATATCAAGGAAATGTCCATCTAAGTAAAAGCTAACTGCTTGTCTTTGTTGAAATGTTATTACGTGTATCAGTTGCTACCACTGTTTAATTAACAGCTGCAGTATATGTGTTTTGAACCTTTTGGCTGATTCTTTTTCTGCAAGAGATACCCTTTCAGAGATACCATGCTGAAATGCATCTGCAGTCATGTTTTGTTCATTATTCATAATAAGAGCTGCTAACAATGACATGTGCTGCAATCTTATTCCAAATTTGTTTTCTAAATTTAGTTCAAATATGACATCCTGTGCTCTTAGTTGCTTTGGTTATTGATGTTGAATAATAAGTTTAATAGTTAAAACATTAGAATAATATAATCGCAGATTAGAAATAAATACAATTATTGCTTATCTGACTTGGTCATCAGGATAGTTATCACAAGCTGATGTAACTGAAAGGCACGGGCTTCCCCTTTCCTCACCACACTTTTTTTCCTTTTACTCCCATCTCTTTGTGGCGTACAATTCTACAGGCCCCAGCAGCTCTCCGACACCTAACCCAAGTAATCGTTTGTCATGTGTAAGAATAGGTAGTGAGCATATGTAGGCTATTGGACATTGGAAGGCACTGTTCTCACCTGATGCCCACAGACAATACAGTAAACTTGAAATCTGTAAAAAGTTATATCAAGCACACACCATAGGCAGTAAATTCAAATTTGGCATTAAAATCAAAAGGGAAACCCAAATGTTGTGTAGTACGCACACATGTATAGCCACTTGGGTGTCCATATTGCGACTGTAAAATCACGTGCAGCTTCTGCTGGAAATTTTAGCAGTACTGTTTGACTAATTTTTTATTGATTTTTAAAGCATAATTTCCATAGGCCTGCCCAGTTGTACAGAACTTGTGATGCCTTTTTTTTTAAATCCTCTAAGTAAATACCAGTAATTGTTTCATATGATCGCTGTAACAGGATCTTGTAGAACAACATGAATTTCTGAGATGCATGATGGACACATTTTTGAATGCTGTGTTCAGATTAACCTACCAAAGTTAGTCAGCTGGTATCAGTAAAAGTTGGATTGTCGCAAAAACCTAACTTCGGCAAAAAGCTTCTAAAACCTGAAGCCTCCATATCTGCCTAACAATTTAGCTCATTAGCCATAATGAAGAAAGATTAATAGTAATTCTTGGTAAATTTAATATTACAACCTTTACCCCAATATATTAATCTTACTAATAAAGAATACAGACCTTTGTGAGGATACCTGTAAGTTAAATCATCCCTCTTACAAATAATAGTTTTGATGTTTTGTCATGATGCAAAAGAAATTTATCACAATGCATTAAGATTAAATTCTGATAAGTATGCGCACACTTTAGTGGCATTGCATTTGACTCTCAATCAACCAGAGTTTGAATCTGAGCATTCACCCTGATTTTTATAGACTTATTCTCATCAGAAAAATGTCAGCATTTCTGATCCAGACTGTTAAAGAAAACTTTGTGTGGCACTTAATCCTGGAGAAGGAGGAAATATGTTATCGGCCCAGAAATTCCGTTCGCAGCCCTCCCGCGGGCGGAGGGCTGCGATTCGGAAAAATCTCCACTTGGACCGGAGGGCTCCCGGGACGCGCACACTTCCGTTGTTGTGCCTCTTCAATCTGCCGGTGTGCAGGGCTTGCGTATCCCAGGGGCGCAGCTAGTTCGCAGCATCCCTGGGATCACGTGGGCCATGGGGAGCCAATCAGAGCAGGGAATCTCCATTCATAGATTTGACAGGAAGACCTGTCAAATCTATGAATAGAGATGAGCCCCAAAACATAAGTAAAACTTCAAATAAATTTTTTTAAAAATCACATTTGTAAAATGACTATAAATTACATAAATTAACTATTTTAAACAAAAATTTAAATTTTTGAAAAAAATAATTAACGTTTTTAACGGGGCTAAAAATAAACTTACCTTTCTTTAAAGTATTTTAAAATTATAAATCAGTGGAAAACATTTTTTTTTACTTTATTAAACTATTAGCCTGCTAAAAGCAGGCCTTGCGCCTGCTTTTCTAGGCGCAGCTGTTCCCGACTTACCTGGACTCAAGCCAGTGTGGAAAAAAACGGAAGTTACGTTTTTAACGTAAGGGCGTTTGTCCAGTCAAGCCCTTTCTGCAGAGAACGGAACTGCCGGTTTCCAGCGCATGCGCAGTGCATGCGTAAAACCGGCACTTCCGTTGGCCCGACGGGTGAGTACCCACCCCGTAGGGAACGGAATTTCTAGGCCATTAGCTCCTGTCCAGCAGTGCAGAAATGCACCTAAAATGGCCAATTATGGACAGTGGGCAAGGAGAAACTGGAGACTCAAACTATTCATTCCTCTCAGTATATAATCTGTAAGAACGAATTAACTTGCAGATATCCTTACAAAAGTCTGTAACCTTTATTAGTAAGATTTATATATTGGGTTAAAAGGTGTAACATTAAATTGCCCCTGAGAATTACCATTAATTTATCTTCATTATGGCTAATAAGCAAAATTTTTAGGCAGGTGTGGGAGCTTCAGGCTTCAGAAGCTTTTTGTCAATGTAGATTTTGATTGTCCATTGTCCGGAAAGTTGAAGCTGATGCTATACATAATTTCACAAGCAAAACCAGACACGGGAACTATGTATTTGGTTCATTCTAAGATTTGGTGGCTGAGTGTTTATAAAGGGGTCTAAACACAGGATTTGGAGAGTTAAACGCAGGAAGATAACAGGACATAGGTTACTGAGCGATTTTTTTTTTTTCTTTAGAGGAGAAGTTTTGAATTTCTGAGTTTGTTGCATTATTCCCGAGTCACAATAAATCATGAAAGTGCTCCGGCCAAACCAACGAAACCCTGAAGCTTTCAGGCTTAAAGCTGGCCAACAAGCTTGATGAGAGTGCTTTATGTGCATTTCTGTCTAAGAAGCAATGATATCGTGCTCAGTTTTTTTTTATCTGTGTCCTTCAGGAACAAAGCTTAATCAAAGAACAATAATATCTTTGTCATAATGACAATATATTTTCCATACTGCCATAAAGTTACAAAACCTGTTTTGCTTTAGGTCAGATATAAAAATTGTATTAGATCATTATCTCTGAACCAATAATTATGAGACATGAGTTTGAACTTTGTCCAGACAGAATGGATTTCACTCTGATGCATGATAGTGGCCATACATGAAATGATTTGGGAAGGCTCAATCGTTATTCCAGTGGATAAAGAGAGAGATTAAAGCTAAACTGAAGAAGACATGATAAAGTTGGGGCTAATAAATGTCAGCCTTGGCTGAGTGTTAGCATTCTTACCTTTCAAATAGAGGGTCATGGGTTCAAGGCCCACTCCAGAGACTTGAGCACATGATCCAGGCTGACACTTCAGTGCAATACTGAGGGAGTCAGAGGTGCTGTCTTTCAAATGAGACATTAAACCGAGCCCCCGACTGCCTGCATATAAGATTCTATGGTGCTATTTAAAGAAGAGCAGGGAGTTCTCCCAGTGTGCTAGACAATATTTATTCCTCAATCAATCAAAAGCTAGTACAGATTTTTTGATCATCTTGTCTCAATGCTGTTTTTGGAACCTTAACATGTGCAAATTGGCTGCTGTGTTTGCCTACATTACAACAGTGACTATACTTCAAAAGTACTTTGTTGGCTGTGAAGCACTTTGGGATATCCTAAACACGTGAAACGTGTTATATTAATGCAAATTCTTTCTTACTAAGAATAATAAGGGATATAGAAAGTGTAGTATGGCAGTGAAAAGGGAGATTAGAAGAGAATATGAAAAAAGGCTAGCAGATATAACCTAAAAGGAAATAGGGCTTTTATTATAATATAAAAAATAAAAGAATAGTTAAAGAGAGGATAGGACCTCATGGGGATCATGATGGAGGGAGTCTAATTGTAGAAGATCAAGGTATGACGGAATTATGAAATAAATATGTTACACTGTTTTTACAAATGATGGTGGAAAAAAGAATGTATGTGTACTATCTCTGTAATCGCCTTCAGCCCCACAAACCCCCCCCCCCCCCCGAGATATCTGCGCTCCTCTAATTCTGCCCTCTTGAGCATTCCTGATTATAATCGCTCAACCTTTGGTGGTCGTGCCTTCTGTTGCCTAGGCCCTAAGTTCTGGAATTCCCTCCCTAAGCCTCTCCGCCTCTCTCTCCTCCTTTAAGACGCTCCTTAAAATCTACCTCTTTGACCAAGCTTTTGGTCACCTGCCCTAATTTATCCTTATGTGGATCGGTGTCAAATTTGTTGTCTTAAAATACTCCTGTGCAGTGCCTTGGGACGTTTTACTACATTAAAGGCGCTATATAAATACAAGTTGTTGTAGAGAAGGATATGGACCAATTATCACAGATAACTTTAGAAAGGAATTGGTTCTGAAAAAGTTAGCAGAAGTCAAGGTGTATGTCACTGGGCCTTGATTGAATGCACCCTAGGCTGCTGAGTAGCAATGTATCACCCTTGTTGACGAAGGGAGGAGAAGAATAAACGAGGTAACTAAAGATTAGTTAGTTTAGTGTCATTTGTTGGCAAATTCTTGAAGGGAGGAATTTTACCCCCCCCCCCCCCCCCACCAACAACGAGCGGGAGAGGGTTGGGTGGTTAAAAATTTAAAATCACGGAACGTGGATCCAACCCGCCACATATGCGCCTGCTGACTGTCTGTGACCTGCTCTCGAGGCGGGACAGTTCATTCTAATATTTAAATCAGGCTCCCACAGTACAGTTGGGAGCTTGATTTAAATTTAACCCTGGCCGGCTGGGTTTCCCAGGGCTCGGGAAACCTGGCAGCTAAATGGAGACGCGAACAGCCGGATCAAGCAGGTAAGTGCGTTTTATAGCAGGAGTGCTCCCCTGGCCCCTCAGCCAAACTTTCTGTCGCGATCTTTGCCA
This sequence comes from Squalus acanthias, assembly GCA_030390025.1. Classification (NCBI taxonomy): domain Eukaryota; kingdom Metazoa; phylum Chordata; class Chondrichthyes; order Squaliformes; family Squalidae; genus Squalus; species Squalus acanthias. The sequence continues at coordinate 20,956,059 of CM059443.1, forward strand.
ACCCCCTTCAACTCGCGATCTTTCCTGATTACTAGAGATTATATCCAATGGGCCAGCCTGTCAATCTGGTCAGCTGGGAAACAGAATTTAAAAAATGATAGAGGTGCTGCCATTAAATTCAACAGGACCTCTCCCTTCCCGGGATTTCCGGGTTACCCCCCCACCCGCAACGCACTCTCTCTTCGCCTCCCTGTAAATATCGGGACCTTGGAATCCATAATTCAAGATAAAATTAGCCAGTATTTAGAAATGCATGTATTAATCAAAGACAGCCAGCGCAGATTTATTTAAGGTAAATCATGTTTGGAAGTAGTTTTTGAAGATATGACTGGATGAAGGGAATTAATTGTTGTAGTTTCAGAAGATGTTCAATAAGTTGTCAGCCGTAACTCAGTGAGGAGAGAGATTGGGAGAAATTTCTTTGCACAGAGGATTGTTGGAACATGGAATGGTTTGCCATATAGTGATTGAGGCAGAGACCATTGCACCTTATAAGGGAAAATTAGATAAATATTTGAAGCAGAGGAAGATACAGAGCTATAAAAGCAAATGTTTTATTTTTATGAGGTGAAAGCAGGGCAGTGGGATTAGTTTTGGATTGCTCTAGCATAGAGCGGGCACAGATACAGTGGGCTGTATAGTTTCCTGTGCTGTAAACTTATAAGGTTCTAAAACTGGTCTCAAATTTGTGACAAGTCAGAAATTTTCCTACTTGAATAAAATGTAGGAAATAGTTGTCACACAGGCAGTTTGAGTACTCTTCAGGGGTCTTGTTTGAGACTTAAAGAGAAGACAATATAGAGAATGTTGTGTATTACGAGATGATCTGACTGTTCAATACTATTGCAATAATTGTTTTATATGGATTACATTACATCTTTAGAATTCATGTTCAACACCTTTCCCATGTTTAGTTGGAGTGCTTAACTCAGTCATAGGCACCATAAGAGTTGATATTTGTCTCCATTACACTATCACTCGAGCAAAGTGGGGAAAAAAGTGTTCCATTCCCAACAATGTCATCTGTTACCTTGAAGACCACAATATAAATCAAGAGACAACTAAAAGAATGAACGATAATTCTCTTGTATGGGTTGTAGCATTTATCCAATAACAAAGTTTCAAAACATCCATGACCTTCACCCAGTGATATATCTCATAAGCCTAGAAATGACTTTGTAAAATTAGCCAATGAAAGCTTAATACATTTGCATTTTAACTGAGGTGTTAACCCATTTATCGCAATCATTTACCCTTCCCAGACTAAACAAATAATGATGCATGTTAAATGATTAACATAGAAGATACCTACAAGTATCCTGAACACACACACAACATTTAACAGGAATTTATTTCAAAAATACAAATGCTTCATACAACAATGTGGGGAAAATATATATGCGTAAACTTGAGGTCATCCAAAACTCGGCTGCCCGTGTCCTAACTCTCTCCAAGTCCCGTTCACCCATCACCCCTGTGCTCGCTGACCTACTCCCGGTTAAGCATCGCCTCGATTTTAAAATTCTCATCCTTGTTCTTAAATCCCTCCATGGCCTCGCCCCTCCCCACAATCCTCTTCCTCCCCCCCCCCCTCCCCCACCCCGAGATATCTGCGCTCCTCTAATTCTGGCCTCTTGAGCATCCCTGATTTTAATTGCTCAACCATTGGTTGCTGTGCCTTCAGCTGCCTAGGCCCTAAGTTCTGGAATTCCCCTCCTAAACCTCTCTGCCTCTCTACCTCTTTCCTCCTTTAAGATGCTCCTTAAAACCTACCTCTTTGGCCAAGCTTTTGGTCACCTGCCCTAATTTCTCCTTATGTGGCTCAGTGTCAAATTTTGTTTTATAGTACTCCTTTGAAACGCCTTGAGACGTTTTACTACGTTAAAGCTGCTATATAAATACAAGTTGTTATTGTTGTATGCAAGTGGGTAGCTAGAGACAAATTTAAGCATCTCCGAGGGAACATTTATATTGTCTCCAAAGATTCACTCAAATTACTAGTTTCCAGACATTGACAATGAGAAACAAATTTGGCTTGGTCTGATCACAGGAAGCCCTGCAACTACAATTATGTGCTCATTAGCAATTCAAAACACTGATCCGTGTCTAAATTCTATTTAAATTGACAGGCAAGAGAACACACATTTGTGACACACATGATGTTTAACCACTTCAGCTCAGAGGATAAAGTGACTTAGATTGGAAGGGAAAAATAATTTTTATAAACTGTCATCAGTAGATTCTTGCCAGTAGGCAAGCAGATGAAACACTTTATGACAGAAATTTCCATTGATTAAGAGAAGCATTTAATTGCTCTTGTGGGCTAAACAAAAAGTTTTGCCAATCGCACAGTCGTAATATTCATAACAAGATTGTTATTCAATTCATTTATGTGGTAATGGTATTGCTACATCAGAGTTTTTCAGTATAAACACTATAGAGCTTCACTATACACATGTACACTGCGTGTGTTGCATTGTATAATTTTTTGGGGGTTAATCTAAACAGTAACTTAAGCCTGAATTTGCAACCTAGTTTTTGCACTGCAATCTTACCACCTGCTATGTTTTGTAATCACTCCGTATATCTTTAATTATCAGGTATTTAAGGTAGATTGCTCTGATTTTATAATTTCTCATTGTGAAATTCTCTCCCTAAATATAAGTGGTCACCACTGTGAATTTTTGTTAACTTTTGCATTCAATTGATGAGCAATATGTGAAAAGTAATGAATATTCTCTTTTCAGGGAAGGGTGAAACTTGTCTGTCACAGCGATGTAAGAAAATAATTCAGTGTTGAATGTGTCTGTGACTGTATTTTGAAATGTTTTGTGCAGTGCAAACTTGTTACAGTTGTTTTTTAAACTTTTATTTTAGCTGAGTTTTGGCATTCATTTTTTTTGTCTTTTCTGCTCCAAAGGGCACACAGCTTATTTTCAATGCTGCAAAAGAACTGGGGCAGCTTTCAAAGCTAAAGGTAGGAGTGTAATGCATCTTAATCCACACCATTACCCCTGTGACATGCAATCATCTATCTAGTGAAGTGGCTTCTAGTATTCCTGTTGCTCGGTGAACATTATGATTCCAGCCCATAGTACAAAATGAGCACAATTTATTCTATCAATTTTGCTGTGTGTCTTAATTTACTAAGAGTACAAATGCTTTCTAAACTAAAAACTAAGCATAAGAATGTAGCGTTACCATGTCTCTCTCTAGTTTCTCTCCTATCTCCCCTCATGGCCTCTCCAAACTCATCTTATCCATGTATTAAAATGTATATTCTGTTAGCTTGTTTTATTTAGAAGCATAGAAGATAGGAGCAGGAGTAGGCCATTCGGCCCCTCGAGCCTGCTCCGCCATTTAATGAGATCATGGCTGATCATCCAAATTCAGTACCCTGTCTCTGCTTTCTCCCCATATCCCTTGATCCCTTTAGCCTTAAGAAATATATCTATCTCCTTCTTGAATATATTTAATGAATTGGTCTCAACTGCCTTCTGTGGTAGAGAATTCCACAGATTCACCACTCTGGGTGAAGAAATTCCTCCTCATCTCAGTCCTAAATGGCTTACCCCTTATCCTTAGACTGTGACCTCTGGTTCTGGACTCCCCCCTCATCCCGTTTTTTACCTATATCGTTGGTACCTATATGCACCACGACAACTGGCTGTTCACCCTCCCCCTCCAGAATGCCCTGCAGCCGCTCCGAGACATCCTTGACCCTTTCACCAGGGAGGCAACATACCATCCTGGAGTCTCGTTTGCGGCCGCAGAAACACCTTCCCCTTACAATAGAATCCCCTATCACTATAGCTCTCCCGCTCTTTTTTCTCCCGTCCTGTGCAGCAAAACCACCCATGGTGCCAGGAAGTTGGCTGCTGCTGCCTTCCCCCCGATAAGTCATCTCCCTCAACAATATCCAAAGTGGTATATCTGTTTGAGAGGGGGATGTCCACAGGGGACCCCTGCACTACCTGCCTGCGCCTACTACTCTGCCTGGTGGTCACCCATTCCCTTCCTGCCTGTGCAGCCTTTACCTGCGGTGTGACCAACTCCCTAAACGTGCTATCCACGATGTCCTCAGCATCGCGAATGCTCCAGTATGCATCCATTCGCAGCTCCAGCGCCGCAATGCTGGATACACTTCCCGCACACATGGTCAACAGGGACATAGGGTCCCTGATATCCCACATAGTGCAGGAGGAGCATGCCACAGGGCTGAGCTGTGCTGCCATGACTTACCCTTTAATTCATTTAAATTAACTCAAATCAATACCACAAATTACACTACAATTAAATGATATACTCAAGGGCCCTTGTATACTAGCAGTCCCTGCTACACAACAGAGACCTTAGAAACTATAACCACAAAAATTAGGACCTTCTAAACTTTATAAACTATTAACTTTAACTGTCAAACTACAGAGTAGTATAAATACTCACCTGGCCGTACTCACCCAATCAGCTGCTTCCTCTTGTCCGCGTCACTTTTTGAATTGTGACGTGGCTCTGGAATGCCGCCGCCGGTCTGTGAGATTGGTAAGCTTCTAAAAAAAAAGCCCGCGAAAGTGAGTTTAAATACTCACAATTTTCTCCTGTTGCTCCCGACACCGGCCTCTGTATATTAAAAAAAAAGCCCGCGAAAGTGAGTTTAAATACTCACTGTTCTCTCCTGTTGCTTCCGACACCGGCTTGTAGGTAATAGGTAAATTATAACAACCTCCTGCTCTCTTGACCCTAATCCCACTAAACTGTTGGCCACGCAACTTTCCTTCTTGGCCACCATGCTAGCTGATCCCATATCCTCTCCAACACAAAGACCGCCGATATCCACCTTTGATCCATCTGCTGCTGAAACTCTCATGCATGCTTTTGTCACCTCCAGACTATTCCAGTGCTCTCCTCGCTGGCCTCCCATGCTCAGTAAACTCCAGCTCATTCAGAACTCTGCTGCCTGTAACCTATCCTGCGGCAAGTCCCACTCACCCATCACTCCTGTTCTTGTTGAGCTACATTGGCTCCTGATCCCCAACACCTCCCATTCAAAATTCTCATCCTCATGCTTAAATCTCTTCATGGCCTTGCCCCTCCCTATCTCTGTAACCTCCTCCAGCCCTACAATGGTAACGGTTGATAACCGTAAAAGTGCACCAAAAAATTACATTTGAAACTCAACAATATCTTTAGTATATAGAAAATAAAGACCCAACACTTAGTAGAGGATATAGGTCATTTTTTTGGAAGAAGGAAATGGTTAAAATTGGAATGAGAAATTTAGTGTTAGTAATATGATTTTTTTTAAGTCATCTTATACTTTCCTTATTTTGTTTTGATACTGATTTATAAAGTCTGATTGTACTTTCAGGATCATATGGTCAGAGAAGAAGCCAAAAGTCTTTCCCCCAAGCAGTGTGCTGTAGTGGAGCTTGCACTGGATACTATTAAGGTAACAAAGGGTTGTATTTCAGTAAACATTTGATATTTATAGTTTCTGTTCATAAATGTACTTACTAGTCAAATCTGTATTGATTATTATGAGGCAGCACAATAAAGTATAGAAATTCCACAGGGAGCGCACAAAATTAACCAGAGTAAACAGTCTGTGGGAGCATAAAACAATTGGTAAAATACTTAGCATAAGAGAGAGTGATATAGTAATAGAGTGGTAACTGAGTCAGATTATATTCAAATTTCTGTAGCACATATTTCAATCCAGTTTTTATTTAGTGCACACTGGTACAATGTTGTATCAATATGAAAATTAGAACCTCTTAACCATGGCTAAACTGATCAACTGTAGACTTTATACACTGGACTTATGCAATTTCATACTTAATTGTCCTTCAGTTATCATACACATTGAGGGGAATTTTAACTTTAAAAAAACGGGTGGGTTGGGAGCGTGGGGGTAGTTCGTGTTAAAAATGTGAATTCGACCTGAATCCACCCACTAACGGAGGTGGGACGGGGGCGGGCAGCCAGCCGTCTATTTCAATATTATAATGAGGCTGGAAGCCTCTTTAACCTCCATTTTGTGTTTAACTGCATGTGGACGGGTTTTACATACTTTGTAAAACCCCACAGTTACAGCAAGGCGCGGACTGCAGGATCCAGGAGGTAAGTGCCTTTACACCTGCCTCCTGGATTCAGGGTCCCTGCCTAACCCACCCCCGCGACCGGAGACCCCCCACGAGGCCGCCGCCCCCACCTCCCCAGCCAGGCCTCCGATTTCCCCCTCACCCGCCCCAGGGCTCTGAGGCCTCCCCTGCTCCTCCAGCCTTCACCGTGCTTCTCCCAGCCCCGAACTTCTGCAGACCGCCTCCCCACCTGCTTCTCCGGCCGCCCCGCGATCCTCGGCAGAATACACCCCCGCCCCCACCCCCCCCCTCCCCTTGCTGTCCCAGCCGACCCCGACTCCTGATCTTCCTCGCAACCCCAGCCCTGATACTTCTCCAGCCGCTGCCCGGCCCCCGATCTTCCTCATGGCTGCCACCCGATTCTTCGCCAGCCGCCACCCGATCTCTTCGCACCTGCTCCCTTCCCCCCTGCCTACCCCATGCTCCTCCGGCCGCCCCGCGATCCCTCTGTGCCGTAAGCCTGCCCGCCCGCAGCCAGCCAGCCAGCCTCTCAATCTGGTTGGCTACCGTGGGAAACAGAGGCTTTCCATGCAAATCAGGCCCTGCCCTTAAAGTCTGCAGCGAAAACCATTCTCCCGGGTTTACCGCCCGCCTCGGAGCCCCCTGCCCCCCCACCCCCCAAACCACCTTCCCCATTAAAATCCAGCCCTTTGTTTTTATGTCTGATAAAAAGATGACTTCATTTCTTCTTTCTTTACTCGTATTGTTACACTGAATAAATGTAATTTTTTTTGTTTTAATTTTGTATTATTTTTGTGTCCTTATTCTTGATGTCCTTAAAATGGAGGTCAAAAACAATACTGGTCATCTAGCATTTGAACCCCAGCCTCAAACTCAGAGCCATCTTGACTGATGCACTCCCAATTTGGACAGTGAGTGTTCTGACCAGTACTGGCAGATTAAGCTTATTTGGGGTTTACAAGGCCATTCAACCAATCAGATGATTAACTATAACTGGTCAATGAATTCTACACTGTATTGATATGGTAGTTTTAGCAAAGGTACCTATAGAATGTGATCGATGGACTTCATATAGTGATTCAGTCCTTTGTGAATCACTGTAATGAAATAATAAATGATTGTGTGATTCCACTGTCCTTTATGTGATTAGATTTGTGTACTTTGCCCTGTAAAAGTCTCTGATAGTAAATTGCCTCCTGTAACTGTCTTCACTGACAACTGCCAAGTATTCACTCCATTTTCAAAGCACTTTGAATAATAATTTTGTTTTCCTGGTATATTTAATGGTGCTTTGACTCATCCCAAACTATGACAGTGATGCAATTACTTTAAAGAAGCTATGCCTTGTAATATTGCTGAAAGAATTAAATCGTTAATCTTGTAGGTACTATTTTTTTAATTGTGTTTTTATTAATGTCATTTAAAGTTCTGAAATTATGGCGAATAGCCCATTTTTAATTGGATGCTCTGTGACATGGAAGAGTGGGTGATGCCACTGAAAATTCTTGCCGTGGGACCCACATTGAAATTACAACATGGAAACAGACTATTCAACCCAACCAGTCCATGTTAGCATTTGCCCTCCACATGAGTAAATTATTCTAATCACATTTCCCCCCATTTCCATTTCCCTTCATCCACCTATCCAATCTAATTTTGAATATTCACATAGTTTCTGCCTCAATACTCACCCTGAAAGTGAATTCCATAGTCTCACAACTCTCTGTAAAGAAGTTTCTCCTGAATGTTCTAAATCTCTTACATTTAATCTTGTATCTACAGCCCTTTTTTCTTGAGATCTCAGCTACTGGAAACGGTCTGCTTCTATCTACCCTGTCATATGCTTTCATAATTTTAAATACTTATCTCCATATCACCCCCATAATCTATGTTGGTCTAATGAAATAGCCCCAATTTATTACAGCCTTATATCAACCTGAGCCTTTAATGTCATGTGAACCCCCAAAATCCTTTGCTCTTCCACAGCAGTGAGCCTGATAGTCAACCCGTTAAAACTTTTTAATTACCGAGTTAAACTATGCCCTTTGTAAGGCTAGAACACGTTTTAGTTCCTCCCATGCTGAGATGAAATGCATGAAACTACAACAACAAATTGTGTGTGTGTGTGTGTGTTTATAGCGAATTTAACGTAGTAAAACATCCCAAGGCGCTTCACAGGAGCATTATCAAACAAAATTTGACACCAAGCCACATGTGATATTAAGGGAAATGAGAGGTAGGTTTTAAGGAGCATATTAAAGGACGAAAGAGAGGCGGAGAGGTTTAGGGAGGGAATTCCAGAGCCTAGTGCCTCAGCAGCTGAATGCATGTCCTCCAGTGTTGGAGCGATTAAATCGGGGATGCGCAAGAGGCCAGAATTGGAGGAGCACAGATATCTGAGGGTTAGAGGGCTGGAAGAGGTTACAGAGATAGGGAGGGGCGAGACCATGGAGGGATTTCAAAACAAGGATGAGAATTTTAATTCTGGATGAATTCAAGTTTATGGAGGGTGGAAGATAGGAGGCTGGCCAGGAGTGCGTTGGAATAGTCAAGTCTAGAGGTAACAATGGCATGGATGAGGGTTTCAGCAGCAGATAAGCTGAATCAGGGTCGGATGTTACGGAGGCGGTCTTAGTGATGACGCGGATATGAAGTCGGAAGCTCACCTCGGGTCAAAAATGACACCAAGGTTACGAACAGTCTGGTTCAGCCTCAGACAGTTGCCAGGGAGAGGGATGGAGCCGGTGGCTAGGAAACAGATTTTGTGGCGGGGACCGAAGATAGTGGCATTGGTCTTCCCAATATTTTAGTTGGAGGGAATTTCTGCTCATCCAGTACTGGATGTCGGACAACCAGTCTGACAATGTAGAGCCAGTGGAGGGGTCGAGTGAGGTGGTGGTGAGGTAGAGCGGGGTGTCATCAGCATACATGTGGAACCTGACGTGTTTTCGGATGATGTCGCCGAGGAGCAGCATGTCGATGAGAAATAGGAGGGAGCCAAGGATAGATCCTTGGGGGACTCCAGAGGCAACAGTGCAGGAGCGGGAAGAGAAGCCATTGCAGGTGACTCTGGCTACGACTGGATAGATAAGAGAACCAGGCGAGTGCAGTCCCACCCAGCTGGACAACGAAGGAAAGGTGTTGGAGGAGGGTGGAGTGGTCAACCGTGTCAATGGCTGCAGACAGGTCGAGAAGGACGTGGAGGGATAGTTTACCACAGTCGCATAGGATGTCATTTGTGTCTTTGATGGGAGCAGTTTCGGTACTGTGGCAGGGGCAGAAACCTGATTGGAGGGATTCAAACATGGTGTTCCGGGAAAGATGCGTTCGGATTTGGGAAGCGATAGCACATTCAAGGACGTTGGAGATGGGGTGGTAGTTTGCAAGGTCAGAGGGGTCAAGGTTTGTTTTTTGAAGAGAGGGTTGATGACAGCAGATTTGTACGGGAGGGGGACAGTACCTGAGGGGAGAGAACTGTTAACAATATCAGCTAACGGGGACCAAGAAGTGAAGTTGCGTGGTCAGCATTTTAGTGGGAATAAGGTCAAGGGAGCAGGAGGTGGGTCTCACGGACAAGATGAGCTCGGAGAGGGCATGAGGAGAGATAAAAGAGAAACTAGAGAAAGATGCGAATTTAGGGCTAGGGCAGGAGGAAACCTTAGAGGAAGTTTGGCCCGATAGGCTAGGAGTACATACATACTCCGTACGCACAGAACTGTCAAAAGTATGAATGGGGATTCCCTTTTATTGGTTGGACCAGCCCACGTGATCCCAGGAGCGCCTACGAACCGCTTGTGCCCCTGGGATACGTGGGGCTCTGCCCGCGCAGGACCCAGAGAGGCCCAGGATCGCAAGCCTCCGTACCTCCCGGGCCACCAGGTACTTTTGTAGACATTTTGCAGGTCGGAGGCGTCTGCCCGCGGGAAACCTCCGATCGCAAATGTTGGCCCAATTTGAGTAGCGAGGCCACGTGAGATGGCAAGGTCAAGGGGGTGGCTGTGAATATGGGATGGGGAGTTTATAGGGAGGGAGAGTTTAAAGGAGGATAGGAGGGCAGTGAACTCCGGAGAGAGAGCATGATGAGTTGAGATGGAGGACTAAAAAGAACACATCGAAATCATCATAATTTCACCTTTTTATGTGTTATATAAAAACTATCTAGGGAGAAGCTCAGTAGGAGCCTATTTGGCCCATTAGCCCTGTTCAGGTGCTACCTCCACATTGCAGCTATTTACTGTAAACCCATTTCCCTGTTTTTGCATTATGAACATTTTTTCTTCAAGTGTTTATCTAATTCCCTGTCAAATATTGCAATTGACTTGGCTTTATCAATACAATGTCAGGCAGCCCTTGTAATGCAGGTAATAGCACATGTTGACCAAAAAGAGTAATTGTCCATAGTTAGCCTGGTTTGCTATCTCGTATGAAACTTTTAATTTCGTGATGGAGCTGACTGAGTGTCTTTAATGATTTAGCAATATTTCCATGCGGGTGGAGTTGGCCTGAAGAAAACCTTCTTAGAAAAGAGTCCAGATCTACAATCTCTACGGTATGCTCTGTCGCTCTACACGCAGGCTACTGACACCCTTATTAAAACATTTATCCAGTCTCAGTCATCTCAGGGTAAGTACTGCTTCAGTCAATCTGCCTTGTTCGCTAGATGCATGTTAGCTGCCATACAGCTTTATCGTTTTGGTATGTTTTTATTGTATATTCTGTAACAATTAGATCATTTTAACTGATATTGTAGACTAATTATTCTGAAGGATCAATATAACTGCCCACAAGAGTAGGTATTCATGAACGTTAAAAGCCCACATTCCTGGAACAAAATGTATCGGTGCAAAATAAGCACAAGAAATACTTGAACTGCCTTTGTTGGTTTGTCCTTGCTCCTGCTTTGAAGCTCCTTGTTTAATCAACTCTGTCCCTTACTCCAACACAATTGCACTGAAATATTCATTATCACCATAACAGCACAGTGGCATTTATATCAGTAATTTATGAGTGAAATGTTTCCAATCTAAAACAATAGAGAAATCTAGGAATATATGTATTTACCTATCTAATGTACTACGTATTAATAGGCTACTATGCTAAATTTCAGTAGGAAACAACTAGATTTCTATAAGTGCCAGGAAATGGATCATGAAGGGTCCCATTATATTCTAAGCAGTTATGCCAGAGAAATAGCTGCAACTATTATGCTTTATTGGGGACACCAGTTGCTGTCAAATGCCACCAACTCTGTAGAGTTGGGATTCATTTATTTTGCTAAGCATGCCAGTTGCATATAAATAATAATAATTCAACAAGGCAATTTTTTCCTTGAATATGCTGTTAGTCTGCTCTTGTCGAAGGTCTAATTTACAACCTTTAATTAATTTAATTCATTCGATGTTACATTCTTTTTATACCTTTTTATGTTGTATTTATTTGTAAAACATGAGATGAGCAGCCCTAATAAGAGGGGCCTTCACACTACAGTTGGTTTAGAGTAGATGCAAGCAGTAAAATCTGACAAAGCAGCAAACCTCTACATATAGTCATTTGCTGACTGTCCAATCCTATTTCTGATTTTAGAATTAATAACTTTACATTTTTTCAATATTATTTATCGAAATATTTGATATTCTTTGGGCCCTTATTAAACTTATAGGGGTAAATTTTCCACTTGGGCGCCATTGACGATTCACTGTTATTGCCCTTATGAAACTGACCGCAACTTCAGGATGTAGCGCATGCGCATCTAAACGTGAAAATCCTGAAGTTGTGTTCAGTCATTCACTGCTCCGACACGGGCTGCGGTGTGCCGGCCCCCCCCCCCCCACCATTAGCCAGTAATCAGTGAAACTGACAAAAACTTTGGCTTTTCTGCGTTAAGTATGGTACGGTAGCATAGTGGTTATGTTACTGGGCTAGTAATCCAGAGGCCTGGACTAATGATCCGGAGAAATGAGTTCAAATCCCACCACGGCAGCTGGGGAATTTAAATAAACCTGGAATAAGAGGTTATTAAACAAAATTAGGGCTCATGGGATTGGGAGTAATATACTAGCATGGATTGAAGATTGGTTAACGGACAGAAAACAGAGAGTAGGAATAAATGGGTCATTTTCGGGTTGGCAGGCTGTAACTAGTGGGGTACTGCAAGGATCAGTGCTTGGGCCTCAACTATTCACCATCTACATCAATGATTTGGATGAGGGGACCAAATTTAATATATCCAAGTTTGCTGATGATACAAAGGTGGGTGGGAATGTAAGTTGTGAGGAGGATGCAAGGAGGTTTCAAGGGGATATAGACAGGCTAAGTGAGTGGGCAAGAATATGGCAAATGGAATATAATGTTGGAAATGTGAATTTATCCACTTTGGTAGGAAAAATAGAAAAGCAGAGTATTTTTTAAATAGTGGAAGGTTGGGAAATGTTGGTGTTCAGAGGGACCTGGGTGTCCTTGTACACGAATCACTGAAAGTTAACATGCAGGTACAGCAAGCAATTAGGAAAGCAAATGGTACGTTGGCCTTTATTACAAGAGGATTTGAGTATAAGAGTAAGGGGGGGAAAAATTCAGTATCGCCCCGTTTGGGGTGCCATTATCGGCCGTGCGCAAAGTTTAGCGCCTGGCGCTAATTATCGCCTCCGACTGCAAACTTGACTTTTATCGCCCCTGGAGGTGATTGGAGTGCTAAATCAGGCGCTACATGCCTGTCTTAAGGCGCAAAGGCCGAGGAGCGAGGCGCTACCTCAGAGCGCTGGCGAAGCTCATGTGATGTCAGTCAGCAATGGAACACAGACACACTGGCGCCGACCAGTTCTTAAAGGGGAGGGTCGATCTTGCTCTACATCCACACCCTGCTCATTGCAGCCTTGAATCTCTGCCTGGAGAGACCTGTACATCAAATCTGTTGGAAAGAACAATTGAGAGGCCCAGGGAAAGAGCTCAGACTGCAGCCCCCACAGTCTCTTCTAAATCGATACAAGGAAGATCAAAACAGAAAGAACCTGCAAAGTGCTGCTGAGTACCCAAAACTCCTCAACACAGCTTTGAATATCTCCTGCAGTCTCTCTCTCTCTCTCTCTCTCTCACTCAGAATGCGTGGTGCAAAAATTTCGCCGAGGAAAAAAAGGCAGGAAGCAGTCGCCTTTAAATAGTGCTCCCCCAGTCCCTTCCTGACTGCAAAACGCTCCCCTCAACCTGTCGTTGCTAGCGGCAGGCGGTAAGACGGGGCGCCACTCAATGTCCGGTGCGGGGAGTTGCACTCTCAACTGACGTCACGATCGGCCGGCTCAGGAGATCGTGGCGGTAGTGTTTAGTGCCGCCGCAAAATGGCTCTTTAATTTCATGAGCGGCGCAAAGATCGCCGCGCACGGGCACTAGTTGCTTTGCACCCCATTAGCGCCCTCTTAAGGTGCTAACGGGAGGCGCAATCCAACTGAATTTTACCCCCAAGGTGTCTTACTGCAATTATATAGGGCCCTGGTGAGACCACACCTGGAGTATTGTGTACAGTTTTGGTCTCCTTACCTAAGGAAGGATATACTTGCCATAGAGGGAGTGCAATGAAGGTTCACTAGCCTGGTTCCTGGGATGGGAGGGGGGGGGATTGTCCTATGAGGAGATATTGAGTAGACTAGGCCTATATTCTCTGGAGTTTAGAGGTTATCTCATTGAAACATTTCAAATTCTTACAGGGCTTGACAGGGTAGATGCAGGGAGGATATTTCCCCTGGCTGGGGCGTCTAGAACCAGAGGTCACAGTCTCAGAATAAGGGGTCGGCTATTTAGGACTGAGATGAGGAGAAATTTCTTCACTCAGAGGGTGGTGAATCTTTGGAATTCTCTACCCAAGAGGGCTGTGGAGGCTCAGTCGTTGAGTATATTCAAGACAGAGATTGTTAGATTTTTGAACATTAAGGGAATCAAGGGATATGGGGATAGTACAGGAAAGTGGAGATGAGGTAGAAGATCAGCCATGATCTTACTGAATGGCGGAGCAGGCTCGAAGGGCCAAATGGCCTACTCCTGCTCCTATTATGTTCTTATAAAAAGCTAGTATTGTCGTTAAAAACCCATCTGGTCCTTTAGGGAAGGAAATCTGCAGTCCATACCCAGTCTGGCCTATATGTGACTCCAGACCCACAGCAATGTGGTTGACTCTTAATTGCCCTCTGAGCAAGCCACTCAGCTGTATTCAAGAAGGCGGCTCACCACCACCTTCTCGAGGGCAATTAGGGATAGGTAATAAATGCTGGCCTTGCTGGCAACATCCATATCCTGTGACTGAATTAAAAAAAGATCGCCAGATCTCTGTGGGCAACTTTCTTCGGGGGCCAGCAGCAAACGCCTTTGCTTCGCCGCTGACTGCAAATTCCGGGCTGTAATTTTTTTTTTTTTAATTTGCTTTAAAAGATATTCCTTGATATATTTAAGAGTGGTACCTTGATAAAGTTTTAATAATATAGCTGAAAACGGGTTTATCGTGAAAAATAAGCATTTACATAGAAACATAGAAGATAGGAGCAGGAGTAGGCCATTCGGCCCCTCGAGCCTGCTCCGCCATTCAATGCGATCATGGCTGATCATCCAAATTCAGTACCCTGTCCCTGCTTTCTCCCCATATCCCTTGATCCCCTTAGCCTTAAGAAATATATCTAACTCCTTCTTGAATATATTTAATGAATTGGCCTCAACTGCCTTCTGTGGTAGAGAATTCCACAGGTTCACCACTCTCTGGGTGAAGAAATTCCTCCTCATCTCAGTCCTAAATGGCTTACCCCTTATCCTTAGACTGTGACCCCTGGTTCTGGACTCCCCCGCCATCGGGAACAGCCTCCCTGCATCTAGTCTGTCTAGTCCTGTTAGAATTTTATACGTTTCAATGAGATCCCCTCTCATTCTTCTAAACTCTAGCGAATATAAGCCTAATCGACCCAATCTCTCATCATACGTCATTCCTGCCATCCCAGGTATCAGTCTGGTGAATCTTCGCTGCACTCCCTCCATGGCAAGAACATCCTTCCTCAGATAAGGTGACCAAAACTGCACACACTACTCAAGATGTGGTCTCACCAAGGCCCTGTACAACTGCAGCAAGACATCCTTGCTCCTGTACTCGAATCCACTCGCTATGAAGGCCAACATACCATTTGCCTTCTTAACCGCCTGCTGCACCTTCATGCTTACCTTCAGCGACTGGTGCACAAGGACACCCAGGTCTCGTTGCACTTCCCCTTTTCCCAATCTATTGCCGTTCAGATAATAATCTGCCTTCCTGTTTTTGCCACCAAAGTGGATAACCTCGCATTTATCCACATTATACTGCATCTGCCCAATCACCCAACCTGTCCAAATCATACTGGAGTTTCTCTGCATCCTCCTCACAGCACACACGCCCACCCAGCTTTGTGTCGTCTGCAAACTTAGAGATATTACATCTAGTTCCCTCGTCTAGATCATTAATATATATTGTGAATAGCTGGGGTCCTAGCACCGATCCCTGCGGTACCCCACTAGTCACTGCCTGCCACTCGGAAAAAGACCCGTTTATTCCAACTCTTTGCTTCCTGTCTGCCAACCAGATTTTAAATCAGTGTCAATCCACCACCTGTGAGTAACCCTGATTTTAAATCTGTGAAAATGACTTAAAATATATACAAAACTCTTTTTTAGTTAGATTGAGGTACAGTAGTCAGTTCCTTAGTAAATTTCAAAAAAAATGTCATTCAAAATCTTTCAAAACGTACCTATTAGTGTCCTTGCGCCCAAAAGATCCAGCTTAATTTTTGGAGCCTCCTCAAAGGCCTGCAAACGAGTGCAATTAGCAGAAACTCCCAATGGTGATTAATTCACCCGGGGGGCGTGGCCAGTTTTGTGGGCCTGCTTCTAGCGCGTCGTTTTTAAAACTAGCGCAAAAGATCACGGAAACTCGATTTGCGCTCAACGCAATTTGTGCTTAAAATTCTGTGATCTTTTGGGCCGGTTACGCTGATATCGGGAATTGCGACAAAAAAACCAGCGCAATTAAGCAGAAACTGCAGGCCATAATATTTACCAGGCATAGCATAATGTTGGGAACATTGATTAATATTTGTTATTACTTCAACGATATGCATTCAGTAACTAGAAAATAATTTAATTACCAAATGTGGCTAAGATTGTTATTACCAGAGCATGCTGAAGGAAATTTCAATAACATCCACCCCTAGAATGACCCTGTTCTAAGTGAAACACTAGACCGTTAATACCAATTTTTTACTTCAACATTCCGAGGCCTTGAAATTATGCTCAACATGTTCATGTGAAATTTCTTTGCTGTTTCACAGAGGTATTGGCCCATTTATTTAATTGGGGTAATGTTTTCATTTAAAATAGTAGACAAAGGAATTGTTAAGTGTTTGTACACTATTATTCGTGCAGCATAATTTCAAAGCCCAATGGTTTGAGAGGCAGATATTGTATGATGAAACCGGATTTGGGATAAGGTACAACACAGACAGTGCCAGAAATGTTGCTTTGACAATGGATGCAGGCCAAATGAGGGAAATCTTACATTGCACTAGGCCGGTGGTGGGCAAAATCTGGCCCGCCAATGGATTCAATCCGGCCCGCCAAAGCCTAGCTTTGAGGCTGAACGTCCACAGCACCTGACCCCACCCTATGTAACGTCAGGAGATGGGTCATTGTCTCCGAGGCAGCAGGGGAGTCTAGCAATGGGCCTTCGAGACAGTAGGCGCAGATACGGAGATCAGCGGCTGAGGTGGACAGAAAGCGGCCGGGGGTCACGGATTGAGCCACGGCCCCTCAGGTGAGGGTCTTTTACCGACGGCAGCGCGGCCCTAAACCGATTTTTTGCTGGGTCTTTGTTTTAGCCTCTTGATGGAGGTGTGCAACTCTGAAAGTTAGTCACACTAGAAATGAAATCCACTTTTATCTCCATTGCTTATTTAACTGCAACCATTTCCAACTATCCCTTCATAACAAATCGCGTGTATTGCCAGGCCGAACAAGAGCTCAGGCATGAGCCCATAAGCAGAAAAAAATAATTATTTTTCTTGTCAGTTGTGGTTGAAATTTATTTGACGTGTATAAAAAGTATCAGGTGGTGAAACCCATCCCCTCTATTTTTTTTTCCTTTTTTTAAAAAAAGAAAAGATATTTTCTTCCCTTCCACTTTTGGTCTTTGTGGTCTATACTATTTGTTCAAGTTATAAAGCAGTGTATTCGCAAATAATCCACCCATGCATCAGAAAGAGCAATAATTCATCAAGCTTTGCTGATATGGTGACTTGACCAAAAAGAGCGCAGGTTGACATTTAATGAGGTCAAATTAAGAGCCTGTTTATAGGATAAATAAACCCAACCCCTTAAGGTAACACTGCTCCACAGTTAAACCTGTCCCAGTTTGAACCTTTTAACTATTCCCTTCCCAAAAACAAATATGCACACTCATTCTCTCTCTCTTTCACTTTCACTCTAGCACACAAGGAGAAGCCCAACTTCTTCATGCTTAGGTTTCTGGTGTCTTTTTTATAGCAGAGTGAGGAGCCCTGATAAGTTAGCTCATGCAAACACAGAGAAAAATTGCAAAAAGGAAAGAATTGGAGAAAATGTACACCAAAATATTACATATTTTGCAATGATAACAGGAACTTTAAAAAAAAAAATGAACAAGTACTCCAGACAAATCTAGTTTTGCCATTTGGTAACTGGTTGGTATTGCTGCCAGACGTCAAAATAGGAATAAAAACGGAAAATGCTAGAAATACTCAGCAGGTCAGGCAGCATCTGTGGAGAAAGAGTTAACTTTTCAGGTTGATGACCCTTCGTCAGAACTGGAAAAAGTTGGAGATGGAACAGGTTTTTAAGCAAGTGTAGGGGCACGGAGAGGGGGGAGGGGAGGAAAGAACAAAAGGGACGGTCTGTGATGGGAGTTGAGGGCTCTCTGCAAATAATTTGGGAAAGCAAAAATCTTTTCCCGTGGCAGGAGCTGGTGAGCGGCCTGCGCACCTTAGGGGGCCCTCAACAGCTCACCAAAACTTGTTAAGTGGCCTTCCAGCCCAAATAACTGCCCACCCCTGCACTAGGCATTGGTGACCATTCACTGTCTATCAACCAAGTCCACACCAGTCAGAGGTGACCTGCAGAAATACATCTGTAAATAGATGAAACAACGTAGTATTTTATTAAGTTGACTGGGCCTCGCACAACCCATTTTCACTGCAACCTTACATCATTAACGTTGATAGCATAGTTTTGCTCAATGTGTGAACAATGGCGAATACTTGCTTAGAACAAGTGTAATGATTTTATTTTGTTATATCTATAGTAAGATCAACACCATAGCCTGAATTTTCCAGGGGGGCCAGTGGGCGGGATCGGTGGCGGGTCGGGTGGGAAATGTGATTTTTTTTTTGACGGCAGATCGGGACCCCACCGCAACGTGTCTTTCCCACAGGCGCGTGTGTGGTCTCTGATCCGAGCCGACCCGCAGAGGCGGGCGACCCAATTAAACTAATTATTAGGTTGCTGACAGACCCTTAATGCTTTTAACTTTTTAACTTTACCTTTTAACTTTAATTGCTCACCCACGGGGTCCACGCTGCTCGGGGACCACGTCTGTGAACTTGAGGTGGGAGTTGAATGGCCATTGCTCTAGCTGATTACTTGACAGCTTCAAATGTACAGTAAAAGCTCTAACCTGACAGATCATCACTTTCCTCGGCCACAAGCTGATTCTCGGTCCATTTCCAGCACAGATTTTGCAGGCTTTCCACTCTCCACTCTCCATCCACTCTTACCTCATTGGAAGAACTCTCTCACCATTGACAGAATAGTTCTGTCATCTCTACTTCACCTGCCATCTATTCCATCAACATGGGTGCCCTTTATACTGTCTCACTTTGGTCCTCAGAATCCGGCCTTGATCAGCAGCACCAACAACACCAACCTTCTCCGCAATCACCTGGTGCTGCACAGGACAGAGGGCATCAGCACCCGACCGCATTGCTGCCTGGGAGGCCAGGGTTAGCCTCACCATGACCAGATTTACTTCACTTGATGCTGTACACCCTGGCTGCCACATGATGCGCCAGGTTGGCACCACCCCACACCAACACCATAAAGCATCCCTACATTGCCCAAGCCATTCCTTTCACACTCATCACCATTGCGGGGGATACCGTTATATCTCACCATTCACTGCAACTCACTAAGCCACAAAGGTGCACACAAATCTGTCCAAGAACAGAAAGTGTTGAAAATAAAGGTTTCAATGTGTGACACCACATTAACAGAAACTTTACATGAACATTGGATAAAACACCCAAGTGCCTACCCTTGTGTGTTGTTAGTTGGTATGATTGCACTAGGATGAGGGTGAGTGTGAGGGGTGGCTAGTGAGATGGGGATATGATAATGTTGATAGAGAGGGATGGGTGGAGGTGCAAGGAAGGATGTCCAGGAGTAGGGTAGGGAAGGCAGAGTGATGGGGATGTGATGAAAGGCACAGCAGGATGAGGTTGAGTGTGGCTTTGTACTAATGTTTCGTGATCTAATGAGATCATTGAAAGGTTTGTGCCACTGCACCCAGGTCCTCCTGACCACATCCCTGCTTGTGCCCTCCTGTGCAATGTGCAACCAGGCTGTTTTGTTCTCCTGGGGAGGTGTCTTCCACCCATCAGAAGGGAAGAGGACCTCCCTGCGTGCTGCAGTCATGGGAAAACCTGGGTGCAGCCCTGCACCCCTGTGCAGTGATTGTCAGTGTTTGCAGCACTTCAATGCTGTAGAACACTGACAACACAAATGTCAAAAGAAAGTTGGCCATGGTTCCTTTTAAGGAAACCGGCTGATGATGCGTCAGGAATGACGTCACCAGACCTGCTTCCTCTAATTGGCCTGGGAAACGCGCTGGGCGGGCTTAACAAGCCCTATCAAAGTAAATTCATTTTCTAGAGCGGGATGGAGCCAGCAGCAGGGCCACGACCCGACCTCGCCCGCACCGGACCCGCCAAGGTAAGTAAAATCCCGGCCCATGAGTCTGCTGTATCTATTAGGCACCCAACTGTGAAGATATTGTACTACCTCATCCCTGAATGAGTATGCTACTTACACCATGAACGCACTGAGAAACTGCAACATTTTCATGGTCTTTAACTGCTTGTCACCTTTAAAATAAATTTTAGTGTGGCTACTTGACTATATAGGAGCAGTGTGGTGCCCATGACACTTTCAGTCAGACTTGAAGATAATATACTAAATAAGTACTTCCTCCAAGTATTCCATAAGGCGGAAATGATCCCTCCCTAAATAGCAATAATCCAAGTACAATTAACAATTTGGACATAGAAGAGATGGAAGTTCAGGACAGGCTGAAAGGGCCCAAAACACATAAATCCCAGTGTTGGATGGCGTTTATTCCCAATTACTAAGAGAGACTAAGAGACATGTTGTGGAGATGCCGGTGTTGGACTGGGGTGGACAAAAGTGAGAAGTCGCACACCAGGTTATAGTCCAACAGCTTTATTTGAAATCACAAGCTTTCGGAGCGGCTGCTCCTTCGTCAGGTGAAGTGAAGAAATGCATATGGGCACAGCATATATAGTCAGAGAGCACTGCCAGACGACTACAGTTAATCTTTCTAACTAAGAGACATGTTGAGTACTGTTTCCAATTCTAGTCACCAACACAAGGCAAGCATTCAAATCCTGGACAAAAAAAGGCACAAGAAAACCACTAGTGTCAGAGAACTAAAATATTAGGAAAGACGGGTGAAATTTGAGCTTTACAACCTTGAAAGGAGGTGACTAAAAGATGATCTTGTAGAGGTGTATAATAGTAAACAATATAGAAAAAGTTGGTCTGGAATACTACTTTAAATTAAACTGTGACTGTAGGCCATTGGGACACAGATTCGAACAAATAAAAGGCTAATTTAGGACTGATGACAGGAAGTTCTTCATTTTTAGTGGTCAACACATGAAATGGGCTTCTGGGTAGATAGCAGAGGTGAAAATCCTGGAAACATTTGGGCAACAGTTAAATGTTGTAGGGGTGTACCGTAGGGTCTTAATACATGAACGAAGATGGTCCAAATAGCCTTCCTCATCTGAATGTAATGATATGCGATGCATTGCTAAGATTCACAATGAATAGGAAGGTAGCTTTTATAATACAAAATGCAGCATGGGGGAAAACCCCTATGTTAGAACAAAGAAGTTAGTTTTAATTGATAGTAAACTGGAAGGGTGTATAAGCTATAGGAAGAGCATATAAGTCTAGTTGAATGAATTGATCATAGATTTCAGTCGCAGTGAAGCGTTACGAATGTTCTCGTGTAACTATGCTTGTGTTGGAGCACATGCAACCAGTAAGGTCTGAGATGCCAGGAGTGGTACAAACATCTACCAACAGTAACCTGTTGACTGTCCAATCCTATTTCTTATTTAAAGGAGCTTTTTTTTTTGCAAATGAGTAATCATAGCTCGTACTGTGAAGGTTTTTCAAGTGATTGCTGCTGTGCTTTTCTTTCTTAGTGTCTTAAAGTTCTGCTCTAAACAGGCTCAGGCTATGGAAATGTGTTGCATGTTGAGACCAAGCCACACAGTTGTGTGAAAATATGTCTAGAATTAAACAGTTTAGAAAAAAAATGTCAGAGAGGAAATTACTGCTATGTTCTGCTTACCTTGTTTATGTACAAAAATACATTTTTCTAAAAAAAAAATAACAATTGTTATTCACAGCCTAATTTGTTTGATATTTGTACTTAGCTAATTTAGCCACCCTCTTGTCAACTGTAAATCAAATCATTAAGTTCTCAGGTTTTAGAACTACTGTTGCTTAACCATGGTCAGTACTGTACCATTCAATAACTCATTGAAATTTGATTGCATGTAGAATTTTGTATCATCTTTTTTGCTGAGCAAGTGAGTAACCCTATAATTTTCCAAGTTTAAAAGCTGATTTCACAGACACATTTTAACCAAGTCCTGTTGAATCCACATAGAGTGACTAACATTTGTGTAGTTAGTCACATATTTTAGACTGCAGGACCTTGTCAGTAGATGCAGTGAAACAAATATTGTGCAAATGTTCAGATCCTAATGTGGGCCAATTCCACAACACTTTTCCCAATAACCTAAATATTTTATTTGAACAAATGGATCATCAGTGATAAACAGATGGGACCAGCTGTGCCACAGGATAACCACAGCAGCTGGTTCATTTCATTCAAGATCGAACTTCAGATCTACAGCTCCGCTTACCTGAGTCCCAGCAGCTATTAAAGCTGTTTTAGCACATAGATGTAATCGCCAACTCGTGATTTTTTTTCCCCAAATATTACGGCAGGTTTGGTCAAAGAAGTAGGTTTTTAGGACCGGACCGTCCAACGGAGGATAGCGAGGTTTAGGGAGGGATTTCCAGAGCCTAGGGCCCAGGCAGCTGAAGGCACGGCCGCCAATGGTGGAGCGATTAAAATTGGGAATGAGCAAGAGGCTAGAATTGGAGAGCAGAGATATTGGAGGATTGTATGCTGGTGGAGCTTACAGTGATAGGGAGGGGCGAGGCCATGGAGCGATTTGAAAACAAGGAGGAGAATTTTAACATCGAGGTGTTGCCAGACCGGGAACCACTGTAGGTCAGTGAGCACGACTTGCTGCGAGTTAGGATAAGGGCAGCAGAGCTTTGGATGAGTTCAAGTTTATGGAGGATGGGAGGCCAGCCAGGAGAACATTGGAATAGTCAAGTCTAGAGGTATCAAAGACATGTATGAGGATTTCAGCAGCAGCTGAGCTGAGGTAGTGACGGAAATGGATGATAGAGTTGGCAGTAAGTGGTCTTGGTGATAGAGCAGATATGTGCGGATGCTCACCTTAGGGTCAAATAGGATGGCAAGGTTGCGAGCGGTCTGGTTCAGCCTCAGACTGACCAGGGAGTGGGATGGAGTTTGTGGCAGGGACTGAAGACAATAGAGTCGGTCTTCCCAATGTTTAGTTGGCGGAAATTTCATCCAGGACTGGAGGATGTCTGACAAGCAGCGTGACAAATAAGAGACAGTGGAGGGATTGAGAGAGGTGGTGCTGAGGTAGGGCTGGGTGTCATCAGTGTACATGTGAAACTTGATGTGTTTTCGGATGATGTCGCCGAGGGGCAGCATGTAGATGAGAAATAGAAGGGGATCAAGGATAGATCCTTGGGGGACACCAGAGGTAACGATGCGGGAATGGGAAGAGAAGCCATTGCAGGTGATTCTCTGGCTACGACTAGATAGATAAGAATGGAACCAGGCGAGGGCAGTCCCACCCAGCTGGATGACAGAGGAGAAGTGTTGGAGGAGGATGGTGTGGTCAACCGTATCAAAGGCTGCAGATAAGTCAAGAAGAATGAGGGGGAAGATCGTTTACCACGGTCACAGTCGCATTGGATGTCATTTGTGACTTTGATAACCTACCTCACATCAATGGGAATGAATGTTTTCTCACTTAGATTTAAATATGAAATGAGTTTGGCCTGCCTCTGTCGTTCTCATAATTTGCAAGCACAAGGCTGCTCATGATTCCGCATTAATTGCCAGATCATCTTAAGCTGATGCAGGTATAAGAAATGGAGGTCAACCTTGTGCAATATGATATGTTCACAAGTTTAATGGCTTTGGTACATTGTGACAAATTAGCAGGAATTTCACCCTGCATTTAACTTGGGCTTTTTTTTTGCAAAGTGGTAGTGGATCTAACATTGCCAATGTTTTATATATATATAGCGTACAGTGCATTTCAATGTCGATATTGATATATATGTTGAGTGTGATCACAATTTAGTCATTGTTCATTGTCTTGTATCAAAATGTGCTGTTGAAATGTTAGTTCTATGCAGTCAAACTCTGCTAAGATCACCACACTATTGAACATGGATTGTAAATGGTAATTCATCTCAGGAATTAAATATTATCAATATGTTGGGACATAACAAAAGTAAAGCAAAATCTTATCAGAGATAATCATGCTTAGTTTGCCGACATCCCATTACTGTGACAAACTAATGTCAATGTATAATCTTTTGTCCTAAATTATAATGCTGTTTAAAGGTCAGTTGACAAGGTTTTATAGTTTCCCAATAAAAGTTGATCTTTAGCATCTGTATTTTTTTATATAACTTTAATGTTCAAATTTGTTTTTGTACATCAGGTTAGGGGGAAATGTGGAAAACAATATTTTTTTACAAGTAAAACCTGACATTGACTTAAAATTTTATTTTTGCAATAATTTCAGTTCCCTAATTAATTTTCAGATTAAAATCATAATAAATATATATTCTATTCGACCCAACCAAATTCACCAAGTAAAACAGGGATTGTAAATAGTAATTAGTAGAGAGTTTTTTTTGTTATAATACATATGTGTAGCATATATTTTGGAAAGTTAGTTTTCTTAATGATGTAGCTGATATTGTATGATGCATTGGAATATATTTACTGAATTTCTCCATATTCTGAAATATTAGTGTTTATATTGGACATCTGGGAAAGTCTATCCACAATGTTTGCTCCCAAACTACTACTAAATATTATTTTAAAAGTATAAAGTATGGTAGTAAGGGCTAGGTATCAGTCTCCCCCTTATGTAACATTGAGGGATTATCGAGCAATTCATGATTATATACATATTTAATTGAATTAACCTGGAAAATGGGTGATTAATTTGATCCTATAAATATCCATAACAATACTAAGGATGTTGCAACCAAGCATTCTTCTAACAATACATCAACTCGAACACCACATGAACCAATCAATAATGCTGACTTAAAACAAGGTAACAAAAATGTGAAATGGCTTCTTTATTCAGATTCTCAACATTGTCATTTGACCTTTACAGACCTTTGGCTCAAAGTGGTAGTATCTGAGTGGCTAGAACTGTTTTCTCTGATATTCTTCATTTGTCTAAAGATGTTTGTTAGGACAACTGATGCGTCTGTCTACTGTGCGTATTCTCACTTCAATTTCTTCTTCCTTTCATTTTCGCCTGCCGTCTGGCTTTGATTTCACAACTCAGTGCATGGTGGGAAGGGTATTAGGTTTACCCATAGCGAGGAGGTTTATCCTGAAAAGGGTACGTTCGAGCATAATGTTGCTGTTCATGGCAGCATTAGAATGTCTGGGCTTGAAACAACTGTTCAGTTGATGCCAAAGTGGGACTTTCAAGAATCTAGTACTAAGCATCCCAAATTGAGCAGTCCTTGTGCATGTTTTTGTAGCAAGCAGCTTCCTACAGAAAGTCAACACATAATGTAGCAGTTTGCTTGTTACAATTGTAATTATGGAGGACTCTTTCATTTGGGTAAAAGGAAAGGTTTTTGCAAGATCCTGAAATGGAATTGCCTCTGAAATAATATATTCAGTTTGTAAGGAGACAGAGAAAAAAAAAAATCAAGGTTTGGATATTTGTTGAGGAGCAGAAGCTCGTGCATGAGCTACAAAATCTATTGTTTTTGACCAGTAATCACAACTTGGCTATATTGTCTCATTTTAATTGCAATTTGACTCCCAACAAACTGAATTCATGTGTTTGTCATGCGGATTCGAATGTAGGCTGGTGTCTGTTATTTTTAATTGCATCAAACTCACCACAGCAGAACCAGTGGCATCCTGATGGCTGAAATTTTGCTTGCACTGGGCCAATGGGGGAGGAAACATTTCAATTGGATGAGTTTAAGCATGTAACTCATTGGGCTGTCCCAGTTACTAAATTAAGCCCTTCACCAGGGCTCACTTCGCACACAGTGAGTCTTGCACTGAATGCTGTATATACAGGTCATTACCACCATTAAATGGGCTTTTAAATCTCTCTGCAATTTCACAGGATCTGGTGTGGATGATCCAGTAGGAGAAGTGTCCGTCCATGTAGAGCTTTTCACACATCCAGGAACTGGAGAGCACAAAATCACAGTTAAAGGTTAGTTAGAATGAGTATCACCCACACCCTAACTTTCTTTTTGGTAATCATGGAATTATATAAATACAATAAAGTTAAAAGCTGTGTCCTCCAGATATCTTATAGGTGTCTGTAATATGTGTAACAACCCAATTGCTAAATTTTTTGCAGCAATTTTTGATATAAACATCAGTTTCATAATCCCTCTAAGGTCGCAGAGTGAAAAGCATTTAATAAGATGTCCAAGCTGTATTAGCTTGACTTCTGTCAAATTCCAAATACTATGGGAGTAGCCTTTTAGAATGAAAATAGAGTCTTGTAAACTAAACAAATGTGCAAATGCTATATAATAAATGTTAAACTTGTGTTATGCACTTAACATGTTCAATAATACTTGCCATCTCTTGTACTGTAACAAAGCAGCTAGATTGCTGAAACTTTTCTACTGCTCATTTTTGGAGATTCGCATTGCGAGCGGAGGCTTGTTTTTTTTTGTTTAGATACAAAAAATATCTTTTGGCAAAATTGCATTTGAAAACACTTAAGTAGCCCATCCACCCTGCTCTGTGTTGATTTTATTTATGAAATGAGAATGAGGACAATGTCATATGGCATTGGGTTTGCCCAGGAACTGAAACATCTTAGTTACCTTACTTTTTGCAGGAAAAAATATTTCTCGACCTATATAAACACTTCCTGCGTAGAACATAACATAAGAAATAGGAGCAGGAGTAGGCCAATCGGCCCCTCGAGCCTGCTCCGCCATTCAATAAGATCATGGCTGATCTGATCCTAACCGCCAATCTACTATCTATCACAATTGCACACATGAAATAGGAGCAGAATCAGGCTACACGGTCCCTGGGCCCGCTCCACTACCCACAGGGCCATGACCGGATCCGAACCTAGACTCATGTCCAAATTCCTGCCCGCTCCCCGTAACGCTTAATGCCCTTTACTTCTAGGAAACTGTATTTCTGTTTTAAATTTATTTAATGATGTAGCTTCTACAGCTTTTTGTGGCAGCATATTCCATGGACCTACCACCCTCTGAGTGAAGTAGTTCCTCCTCATCTCAGTTTTGAAAGAGCAGCCCCTTATTGTAAGACTATGCCCCCTAGTTCTAGTTTCACCCATCATCGGGAACATCCTCCCCGCATCCACCCGATCCAACCCCTTCACAATCTTATATGTTTCAATAAGATCGCCTCTCATTCTTCTGAACTCCAATGAGTAGAGTCCCAATCTACCCAACCTCTCATATGACCACCCCCTCATCCCCGGGATTAACCGAGTGAACCTTTTTTGCACTGCCTCGAGAGCAAGGATGTCTTTCCTTAAGTAAGGACACCAAAACTGTATGCAGTATTCCAGGTGCGGTCTCACCAATACCTTGTACAACTGAAGCAATACCTCCCTATTTTTATATTCTATCCCCCTAGCAATGAAAGCCAACATTCCATTTGCCTTCTTAATCACTTGCTGCACCTGCATACTAACCTTTTGAGTTTCGTGCACCAGGACCCCCAGATCCCTTTGCACTTCAGTACTCTCCAGTTTCTTGCCATTAAGATAATAAATTGCTCTAGGATTTTTCCTGCCAAAGTGCATCACCTCACACTTTCCAGTGTTGTATTCCATCTGCCAAATCTCTGCCCACTTACTTAGCCTGTCTATGTCCCCTTGCAGGTTTTTTATGTCCTCCTCACTCACTACTTTCCCTCCCATCTTTGTATCATCTGCAAATTTTGATATGTTACACTTGGTCCCTTCCTCCAAATCGTTAATATAGATTGTAAAGAGTTGGGGACCCAGCACTGACCCCTGTGGAACACCACTAGTTACTGATTGCCAGTCTGAGAATGAACCATTTATCCCAACTCTTTGCTTTCTGTTAGATAGCCAATCCTCTATCCATGCCAGAATATTACCCCCAATCCTGTGATTTTTTACCTTAAGCAATAATCTTGTGTGGCACCTTGTCAAATGCCTTTTGGAAGTCTAAATACACTACATCCACTGGTTCCCCTTTATCCACTCTATATGTTACTTCCTCAAAGAACTCCAGCAAATTTGTCAAACATGACTTCCCCTTCGTAAAACCATGCTGACTTTGTCCTATTAAATTATGATTATCCAAATGTCCTGTTACTGTTTCCTTAATAATGAACTCCAAAATTTTACCTACCACAGATGTTAGGCTAACCGGTCTATAGTTACCAGCCTTCTGTCTACTGCCCTTTTTAAATAAGGGTGTTACATTAGCAGTTTTCCAGTCTGCCGGGACCTTAGCGGAATCCAGGGAGTTTTGAAAAATTATTACCAATGCATCTACAATCCCTACCGCCACTTCCTTCAAGACTCTAGGATGTAAGCCATCAGGTCCAGGTGATTTATCCGCCTCGAGTCCCATTATTTTACCGAGTACCACTTCCTTAGTGATTTTGATCGTGTTTAGCTCCTCTCCCCCTATAGCCCCCTGTTTGTCCAGTGTTGGGATATTCTTAGTGTCCTCTACTGTAAAGACTGATACAAAATATTCAGTGTTTTTGCCATCTCCATATTTCCCACCATTAATTTCCCGGTCTCATCCTCTAAGGGACCAACATTTACTTTAGCCACCCTTTTTCTTTTTATATAACTATAAAAACTCTTACTATCTGTTTTTATATTTTTTGCTAATTTACTTTCATAATCTATCTTCCCTTTCTTAATCAATCTTTGTTATTTTTTGCTGCCTTTTAAATTTTTCCCAATCCTCTGTCCTCCCACTAGATTTCGCTACCTTATATGCCCTTGTTTTTAGTCGAATACTATCCTTAATTTCTTTACTTAGCCACGGATGACTGTCCTTTCTTTTACACCCTTTTCTTTTCAGTGGAAGTTGTAAAATAACTCCTTGAATGTACACCACTGATCATGTGTCGTCTTACCCTTTAATCTATTTTCCCAATCCACTCAATTCCGCTCGCATACCTTCATAGTCTCCTTTAAACATAGAAACATAGAATCTAGGAGCAGGAGTAGGCCATTCGGCCCGTCGAGCCTGCTCCACCATTCAATACGATCATGGCTGATCATCCAAATCCAGTACCCTGTCCCCTGCTTTAATCCCCACAGTACACATATCCCACCCTACCCCCGTCACCCCACATATTTAATTCCCCCCCTAACACTAAGGGTCAATTTATCATAGCCAAATCAACCTAACCCGCACATTTTTGGACTGTGGGAGGAAACCGGAGCACCCGGAGGAAACCCACGCAGACACGGGGAGAATGTGCAAACTCCACACAGACAGTCACCCGAGGTCAGATTCGAACCCGGGTCCCTGGCGCTGTGAAGCACCAGTGCTAACCACTATGCCACCGTGTTTATTCAAGCTTAGCACGCTTGTTTGAGATCCAACCTTCTCACCCTCTAATTGAATATGGAATTCAACCATGTTATGGTCACTCATTCCAAGGGGATCCTTTACTAGGACATTTTTAATTAATCCTGTCTCGTTACACAGGACCAGATCTAAGGTTGCTTGCCCCCTGGTCGGTTCAGTTACATACTGCTCAAGAAACCCATCCCTAATACACTCAATGAACTCATCCTCAAGGCAGCCCTGCCCCATTTGATTTGTCCAATTAATATGATAGTTAAAATCCCCCATAATTATAGCTGTTCCCTTATTACATGCCTCAACTATTTCCTGATTGATACTCCGTCCAACAGAGTTGCAACTGTTCGGAGGCCTATAGACTACGCCCACTAGTGTTTTTTTCCCCTTATTATTCCTTATCTCCACCCAAACTGTTTCATTATCATGATTTTTTGACCCAATATCATTACTCTGTATTACAGTGATTCCTTCCTTTATTAACATAGCCACCCCACCTCCCCTTCCTTCCTGCCTGTCCTTCCTGATCGTTAAATAACCTGGTATGTTTAATTCCCAGGCATTGTCACCCTGCAGCCATGTTTCTGTAATGGCCACAATATCATAACCATATGTAGTTATTTGTGCCATTAACTCGTCTATTTTGTTACGAATGCTACGTGCATTCAGATAGAGAACTTTCAAATATGCTTTGTGGCACTTAGTTCCTGCTTTTTCACTTTTTACCACTTTACCTTTTACTCCACACACTCTGTCCCTTCCTGCCATGCTCTGATTTGTGATTCCCCTACTGCTACCTATGTCTATGACCCTCTCTGTTGTCATTTTTATTTTTTGCTCTCTTGAAACCTCCCCCCCACTAATTAGTTTAAAGCCCTCTCCACAGCCCTAGTTATTCGATTCGCCAGGACACTAGTCCCAGCACTGGCCAAGTGAAGTCCGTCCCAACGGAACAGCTCTCTCCTGCCCCAGTACTGGTGCCAGTGTCCCAAGAAGCAAAACCCATTTTTTCCCACACCAGTCTTTGAGCCACTCATTCAACTCCCTGATTTTATTTACCCTAGCCAAATTTGCTCGTGGCTCAGGTAGTAATCCAGAGATTATTACCCTCGAGGTTCTGCTTTTTAATTTGGCCCCTAGCTGCTCAAACTCCCTCAGCAGAACCTCTTTCCTTGTCCTATCTATGTCATTGGTACCAACATGGACCACGACAACTGGATCCTCCCCCTCCCACTCCAAGTTTCTCTCCAGCCCAGAGGAGATGTCCTTAACCCTGGCACCGGGCAGGCAACACAGCCTTCGGACTCTCGCTCTTGGCTGCAAAGAACCCTATCTATCCCCCTAATGATACTATCCCCTACCACTACAACATTTCTTTTTACTCCCCCCACTTGAATGGCCCCCCTTACCACGGTGCTGTGGCCAGGTTGCTCATCCTCCCTGCAGTCCCCGCTCCTATCCACACAGGGAGTAAGAGCCTCGAACCTGTTGGACAAGAGCAAGGGCTGCGGCTCCTCCAACACTACCTCCTGGATCCCTGTACTTGCCTCACTCGTAGTCACACCTTCCTGTCCCTGACCACGGGCTACTTCTGAATTAGTTACTCTAATTGGTGTGACTACCTCCTGAAACACAGAGTCCAGGTAACTCTCCCCCTCCCTGATGTGTCGCAGTGTTTGAAGCTCGGACTCCAGCTCATCAACACGGAGCCGGAGTTCCTCGAGCAGCCAACACTTGCTGCAAATGTGTTCACCGTGAACATCAATGGTGTCCACCAGCTCCCACATATTGCAGCAGTAACACATCACCTGCTCTCCCATTCTATGTAATTAATTAAAAATTTATTATTTACCCTTCAGTTAATTTATGCCAGCAGTCTCCGCTACACCACAGATACCCGAGAAACTATAAACTATGGAATTGAAGTTTTGTATAAAAAAAAAGAAATACTCACCAACCAATCACTTACCTGCTTTCTGGTGACGTCACACTTCGATTATTTTTACCTCTCTCCTGCTCTCGGCTTGGTGAAAGCCTACCTGGTCGCTGCCGCCTTTTACCGCCGCCGCCTCGCCGCTGTTGCTCCACCCAGATCCGCCGTAGAGGAATAACAAATATTTAAAAAACTAATCGGTGTAACGAACAGACAAAAGGAAGCGTAGTAATAAGAGAAAGTGATTTGCCTCACTTTTATAAAATAAACAGGGTGTGTGTGTGTTAAACCAGCCTTCTCACCAAATCTTAGTGAAGCACCATAATCCCAAGCAGTGATTTGTTGGCAAGGTTGAAGTGCACTGGGGACTAGAAAGATGAAGCTAGAGCTGTCAACATTGTGCGAATTGTAGGCGAAAGATTTTCAATCACAAGTCAGCCACATTCCCGAGATGTCACTTCAGGCCTTAACCATAAATATGATTAAAAGTGACGAGCTGCATCGATCACACTCGCAAGGGAATCAATAGTGCCAGCAAAATCCTGCTATAAGATTTACAGAGCTCAATAATTTTTAATAGGGCACTGTCACTGATACTGTGAATTCTGGTAAACGCCCAGCAGGATAGTATTGGTTTTTCTCTCTCACTCTCCCCGACTCACTTTCACTGAATTCTGGTAAACGCCCAGCAGTATAGTATTGTTTATCTCTCTCTCTATGACTCACTTTCACTCTACAGCAAGGGAAAGTAGAAGACTATTATGAAGCCAGTGGGAGGTTGCACTCCTTTATCCTTAATCAGATGGGTGGGGGGGCAGCGGCGGTTGGAGCCAGATGTTGCAATCTTGTGTGAAATTCCAAATGCAGGATAATGGGTAGGCTACGGAAGCATTTTGGGAACCCATGTCAATAAACAGACAGAATCATGTTTGCCCTTTGAATTGCTCGAGCTCTTGATGCATTCCAACCTCCACGTTCCCACTTTTCATCCCCAAAATACAGTTAACTTGGCCTGCAGGTATCCATGCCCCCCCCACTCCACTCCAGGTCACTGAAGGGCAGAATGTTGGGAATGATATTCCCCTATTAGCCACTAGATGGCAGACATAGGGCATCATGGCAATGGGTCACAACCAGTCCAAGGATACCGCAGAACTTCACAAGGGCTACAGTGTGCCAGCTGAGTGTATTAATGTAGACAGTATTGGTTTCAGAGAGCTGGCATAGGTGCGATGGACCGAATAGTAGCCATCATTTTATAATTTCATTTCAGACACAAATTACGATTCATTAAGAATTTTTCCAATTTTGATTACCACTATAAAATGAACTTTTGCACAGAAAGCAGTAAGATTGATCATAAGCCTTAAAGGAATGAGCTGAGGAAGATTCGAGAAACTTAATCTTTACAATGTAGAAAGGAGGCAAAACATTGGGTTATTCAAAATATAGTAGATACTATGATGGGAGAGTTTATGTACGAAGAGGATAACTCTTCTCATTCTTGACATTAATGGGTTAAATTCATATTTAGGCCATGGGAACCATGATCTGCTGAAACCCAAACTAACATGTATTAAGCTGCTGTAGAAAATGTATAGCATGCAAGTGTACAGTTGGTGAAATTTTAAACAGAAAACTTCATGAAAAAGTACGTTTTGGGGGTTATCTATTAGTACAGGAAACTCTATTAACCGGCACCCAAATATCCAGAAATCTCTCTTAACCGGCGTTTTCCTTCATCTCTCGTTTAAGATTAACTTTTTAAAAAACCCCGAGGCGTTTGCCTTGTATCGGAGCGTGTAGATTGGGAGGGGAATGTGCAGCCCGGGTAGGCAGCGGACACGACAGATGGTCAGCTGGCGGTCCCCGGGGAGACGGAGCTCCGCATGCAGGCGCATGTCAATGTGTACGGGGCTCTCGTACGTTGGTAGATATAACTCTCCCTTATCCGGACTTTTTGATAACCCGGCACCACGCCGGTCCCGGTTAATAAAGAGTTTCCTGTATATATAGACAGTGCACGACCATAGTTTAGAAATAATGCTCCTATATATTTGCAATAAAGCATGGATTAAACAGTCTGCAGTCATACTTAATGGTGCAGCTACACCATGGACTAAGTGATAGAATCCTATGTATTGTGTTGTGGCCACAACTGTGACTTCTTGATCTAAATTGCATATTAATCCTCAAATGCAGATTTAAATAGTCTCTTATGGTTTTTTTTTCCCCCTTTCTTTGTAGTTGTGGCTGCCAACGATCTAAAGTGGCAAACAACCGGTATCTTCCGTCCATTTGTTGAAGTTAATATGATCGGGCCCCATCTTAGTGACAAGAAGAGGAGGTTTGCCACTAAATCCAAAAACAACAGCTGGGCTCCAAAATTCAATGAAACCTTTCAATTGTATGTACCTTCAATTGTTATTTAGTAAAATGTTTGCTTCATGCAACTTGTTGATTATTCCAGATGCTGTGTGGCATATTTGGCCATTTCTTCTTAGTGCAACAGCTATCACACCACCTGAGACAATGTCAGTGGGGCCAATTTGTGTGTCAGTTCTAAATGGCTAAGAACTGGCCCAGTGGTAATGTTCTAATATTTACTGAAATTGAATTCTATTTTCCAAATCATTAACCTCCATTCCAATTTGGACCCATCCCTCTCCTTTATATGGTTCATCTCTCTCACTCTTCCCTCCCATTCCTGAACTTCAAGCCCACTGCTTCTTGCAACTAACTGGATTTTGCTTTTCCCCTGGTTCCCTGTCACATGCACAGTGATGTCTCAACTTTCCACAGCAGAGCTTCTGAAATGTCTTCATTTTTACTCAGCCACCATTTCAACTCCACCATAAATTGACAAAACCCTTGCATATGTCTGCACCTCTGCTGTACTGAATCATTGTCTTTCCATTGCCTACAGCATAGTTTCTAGAACTTCATTCCTAAACTACTGCTGTTGCAAGTTTTGGTATTTTAGATAGTCTCTTGCTTATTGTGTGCTAGTCACTCCTGTAAGTGGTCCAAATGCCTTCTGTTCAGGACTGTACTACCTAATAACTATAATAGTGTAACCAAGAGGTGTTACCATAGTAACCCCTTGTGATCTGAACTGGATTCCACATGTGCTCTTGTCCAATTTTCTGAGTGGACTAAAACACTTTAGTGCGATGAAGCCAGATGCTGATCTGAGTAACAAATGTAACCAAATATCATTTTGATTTAACTTACTACAGAAACCATCCTGGTTTAATGGGTTTGGGATGATGATGATTGAACCTGTCTCTGTTTGAAGTAGACTGAGCTGCACTACTCCACAAACTGACTCATCTATCTTTAATACACAACTTCAATGCTTGAATCATCAATATATTATAACTCATTACAATTTGCCCATATTTGTAATGTTGGGGTGGAGAATAATTCTCCTGAGCTTATTTAGTCTATAAACCAAACATTTAATAACTATTGTAGAAAAATGCCAAAGAAAAAAATTATACATTAATCTAACTATCAGTAACATTAGTTGTAAACAAGTAAATATTTTCAAAGTTGTGTGCATATAAAGATAATTAACAGCAGTGTAGTTGAATGCTGTAACCAAATTGTAATAACATGGGGAGAGGGGCACAGAGCTCAATAGTTAACATTGTGCAATAGCTTTATGAAGTACACTTCCCCTTTTACTTTTTAAGCAAGTTCAGTCTGTGTTTATGGAGAAGATACATGTGCATTAGGTCTTTAGTAAACTATCATCTTGGGCGCTCTCAATTTGTTACAGCTGCTGTTATAATGCATGTATGCTTCAGCTTTTTTTTTTTAAAGTTATACTTTCTCCAAAATCTAGACTGTTTATTTTGATTCAAGTTATTGCAACTATTATCAACATTAATTAGACAAAAATGATTAGGGCAAATAGTGAATTATTAGATGCTGCACTAGAGTTGGGGATAGATTAGTTATATAGACATACTTTATTTATTTCTAATCATTTATCCAATTAATTTGCAGCACCTTGAGCGCTGAGGATGGCCCAGAATGTTATGAACTCCAGATCTGTGTGAAGGATTACTGTTTTGCCCGAGAAGATCGGAGTGTTGGCATCGCTGTGATGCAGCTGCGTGAGATCATTCAGAAGGGGAGTTCTGCCTGCTGGTTACCACTTGGCCGCAGGATTCATATGGATGAGACAGGACTAACTGTCCTCAGGATACTTTCACAAAGAAACAATGACGAGGTGGCAAAGGAGTTTGTAAAATTAAAATCCGACATACGTTCTGCTGAAGAGGGCAGTTGAAAAAGGTGGCCAAAAAAAATCAAAAAGTAGATCGGAATTTAAAACTTTAAATTTCTTAAGCTCTTTGGAGCTTCGGTTTTCTCATCTAAATGAAGCCACATGTCCCAATTATGAAGTAAGCAAAAAAAAAATTCAGCAAGAGGCCTGATTCAAGTTTTGGTATATGCATGTCTCTGTAATTCATTTTTTTGCCAGCGTGGACAATTAATTTTATTTTTTGTTCATGAGAGGCAGCACCCAGCCCCTTAGAAATCTGAATATTCACATGGATTGACTTTTACCTTAAGGCTAATGTCACTTGTGTAAATAAATCCCGCATGACTCTACTGAGCCTGTGTACAATGAGCACTGTGATCCTGTCCTTGTGGAGAGACCTACAGCTGAGAGAACTTATATACCTCTTGTGAAAAGCCTCAGTTAACCTTCCTCTTCAACACCAAACTGCCAAAGTGTCTTTATACTCACTGGTGTAGCCAATTTCTTACACATTCCACAGTATTTCCTGAACAGATTTTGTTACTCTGAGCTGTATTCACAAACAGGCTTGGTATTTTACAAACCACAGGATTAGACCCAAGTTTTTGTATTTAATTTATTGGGTTGCAAAAAAACATTATTTTACAGCAATGACTCAGTTAATTAACATCCATTTAAAATTCTGCTGTAATGTGAGAATGGAAAGATTAACATTTAATAGCTGTTCTAAGGACTCTCACCCCTTGGGTCAGTCCAGAGAAACTCCCATTTACCTGGGCCAATCAATTTTGTTTTTTTCAGCTCATGCACTGACTGAAAAAATATTACTATAATAAGCATCAATAGCCTTATTATTGTAATAGCCACAATTCAAAAACAATTTTACATAAACACTCACTATTTTCTCTTTTCTACCTCAACTTTAATTTTACTCCAACTAATATACTGCCAATCATCTATTCAAATCTTTTTACAAATTACCACTTTTCTTCCTTGCTCCCACTGTCCTGTGTGGTAATTTGGGGACAACTTTACAAAAATTGGCAGAAGATTGGTGTTGTGTTTTTTTAAACCAAGAACCTAAAGACTGAAAGGCACATCAGAGAGAATTTGCAAGGCTCAGAAGACGACCAACAGGCATTAAATAAATCCTCCAGCTCTATGTTGATAATGAAATGATGATCCTAGTATTGCATAAAGTCCATTTACAATTGAAAATATTTGGCACTTTTCAGTGTTAAAACAAGAAGGAAAGCAGACATTGGGATTTCCTCCAATACCATCAAAGGATATTTATTTTTTGTTCCCCCCACCCCCCCAGTGATGGTTTGCAACTTGAGACTGCTGCTAACATAATTCTACCTTTAAGTAAACATTAGCCAAAGCCCAAGTGGGCCTGCACCCTTGCAATGCCTAGGTTTTTTTTGTATTTGTTTTTGAAATTTTAGCTTTCATTGTTGCCTTCAATAATTTATTTTGTCATGTTGCAAAAAATATTAAAGATTAAAACAAGGCTCACATGATGATCTCGCCTGACAAGAACATCTTACTTACTATTTTGTCTTACTAGATTCTAATAAAATACTTTAGTGCTTTTTAATATCTTTAAGCATCTAACATGGTCAGGCAACATTGCACGCCTGTCAGCAGTAAAGTATCAAAGTCTGAACATATTTAATATCTGCAATTTTAATCAATTTCTATTTGCTTATTTATATATCCGCAAACTTTTTTTGGGGGGGGGGGGGGGCACTTCAAAGCCACCAGTAATTGGTTGCAAGCTTTAAAATGGGTTAACATACACACAAGTATTAAATAGTTTTAAGCAATGTAAATGGGAAAGATCATGTGATTACTCTTAAATGAATCCTCCAGAATAAAGCTCCACAATTACCTGATTAGAGTATTTAATAAAAGACAGCTCTCTATATTGAAAAGAATTACATAAGTTTTTTTTTTTTATAAACTCACCTGGAGGTATTTTACCACCTTATAGTGAGTGGCATTCTTTTTCAGCGTGTTATGACTAATTTCAAAAACACAACTTTTTCTTCTAAACATTCACGCTTGGCTTTCTCAATGAGGAAAAAACAATATTTCAGTTACTTTAGTGATGTCTTGGTACCCTTAGCAACCAGTGGCACACTCAGGGTGACTGGATGTACACGTCCAGAGTCTAGACAAAAAAGCCTATTGCCTGACCAAGAATGGACTAGGGTTAAAGTTGGAACAGTTCATACACTATGTAAAAATCACCATTTTACAGCTGCAGAATTGTTGACCTTTTTAAAAAAAAAAAATTACAATTTAATATTACTCATTAGATGGGGGGGGGGGGTGAAGAGAACAGAACAGCATTCATCACTATTTTCCCTACAGCTCTATGTATTTTACAAATAAACAAAAACTTTTGTCTAATCCTAGATGATGATCTTAAAGTAACCTTTGCTTTTGGTTTGGAAACCACATTGCTGTACCAACAGTGGTATTCTCTCATGTTCACTGTGGGTGACACTTGTTTTGCTGCCTTACATGCTAAGTTTAATGTAAGAATTGATTTTTTTTTGTAAGTGAGGGAATGCATGAAAGTAAAATAGTTCCAAATGAAGGGTGTGGCACTTTCTATGGCTGAATATTCATTTTGTTTGCAGACTTGTGGGGAAATAGCATGAAGCTTGCTTCATTTTTTTTTTTAAGTCATTTAAATATTTTTCATATGCTTTCAGCACCCAGCATGCTGAAAAGAGTTTCCGAATATTATAGTACACCTTGAACAAAGCAGCCCATTCCAGTGCATCGAATGCAAAATGTTCAGAGATGAATGGTGTGAAATAATTTGCACCTATTATTGCCTTCACCTTTCAGATCCTGTTTCAAACTTGTCTTCAGCAAGAAGAAAACCTTTTGCTGTTGCCCATTTATGGTTCATGAAGGGTTTTTCCTTTGTTTTATATACTTTGTATTTCAAAAATACTTTGCAAAACTGTTTTATTTCTTGGTTAGCAACCAATCAACCTGTGCCATACACCCAAGAAAAGTTGAGATTCCCTCCTAGAATAAACTTTTAACCTAACTTTGGTATTTCATTTATTAAGTTTGGTTTTTCAATTTCATGGATTAATCCCAACATTTTTACACTAGTATTTTTTTTTAAACTTTTCAATTTAAACAGATTCTTACCAATTGATAGAGGTTCTTTGATTCCACTTTGTAATATTCAGCATTAGAAATACAACATCTCAGCTTCAATAGCAGTAGCTAACTGCATTACCAGATTTAGTAAGGAGGGGATAAAGTTCCCACGTTCTACGAAGTCATTTCACTAGGATAGCAATGAGGTTGTACAATTCTTCTCAGTATCCGAGGGTGGGGGGGGGGGGGGGGGGGGGGGGGGGAAGCCCAGAGAGAGGGGAAAGAAGCAAAAAATCAGCCAAATCATATTAAGGGGTTGCCTACTGGAGATATAGATTTTTGTTGGTTAAGGATATCAAGGGATATGGAGCAAAGGTGGGTAAGTGGAATTGAAGTACAGATCAGCCACAATTGAATTGAATGGTGGAGCAGGTTCAGGAGGCTGAATTCTGTTTTTATGTTACTATTTTGTTGGCTGTGACGCCTTTTGGAACATCTTGAAGTCATGAAAGGCACTATATAAATGTAAGTGCTTTTTAGAGGAGATTCATTGCTAAGAAAAGTGGATAACCATCTCGCTCACAAAGATACAAGCCACAGAGCAGTGAGTTGTCTAGCTGGAGATGGAATTCAACATTGAGGCAAAGTTAGGATTACTGACAGAAACAGAAGTGGTTGTGTTAGTCTACAACGCCAAATCAGACACACACAACGATCACCTCTATCTTAATAGGGATGTATTGCCAGTGTATGTTAAAGGTCAGTATTTGGTAAAAGGGATGAATTTACTAAGAAAACTGTTCTAAGGCTGGCAAACCCAGTAATTGGCAGTGTGGAGGACAGAAACAGACTTGCTTAGATATAGGATCTACAAAATTAGCAAACGTAGGAGCAGCTATTGAAAATTAAACTAGATGCAGGGGAGGGGAACAAGATAAAGGTATAAATGTTAGCTTAACAAATGTGTACAAACAAACACAGTAACAAATACTGGATCGGATTTTCACAAAAGCACAAAATAAATCTTTATGAAGGTGTATATAAAATGCCTGAACTAGAGCCTATGATAGCAGTAAGGCACACAATGCAATAATAACTGAAGCAAGGCTTACCCCCAGTAGGATGAAATGGATACAGCATGAGGGAGATAGTGTTCAGGAAGGATAGAGATAGGAAAAGAGGGATATAACTCTATACGTCAGATCACCAGGCACCAAGGTCATAAAAAAAAATTAAGTACCACAGATTGGTTTCAACTTGCTCATTTTCCCTCAAACTGAAAATAGTTACAGCTCCAAGTCACCTTTGTTTGCAGCCAGCTAGCTAGAGGACAGCAGGGAAGGCTTTAAAAAGTACATTTAGATCTTTATATGCTGAATAGTCTTTCATTTTAGGTTTTTAAATAATGAACTAGTCTTCACATCTAACTGCTGTTTTATTATTTTCAACCACTTACTGCGAATGGAGTGATTTAACTGGTGTAACCTAGTAAAAAACTTATTTAGGCTGCAACTAACAAACTTCACATGATGGTACACTTGGAGATGAGAAGGGAAGCTATACACCAATTTACTATATTCATTCTATAGTAAATAACATTTAAAAAGTAATAGAGCAGAGATTCCCAGTTAAATAGAAACCTCCTGAAATGTCATTCTCCAGCATACTAAGGTTGACAAATACTACCATTTCTTGAGCCTTCCAAATTTCAGATTATGGTGCATGAAATTAGAATTGTTTAGCCACTGGCAATGAAAACTCAATTTGCTGATTGATACTTGCTAACATTCCTTTTTCAAAAAATGACCAGTTTGTAAAGCACTTTGGGACATTTTACTACGTTAAAGGTACTATATAATGCAAGTTGTTGACTACTGTTATTACAATTAGTAACTCAATTACTCAAAGCCACATGACACTGAAGAAATATGCCTTCTTAGAACACATTAAAAAAGTCACCAGCAACTGGAATGGGAGGCAGCATAAGGTCTGTATTTTGCTTAGTTGCTCAAAATTTGAAGCTGTGGGGGGGGGGGGGGGGGGAAGAGGAACTTGAGGAATGGAATTCCTGCTAATAAAGTGAACTAAAACTCAATTGCGAGGGGGTCAGGGTTCAACACATGCACATTGGACTAGTGTTATAGCAATGCAAGCAACACCAGAGTATTAAGCAGATGTGACCTAGGAATGCCTTGTACTATTGAAATCTGCATATTGGAAACATGTTTCATTTGCTAGTGGTCAGCATAAAGCACGAAGATATAAAAATCAGCTTCAAAGACTTGAATATACCAGAAGATAGATGTACTAAAAAAAATAGAATTCTACGCATCAGACAAGATAGCTTATTCATGAATACAAAATAAGCAGTCTGGTTTACTGAAGGTCCTGTGTTTCTGAAAAAACATACAATGTCTTGTTGGATGGCCATTAATGCTAATGTTTACCTAATTTACAAACCTCTACTTTGGTGCTTTCAGCAAATTGTTGGTGATTTTTTTTTTTACATCAGTCATCAAATCAGTATGAGAAGGAATGTTAAGACTTGCTTGACACTCCAATTTTCCCCAAAAACAAATATTTACTATAAAACAGACGAATGACAGCACAAAATATTCCAATAATTGCGAGCAGAGGTCCTTATTCATATCCTGTCGAATCACCTTGAATTTTTTTTTGCAAATGGGTCCCTTAAGTCATCCAGTAAATTACAACTTAAGCCTTGGTTTCCATTAAGGAAAAATAGTATGTGCCCAAGTATTAAATGAACACCTTGCACGCGGGCCACCGATGTGGAAACGAGGTATCTTCAACTTTTGAAAGGTGGTGTTGGAGGAAGAAACAAGTGCTAGAGATGCTTTTATAGCAAGATTAACTAACACTTAGTTTCCCTCTTCACCCACTGTTGAGGGTTTCTCCAAATCCCTTTCATATCTAGTCTAGATTAGAATCAATTCTATTTAAAGTTATTTCCATAACAATTGGAGTATGTACTAAGTGCAAAATCTGATCTCCAATGACATCTCCAATCTCATCAGTTCCATCTTCAAGTATACTGAGGCATTGAGTAGGTACTTATTTAGCTATAATACATCATGAAAGATTTACGGTTGTCTGTTCTGCCTCCTCATAAAAGGAAAACATTTCCAAATGCAAAAAAAAACGATTACACTGTGGAACTCTCAAGAGGCAGCAGTATAAAATAACCCACTATGCTCAACCCATCTGTTCAATCCAGATTACAGCAATGGTCTCCAGAAAGCATTAATCTGGACCTAAGTGACCCAATGGCATTTAAAATTAGATCTCCTAGGAGACTGCATAGTATCCACATGCCAAGTTTCTGATGGCAAACTCAAGATCCGAAACTCTTCATTCTGGAGAATCAAAAATGCAAACCTTTGTCCCATCACTCCATGTTGGTACCAGCAGACTACAGGACCAAATATTGCAACACTGAGATGGCAAAATGTATGGTAGCGTTAAAAAAAGTCAAATAATCAAAAGTCTAAATAAACCCAACCAATTTTGTGCAGGTGTATTCAACTTCCTCAATGTGCACACAAAAAGATTAAACACCATATGTCATCCATCAGGTTACAAAAAAATTAGTGTTTGAACAATGATTGAAGTGTGTGCGTTATTCAATGTTGAGAGAAATATTGTTTGTTAGGTCTTAAAAATAATCCTAGTCATCAATAATAACACGGCCTTCCTGGGCGAGAGCAATGTTGCAGCTGCAATTTTCACCACTGCTCATTGTTATTTACTAATATTTTATTAGAGAATAATCTGATACTGACAATTAAAGAACATCCAAACTGGCAATCAGGAGCAAATGTATTAAAGTACATGAATATATTACAGCATAGCTACAAGGTAGTACATTTTGAAATAATACTATTGTCCCTAAAATCAAAGCTTAAATTTCTTCCTCAGTTTGAATTATAGAATACAGTTTCTCATATGCAAGTGCCAAAAATGCCAATGCTGCATTGGCACCTCATACACAGATGTAACATTGTCACTTTCTCATCTTGAAAGTGTGAATTAGTCCAATTACACGTTAAATGCACATTCAATCTATACATGTCCCTCTGCAATAATCTGCTAGTCAATGTTACAAACAAAATATGCCCTCTTAAAATTAAAAAGTTGATTTTATTATGGATAATGCAAAAACAAGTGATTTAAGTACAAACATGAGACAGAACAAAGTCAATCTCACATGCTTGTTTTATTTAGTTGAGTTTCCCCTCTGGAGATAGGCCACTGAAAGGAAGTAGTGGGGGGGGGGTTAAATCAGTGGAATGATCCA
Organism: Squalus acanthias; assembly: GCA_030390025.1. Classification (NCBI taxonomy): domain Eukaryota; kingdom Metazoa; phylum Chordata; class Chondrichthyes; order Squaliformes; family Squalidae; genus Squalus; species Squalus acanthias. The sequence continues at coordinate 20,999,135 of CM059443.1, forward strand.
GACCATCTCTCAAATTTCTCCTCGTTAATCAGTGACAAACAAGAAATTTTGAGTGCCCAACCCCTCAAGTGGACAAAGTGCACAGTGATGAAAAAGTCTCACCATATAAAGACAAACAGCAGTGATTAAGTTAACCGCCCAATAACTTGTGAATTGGCTCAGCACCACCTCAGTTTTGAATCGCAACTAAACTGAACACCTGAGCAAATGTTAAATGAGTGCATGTGAATTAATCAAAGTGCTGAATCTACATTTCAAACAATTCCAGTGAGCCTGAATCAATTACCCGGAGCTAAATTCTCATTTATGTCCTTGCATCTCCACAAAAGGAAACTCCAGTTCTCATGAATTATTTTTCTCCCCAAGGTTGAGCGCTTGGGAACAACTATGACTGTATTTATGCATTAGTCTGCTCAAAGATGCCACACATCATTTCAGAATTACACTGCAAAATTCAAAGGAACTGTAAATAAAGTACTTGTGATAAAAGCTGTCTTTTCAATTGAATTTACTTAAAATATCTTTAGCAGTAAGAGGGCTAAGCTGTTCAATTGCATAAGTGTTATATATGATTTGCAAAAAGCTGCTACTTCTGCAAGAATATGCAACTTTTAACTAAAACTTTGCACGTTGTAAATCTGCTCCAGACCACCAAACCCATCATCCATCAAATACATACTCAGAATCTATTTAGAAAGTCCAGGTTCAAGATTTCAGGGATTTTAATCTTGTCCAGTTTCACTGGAGAAGGAATGATGGGAAAGTTTACAGCAAACACATGCTTTAATTCCATTAGCAGTTGTCGACTTGGACTTCTGTCCACCAATCGATTCTGTAGAAGACAGAACATTCATAGTAGATTAGTTACAGTGAGGGGCTATGACATGGCAAAATATTAAATTACTCTCCTTTAACAAAGTTCGATGTACTCTGCAGTAATCATGGGAATAGACTATTTTATCAAAAAAGATCACAAGACCAAACACTTGCCCAACAACAGCAAGTTAATGTCTGCAATTTTCAGGGGTTTTTTTTATAAATCGAGGAGTCAGCTCTGCGCAACATTCGGTGCTGAAAAACATTCAAGTCTTGTTGGAGGAAAAAAAATCCCAACTGACTGGATTTTTTTTTTTTGAGGGGAGAAGAGGACTTAGTGGTCTATTTAACAAAAGAAAAACAAATTTACATACACTATAGTAATGGTAAGATTCCAGGGAAGATTTGAGGGAAATGTGATATGAAGTACAGCTTCACTTAAAAAGCCACTATACCCAAGGGCGAGTAATCCACAATTCTTCATTCACTAAATTCCACACATCATGGATATAAACTCACATGGAATAATAAAAGATAAATCTACCCTTATCCAAAGAGTTAAGCACTGCCAATCATCATATTATTTTAAAGACATGCACATCTGATAAGGGTATGCAGATTACAGTAATAAAAAAACAATGCTGGAAATACTCAGGTCAGGCAGCATCTGTGGAGAGAGAAATAAATGTTTCAGGTTGATGACCTTTCATCATTTGGACATGCAGAAGCCCAAGGGAATAGGTAGGTTGGCAATTGCTAAATTACAAAAAGATTAGATTACCTTTCCAGTTGTTCTTGCATTATAAAGCAGCAAAGAGGAAAACATACTGGGAAACAGTCACTGCTGGAAACACTGAAGTCATGCAACAGAAAGCTTGAAAAGCTGTGCCCCCAAAGCCGATCCCTTACTTCCCCCCACTACTACTTGGTTCAAAAGGAATTTGAGATGAATAGGGTCATGTACAAAAATGTTTTGATATCTAAACACATGACTGATCCAAAATTAGGTGTAATTACTGAACATGTCTGGTTGCATCAGCAATGAGAAATTAGGATTTATTATTAAACAAAATAAAGATACATCCTACCTGAATATTCTTTATAAACGCTACAGATACACGTTCTTCAAATTCATTAATAGGTGTATACAGGGTCAGTATTTTCACAATCTGTTACAAAGCAAATGATAAAAAGCAGGTAAGTAGAAACAATTGTCAGTATAAAAGCATCAGCAATTCCAATTTCAAAGTTGCAGATATAGAATAGATGCTGTAAGGTAAAAGCCAATGGTCCTAATTCCATCAAAGAGCATACCTTGAGAAGTTAAGTCTTTTGAAGCACAATCAGGTGTCTATCCAGCTCTTCAAATTTTAAGACTACCTCACCATCCTCATCAGGGATCCCACTATGGTGCAGTAGCAGCCCCACAGGGGAGTAGGGAAACAGGATGACTGGCAACCACCATGCAGTGCAAGTTTCACACATGCTTGCCATGGTGTAGATATACAATTGGGTGTCCTCGGGCTCCTGCTGGTCTTTTCTGGGCGCATGTGGCGGGTCGACCAGGGCAGTAAAGTGGCATTGGCTTCCATAACGAGCAAAAAAGTTTAAGGGTGGAGCCTTGTTGCAGACACTGGTGCCTTTAGTTGGGCTACCAAATAGCAATGTTAGTGCTTGACATTTAGTAGACTCAGTCTGCCATCTTCATGGCCAGCAGAACCTGGAAATGTGCTTGTTGAGGTTCCAGAACTACTGTACCTAGATGTGAATGGGCGACATCTGGAACATGTAAAAGGTGGGGGACCACATTCAGCTTTGTGGTGCACACTCTTCCCAGCACTAAGATGGGCAGGCTGTTACACCTGTCAGCATATATGCAGGAGAGAAGGGGAGGAAGTTATTTTCTGCAAAGGGCTGGAAGTTTGAGAGTCACTATTATGCCAAAAAATTGAAAGCCCATTTAATCCAGGCAAAGGAATCGGCCCCTTCTACTTGGAAATCCTGGGCAAGGACCACTTCCACTTTTTTCTGTCCTCAAATATGCAATTGTCCTTCTTCTAACCATAAGCAATTGATGGATTCCCATGCATTTGAACACAGAAAGCACTAGTCAAAAATGATCACTGTCCATCTAGATCACCTTCTACCATCCTGGTAGTCGTATGATGCACTATAATGGAGTTGTTCACGAATCATGGCAATTAATTATTAGTCTACAACAAACCCAGACACAAGGTAAGGAAAACCCATAGTGAAAAGCTTTGGAAACCGTAGGTAAAAGTTACCTGTTCCACCCATGCTACACTGAAGACGTCATGTTTCAAATTACTCATGTTATATCCCAAGAAAATTCTGAAATAAATCTAATTTGCATTTGAATTAATCAATATTATCTGCTTCCATAGTCTCTAGGGAGGCTGTTCTATAGATTTCTCACTCGCTCACTGAAATAATAGATTTGTTTTGAATTTACGCCCCTTCAGGTGCAGTATCCTCTGGTTCTACTGTTCTAGACAAGGTAAAACAGCTCTTCATGGTCTACATTATCTAGTCCCTTTAGAATCCCAGCATTCTCTTATTCCAGTGAGAACGTACCCAATTTACATAATCGCTCCTCATAATCCAATCCCTCCATCCTCTCAATCATTCTGGTTGCTCTCTTGTGTGTCCTTTCAATAGCTGCAATACCCTTTTTGTACTCGAGACCAGAACGGTGAGCCCTATGATCTTCATGTTCCCTAATTGTACTGCATTCAGTATCCATCATTCCAGCAACATTTTGGCTCCTTAAAGACATTCCAGTTAGACTTTTCTTCCATCAAGCTAGTACTTTCAAAACAATACAACTGAACCAACATTTTAGACAGCTGTGATTTTTATGCTCTAAATATGGTGGCAAATTGAAGTGTACCTGTGGCTTTGAAAGTGCTGTGCACATTGAGCAGATTGCCTCAGCATCTGCATCAGTCGTCTTATTCAAGTGCAAGAGCAGGGTAGCTTGTATCAGTGGCTCCAAAGTCTCAAGTGCACCACTCTGGTGCAGGTTCTTGCCTCTTAGCCATTCGATTAGCTGGCTGACATTGTTCCTGGATCAGGAGGAAGTGGAAAAACAACAGCAACAAATATTTCAGCAATCCGAGCAATGAGACTCACATGCCATCAAGACTAAGCACTTCTCAGTCTGCCAAATTTTATGACGAGAAGCATATAGTCAAATGTGAAATGCTAGAAATATTGCACATATATGGTATACCACTGAAACCTGCTTGTAATTCAGTCTACAGTACAATAGAATAATTGGCAGTCCTGTGAAACTATAATGTATTTAGACTTATTTTAAATAACTTTAGTTTTAATTTCACAAACCCCACTTGAGAGCAATGATCAGGATTTAGATTTATACCCATGGGTGTATTGCGATGTCTGAAGAAGCCCATGATCCTAGCTGATAAGGGAATTAAGGGTTATGGGGAGCGGGCAGGGAAGTGGACGTGAGTCTAGGTTCGGATCAGCCATGATCCTATTGAATGGCGGAGCAGGCCCGAGGGGCCATATGGCCGACTCCTGCTCCTACTTCTTATGTTCTTATGTTCCATCCCTGCTTAACTCAGCAAAAAAGACTATCACATCCCAGGCATCAGCACAACTAGAATGCAGCACTGATGAGAACATTTAACTTTCCATTCAATTCAGATAAAGGAATGAAAAAGTAACGGTACTATTTCTAAAAACAACCATTTAGTGTACTATTTCTATATGCAAGGATAATACAAGTCAACACATTGGCACAATCAAACGTGGCTTCAGAATTACACAGCTCTATATGGATTCAACTTTCCAGGAATATAGCTTATACTTGGCAAAGGAAGCCCTTGCTATTTATATAGCAAGCCAACACCCATGCTCCAGCTTCAAGTCTACAACTTGGATAGCACGGTTATAAAGAAATGTGTATATATAAACAACATTGATTCAGACATCTGAGGTCTGCCTTTGGCAAGTAAGCTGTAGTCCTTTTACATTTCACTGGCAAACTTTCACTAATTTCTGGCCAACACCTTGCTGAATCTTATAATATTGAACAGGCTACCGTTTCTCCTACATCTACAGATTTGACTTTTCTGGCAATTACATTGAAGTTCAGTCTTTGTTTCAGATTAATTGCATGGCATCAAAATTGAATTTAATACTAGAGTTAAAGCTGGATATTGGGTTCTGTGGAACTTTACAGAATTGTTCAAAGGTTTTTGTAAACCACCTTTCCTGCAACTAAATGGGTTTGCTCATCAACAAAACCAGGATACATTCGGTCAAGAGAGTAAATGGAACCACCAAAACAAGCAGATCCATAAACCACATTTATACATTTCATTACAAGTGCTCTTCTTCAGAACAGTCTTTTTATTCACCTTGAACACAACTCCTGGCAAGGTTTTAGGGCCTTTTTTGTGCCATCTTGCAAACTGTAGCAGACATTTTGTATAGTTTGCCAATAAATTCAACAGGGTGATCACAATACTGGTTATTGCACTGTGGTGTCAGTAACTAACAGAAAAGGCCATTTCAGCAATAATTGCTAGGTGGCCATCTTAAGACCGACGGCACAATACTAATAAATGGGGACAGAACTCCAAACAGTTGTTCCAATTTTTGGGGCATTAAATCCAGTTTACTTTTTCCCGCATTGATGAGGATTTAACTCTGTACCAAAGGAGAGCAAATTATTCAGAAGTTTATTTAAAATCAAGGGTTACATTATTGCTACACAACTAATTTTCCCCATAAAAGGAATCCAGAATCCTGCGCTTTGGATCCAAAAGTCCGCATTTTTTAGAACATAAGACGTAGGAGCAGGAGGAGGTCATTTGGCCCCTCCATTCTGCTCCGCCATTCAATAAGATCATGGCTGATCTGATCTTAGCTTCAACTCCACTTCCCTGCCCGCTCCCCATAACCCTCGACTCCCTTATCGTTCAAAAATCTGTCTATCTCCACCTTAAATATATTCAATGACCCAGCCTCCACAGCTCTCTGGGGAAGAGAATTCCAAAGAAGAAATTCCTCCCCATTTCCGATTTAAAAGGATTTCCCCTTATTCTGAAATTATGCCCCCTAGTTCTAGATTCCCCCACGAGGGGAAACATCCTCTCTGCATCTACCCTGTTAAGCCCCTTCAGAATCTTATATGTTTCAATAAGATTCCCTCTCATTCTTCTAAATTCCAATGAGTTGAAGCCCAACCTGCTCAACCTTTCTTCATAAGACAACCCCTTCATCTCCGGAATCAACCTCATGAACCTTCTCTGAACTGCCTCCAATGCAAGTATATCCTTCCTTAAATAAGGAGACCAAAACTGTACGCAGTACTCCAGGTGTGGTCTCACCAACGCCCTGTACAGTTGTAACAGGGCTTCTACTTTTATACTCCATTCCCTTTGCAATAAAGGCCAACATTCCATTTGCCTTCCTAATTACTTGCTGTTTTGAGTTATTCACATTAAAATAGCAAGTCTTTACAGTTCAAAATAAACTTCCAATTATGCTTGTGCATAGTTGAAAAGCATGGGGAAAATGGCTGGATTTTTTTTTTTAAATAAAGAAGTCCAGCCATCACTCTGTTTCAGCAGACAGTTCAAGCAACCCATTGCTGCTTTTATATTGGTCTTCAGCTACTGGGTCCTGCAGAATGGGTCCTGTGCAGCTTGCAGGCACATCCAAACAAACTTACTGGAGATAATTAATTACATTTAAAAAGAGTTAGTTTAAGACCAGCCAGAAATATCTTTTTTTAAAACTGCATTTTCCAGGGGCCAATAAACCCATTTCTCTGCTGGCAGCCATGTGCGTTGGTGGTGGTAATGTCATGACATCACACCCACACTGCTATTTTCCCCTCTAGTGATCTTGTAATGCAACATCATGGCTGCACTACTCCACACATGCACATTGGCCAACATGTCAAGTCTGTGCATGTGCCATACAACTAATTTACATTACAGAGGTAAATACAGGAAAACAGCATTGTTGGCTCACTCTCCAAAGACCTGGGACACTATAGAAAAGCAGCTCTAGTTGTACATCAACTTCATGGCATAATACCGCCAATTATACCATTACATAGACAAAAAAAGTTATATCAGATGCCATTTTAGCTAAATACAAAAAACCCATCTGAATTGAACTCCTCCTCTATGCCAAATTAAGTGAATTGCCTGCGACATTGGACAATGTCCCGTCTGCTATTCATTGTTTGCAATTAAAACAGCACTTCAGCTGAGCCACCACTGTTCATCTGCACTTTTACCATATTGAATTCTACTGCAATGTTCAATCTTGGCAGCAAGTGCAAAAATCAAAGATTTTACAAAATCCTAACATTAATCAGAGAGAGACTTTTACCTGATTTGGACTCCATTACTAAAGGAGCACACGTCCCTCCTTAGAAGCAAGTTGTTCAGCGTGACCGCTGCAATGATGTAGTAAATCTGCCGGTAAACTTGTTTAATAATTTCAGGATGCAAGCCATGTTTGGACATGATGTTATGGAACGAGTTTAATTGGTGAAGGATGGAATTCAGTGTGTATGCGGTGTTATCGCCACGAAGGCTTCCTGTTTTCTTTCTATAACCTGCTGGTCTTGCGGTCATACTTGAAATGCTCTGAATGGTATCATTTTCTAGCATTCCAGACACTGCAAGCACAGATTAAAAACAAACTTTATTGCAAGAATTATTTTTATGTTTAAAAACATTGCACATTACGCGTAACCATTTTACAGGGACAGTATTTTTTTTTTTTTTTTTTTTTTAGGAATGTCACTGAGGAACTTCACTGATGGTTGATGTAATAAATATGGAATTCTCAAATTACAGAATCAAACTTCCAAATGTTCAACCCCTCTTTCCTGAATGTTTTTTCTTGGAGTACATTATCAGGTGGGAACTGGCAAGTCCAAGAATATTACATTTTGATTTTAAAAATATATTATCCAAATTTACATGTTGGTGGGTAGAGAGGAAAATCTATCACCATCCAGTGCAATAAAAAATATTATTCCCAATAGGTCTTTTAGATGTTCCTCTGTACATTTCTTTAAGTACAGTATATGTAAACAAATGAAATTTATTTTTTTCCCCCAAATCTCCAGATGGGACGACATGAGCTCTTCTGATGCTTCATATCGATCCTTATTTGCAGGTAAGCAAACAGGACTCTTGATTTGTTCAAGACAGAGTCTGTTTCCCCCTAACATTTAGTGACATTTTATTTTTTACAAAAGAATTAGAGACATTGGCCCAAAAATTAGAGAGTGAGCCTTCGTGCGAGGGTAAGGCTTCCCCGCGATCTCTCACTACGCGCTGGCTTTTTTATTCCCAGCTCGCACGAACTTGATGTTCTGGACAGCAGCTGTGCAGGGCTTTCGTATCCCACAGGCGCAGTTAATTTGTGCGAGCTGTGGGATCACGTGACTCAGTTAGAGCCAATGGCAGCACACCATCTTTCATTCATAGCTTTCACAGCACGGCTGTGAAAGCTATGAATACTATACCCCCCCAAAAGAACAGCTAAACCTCAATTAAATTTAAAAAAAACCATCACATTAATAAAATAAGTATAGTTAAATAAATTAACCACTTTAAACAAAAAATTAAATTTTTGAAAAAATTTAAAATTTTAAAAAGTTATAAAAATAAACTTACCTTTCTTTAAAGTCTCTAAAAAAGATATACCTGTTGAAAAAAATTCAAAATAATACTTAATTAACTACTTACCTTGTTAAGAGGGTCTTACGCCTCCTTTCTTTGTGTAAAATGTTCCATGCTTACCTGCGCGTCCAAAGCACTAAGTGCACTGCGTGCGCGCACGCGATTCACCTAGAAACCGCCCCCTTTTGAAATCACCAAGTGCCGGTTTTCAGCGCATGCGCAGTGCATGCAGAAAACCGGTAATTGGAGACAGAATACGCGAGAGTACACAGTGCGTACTCTCGCGTAGCGGCACTAATTTTTGGGCCATATTGAACGTTTTTAATCTTCTTTCATCCCACACCCAAAAGTGCTTACATACACTGATTAAGAAGATAGTTTTGAATATAGAAATGTCAGATGTTCTGCAGATTAAATTTTTTAAGTATTTTTCAAACTAGCGATACCCAGAGTATATGGTACTGAGCACAGAATCACTTGCCTATCATTTGCTGAAGTTTTCCCTCGGCAGCTTTGATTAATTGGTGATAAAGTTGAATGGCCAGGTCCGACAAAATCAGGCAATGTTGGGAAAGATCAAAATTCCTCAAGACGTGTTTCCTTTGTTCGGGTGTGTTCATTTCAACAGAGTTCTGTTAAACAAAAAAAATCAATTATTGGACTTTAGTTACGGTCTGGATAAACATCTTTGTACGGGAGGATAATTCTGCACATTGCCTCAGTCCCTTGTACAGTAATCCACCCACTGACCCATGATTAATGTTCCCTTTAAGCTGTGTGGCCACACAGTGCTCTGAAGGTCCCGCGTAGCCGGCTCACCGGCTTTTCAATGGAAAAACCGCACGTGCGGAATATTGAAGGGGCTGCGTGGCCCATTAAAGGGGCCGTACGACCCCCAAAAAATGAGGGGGAATATTACCCATGATCCCAACTAACGATGACTGAATGTATCGGTGGAAGCACCATGCAATTAAACTGCACAGTGGCATCACTGAAAATATGTAAATGTATTTTTGAAAATTCACTCATTTATGTTTGGAGATGAGAGTTGGAATCCAAATCGGTGATAAAATTAATTTAAAGATAAAGTAGTAGCATCTCAGTGACATCGGTTTATAGTGGAAAGTCGTTTAATCTTCAGCCTTTTAAAGCCTATGGTTGACATTTAACCATTTCCTGATTTAATCCATCTTATTTTTTTTAAACCTTGGTGGCATCCTGCACTATGATCTTCCACATTGGCTTCTTAAAATAAAATTAAAACACTCACCTCATCCCCACTGTACTGCCTTATGCAGACCAACAGACGATAAGTGTTGGATAGCCAGAATGCCACCATCTCAAAGTCATAGTTTCTCTGCAAAATTTAAATAAAATCAAGACAGTCACTCATATGGCATGTGTTCAGTTTTCCCATCTGCAGTTCAATTTGTGACACCTCAAGCTAGATTAGCATAATTACTTGCTACTGTTCTACTTTGTGAATTATAGCTTTGCTTCATAAAGAGAAATGGCAAAGCAACTACATATAGATTCAACAGTACCAGTTCCCATGCAAATACTGCACGAGTTGAGACTTTGTATCCATCAATAATTTAAAAAAATATTCTTTGCCTGCCTCAGCTTGAAAAAGTTGTTAAAATATTTTCTACAGTGAGCAAAGAAATTGAACAGGGACATTTTATTCATGAGATTATTTTGTGATAATTACACAACATGTTGCTTTCAGAATGTAGTCATTTGCAATTTGCCACATTACAGTTTCAGACCTTGGCTATGGAAAAGGAGGACAGTGAAAATGGAAAGATTGGTAGGTATTAAAAAAGCACCATTTAGCATTAGCAGGAGTCTGGAATGGGTCACTATTTGGGGAATGGTATGGAATTAGAGAAAAGGAATCAAGAAACAGGTGGCAAAACTGAAGCATAAAACACTGAAAACCTTTTTTTGTAAATCCCTCAAGCATTTTTTAACTTAAATTTCAAACATAGGCCCCTATAACATTGCAGCATTTCAGGGATATTTTACAAAAACTGGCCAACATATACTGCAATCCTGGGCCCACTGAAATGGAACAACATTTAGGGCCGAAAATTGATCCTGGGACGCGAGAGTACGCACTGCGTACTCTCGCGTATTCCCACTCCAATTGCCGGTTTTCTGCATGCCCTGCGCATGCGCTGAAAACCGGCAATTGCTCTTCTGAAAAGGGGGCGGGGCCTGGGTGCATCGCGTGCGCGCTACAGGCTGCGCGCACGCTGTGCACTTCATGCTTTGGATGCGCAGGTAAGTAGGGAAGATTTTGGAAATGTAAAAAGGAGGAGTAAGACCCGCTTTTAAGAAGGTAAGTAGTGAATTAAGTATTTTTTTGAATTTTTTTTTTACAGGTATATCTTTTTTATAGACTTTAAAGACAGGTAAGTTTATTTTTATAACTTTTTAAAAGATTTTAAATTTTTTCAAAAATTTAATTTTTTATTTAAAATGGTTAATTTAATTAACTATACTTATTTTATTAATGTGATGGGTTTTTTTTTTAAATTTAATTGAGGTTTAGCTGTTATTTTGGGGGGGTGTAAGATTATGGCTGTGAGACTTATGAATGGAAGATGGTGTGCTGCCATTGGCTCTAACTGAGTCACGTGATCCCACAGCTCGCACGAATTCACTACGCCGCTGGGATACGCAAGCCCAGCACAGCTGATGTCTGGAACATCAAGTTCGTGCGAGCTGGATCAGAAAAAGCATAAGCGAGGTGAGACATCGCGGGGAAGGCTTACCCCCGCGGGAACAGAGCGAGATCAATTTCTGGGCCTTAGTCTTTGGTATGCTGCCTATCCTGCTGAGATCGAATTGATCGGAGACTCAATAATATTGGACACCAGTAACCAATTAGGAACATTCAATTAGAATTTTTTGGACTCGTCATCCCTGTTATTACAACAAAGTCTCCAGGATAGAGAGCATGTGCTGCAAATACAAAAGTTAAATTCACTCAATTTCTTGCTTTGTCAATTCTACACAAACAGGTGTGGAAAGCTAAAATACTGGCCACTTTGGAGGGTTAGGTGAAACTGTTGCAATAATTATAGGACCACTGTCTAGTTTATAGAAGTGATACTTGACGACTGTGATCAAATACCTTGGAGTATTGAATATACTTTGCTCATTTGGTAACATGCTCATCTTTGAGTTGGAAGTTTGTGGATTAATGTTCCTCTCTGGGCTTCCACAAATAATCGAAGGCTGACACTTCGATAAAGTAGAGGGAATGATGCATCGTCAAAGGTGTTGTCTTTCAGATGGGATATCAAAGGAAGATCCTGTCTGGTCATTCAGGCGAACGTAAAAGGAAGGTAGGTAGAAAGAAAGGAGAGAAAAAGGGAGGGGGAGAAAAAGAAAGAGGGAAAGAAAAAGAGGGGAGAAAAGAAAAAAGAGGGGGAGGAAAGAAAAAAGAAAGAGGGGGGAAAGAGAGGAGGGAAGAAATTTATATAGCGCCTTTCACAACCTCGGGATGTCCCAAAGCACTTCATTGCCAATTAAGTGCTTGAAGTGTAGTCATTGTTGTTATTGTAGGAAATACAGCAGCCATTTTGCACACAGCAAGCTCCCACAAACAGCAATGAAATAAAGGACCAGATAATTCGTTTTAGGTGCTGGTCGGGGGAGAATGTTGGCCAGGACAGCGGGAAAACTTCCCTGCTCTTCTTTGAATAGTGCTGCGAGATTGGGCCTCTGTTTATCAACTCTTCAGAAAGACAGAAGTCCTCCCAGTTTCATGGCCAACATTCCTCCCTCAACCATCACCATGACAGATCAATTGGCCGTTAACTATCTTTGAGAGACTTGGGTGTGTAATTTGGCTTTTGTGTTTGCCTGCATAACTGACTGTATTGTAAAAGTAACCCATTAATTGTAAAATACTTTGTTTTACTCTGAAAAGTCCAGAGGATGTGATAAGGCACTATATAATTGCAAATTAGTGTCTTTTTTTTTCTTTTATATTACTGGAATAAGCTGAAAAAGCAACCTTAAAGCCTTGGAGTTTAGTTATTCTAATAATCGAACATGTGGGTGTTATAATGTGCTGTGCCAGATATTCAGATCTGGGATTCCCACATCTAGCGGTGTCATTTCTGAAGGTTTACCCAAAATATGTGACATTTGCAAGCCAAAATAAGCACATGCTTGATAGACCAGAGTCAAAGTCCTTCCCCACAGAGCCAAATTAAAAACGGGGAGATATCTGGAAGCATCTCATTGGTGAGCTGTCAACCACTGGAGGTAGGGGGAGAAAGGAAATCAACTTTCCCAGGCACAGAGGCTTCTTAAGCCCACATTAAATATCCACATTAAGAAACTGAAGTTTTTAAACTTAAATCTGGAGTAGTTGAATATCTTATTCCTACCTTTAGAACTTTCTTGATACCTCCAAGCACAGCTGTAAACAGGGAATGAGCTCTCTGTTCATTGTTTGTGTAATCTGCATGTCTGATACACATGAAGAGAATGAAAGCTGGGAGTGTTGGTAGTTCACTTAATGCATCAGATTGTGGTTTGAGATCTAAAAACGAAAAAATGAAATGATGAATATATTGGTCACCGTATAATTGTGTGTGGCATTATAATTTGCTGTCAAAGTCGTCGTCTTAGGCAGTCCCTCGGAACCAAGGATGACTTGCTTCCGCACTTTAAAAAAAAAAAAGTTCAGGTGGCTGATGAATCCAATGTGGGACCTACAGTCTGTCACAAGTGGGGCAGACGGTGGTTGAAGGGGTGGGCGGGTGGGGTGCCGTGCACTCCTTCCACTGTTTGCGCTTGCTCCCGGCGAAGACTCGAGGTGTTCGGCGCCTTCCCAGATGCTTCTCCTCCACTTTGTGCGGTCTTGGGCCAGGGATTCCCAGGTGTCGGCGGGGATGTTGCATTTTTTCCAAAGGAGGCTTTGAGGGTGTCCTTGAAGCATTTCCTCTGCCCACCTGGGGCTCTCTTGCCGTGTCGGAGTTCCGAGTAGAGCGCTTGCTTTGGGAGTCTCATTGGGCATGCGGACGATGTGGCCTGTCCATCGGAACTGATCGAGCGTGGTCAAAGCTTCGATGCTGGGGATGTTGGCCTGAGCGAGAACACGACGTTGGTGAGCCTATCCTGCCAATGGATTTGCAGGATCTTGCGGAGGCAGCGTTGGTGGTACCTCTCCAGTGCTTTGAGGTGCCTGCTGTACATGGTCCATGTCTCTGAAGCATACAGGAGGGCGGGTATCACTACCGCTCTGTAGACCATGAGCTTGGTGCTGGGTTTGAGGTCCTGGTCTTCAAACACTCTCTTCCTCAGGCGACCGAAGGCTGCACTGGCCTTAGTCATCGACGTCTGCCCTTGTTGACAGTAGGCTCCCGAGGTATGGAAAGTGGTCCACGCTGTCCAAGGCCTTGTCATGGATTTTGATAATCGGGGGGCAGTACTGTGTGGTGGGGGCAGGTTGGTAGAGGACCTTTGTCTTACAGATGTTTAGTGTAAGGCCTACGCTCTCGTATGCTTCAGTGAAGGTGTTGACGATGGTTTAGAGTTCGACCTCAGTGTGCGCAGACGTAAGCGTCACCTGCATACTGTAATTCGATGACAGAGGATGGGACGACCTTGGATCTGGACTGGAGGTGACGAAGGTTGAACAGTTTCCCTTTTGTTCTGTAGATTAGCTCCACTCCAGCGGGGAGCTTACTGAGGGCGAGATGGAGCATTGCAACCAGGAAGATCGAGAAGAGCGTTGGTGTGATGACACAGCCTTGCTTGACCCCAGTCCGTACGTGAATTGGGTCTGTGGTGGATCCGTTGGTCAGGATCACGGCTTGCATGTCATCGTGAAGCAGGTAGAGGATGGTAAACTTTTAAGGGCAGCCGAATTTGAGGAGGACACTCCATAATCCCTCGTGGTTGACGGTGTCGAAGGCCTTTGTGAGGTCAAAGAAGGCCAGGTACAGCGGTTGGTGCTGTTCCCTGCATTTCTCTTGTAGTTGACGCGCAGTGAAGATCATGTCCATTGCGCCCCTTAGTGGGCAGAAACCGCATTGCGACTCTGGGAGGAGCTCTTCAGCCACTGGGAGAAGGCAATTGAGGATTCTTGCGATGACTTTCCCTGTAGCAGACAGCAGGGAGACTCCTCTGTAATTACCGCAATCGGACTGGTCACCTTTCTCGAAGATGGTCACGATTACGGCGGTAACGCTCGTCGTTATTTTTGCACAAATGCCACAGCAACTTCAGGTGAAGGCAGATGCGTGGTTAAATGCAGAAATCAAAAAAGTTTGTGTGAGATGCGCCGCTCCACCTTTAAACTTTGCGAAAACAGCATCGCTGTTTGCCTCACCATTGAAATTAAATGCATTGAACAGCGTGAAGTTGCTGTATTGGCGCGTTAGATATGAACTAAATTCGCCACAGAAAGTTAAGGCAAGTCGTTTCAAGTCTAAGTGCTCTTCTAACAATGTGATAATTACATGCAGTGAATCTCTCGCATTGAAAATTAATTCCAAGTGTGGAGTCTCATTGCTTTAGGTTTTAATTGTTGAGATTTTTTTTTATTTAAAATTTGTGTTTTTAAATTTTCTCGTCTTTTTTTCTCTCCCTCATAATCCAATCTTTCTCTCTCTATTTCTCTTTCTGTAACTGATTTACAATCGAATTCACCCACTCTAACTTACTACTTCCTCCTCAGTCCTGGCGCTGTTAATTTCACAATCCTTCAATCTGATTGGTTAAGGAGATACACAGTTGCTTGCCCCGTTCACTCTGGTGACAGATACCCTGTAGAGGGCGCCACGCCGTATCTATCTCGCACTTCCAGCGGAGATTAAACAGCCAAGGGAAAGTCTAACCAACAGCGGGCACTGTTCGTTGATCGGTTACAGCAAATTCTGGGCCATTGTAACTTATTCGAGTCTTTGAACCAGTTTGAAAACAGCCAGTTTGAATATATGATGCGGAGATGCCGGTGTTGGACTGGGGTGGACAAAAAAAGTGAGAAGTCGCACACCACCAGGTTATAGTCCAACAGTTTTATTTGAAATCACAAGCTTTCGGAGCGGCTGCTCCTTAGTCAGGTGAAGAGTTTGAATATAGTTCTTCCACAAACAAAAAGGCCAACATCTAAATAAGAGAATCAGACTATTACCTCATGATAATGTGATATCCCTCGGCAAGGTGTTCATACATGATCTTGTCTTAGTCTTTTTTGTGGAGGCAGTAGATCTGCTGATATTCAAGTGTTGTTTTCATATCTAACTGTATTTAATACCTGTGCCATTCAAGACTAGCAAATGCATGTTTAAGGAGTAAAGTGAAATCTGATTCATGTGGCTGCATCCAAAGCTTCGTAGTCAGTATGCCTTGTCGCGAGTCCAGCTAGGGCCAGACCCGTGTGTTGAGCAAAATCCCTCTAGAAAAAGCTCAAGGCACTTTTTATGGATGATTGGCCTGACGCAACAAATGTCCTATGATCCAAAATCATTGCAAATATCAATTGAAGAATTTGAAACAAAAAAAACCCCAAAAGGTCCAGACACACACAATCTCATTTAAAATTAACTTGCAAAGGCCAAGTAGCTGAAACTTGGCTCTGTCAAGTTAAATGGACAGTTTTTTTTTCTAGAAAACAATGCCTGATACTCAACCATGTTTTTACAGCATACACTTGCTTCCATAAATACTGCAAGGGGGTGAGGGAATCTAAAGAAGCATTGACCAGTGATTTTGCCCATTTGTATCACTATATTCATTTAAGCACAAATGTGATGAGGAAGGAGGCTTTATAGCAGATGTGTAGAAGATTAACAGATTATGCTTTTAAGTAGAAGCATGTTACAATCAAAGCCTGATTCAAGTATCATCATCAGGCACTTTAAGGTTATCTATAATTATAATAATTTTCACAAGTATTCTGGGGATTGGTTGCTTTATGTACATTGGCCCGAAAATTAGACCTATACGGGAGATTACGCACGGTGTACTCTCGCGTATTAGGTCCCAAAGTGCCGGTTTCCTGCATGCACTGCGCATGCGCGGGAAACCGGCACTTCGGGTATTGCGAAGGGGGCGGTTCCTACAGGTTGTGCGCGCTACAGGTTGTGCGCACGCAGCGCACTTAGTTTTTTTTTCAGGTTTGAACGCGCAGGTAAGTGTTGAAGATTTTACACAAAGAAAGCAGGCGTAGGACCCCCTTTTAACAAGGTAAGTAGTTAATTAAGTATTATTTTAAATTTCTCTCAACAGGTTTATCTTTTTTAGAGACTTTAAAGAAAGGTAAGTTTATTTTTATAACTTTTAAAAAGAATTTAAATTTATCAAAAATTAAAATTTTTGTTTAAAGTGGTTAATTTATTTAACTATAGTTATTTTATTAATGTGATGGCTTTTTTTTTAAAATTTAATTGAGGTTTAGCTGTTCTTTTGGGGGCTTGTTGTATTCATAGTTTTGACAGCTCTTGCTGTCAAAACTATGAATGAAAGATGGTGTGCTGCCATTGGCTCTAACTGGCCCACGTGATCCCAGAGGTAGTATCGAACTAACTGCGCCTCTGGGACACGCACACACTGCGCGCCGGCACCAGGGAGAGGCCCAGGAACTGAAGTTCGTGTGGGCCAAAACCATAAAGGTAGGCGCGGAGTGCGATATCGCGGGGGATCCTTATCCCCGCGGCAACCATCAAACTCCAATTTCTGGGCCATTATCTTTATAAAAATTATTTTAAAAGACTTTTGTTTGTAGGGGGGCGAGACAGAGAAAAGAAATTGATGGTTAAACAATAGGATATTTTCCACTTATGGATGACCCCTTAGTCAAAAGGAGTAGTGTCAGCCTTGGCTCAATGGTAGCGCGCTTGCCTTTGACTCAGAAGGTCATGGGCTCAAGCCCCATTTCAGAGAGTTGGGACCTTGCTGTGTACAATTGGTTGCTGTGTTTCGCTACAACTGTGACTATGCTTCAAAAAAGTACTACATTGCCTGTGGAGCATTTTGGGATATCCTGAAGTAATGACAGGTGGTAAATAAATGCAAAAACATTAATGCTTTTAGTACCCAGAACTAAAATAAAAATGAATTTGAAGCAAGAACCTGGAAATTCGATGTATAAATACAAATTGTGTTTATAGCTTCTAAAAAGTAATTTCATCAACTGAGTTCTGGAAAAAAAAAGGAAAACATTGTTAACTTCCTCCAATGGTCCAGTTGGCAAGTCCACCACCTGGTGTGGATCAGAAAGATATTTATCCAGATTCCAGGCTTTGCATCTGGTCTGTGCTGAACTAACGTAGACAGTAGCAAGAGCCTGGAAATTCTCTTCAGCATCCTTCGGCTGAGAGGGGTGGGGTGAAAGAGAAATATGAACCTGCCCTGGCTCCGGATTACTATCTAGTAACTGCTACGATCAGGTGTGCATGTTTGGATGTTCATGGCCTCAGTGTTTGAAGCAAAACCACTTCATGTACCAAAAATTGGAGGCCATGCACCATCTCAGTATTGGATTACCATACTTTAGGCACAGAAAAACTTACTCAAGAGATTAAAAAACCATTAGATGTGCTGAATAGCTTGCAGTTCAGAGACTTTTCATTTATCATGCAATTCATCGAATACAAGTGGTGCTCCAGCCACTGCCATCGATCAGGTGGATCAATGTCCCATATCTAAAGGGTAGGAATTTCTTCTATTATGCATTACTTGAAACTTGTATCCTGCAGTCACAGACAAGGTTAAAATACATCTGTATCCTTCCTCTTCAGAATTTTAAAAGATCTAGATCATGTCCCCTCTCAATTTTCCATTTGAGGCCAGGAAGGTGATTTTTTTGGGGGGCGGGGAGGTGGAAAGAAGGAGGAGGAGGAAGAGGAGTTCAGTTCTGCAGTCTCTTCATAACAGAGCACAAAACCCCCAGACTCATCATGATCACTCTCCTCTGAACACAAAGCCCCTTTGATGTCCAGGTAATAACCCTCATCATTAACCATTTTCATTCCTTGAACAGACAAAAGAGAATAAGCTTAATGTTGATACCGCAGTAATCTTTACACATTCTATAGAAAATCCTGCAGTGAATATTCTTTTGGGCTCTATTTAAACTCAAGCCCTGGAGGTGAAAAGGACAGTATAACAGCCCATTACAATGATCATCTTTATAAAACATACCCCTCCATATCATTTGTAAAATGGATCAGATCAAAGCTCTGCAGTCCTGCCATATTCAGTCATGAATGGTGGACAATTAAACAACTAGCAGGAGGAGGCTCCATGAATATCCCATTCCTCAATGATGACGGAGCCCAGCACACGCGTGCAAGAGACAAGGCTGAAGCGTTTGCAACCATCTTCAGCCAGAAGTGCCGAGTGGATAACTCATATCGGCCTCCTCCCGAGGTCCCCACATCATAGAAGCCAGTCTTCAGACGATTCGATTCACTCCACGCCGTATCAAGAAATGGCTGAGCACACTGGATACAGCAAAGGCTATGGGCCCCAACAACACCCCGGCTGTATTGCTGAAGACTTGTGCTCCAGAACTAGCCGCGCCTCTAGCCAAGCTGTTCCAGTACAGCTACAGCACTGGCATCTACCCGAAAATGTGGAAAACTGCCCAGGTATGTCCTGTCCACAAAAAGCAGGACAAATCCAATCCGTCCAATTACTGGCCCATCAGACTACTCAATCAGCAAAATGATGGAAGGTGTCGTCGACAGTGCTATCATGCAGCACTTGCTCACCAATAACCTGCTCACTGATGCCCAGTTTGGGTTCCGCCAGGACCACTCGGCTCCAGACCTCATTACAGCCTTGGTCTAAACTTGGACAAAAAGAGCTGAATTCCAGAGATGAGGTGAGAGTGACTGCCCTTGACATCAAGGCAGCATTTGACTCTGTGTGGCATCAAGAAGCCCTAGTAAAACTGAAGTCAATGGGAATCAAGGCAAAAACACTCCACTGGCTGGAGTCATACTTAGCACAAAGGAAGATGGTTGTGGGTGTTGGAGGTCAATCATCACAGCCCCAGGTCATCGCTGCAGGAGTTCCTCAGGGCAGTGTCATAGGTCCAACCATCTTCAGCTGCTTCATCAATGACCTTCCCTCCATCATAAAGTCAGAAATGGGGATGTTCGCTGATGACTGCAGTGTTCAGTTCCATTCGCTACTCCTAGATAATGAAGCAGTCCATGCCCGCATGCAACAAGACCCGGACGACATTCAGGCTTGGGCTGATAAAGTGGCAAGTCACATTTGCGCCACACAAACGCCAGGCAATGACTATCTCCAACAAGTGAGAGTCTAACCACCGCCCCTTAACATTCAACGGGATTACCATCGCCGAATCCCCCACCATCAACATCGAGGGTCACCATTGACCAGAAACTTAACTGGACCGGCCACAAATACTGTGGCAACAGCAGCCGGTCAGAGCACTTACCTCATGCCGTGGACCGTTTCTCTGGGTCTCCGGCAGTGGCTTCCTGCTGCCCGATCGTAACGGCCAGACAGCGGCTTCCCGCCCACTTATTAGCCGTTTTAGTCGGGAAGTCAGAAAGCGGCACGTTAATGAAGCCTGGCCGTTAAAATCTTCTGTGCTACTGCTCCCAGACAGGCCAAACAAACTCATTAGGCTGGCCCTGCCCGGGAGTTAAAATCAAACCCAGAGATTTTTTAAAAATCTGAAAAATTACAACTTCTTTCTTGAAGGTTAAAAAAGCAATTCAATCGAGCTGGAAAGATCAGCAAATATAAATAAAATCATGAGCATTCCGTAAGCCTAACACTGCAATCCAGTCAGCTATTACATGCACCATCTTACCAGTGATCAGGTTCCTGATTAAGTGAGCTTCATCTTCTTTTCTGCATTCCAACATTCCCTGGAAATCCTTAGGTTTCCATGGGATGGCAGGTATGTTGGGCAGTTCAGACTCCTCGGACTCAGCTACAAACTTCAGTTTTTCTGGTCAAGAAGAGAATAAGGAAAAGATTACAACACAAATCTTAGACACAAACTCTAATGCCGACCGCAGTGAACAGAGACATTGGGCTGGATTTTGTGAATGGAGGCGGGACTGCTGCTTGTCATGTCAATGTCCCGCCTCCATCTTCGCCTGACCAACCAGAGGGATTTCCCCCTGATTGAGCTGGTTAAGCCCGCCCTGCGGGCTCAGCAGACCAATTAGGGAGGATGTCACTGACAGATCACGTCAATGTCACACATGCTATCTGTCAAGACTTCAAAGAAGAAATGTCAGCGTTTGACAGCTCTGTGAAGCTGTCAAACACTGACATTCTCTTTAGTTTGATGAGTCCTTGTGTTGAGGACTCATCAAAACCTTTCAAATTTGTAAATTTCACATGGCTATTGGAACGGAGGTTCCAACAGCCATTCTGTGAAATTAACAAGCAGGATGTCGGCTCTCCCAATCCACCGCGGCTGAAGGCTGTATGAAGAAAACAAGGTAAGTGAACACTTTTTTTTTTAACTTATCACTCACCTTGCATACTTACCACTCCACACTTGCACCCATCACTCACCTCTACACCTTACTTCCAGGTGCCTCCGACCGCCGCAGACCTCCTCCAACCCGGCGGGGTTCTCAGAGGTCAGGAAGCCTTCACCTGTGAAGGTAAAATGGCACTAATCCTTTTTTCTGCCTGTTAACAGGCAGTTAAAAGGATTAAATGCCTTTCCCACCTCCAGGAAACAGGACTCAAAGCTGCACATCTTCCCGCCTCCTGGCAAAAGGGCACGGAGGCGGGATGGGGGCGGCTTTGCCATCCGCCCCCACTTTCTCCGAGTTTACCGGCTGTCCCGCCCCCATGGGGCTTGGAAAATCCAGCCTATTTAGTTAGGCCAAACACCAATAATTGTTCTGGTCAATTATAATCTTCCAGTTGCAAAACATTTTAGATAGTCTAACCTGAGCTAAAGTACTGCAACTAAACAATGAAGGGTTTTGATGCAACCGTGGCAAAGGGTTTCCTGAGCACACTTAATTGCACAACACTTACACTTTTGTGCTAAATATTGTACATAAATTGTTGTCTCAATTATGTGCAAGACTAGCAGTCACTTTTGAAAGGATAAACAGAAAATGCTGGAAACACACAGCAGGTCAGGCACCATCTGTGGAGTAACTTTTGAATCTGGCTGACAATTATTAAAATCCAACAAGCCCTGGCAACAACTTTTTTTTTTTGGGGGGGGGGGGGGGGGTGGGGGGAGGAAAGAGGGTTTATTTCATAAACTGAAGCTGTTCAACAAGCGGAGTCGAGTTGGATGAAAACTTCACAGAAGTAGGCTGAGCCAGTTTAGCTCCTGCAGTTAGGAAGACCACAAGAATAGGGGTGATAAAAGCCAATTACAAAATAATAGCTTAGCATACAGATTTCACACATTTAGTGTGTGTGTTTGGGGAGCAGGTTAGGATATCCACTAAGTACACTAGTTATCTATTTGCCAGTTTCTCTTTTTTTCAAAAAAATGTGCTTAGTGAAGTCTAAAATAGAGAGTCTGATTTTGTGATAATCTGACACTTTAAAGATAGAGAATAAATCCAGTAGCTAAAGCAATTTAGAGAAAGGCTTTGTTTATTATCCTGGGCTCAACATCAGAAATGTACCTATAAATCAGGGCCAGTGAAGATACTTAGATGGAGTAAACAAACTCACCGATAGAGTAGAATAATCTAAAATACAGAAGTTAAAGTATCTAAAATAAGGACAGAAAAGACAACATCTTCATTCAAAACGTTAAATCACAGTGAAACATACCTGACTCCTTCATGGATTTCAGCTGGGTCTTCAATTTATGTACAGTCTTATCCTGCTTCTCAATCTGCTCCATTAGATCCTATAGAAAACAAAATTGCTTAAATTGGGAGGAGAAAACAGCTGTATATGGTATAATGTTAACCCACAAATTATTTGTTGCATTGATTGAGCAAGAAATTCTTCCAATATTAACAGCAAAAAAGAAAAATTGAGATCCCTTTGAAATGTTAAAAGCTTAAGATGAACTGAAGATAGCCAACACGTATACTAAATTAAGTATTCGAAGACTAGTAGCACGTTATCAATCGCAGAAAACTACGATGTACTGACAGTCATAAGAGGGCAATGAGTAGAGGTCTCATTTGATTGAAAGCAAAACAATAGTGTACCTTCAGAAAGGTGAAACCCAAGCAACATTGATCAGTAAATGGCACACAGTGGAATTGATCATTGGGTACAAATTTGAGTATCTATGAAAATAACAAGTGTGGCAGCCAACATGTTCAGAGGGGTGGGACTAACCTACTTGGCATTTTGATGAAGTAACATCTCTCATGCCCCATGATATACACAGAATGCCAGGAAGACTGCAATAAAATTGCACATGAAAGGCTGCTCGACAAGTTTATGGATTTCCTCAGTAAGATTTGTAGGTGGACAAAGTATTGGCCAAGAGAGGAAGCAGCTGGAACTAGGTAGGTGATTGATGCCGGACTGAGGAGACATGTGGTGGAGGGTCAGGAATCTGTGCTAGGGCTGCAACGGTTTCTGATATACATGAATGACCTGGATTCAGTAAAACAAAGCAAGAAAGGGTTAGAAAAACTCTCCAGCTTTCAAAAGAGGCAGAGAGGGTCCTTATAGATAAAAGCAACATACCAAGTGGATTAGAAAAGGTTATTCTTGACCACAACTTCCAAGTTATAACATTACTGCAGGACAAGGGGACTTAGGCTTAAGCTGGCAAAGGCAACCTCACTACTGACGTGAAGAAATGTTTCACACAAGTGATTATTACCTGGAATGGTTTTCCAGAGGAGTAGAGGCAAATACATGGAATCATTCAACAGCCAGTTGGTTCGATTGGGGCATTGGGTGGGTTTAGGATGGGATCTTTTAATGAAAAGATACACCAATTTCCACATGGTGTTTTAATGATCCACAGAGATCAGGGAAAATCTGAGGTTTGCTCCCTATCCCTATACTGTGTTAGCTGCTGTCCAGTGTGATGGTGGGAGAAATCCTTCAAGTGGCCTCAGCATTCCTGCGTTAAGTGGGGAAGAAAGCGTTAATTCAGCATGTCCACTGCTGATCACTCTCTGTTGATTTCTGCTGCAAGGTTGTGTGTGTAGTTTCAAATTCAGGTGCAATCTCCCCCAACCTAATTAAACTGCCCCCAACACTCATCTGTAAAATGGCCATTTGGTTAAACGATGTGATATGCTGGTACCCAAAGAACAGTACCCAAGTAGGAGGAGCTACTTTCAAGGAGAACATTTCAAAGAAGCTCTGTGCACTCTGCATGAGCAGACAGGAAGTGGGGAAGGATTGGCCTTTATATCCCTCTCTTCCCCCTCCCCCCAATTAATGCAACATCTAGAAATTCCCTTGCAAAAAACAACAAATTTCACTCAACCATTTGTTGCTTAGTCAAATTCTGGAACTGGATATTTTGCAGTAATTATGATAAGTTAACAGAAAATGTGCTAGGATAACTAAGAAACAGACTAAACCACTAGCAGACAGTTCATGACTCCCGAGAAATGAATGTGCTGTCCTGATTGCATGAGTCACTGAGTGAGTCACTGGTGGAGCTAAATCCTGTGAAAAGCAAACTTGTCAATCCATTTTATGCATGCACCAGGGCTTCCATCTAATGCAGGTAAGCAGAAATGGTACTTTGGATTTCTGC
Source organism: Squalus acanthias (assembly GCA_030390025.1). Classification (NCBI taxonomy): domain Eukaryota; kingdom Metazoa; phylum Chordata; class Chondrichthyes; order Squaliformes; family Squalidae; genus Squalus; species Squalus acanthias. Next base: position 21,023,351 of record CM059443.1, read on the forward strand.
ACTATGGTCAGAATTGTGTTCAAACCATGGTTGCCTTGAAGTGAGCCTTCAAGGGGGCATTAAACTTTAAGAGCCCAGAAGACTTCGAATCGCATACTGATAAGTTTGTGCTATGGACAGTAAAAAGTCAATTACTGTCCAGGTTAATATAAAACTACTTAAAAAGAGTAAGTCCTCCCCTGGGGCTGGTAACTGATAGTTGTTTTATTTGAACAGCAATATTTCTGCTCAAAGTGCTTAAAATGCACTAAAATTCTCCACTACAAATACATCAAACTTTGATGATACATCTTGTTGGGTTTCTAGAAAAAAGTCCACAGCTAAAACACAAATTTATATTAACCCAGCCACATGCAACATTTGGGTGTTGCATATTAATTTCTGTATTAAAAGTTAAATACAACTCCCCATGATAAGCTGGTTAAGGGGTTAAGCTATGCGGAGCAGATAGATCCCAGGTTCAATTCCAGTAGTGTGCTGAGCCAAGAAAGCAGCAAGAGTGGAATAGCTACCCTCAAGTTGAGGAGAAAAAAAACCCCACACAGTTTGACTCACCCAGGCTGGAAGTGCCTATTTGTAGAAGTTAGGCAAGGACAGGACTGGGGCCTCCATCCTCCCCAGAATAGATTAGCAACATTGGGTCCGATATTTACAGGGAGGCAGCGGGGGAGCGCAGGCCAATTTGCCAGGCCTGCTGACTGTCATGCGGGAAAAACCAACAGCAATAGGCCGCTGGCAGGGTCGCTTGGGGATGGTCCCTGGCAATAGGGAGGGAGGAAGAGAAGGAAGAAAGAGTGGCGCAATCAGGAGGAAGGGAGGAGCGATCAAGACTTGTTGGGGGGTGGGGGGGGGAAAAAGAGAGGTCGCTGATAGCAGCAGGGGGCAGGTGCAGAAAAAGATGCTGCAAATCGGCAGAAGGGAGGCCAAGGCTTCCTTGAGGGGCCGGTTGGGGGGTGAAAGCACAAGGAGTGCTATAAAAAGCACTGAAAATTCTGCAGCCTGCAACTCCTGCCTCCATTTTACTGCTGGGTTTCCAAGAGGAACCTGGCCAGAAACTGTTAAATTTAAATCGGGCCACAAATTGCACAGTGGGAGCCCGATCTAATGATGTTAATGGTATGTCCCGCCTTTCAAGGCCGGGACACTTGCACGGCACGCTACCTGCCGCTAGAAAAATAGTGACGGGCACGTACACAGCGGGTTGGGATGTGTTGCCCATTTAAACATTTTTACCCCCCCCCGCCATCGTGGTGAATATTGAAGCCATTCAGTCTAAGTTCACACAAAGAATATCCATTTGGATGAGCCACCTGTTAGATACCCTAGAAAAGAACAAATACCTTTAGAGGCAGACAGGAGGGGAAAATTTGGTATAAAAAACTAAACACAATTTTAAATACAGACCATTGAGAGCATACTGCACATTTCTAAGTTCATTTTTCTTGCGTATTTGATAAAATTAGAGTGCTCGGCACAAACAGGCCATTTGGCCCATGACGTTTGTGCCTGTGTGTTTAGTCTAACGTCACTCCTGCTCACTCCCCGTAACCTTTAGTATTCCTGTTTTCACCAGAAGTATTTAAGGACTCTACTACAATAGTTTGTGGTGTAGAATTCCACATTTAAACAGGTGTTTTTAAAAAAAAAAAAAAATAATCCTGACTTCCTCTTGAATTCATTATCTTAAATTTGTGCCCTCAGCTCAAAGAATATCACTATTTACCAAACCTTTCATAATCTTGAAGACCTCTTTAAGGTCACTGCTTAACGACTGAAAAAAGTCCCAAGTCTTGCATAACTAAGCCCTCATCCCTGACATCCCTAACAGACCTGTCAATTTCACATACATGCCATAAGGTATATAAATAAAAAATTGGGAAAAACTCCATCGGACCTTGAGCTTTGATACTGACTGACAACCAACATCCAGGAATAGGATACTGAACTCGGTCAAATAGGCACAGAACAAAAATGCTTCTATAATGGTATTACAGTACCAGGTTTTCACCGATGAGCCGTGCAATTTCCTGCTGTAAACCAACTTCCATTTGTGCCTCTGATGGCAGCTGTAGAGCCTGAGCAAAGTACTGCTGCTGCTCATTCAACTTCTCTTTAAAGTCTCGGACTTCAACTTGAAAAGCTTCTATTTCTTTCACATGCCGTGCCTTCTGTTCATGCAGCTGGTCCATGAGAAGTCTGTACAGGGAGAGAAAAAAGTTTCTAAGATGGTGAAAAAGTTTTGTGTAGCCAACTGATCAAGTCAACTTTAATCTTCAGGGTGGGGGGGAGAGAGGAGAAAGGAGAGGTGGTGACAGAGGCATAACAGAAAAAAAGCAATACAGCAGCCCCCCCAAGAACTAAGAGTTGTCTAAGGACCAGGTAAGGTGAATTTTTGATCACAGTACTCAAGCACAGTAGCCAGAAAAAAGAGCGACTCCCAAATCAAGCAGGAGAAAATTCAGATCGCGAGAATTCAGCTTCCAGTCCAAATGTTTGACAATTCCTTAAAATTTACTACAGCACACATGGGCAGGTGTGTATCTGACACAAACCATCCTTTAACTACTACAATTCATAAAACATGGACGACACAATTATGTTTTAACCGGTGATCGCCGTATAAATAAAAATGCCACTTTAAGTGGCATGGTTCCACTATCCTTTCAATAACAAGGTGGCAAAAACTTCAAACACTACTCCAACTAGGACTAATGATCCCAGAATCCCCTTTTCCCATTCTATGTCTTGTTCCACCGGCAATCCTGCTTTTAAAAATCTGTACATCTGTACCCATAGATCTCGGTTCCTCCAGTCCATTAAGAATTTTACTGTTTAGTGTAAATTTCTATTCACCCTCCACATCTGCCCAGTTCCCTAACCTACATTAAGATATTAACCGATTTCAAAGTAATTACAGATGAGGAAGGCTATTCGACCCATCTTAGTTCACACACATTGCAGTAAAAGATTTCTTAAACGATTCCAGGGTTTTTGCCTCCACTACTATATCTGGAGGTTACTCAATATATTGATCACACTACGTGAAGAATTTCTTTAATCGGTACTAATGTTACCTTTTACTCGTTTGAATGTTTACCCTGCTTCTACTTCTGCAGTTTAATTTGAAGTAATAATTCAGGTCAGCTTTTTAAACCCTTAACAATCTGTCCTCCTGTTCTTTAAATATGCAACATATTTCAATTTGAGGTCACCAATAAATTTATTATTTGTCTCTCCACAAGCATGTCCAAACCATTCACGTATACAGAGAATGCAAGAGGTTCTAACACAGATCCTTGTGGTAGCACTTGGCAATCACTTAATTCTCAATCTTCATGGGTCTTGAACACATGTACCTGGCCTACATCAGTTCTTGGCTGGATTTATTTAGGCTGCAAACAACTTAAAAGGGACCTGATGCCATGGGGTCAGGAGCTAGGTTCTGGATAGTAGGCAGTCATCTTCAAAAACAAAGGCAAGTTTACAATTGCAATTCGACCTGGTGCTCCAGATAGATGAAAAGCTAGTGTCCACGAAAGTTCAACTAAACAGCAATTACTTGTATTGTTAACAATTCCCTGCACCTTCAAGCGCATCTTTGAGATAATGGCTGCACAGTCACAAATTACTATCACAGGGAGGCCAATGCCAAATTAAGACGTATACAAAAAAAAAAAAAATCGTACTATAAAATTTGAAAGCCACTTATGCAAGTGCAAAAAAAAAATCAGAATACCAACTTCACTCATGCAGCTCGTCAATACTGTAGTATTACAGCCTTAAATTTTACTTTTAACCTGAAAGTTTCTAAACCCTGCAGCATTTACTACAAGTCACTTAATCCACTTCCATAGTAAATGTGATGAGTGATCCATTCCTTTTAGACATGCACTCTTCTGTCCCACTCTAGCAGTAGCAAGTTATAGATCTTTGAAATGAGAAAACTTGACATTTTAGTCCGTCCTCGCCAGCTCTGCATTGTGTAAAATGGCAACAGGGCAAGAACCTAGAAGACAGGTCAATATCACAAATTAGATGTGTTGACATGCGTTAGCCACTTAGCTGTCATATTGGCTTTGAGTTTGGGTTTTTTTGGGAGAAGGGAAACAACGTAAATGAGACATGCGCCGGGTGAGGAATTGATCATCATTCCAACTAAACATCCACAGTGGAAACTTCCTTGGGTGTTCCTCTGATTGACCACCATAACCTTGGGTGTTCTTCTGATTGACCATCACTTTGGCAGAAGCCTCAAGATACATGGAAAGGCCAGGTTTCTGCCGATCGGGAGAAATTCTGAGCCCAGCCTTAAAATGATCACCCAAAAGTCAAGTCTGACATTTTAATTTCCTATTTAGCCATCTTTAAGGCTTAAGCAAGACTGCTAATTCCATGGCAAGCAGTGTGGAATTATAGTCATTTCAGTGCTGTGGACTTGGAAATAGAAACATAGAAAAATAGGAGGAGTAGGCCATTCGGCCCTTCGAGCCTGCTCCGCCATTCAATATGATCATGGCTGATCCTCTATCTCAATACCATATTCCCATACTCTCCCAATACCCTTTTGTGTCTAGAAATCTATCTATTTCCTTCTTAAATATATTCAGTGACTTGGCCTCCACAGCCTTCTGTGGTAGAGAATTCCACAGGTTCGCCACCCTCTGAGTGAAGAAATTTCTCCTCATCTCAGTCCTAAATGTCGTAACCCTTATCCTGAGACTGGGACACCTTGTTCTAGACCCCCCCCCCCCCCAGCCAGGGGAAACATCCTCCCTGCATCCAGTCTGTCTAGTCCTGTCAGAATTTTATACGTTTCAATGAGATCCCCTCTCATTCTTCTAAACTCTAGTGAATACAGGCCGAGTCGACCCAATCTCTCCTCATACGACAGTCCTGCCACCCCAGGAATCAGTCTGGTGAACCTTTGCTGCACTCCCTCTATGGCAAGTATATCATGACAGAAAAAATTGGTCGAGACTGTAAAGTTTTTACACTTGGAATGTCTGCAGCAAAGGAAACTTTCATTCTACCGATCTGGGCGAAATTAAAACCCCAGTTCCAAAAGGTGAAAGGACAGTTAAGCAAGGCCTCTGCCTGATCTGGTGTGGTGTGGAGATACCAGTGGGTGGTTGTATGCACCTCTAGTGCTGCCGGACTAGCCTAACACACCTACATTTCTCCTCCGTCTCTTCCAAAAAAAGAAAAAACACAGGTGACTTCCCATTTGGAAACACACTGTGCTCCATCTGAAATGGAGGTGTGAAAAGTGGGAGCCACACAGAAAGTGGCACGATGACAGACGGAGAAAGTCATTGGCAACAAGGAGGTTGGTTTTTTTTTTAAAATGGAAAAACACACCAACATGAAAAAATACAAAACTGCTGAGTTCTTCAAATGCAATGTCTAGTAACAAATAATAGAACTGCTAAATCTCAAAGGGAACAGAAATTGTGCTACAAGGAACAAAGCATATTTATGGCAGTTGGAACAGATGGTGTTAGCAGTAGTGGATCTTACACTGCAAAACATCTACAAGACACCTGGCAATGCAAATAGCACTGCAGCAGATTACCAAACTGCAGAGGCAGCAGTTAGATATGGAAATTGTGTGTATAAATCACACCAAACAACACAAAAATTACTTGCAACATACTGGGATTGCTGCTGTGTTACTGCAGATTTGTAAGTTTAATTAAACCTGTTATTGTCATTTGTTGCAAAGTAGTTCAAAGCAACTTACATTTTGAAATAGTCAAATCGCGCACACAACAAATGATGCATAGGACACTGGAATATTTCTGAATTCAATGATTATATAATTTTTTTAAAAATAATCAGTGTTTCTAATCATGTGACTGACTACAGAAACTGAGCTATAACTGTGGTGGGAGACAACTGTATCCTGCTGTCTGGCATGTAGTAGCCTCAAAAATCAAACATGGGCCGGATATTCCGATCCCTACGGGTGTGTACGCGCTGTGTACACACCCGTAGGGACATCGGAAATGCCAGTTTCATGCATGCCAAGCGCATCTGTCAAGAATGCTCGTCAGATCGGACGCCTGCCCTAGAGGAGGGCGTCTGCGGGCGGATAGTTCCGCTTTCTGGAGAACCTCCGCCCGCAGAAAATCCTTAGAAATCTTACGCCTGGTAAAGCCTGCTTTTACCAGAAGATTTGAAAAAAGTAAAAGAAAACAATTTTTTCTCACTCATTTAAAAACACTTTAAAAAAGTTTATTTTTAGCCCCATAAAAATATTTTTTTCAATAAATTAAATGTTTAAAATATTTAATTTGTAATTTCAACTAATTTAAAAAGTTATTTAATGTTTTGAAGTGTTTTTGGGGTGATCTCCATTCATATATTTGACAGGTCTATCTGTCAAGTGTATGAAGGGAGATTGCCTTCTTTGATTGGCTCCCCATGGCCCATGTGATCCCAGGGATGCTTGCAAACTGCATGCGCCTCTGGGATACATGGGCCCTGCACATTTCGAGTTGGAGGCCCAGGAGCGGAGGTGTCCGGACCTCGGGAGCCCTCAGGTAAGTCCGTAGATTGTTTCCAGATCGGAGGCATCCGCACACAGGAAGCCTCCGAGCAGAAAATATGGCCCGATATTCTTAGAAACAATCCCAGCAGCTTCAATCATTGTTTTCTAGGATTACATTCATGGCATTACATGAGCACAAAGGCATTGCTTAAAAATACATAAAAAGCTTGGTTCCTGCACATTAAGGAATTTCATCTTGCTGAATTAGAAAATGAAATGAATTTACATTTCCAAGCTATTTGTACTTCTGTAATATTGAAGTACTGTATATTAAACTAGTAAAACAGTCAGACTTCAAGGTTCCTCGATGGCTATTTTTCTGGCAGTTAGCAGCTGATCACAGACCAGGAAGCTCCCTAATTTGATCCCCAGTCTGTGCTCCAGACAGCATCAGGGGTGCTTCATTTAGCATTAGTGCCCCTGGATTAGGGAGCGAGGAGGGAAGAGAGATTCCCACATCCAATCATTAACCAGTGGTCTCTGCTGGAAGTGAGTGAGTGCGGACATCGGGTTAGGACAAGATCAGGTTTGGCGGTGATATCCCCAATGAAATTCCATCTTGGCTCACATGAAGATGATCTACCTTGTAAGGTTTGTGTCATTCACACACTGTAAAAGCCTATCCTATTTTGAGTTCCCCAGAATCAACCACTTGCTTAGGCATGCCCCTCAGGAAGGATATATTTGCCTTGGAGGGGGTGCAGCATGATTCACCAGAATGATACCAGGGCTAAAAGGGTTAAATTATGACAGGCTGCATAGACTAGGCTGGTATTCCTTCGAATATAGAAGACTAAAGTCCAATAAGACTAATCAACTAAAAGCTGCAGCTCACTAACCTTACTTACAATCCTGCCTTCCAAATAACAAACTTAAAATCTCGCTTTCAAAGAAGTTTGAATAAAAAAAGACTTGCATTTATATAGCGCCCTTCATGACTCAGGACGTCCCAAAGCTCTTTACAGCCAATGAAGTATTTTTGAAGTGTAATCACTGTTGTAATGTAGGAAACGCAGCAGCCAATTTGCACACAGCAAGTTCCACAAACAGCTATGAGATAATGACCAGATCATCTGTTTTTAAGGTGTTGGTTGAGGGATAAATGTTGGCCAGGACACAAGAACTCCCCTGCTCCTCTTCAAATAGTGTCACAGACACAACCAAGAGGGCAGATGGCGCCTTGGTTTAAAAGTCTCAGCCGAAAGACAGAACGTTAGACAGTGCAGCACTCCCTCAGTACTGGATTTTGTGCTCGGGTCCCTGGAGTGGAACTTGAACTAAACCTTCTGACTCAAAGGCAAGAGTGCTCCAACTGAACCACAGCGGACACCTGAAGCAGCTCAAATGAAGGACTACATTAAGATCCCAGTTAGTAAGTAGAAAAACGTTTTTGCGCACAACTTCCATTTAGCTCACATAAAACAAGTAAATGAGAATGACCGGCCCCAAAACTAATGGCTCATGAAAGGATTCAACAGCAGTCACATATACTTGGATACCCAGATCGAACACTGCAGGTATTCCAGTATATAAATGCACTTTGCAAGCGATGGGGAGAAGCATCTGAGCTATTCAATATTTTGCACATTTCCACCACTTGATATTATAAGCATGGTTTGTTTTCCTACAATTGAGGGACGATCTTGGTTTAACAGTTGATGCGGTTAAGGCACAGCACACGAGCAAGGTACAGAGCACAATTGTTGGCAAGTCAACATTTCTGACCCTTGACTTCCCACTGCTCTTTCATTCCTTCCCCCAGATTTTGCTCAGTCCGGTTAAGGTGCTCCCTCATCTTCCAATTCTCATAAGGGTCTACACTCAAAATATTAACCTGTATTTTCTCTTCACAAATGCTGATGGATCAGTTATGTATTCCCACTATTCTGTTTTTTTAAAAACAAAATCACACTTCCTGTACTCCTTTACATCTCTGGTATAACAGTCTCTTTTTGCATAACTTCAAAATCCTGCATCATGTAAATATCCTGCTTTCGAATGAATCCACGTCAAAATCGATTGCAATTCACCAGAGTCTTATTCTTCAAATATTGATTTCTTGGTACTTGATTTCTCAGTTTGATGTATTCTATTTGGTCAACAGCCTGGAAACAAGAGTGCGATTAGGTGATACATTCACACACCACCTGCAACTGCAAACTATCAGGGGAGAAGAAAGTAGGCTATAGTATATGCCTTCCTGCCTCTGACCCATAAAGCAGACTTCATCCGCACAGTGCACACAGTTTGTATTTAAAATGTTATTGCAGTGGAAGATATAGCCAGGGTACCCTGGGTCCAAAGGTTTAATTCAAGATACCACATCCCGGCTGAAACTGCTCTCGAGAAGCAATAGTGGTAGGGGATTCGATAGTTAGGGGAGCAGACAGGAGTTTCTGCAGCCGTGATTCCAGGATGGTATGTTGTCTCCCTGGTGCCAGGGTCAAGGACGTCACTGAGCGGCTGCAGAATATTGAGGCAGGAGGGTGAACAACCAGAGTTCATGGTCCAACGACATAGGTAGAAAGAGGGAGGGGGGCCTGCAGGCAGATTTCAGGGAGCTAGGAAATAAATTAAAAAGCAGGACCTCAAAAGGTAGTAATCCCCGGATTACTCCCAGTGCCACATGCTAGTGAATATAGAAATAGGAGGATAGCGCAGATGAATGCTGGAGAGATGGCGCAGGAGGGAGGGCTTCAGATTCCTGGGACATTGGGGGTGGTGGGACCTGTACAGGCCGGACGGGTTGCACCTCAACAGGGCCAGAACCAATATGCTCGCGGGGAGGTTTGCTAGTACTGTTGGGGAGGGTTTAAACTAATTTTGGCAGGGGCATGGGCACCAGGATGTAACATTAGAAAGGAGAAATAAAGTGCTCAAAGGATTGGGAGAGGCAGAGAGCACTAAAGAAATAGTAAGGCAAGAGCGAATACAGGATGGTCTAAGATGGGTTTACAGTGTATGTATGTGAACGCACGAAGTGTAGTAAACAAGGTAAGTGAGCTGCAAGCACAAATAGCCACATGGGAATAAGATGTGGCAATAACAGACCTAGCTCAAAAAAGGGCAGGATTGGGTATTAAATATTCCTGGTTATAAAGTGTTTAGGAGAGATAGGAGATGGTGTGGCAGTATTGGTTAAGGAGAATGTTAGTGCTGGAGAGGGCAGATGTCCTGGAGGGGTCAAGGACAGAATCTATTTGGCTAGCATTAAGAAATAATAGAGGTGCCATTACACTACTATTTTATAGGTCACCAACTAGTGGGGAAAATATGAGGAGCAAATTTGCAGGGAAATTAGAGAGATGCAAGAACTATAGAGTAGCAATAATGGGGGACCTTCAACTATCTGAATATAGACTGGGATCGTAAGTGTGTTAAGGGCAGAGAAGGGGAAGAATTTCGGAAGTGTGCGCAGGAGAAGTTTCTTGATCAGTATGCTTCCGGCCCGATAAGGGAGGCGGCATTGCTGGATCTGGTTCTGGGGAATGAGGTAGGTCAAGTGGAGCAAGTGTTAGTAGGTGAACATTTAGGGAACAGTCATCATAGTATCATAAGGTTTAGGTTAGCTATGGAAAAGGACAGGGAGCAATCTAGAGTAAAAATGTTTAACTGGGGGGGGGGGGGGGGGGGGGACCAATTTCAGTGGGATGAGAATGGATCTGGCCCAGGTAAACTGGAATCAAAGATTGGCAGGCAAAACTGTAATGGCTGCCTTTAAAGAGGAAATAGTTCAGGTACAGTTCGGATCTGGAATGCACTGCTTGAAAGGTTGGTGGAGGCAGATTCAACCACGGCTTTCATAAGGGAGTTGGATAAGTACCTGAAGGAAAAAAATTTGCAGGGCAACGGGGAAAGGGTTGGGGAGTGGGACTAGCTGAATTGCTCTTGCAGAGAGCCGGCACAGGCTTGACAGGCCGAATGGCCTTCTTCCTTGCTGTAACCATTCTATGATTCTATAAGGCTGTATTTCTGATGCTTTATTGGAGTAAACCAGCTTCAAAAGCTCCAGTTCTCCACCTAATGTTCCATTATTCAAACAGGTTCAGAGTCTCCACAGCCAGCGGATGCAACCAACCTTATAGTCTTCCTGCATACATAGTCCATTCAAGGAAATACTGAAAAATAATGGGCCATAATTTGCTGTAGCAGGGCATCTAATGGCATCGCCCGTTAGTTAGACTTGCCCTTGCACGTTTAGGTTTTTAATTTTTTGCGTGGCAAGTTGCTGATATTGCAGCGAGGGAAACAGGGCATCTGGGACCCGAGTGAACAGGTCAAGCAACTGTGTATCTCCCTAACCAATCAGATTCAAGGGTTGTGAAATAAACAGCGCAAGGACTGAGGCGGTGTAAATTAGAATGGGTGAATCCAACATCGAGAGAAATAAAAATTGGATTAAGAGGGAGAAAAAAAGACAAAGGAAAAGTAATTTTTTTTAATTTTCCATTTTTAAAATCTCAAACCATGAAACCTGAAAGAATGAGACTCCATACTTGTAATAGTTCATTTTTAGTGTCAGCGAGGTTGATTGTCAGTAATTTACATTTATCGCATTGTTAAAAGGGCACTTAGACTGAAATGAACAAGACTTAACTTTCTGGGACCAGTTTAGCCCATTTTTCATTTTGATTTCTTTCCCTCCCTCCACGGATTTCCCCTTGCCCCGTGCCATCTTCCTTCCACTTGCTCCACCAGTTTTATTTGGCTGCTCACCCTGACCTTCCCTCTAACTGCTCCTTTCCCTGCCTTTCCTTCAGCTTTCCCAAAGTTTCTCCTTTTTAAATTTACTTTTAGTTTTACAATGCTCACATTATGATCCACATTGCCATTAATTTGCATCCCTCTCAAGCTGCAGATATCAACAGATCTTGGTGTTCAAAAGGGAATTCAATATATACTAGTTTGCAGGGCTATGGGGAAAGAGCAGGGAGTGGGACTAATTGGATCGCTCTTTTCAAGAGCCAGCACAGACACAATGGGCTGAATGGCCTCCTTCTGTGCTGCATGATTCTATGATGCTATGATTCTAGGACAAACCAGCATGTAGTAAATGAATACAAATATATATGAGTTGCCTGGGTTTCAAACAGCAGATTTCATATGTGCCCTGTGGGTCAGTTTGGCTACTCCTACCCGAAGGAAAGGCAATGGGAGAGAAAGAGACAAAAAAAAGACAAAGGCCAATACACATGAAATTGCTGTTCTCTACTACAATTATGAATCTGCTTCTGCTCCAAGCAAGTTCCCAGTCACTTACTTGTTGGCCACACGAACAGCATCATAAGCACATCTGAGATCATCCTCAGACATTTTATTCCCATCTTTAGGTAATCCAAATAGGTCAGCCGTACTAGCCTGTAAACAGAAAATACTCCATTAACCACAGAATATGTAGCTGATGTAGGCAATGGAAAAGAACTGTGCAAAAAGGCAACATCTTATTAAACTAGTATGGTATGTTGGCTTAAGCCTCAACTACCCAACAAAACTGATTTATCCCATCAAGTAATTGGACTTGCAAGGTACAATAGCCTCTTTAAACAAAACTGATACTTTTTTTCTTTAAATACAGATTTCCCATTAATAGGGAACCCCTATAAAATATGGGCTCAATTGTGTGCATCGCTCCCAAAGATAACATTTTAGAGAAGATGTGCTGTATCTCAACTCTTCCAAATTTTATAAACGGCGTTTCCTTTCTTGTATTTCCTACCGCCCATGGAGCTGAAATTGACTTGAACTATTCTCTTGAAAATTACAAACTAACTCAGTTTGACCGGTTGCAGCTTTTCTAATTATCCCAAAAAGAGATACTGGGACTTTCTGGATTTGTGTACCTGTCAACACAAAAGTGAACAAATTATGCCATGTTTGTTCAAAAGTATCTTGGTTCCTCCCCGAAGCTTTGCAGACAACCAAACTAGACTTGAAACATCTGTATAAAATTAAGCTTGGTAGACAATTCCAGCTGCAACTAGATTTCAAACTTCTTGTAAACTGTAACTAGATTGAGACAGACAGACACTACACCAAAACCAGACCCCCAACAAACCCTTCATTTTTGTCAGAAACTCAACAAGCTGATGTTAATAACCTCATCTTTATACTAGGTACTTTACAGCCTTCCGGCCTAAACATTGCATTTAACAACTTTAGACCTTTAACCACTGCTCCCATTTTCTCTCAGACAGCAGGTGCAGGTAATGGATGATGGCTGCATGAGAGCCACTGGACGTGAAGCAGGGCTGGCCTGGTACTTGAGATGGGGATCTCCTATCGGTACATGGCCGGTGAGGTGGTCCCCACCCCTAGGGTCTACCTGCCTTTCTTCCACCACATTCCTGGGCCACAGAAACCTTCTCTGCCAGATTTTCCATGCTTCTCTCCACCTTTTACTCTGCTGTGTCTATTTACACCTTCTCTGGACTCATGGTTTGTTGTTTCTAGACTCATCTCATTTTCTCTTGCCCCATCATTTTTGTCATTTAATCACTCCTGCCCTTCACCCAATCATGGACCTCTCCATTTTGTCCTTTTCCTGCATATGAATTTGTCCAATTGAGAGGCACAACAATCGTAAATCCATAATGCCCCAAATAACAAAAAAGGAATGTAAATACCCAAGTTCTGAATTCTATTATGGGTGTTCGAAGTTGACCTATTAAAATGTTTTTTTTTTTAAATCCCTACACTGAGCTTATTTTCCAAAATAGCAGTCTGAAAATTGAAATTCATCCTTTGGGAGATACTGTAAAGTTAATTAAACTCCAGAAGTCTCCAGTGCAGTTAGCAGAAGGCTTCACCCTCAGTGAAAAATTGTGACAATTAGAATTGAAAAGAACACGCCATGCCTTTACATCTCAATCTTACTTTAGGGCAATAAATTAGAAACTCAAATATTTGTCTAAATGATGGTAAACAGTTTGATTTCAAAGCCAGATCTAACTGCATAACAATGTGTCACAGGCTAGTGTGTACATATTTCCCATCTATAACAACATGAATTCCTTGCATGTTCCTATAAATTGGTCATATTTTCAGACTACAATGGCTGCTAACCAGCCCATACCACAAGTGAAGACTCGTTACCCAAACACAATCAATATTAAGACAACTTGCTGATGAAAATCTTTACAAGGTTTATATAGCACATAAGGTCACAAAACAAGTGCTCAGATATTGAAGTTATGCTGGTTTCATACCCACAATTCCAAAGTTGTATATCTTTGCAGCGTTGAGGAGCTGCCAAACAAAAGCCATTTCCTCAGAGAAACAAAAACAAAGGGATATGAATTGAACACAGTTTCTCTCAAACTATAGGGCCACCAGATAGCACGAGTTAGATTTGAATTCAACTACGTGGAAAGTTAGAGATGCAAATCTACATAATACAACTCCCAAGTCATAACATGTTGGTACATCAACACTGTCTTGTTCCAAACATTTAATGCAATTTATATGCTGCAAAACCACACTGATTTAGTGTTTGGACATGTTCATTTATGCCACACTACAAGAGACCTACACAGTATGCAATTGTTTAATGGAGAACTGAAGCATGCACTCAGTTGAAGCACTCAATTTAAATCTCAGCCCTATGCATATTCCTCATACAAAGTTCAGTTTAAAATATCTAAAAGAAGTGGCAGCAAGGCAGTGCCCAAAAGGAAATGATGCGATTGCACTGTCTGAATATAAATATGGAATAATTTCAGAAGAAATGGCCAATGGCATGAAATGTTTGCTCACAAGAGGAGGAAATTGAATGATCTGCTTGTAGTTCTGACACCAGCAACTTTGTTCATTATATCAGAAAACGATTGTAGAGAAATCAAAAGCAAACTGCTAGGGATCCCTGGAGAATATTCTAGGAAATATTTTGGGTATAGCTGAAGGGACCATTTGATCAAAGCATTTGATTCGGAGCTCTGGAATAATATTTATTTTGTACAGCATCCAAAGCACACTTACCTTGTTTTTCATAGCGTCAATCTCCTTTCCTGCCATAAGGAGCTGAGATTTTAGCCAAATCTGTTCTTCTTTAAGTATTTCAGTCTCTTCAGTGGCTGCTTTGAGCTGGTTCAGCAGATTGCAGGTAGCATCTTTTTGTTCTCTGGTGTCATTTGCAGCAGTATGACCAATAACTTCTTTCCTTAGCTGATCAAACTCATTCTGGAGTTTCTGGTTCTCATTTTCAAGCTCTTGATACTAGTAAACATTGAAATATTACTGTAGGCTCATGTGTTTGCTTTGCACACTACACTGCAGTAAACATTAAACATTTATTTTCAGCAAGCTAGAAAGAAATCAGTATTTGATTTAAAATACACACTAATGGTAGATTATATAATGTTTCATTATTACCACTTGTCCTCATCCAATACAGTGAAGGGTAGTAATAAAAGTGCTATAAATCAAACTTAAGTTACTGTGCCAATCTTGAGATCCAACTCATAGCTAATCACTTGTGGATGATACTTACGGCAACAATTCAACATTATAGCAAAAATAGCTTTACAATTCAGACTCACTTAGAATTCAAGTCTAGTCACTTCTATATCTGGACAATTCTGTAAATCTGTAAAAATATGTACAATACCTTAATCATGTTACATGTCTCTGCAGTATCTGCACCGCTCATTTCATTTACCTATTAAAAAGATTAAGCACACAGTCACAAATTACGATAGCACGTGGCAACATAATAGTTTAAAATACGGAATCAATTTGATTCAGGCCAGGGATAAACAATGAGGTACAGGAAAACAGCTGCCAGTGGTATAGACTTATCACATCTATCTGCAAAGATTAAGGGCACCATTTGTCGTTTTAAAAACCCAGGAGTAAAAGATTGAACTCCAAAAAAATTTGGGTGAATTGAGGAAAATAAATCAGTTTAATAAAAAGTAATTTATTTGGAAGAGTTAAAAAATCAAGAAAACAAAGGACTAAAAGAAAGGCATAGTTAAACCAACAATTTGTTAGCAATATGGAGACAGATAAGTATTCCCAGAGACACAGCAGGACCACACACACGAAAAATAATGGGCCGTATATTCCGATCCCTACGGGTGTGTAAGCGGTGTACACACCCGTAGGGACATCGGGAGTGCTGGTTTCAGGCATGCCAAGCGAATGCTCTTGACAGATCGGACGCCTGCCCTGGAGAAGGGCCTCTGCGGGCGGATAGTTCCGCTTTCTGGAGAACCTCCGCCCGCAGAAAACCCTTAGAAATCTTACGCCTGGTAAAAGCAGGTGTAAGGCCTGCTTTTACCAGCATAAGAGTTGAAAAAAAGTTTAAAATTTTTTTTTCACTCATTTAAAAATATTTTTAAAAAGGTAAGTTTATTTTTAGCCCCGTAAAAAACATTATTTTTCTCAAAAAAGTTAAATTTGTTTAAAATATTTAATTTATTGTCATTTCAACTCATTTTAAAAATGTGATTTTTAAAAAAAATTAATGTTTGTGTTTTTGGGGTGATCTCCATTCATATTTGACAGGTCTATCTGTCAAGTATATGAAGGGAGATTCCCTTCTCCTATTGGCTCCCCATTGCCCACATGATCCCAGGGACGCTTGCAAACCGCATGCACCTCTGGGATACGTGGGCCCTGCGCATTGTGAGTTGGAGGGGCCCAGGAATGGAAGTATACGCACCTCGGGAGCCCTCAGGTAAGTCCATAGACTTTTTCCAGATCGGAGGCCTCCGCACGCAGGAAGCCTCCGATCGGAAAATACGGGCCAATATATTGAGCAGCCGAACACCAAGAATATTTCTAAAAACAGATTTTTAAATTATACTCAGATACTTCAAAAATTGGGAGTAGTAAAAAGTGTTGACTGAATCTTCTGAAAACAAGAAACTATATATTGACAGCACACAAGGAAATAGCAAAGCAATGGAGAACTAAAGAAGATTTTGGAGCAGGTAGTAAATACAGCAAGTGAACTTTGGTGTAAGAGAAAATTTGGAAAAAAGGGAAATTTAAAACAAAAACGTACCACTTTCAGTATATAAATGAGAGTCACAAGAACTCTCAAAGATGTGGAAAAGGGCTCCAGCAGCAGGAATGAAATGGGATGAAGGCAGGCAATAATGCAGAAGTGGAACTAGAAAGCAGTAGCTAGAATGTGGGGTTTGAAACACGCTCAGGTTAAAACAGGTCACTGAAGTTGTGCGCTGTTGGGCTCAACCCAAGTGGCCACCTAGGAGGGTGGATGAAGGTGGGGTTTTTGGTGACAGCCGAACAGGATGGCCTTGGCCTTGATGTTGAGTTGAAGGAAGCTCTCGCTCATCTTGATTAGAAATGGGGCTGAGTATAAAATGGGTGGCCGATATGTTCCCACCAGTTTCCCACCAGGCGGGTTATAGGTTACAATGACCTCAACATTTAGTAACAGTTTACATTTCCAGAGGGGAAGTTAGCAGAGACCACAAAAGGGGGGGCATTTTCTGATGTCCAGTTCCTGCACAATGGCTTCTACTTCTTCCAAAAAGACTACTCAGGTTAGTCTGCTCTGATTGGACAGATTTCTTGCATGACCTAGAGTTGGCCAACATTAAAAAAGAAAGTTGATTGCATTAACTTCTGAAGTGAGTTTTCCTAAAGGTCATTTTCAACATAGTAAATGGTTTCTAATAATTAAACCCTGCTGCACCGAGGAAGGACTTTGGTATGTCTTTCATTAAAAGAATTAGTTCCATGAATTCACCAAAATTAAATATATTTTGAGAATGCAGGATAGAAAACTTTTGAATAAACAAATTCAAAGAATAAATATATCCCATAGAGAACAGGAGAGAGGATCACAGTCCCTAGGCTGGGAGAGCTTGAAAAAAGTTGGCCTGGATTTCTGCTGTTGGTCTCCAAGTGACTCTGCCAAAGACGAAAGTGGATGTTAGGGAACATGAGGAGGCTGTGCTGGATGCTCCCCAGTCAAACAGCCTGCCAAAACCCTGTCCTCGGGTATCAAAACAGTAAGACATAAGCCAGTACAAGTCATTGCTTTCCGAATAAAGAAAACTGCAACCACTAAGCTGTAGGTGGGAGAGAAAAGATGAGATTATCTGTTGTAGAAACACAGGCAGTCCAGCAGACTCTTAAGCCTTTAAGTTTAGGGTTGATTTTATACCAGTGCAAAGCCAAAGTAGGTCAAACTACTGCCTCCAACAGAAAATATCAGTTATACTGCTTATTTTGCATTGTTGCAGGGTGAAAAAACTCATTTCAGCAAAGCAAGAAATGCAATATAATTGCAGCATTAGTTTGTGGTAGCGCCCCATGCAAGAGTTGATAAAATATTGGGTATATTGGCATCATATACAGACAAAAATCGCTCTTGGCACATTAATTTCCTCCAAAATATTTACAATAAGCCGACATAAAATTAAGCTAAAATTACCTTAATGTAGGTCATTTCGTCTTTCAGATTTTCATATCTTTGTTCTAGGCAGGAGAATTCTTTCACAAGGTTCTGGAAGTGGAATCGCTCTTCCTCAAATTCAGCCTGTAACTGATGACTCTTTGATGCCACCTTCAGGGCAATTTGTTCTTTAATACACAAAAAAGAGAAAAACTTATTTTGCTTACATGCTCGTTCCATTGATTGGTTGTGTGTGTGGGGGGGGGGGGGGGGGGGCGCGGGGGAAGAGGTGCAGGAGAAGGGTCTTAAAATGGCAGTGCTCAAAACTTCTATAAAATATTCGGTTAAAATGCAACCCCCTTCAATTTTGTATCGCCATCATTAAAGCAAACAGACGAATATGCATCTTTAAACAAAAATCTGCACACTAGCAGTATTGAATATAGTAGATTTTTTTTTTTAAAAAGCTAAAAAGTTTTCGTTAAATTCCAATTTTTTCCCTTCCCTTCAAAGATAACTAATACTGGGATATTGTTTTATGGGGGCAAATAGCGCTCTTCTACTTGGTGTAGGTGATGTTTGTCATAAGAACCGTTGGTAGTCTGTTCTACACAAGCCAGGAATATCTCCTACACATGTACACATTCCAACAGAGGTTAGTGGTAGTGAATCAGGAGTAAGAGCCCGAGCTGATTTTCTGCATTTGCCCCCCTTTTAGCTCAGGAGGTAAAGAGTAGCGCCCCCACTGCCCTCGTCAAGATCAACACAAGAAGCTAGAAATTTATTTCAAATAGTCGATCTCTCACGTGTTGCACCAGGTGAGTTAAGACACAGTGCAATCATCAGGCAAAGCAAGGTTAGAGGCTGGGGGATAACTGGATAAAGGCATGCAGACCCTATTCAGTCCCTATTCAAAAATAATATATTTGGTCATGTTAAATATTTCTATTATAAATTTCTGTGTCCATGCTTATAATGAAAACAGACAATAAACTTGCCACGTTGTAATACCTTCCTTCTGCCAGTGATGATCACATTAGAATACTATGTGCAATTTTTGGCCATTCTACCTTCAGAAGGAGCCCAGTGCCATTGGGGATGGGTCAGTATAAACTGATAAACACTCCACAGGACACACTGGTTCCTGCGCTGCTTGGGAGGGGCCTGTAATCTGTGCAGAGCAGTTAGCTAAGGTTTATGGAAGGTCATTAGGTCATTCTTGAGTTTGCTCTACCATTGGGAAGAGTATTTATACAGAACTTTTCTTTTGTGATTGTATAGATATGGGGAGTACATATTGGTTAAAATGTACATGATTTGTGGGGAATTGGGTGGGAAAGTGGAGCAGGCTCGAAGGGCCGTGTGGCCTACTCCTGCTCTTATGTTCTTAATATACATGATGGACTCGGTGTCCTTCTCTAATTTTATGCTTCACAATCTTAAACAAAGAAAATTCATATTTTGGTGCTGATTTCAGTACTCGTGTCAAGCATTGCGATCTAATACAAATATTGGTAGGTGCAACACAAAATGGCATAGAACCAAATCTACCAGTAAAGCACATCAAAAAGAAATCAGTGAATTTTAAAAAGCTTGTTTAAAAAAATACCTTCCATAATCTTTGACTGCTCCTGAACATATTTGTTAAATGCTTCTTTTTCATCATTTAATTCAATTTTCTCCTCTTCAAGAACAGCAAGACGCTGGAGAAAAAATAATAAAAGCTTTTATACAGTCTGAAACATCAAAACGCTAAATCACAAAGTAAAAGCAGCTAATTTATAAATTTGATACAGGAATGATATTTCCAGAAAAAACAAGTTGGAGTCATGTCCAACCTCACAGTCTGAAAGCGTACTTGTAAAATAAAAACGTTAATTTAAGCATTATGCTTGCTCAAAGCTCAGGACTTCGCATGCACAAGTGAAAATGTACAGTCACCCAGGAACTTGACAAAATAAAGGCAGCCTTCCGAGTTTGAGCAACATAAGGCACGAGCTTCACTGTAGAGTTGTCGAAGTAGAGGAACACATTTTAGGGTGTACGTGCACTGCAGCTACAAGTTTGAGACCAGGATCAATTAACATTCTCCACCCTAACGGAAGGGATTCTGGCTTTGGCAGTCAAGTTCAAAGTAAGAACAGTGTTTTCATACTCATGTGGCTGACCTCCCATTTTTTCCCCTCTGGAATGTCATTATTCAGAGCTGGACCCTGGGCAAAAAGTAGATTTCAGCTGCACAAATACATTGTCATCGAAAATTAGTATGTTCATAACTGATGCAATTAGATTTTTAAAACCCCAAAGTGACAATCTTCCTTACTTTCAATTCTAAACACACAAGGTGAAAAAAGTAACTGCTGCAAGTGTGGAGCAATCACCAAATTACTGCTTTTTACAATTGCCGAGCTTGAATTGGGGCTGGTTCTTCCTCCTTTGAGCATTACTTTCTGATAGTGAATTTGGCCTAGCTTTTCAAAAAAGTATTAATTCTCAGGATGTGGCACCGCTGGCAAGGCCTGCACTATTGCCCATCCCTGGTTGTCCTGGGGTTTGATACTGAATGGCTTGCTAGGCCACTTCAGAGTGCAGGGAAGAGTCAACCACATTGGTGTGGGATTGGAGTCACATAGGCCAGACCAGGTAAGGACAGCAGATTTCCTTCTCTAAAGGATGTTAGTGAACCAGTGGGTTTTTATGATGACGACAGTTTCATGGTTACTGAAGGGGTTAAAAGTTAGATTAGCGGCTTAACTGACTAGCTGGCTGATGTAATAAAGGAGAAGTCTGGCAGAACAAAGACAGTTGCAAAAAGCATATTACATGATGATTGGGGGAGTGAAAGGCGGCGAAGAGGCCATGCATTGAACAATGGGCCACCAATGTGATTTGCGAAGATGTGGTTAAGTGTACCAAATTGGATAAGAGCAAGAGTAGAACAATGGCAGATGTGGAAACAGGGCAAATGAGATAAACAAGATGTGTTTTGTAGAGATGTGATTAAGTGTACGTGACTTGGACAATTAATTGGCCAAGTCCCGAAGATGTGAAGGAAACAAGATTGTATATAAGCCAATTGCTCGAATATAAAAATTAGACTCCCATCTCAGCTCAGACTGAGAGGGCCTCTCCCTGTACGTGCTTGATTAAAGATCGCTTGGAACCAGTACACGCTCGTCTCCGTCTGTTTTGGGGCAGAGAGAAATCCCACAACAGTTACTTTTACCGATACCAGGTTTTTTTCCCCTCCCCCCACAGTGTTTTTTTTTAAAGAGCTGAATTGAAATTCTTAAACTGCCATGGTGGGATTTGAACTCCTGTTCACTATTAGTCCAGTAACATAACTACTACCCTACCGTACCCACAGCTGCCTTAAAACAAATAAATTACCTCATTCCTTTTTACACTGCAGTTTTTTGGCATCAGGTTTTTGATCAGAATTCACACGTGTTTACAATATATTGTTTCTTGTAATATTGTTCAAGTGGCAATTTTGTCAAAGCTTTGAGTAACCATACGAACATTGTTCAATGCAAAAATTATGTATAAACTTTTAAAGATCGTGTGCATTCGAACATTTAAAATAAAGCTGCAGCAAAATCATTGCTCACCTGAAAACATGCAATTTAATGGCTCGGAATGTGCGGTCCGGATGATGGCGAACCGTCAGCGTTTGCCGTCATTCCGCCTTTGAAACTGACCGCAACTTCGGGAATGGCACATGCGGAAATCCTGAAGTTGCGGTCGGTCATTCACTGTTCCGACACAGGCTGCGCTGTGCCCCCCCTCCCCCTCACAGAGCCGGCAATCAGTGAAATCACTCAAATCAGGGAAACTGAAAAAAATTGGGCTCTTCCACAGTAATTACACTGTTAAGTTCCCCACTAAAAGGGATTAGGTGTAACTGGGATTTTAACAGCGTATTGACTGCTAAACAAAGGTTGTGGCCCTGAAATACTATTCATTTTGTGCAGTGTTTAATTTTTATTCATGGATAAATTTAATAAGAAACTTTAAATATATATATATTTTTTTTTAAAAAGATTGTTCATCTTTATCTCAAATTTGCATTTTCCCTATGTGAGCCCCCCAAATCTTTGTTTTGCGCTCTCAATTTTTTTTTCAATGTTAAAATTCTAACAGTTTACTCACTTCCTTGTTCGTTGTCTGAGAATTCTGCGTTTTGATTGGTTGCTTAGACAGCTTGTTAACGTCACAGCAGCTCGTGGGCTGGCAACAGGAAAATTCACAAAAGCTGCCAGATTCTTGTAAAATCCCAAATGGTTCACTAATGCCTTACCCAATCTGCCCAACTCACGACTACAGTCTTACACTATGTGACTAATGTCCTTTGAAGTGGCCTAGCAACCCACTCAATTGTCAAACAATTCATATGAAGCACATAGAAAAGGTCTACCACTACCTGAGGCAACTAGGGCTGGGCAATAAATTTGACCTGGCATGTATTACCCATATCCCATGAATAAATTAAACAAGTATTTTTTGATTCAACAACTATTAATTTTAGCCCATCTTGCTTCCATCCGGATGCACACACATAAGCACCATCAACTTTTAATTACATGAATCATTTCTGTGGATCAACATTTCCTTCACAACAATCCACCAGGTAAAACAGGGATAGGAATGAATGACAGACTGCATCTTGTTCCAATTAATACTATTCGCTTAATAGTCCAGTAATAAAGTGCTTTTCCGAGTTCTTGGATACCGTAACAGAAATCAATTAGCCCTTTTAAATCAACTTACTAAAGCCAAGACCTCTGCTAAACTATAAGTGCAAATCTTTGTCTAACTGTTTAATTTTTATAATATGGAAAAATTGTAGGGCAAAAAAAAAGCATTAAACTATATAAAATCCTACCTGTTTCAATTGAGTTAGGTCTTGAGAAGCTCTAACTTCTGCATCTCTTCGGTCGGTGTGCGCTCTCTCTCGTTCCTCTTGGAGTTTTGTGATTTGCTGCTGCAGGTTCAAGACTTTAGTTTCTTCCGCTCTACACTGGAGGTGCTCCATTTCGTTCTTAAGTTTCTCCACCTTATTTTTGTGAGACACAGTAAGTGCGGTCACTTGCTCGACCAGCATTTTGTTCTCTTTACTCTGAAAATAAAAATTTACAAACGAGATGATGTTACATTGCCAGCTCACATTAGCGGTCAGACTTCATATTTGGGAGTTATCAACTGTTCCATGTACATCAGTCAAAAAAAAGTTAAGATAAGATGACAAGTTGTAACAGAGGGAAAGATTAATATTCAGATTGCTTGAAACACTGATCAGTTATTAGTGGTCCTTAAATCAAACTATCATTTGATTCCATCTTAGCGATAGGTCCGTCAACATCTGTAAAGAGAAAAGACAGGTTATAAAGTTGTGTGCGCCCCCCCTTCATCAGACCCAGTCTGATCAAGGGTACATATCAAAATATCATAAGCTGTCTGCTCTTTACTGATATGGACAGACCTGCTCTGCATTTCCAATTTGTTTTTATTGGCGCTTGAATCCTGTTGAACTCAGAACAGGACAAAGGCTGGGACTAGTTATGGAATTGTAGAGACAGTTTTTTGAGATTGATGTCCTGTAGGTTTTCTTGGCGAAAGTGATGTCTGCCTTTGACATCAGGATTATGTTATATGCATATATAGAAGACTGATTCATGCAATGGATTTATAGTGCTTGTAAACCTATTTGAACTCTGGTTTGATAATAGACATCAGGGGCAAGATATAGTCACACATGTTAGTTTGGACAATTAAGCCATATGTTTGAACTCAAATATAATTGGATTTTGAACTGGAAGTGGAATGAGCTCAGTCAGTAGCAAACTTTTAAATAGTGATCATGTAAAGGAGAGAAACAAGCCTAGATCAACAGTTTGGTGAACCACAAATATATCAAATGCTATCTGGCATCACATCGATCACCAGTGGTCAGTGTCAGAACAGCTGAGTGCCAGAGTAAAACGATTGGATTAGAGAGTACAGTGACTCACCACATACATAATTTCAATCCTCCATTTCCCTTTCATCAAGAAGGCCCTATAGGCATTTCAGAATGAGTGATAAAATACCAGTTCATGTTACAGCTGGACCATTCAAACACATTTCCAATGTAACAAAAAAAAAGTTAGCTATTTAATATGTACAACTTTTTATTCAAATTTAAAGTCAGAATGTAAAGGTTATCAATTTGTGAACCCCAGGCACTCACATCTTTACTGATTGCAATTTTGTTAATCAATTGTCTCTGAAGCAAAAATCTGGGCCATTAGATGATGTTTAAGACCCCAGCTGTCCGTGTCCACCCCGGTGAGGAGTCTTTCTCTGCACAAGTTTGCTTTCAGTCAGTGTACTGTAAACCTTGGAACATGCTTCTATAGTTCAGTTATCTGAATAGTTTTACTTCAGATAGGAAAAAAAACTGCTTCACTGCCTGCTGCTGACAAGCTTTTAATGAACTGGTTGTGCACTACACAACAGAGACAGATGTTCAGTACAAACTTGCCAACAACCAGAAAAAAAAAACTTGACTGCACATTGAGGAAATGTCAGTTTAACAAGTGATAAACAAGTTCAAATTGACTGGATTCAGTGTCAAGTTCCATTATGTGCACTAATACGATAGCAAAATACTGCGGATGCTGGAAATCCGAAATAACAACAGAAAACGCTGGAAAAACTCAGCAGGCCAGGCAGCATCCGTGGAGAGAGAAAGAGAGTTAACGTTTCAGGTCGATGACCTTTCATCAGAATAGTTTTACTTCAGATAGGAAGGTGATGAAAGGTCATCGACCTGAAACGTTAACTCTCTTTCTCTCTCCACGGATGCTGCCTGGCCTGCTGAGTTTTTCCAGCGTTTTCTGTTGTTATTTCCATTATGTGCATATGCATTCCATTGCCTGCATTGTGTGCTAGACAATTAATGGATACCTTGTCTACCCAATACACTCTTAAAGAATAACCTGCTGGTTTATAGGGACAGTTTAGATTGAGGTTAAATAGTGATTATGCAAAGGAGAGAAACAAGTCTAGTTCAACAGTTTGGTGAACCACAAACGTATCCTATCACAGACCTTCCCTTTTGTTCTTTCCTCCCCTCCCCCCTTTCCCTGCCCCTGCACTTGCTTAAAAACCGGTTTGATCTCCAGCTTTTTCCAGTTCTGACGAAGGGTCGTTGACCTGAAACGTTAACTCTGTTTCTCTCTCTCCACAGATGCTGCCTGACCTGCTGATTATTTCCAGCATTTTCTGTTTTTATTTCAGATTTCCAGCATCCGCAGTATTTTGCTTTTGTATTAGATTGAGGTTGCTGCTTTGAGCTCTATTTCTCCCCCACCCCTCAACCTTCCTTTGCCAATTTTCTCTCCTCTTCTCTCAAAAAGGCATTTTGGCACCTTGCGTACTGTTCCAGTTGCTGAGCACCCTCTGGAATCCCATCAAAATGGCCATTATTCCTGTTCCAGTCTCAACATCAAGCACCAGCCTATTCCACTGCAAGGGACATCAGAGAGTCCAATACTCTCCTCACCTAAAGTCTTAGCACACATCCAACAGGTACTATATGATCAACAGTGGGAAGCTTGGTTGTTTCTCCACCCCCCCCCCCCCCCATCCGTAATCCAGGGATACTAAGGCTAATTGTAGCAATCTTCTCTCAACCTCGCAAAGATCAGCTAACTCAGCACATTATCAGAATCAAACTGGAGACCATCTAGCTGGTTAAAACAGGCAATTGGCATCAAACTTCATAACCAGGCTGAGCTGGTGAAAAACTGGCCAGGTGCCAAAACTAAACGGGACCCTTAGCTCAATGAATTTTTGCCCCACCTGTCTGCCTTATATTTGAACCCTTGTCAGAAGGCAGACTTCTACTGCAGCCCCTTGCGGAGATCAGCAATAAAACATTTGTAATCCAAATATGGTAGATTTTTTTTCACAATGTAAATTTTTAGGTGTTTTGGGTAATTTATTTGCTCTTATTCCCTTTATGAAAATGGATAATTTTATGTTCATTGTAATGAAACAAGGAATGAGAAGTTAGTTATGGAGAGAGTCCAGAAAAATTGGGATTTATTTCCACTGAAGCAGAGAAGGATGGGGAGAGAAGCACAAGGATCAAATTGTGGGGGGGGTGGGGGGGAGCAGAATTATGTAGTGAAAGATTGTCTCTAGTGGTTGGCAATTCAGTAATAAGGGGGCATGGACTCAGGATTAAATCACATTTTGGAAGAAGTTAGGAGAATTTTTTTTTAACCCTAAAGCTTTTAGAACCTGTGATTATATAGAGGTAGAACATCATTTAAAAAGGAAACCCATAGTGGATGAATCTACCAGGAGCAGGACTCAGCCAGGGACCCAAGGGAACAGACCCCGGTATAAGTGCTTGGGGTTCGTTGCCGAGCCGATGCTGGTTGGGTAAGACAAGGTTAGGGCTGGGAAGGCCCAAGGACTCCTTGTGGGGCCCGGGGGAGCACTCTGCTCCTCCTGGTCCACAAGGATTCCACATAACAGTAAAAAAAAAATTTACTTACCATGGCCACTCCGTGATTTCCCCCCTGGGTTTGGCTGTTGAGGTTTGCCCCGTGCAGCTCTCCCGAATGCTGAATTTAAAATGCTATGATGGCACTGATGAAGTCATTGGGCCATGAATTTTAGATTTAAATCAGGCTCCCAACTGACTGCAGCAGCAGCCTTGGCCAACTTCAAAGTCAGTGAAGATAAATTGTGGCAGCCTTGTGCTGCTAAAATCATTTCCCCCACTTCTATCTTCTGCACCCTTATTCCCATCAAATCAGTCTCTAACTCTTATTACTGCCCCTCAAATCTGAAGTGCACAAACCTGAACGTACCTGGCACACAACCAGCCCATCAAGCTGTATTGTGCCTCACTGTATTCTACCAAAATCAACTATTCAAAATCATCCTGGTGGGCAAGATCAACTCTAGCTCCTCCTTTCGACAACTAGCTGCCTCCTCAAATCCTTTTCTTCTGCCTCCTCCACCATCTTTTCCAATACCAAATCAGAGTGCATGGATTTCTTCATCTCCAAGATTAATATCCAAGCAGCAATCTCCACTGCTTCCTCTCTATTCTGTCCCAGGCCTTTTGCCAGTCTTCCAACCACTCCAGCCCCAATTCCACATAATTTTAGCTTCTTCATCTCTTCCTCCCCCTTCTCCAAATTCATCTTTCATGAGACCCATCTTCTGCTCTCTTGATCCCCCTCCCTACCCAACTCCTAATCACTCAAGTACCCATGCTAGCGGACATGGTTACTGGTTTCCTTTACTCGGGCATTATCCCTCTTCCTTTAAAACTTGCCGTCACCACCACATCCATCCTATACCTCCTTTTTCTTTCTAAGGTCTGCATGTGCCGCGACCTCTCCATTCTGTGCCCAGCTCTTTGAAACTCCCGATTTGAATCCCTCCACTTGGCTTCCACCCATGTCATAGCACTGAGACTTGCTTGATCAATGTCACAAATTACATTCTCTGTGACTGTGGTGAGCAACCCTAATCTATCTGTAGCATTTAACAATTGATTATGCGGTCCACCTCCACTGGCTCACTTCTGCTAACCAGCTCTACCTTTCCTGTCTGGGTTCAAGTCACAACTTCTTTCAATGAAACATCGGGAAAACAGAAGCCATCGTTCTTGCTGCCCACCAAAAACTCTGCTCCCTTTACATTAATTCAATCACCCTCCCTGGCTTCCCCCTCAGCCTGAACAAGACCATGGAAAACCTTGCCATTCTGTTTGATTCAGAGTTCAGCTTCAAACACTGCATCCTCTCCCATCAGCAAGACCACTTACTTCCACCTCAACAACACTGCCAGTCTGACACGCCCCCTGACTGACACTGAAAACCTTATCCATGCTTTTATCACCTCCAGACTTGATTATGGCAATGCTCTGCTTGTTGGTCTTTGTCCACATTTCCTAGACTCTGGCTCAAAATGCAACTGTGCATATCTCATTCTGCACGAACCCCAATCTGCCCATCAATAGTGTCCTCTGCCCATCACTAGTGTCCTCAGATGCATAGATATGCAGCAGTAGAGCATTTTACGAGATTGGATTGACTCGTATACATGGATTACCCAACTTTAAAGTTTTTCCTTTTACCTGATCATTCACTTTGCACTGCAGCTGCAAGATCTTGTTCTCCATTCCTTTGTTCAGTTTTTTGTAGTGTTCAACTGATCGGGCTTCAAACTTCAGCTTCTTAAGTTGACGATATGCCATCATGCGCCGGTAACAACATTGCAAGTAGAGAACAGCATGCCGAATTCTGTGATATCTCAAAAAAGCTAGCCATCCTCGTACGTATTTCTGTAGGACAGTGGCCTTTTTCTCCTGGACCATCTAATTAAAAATAAGTGTATGCATCTTTAGTAAAGCTAAACAATGACCTATTTCAGTAGTGATCGGATCTAAACTCCCATCCATGACTTTCCACCCCTCACCCACAGAAAGCCTAACTTGGTATAATGGTTCTCAAACATACAAGAACGATAAAATTAAGTTTTTTTTCCCCCCAAATATTAAAACACAGTTGGACAATACTGACTAAAGTCTTTTTGTGCCTCAGAAACAGATGAGCTTGAGGGTATTGAAAAAGACAAAAGAAAGATTTGCACGTATATAGCCCCTTTCATGACCTCAGGATGTCCCAAAGCCCTTTACAGCCAATTAAGTACTTTTGAAGTGTAGTCACTGCTGTAATGTAGGAAACTTGGCAGCCAATTTGCACACAGCAAGCTCCCACAAACAGCAATGTGATAATGATGTTGGTTGAGGGATAAATATTGACCAGGACACCGGAGAGAACTCTCCTGCTGTTCTTCAAAATAGGATGTGGTACCTTCCTGGCTGACTTGATTAACTTTATCACACCTCGGCAGATAGTCAGGATGATTTAATTTAGTGGTCTGCAATTGTAAGGTACACATGCTTTGTTCTCTATCTATATATGCTTTGGCGATTCTGTATCTAATTTACTTCACCTGAGGAAGGGGCAATCGATAGCTCCGAAAGCTTGTGATTTAAAATAAAACTGTTGGACTATAACCTGGTGTTGTGCGACCTTCAAAATAGTGCCATGGGATCTTTTACATCCACCCGGGGGGGTAGCCGGGGCCTCATCTGCAGTTTAACGTCTCATCTGAAAGACGGCACCTCTGACAGTGCAGCACTTTCTCAGTATGGCACTGGAATCTCAGGCTGGATTTTGTCCTCAAGTCTCGAGTTGGACTTGAACCCACACCCTTCTGACTCAGAGGCTAGAGTGCTACCACGGAGTCACAGAAAATCTTATTGGTAAAATTTTCCTGAGAGTTACAATGCTAGTGCCCAATACTTGCACGAATCACTGATTTAAGCCATACATCGTCAGTTCCCCAAGGACTTGGTGGGTAAAGGTACCACCCAGTGTAGCACTAAACTGTACAGATCACAAAGTCCTAGGATTGATTCTCGGCTGTTTGTCTGATCTCAGCCAGGGCAGCAGCTGGGATGCTACAATTGACCTCAAAGTTCCTGGACTGGGGAGGCAGATCAAAAAACAACCAGAGGTGCTACTCCTGATCACTAACCTGAATATGGGCATTTAGTGGAGAAGATCAGGGTTGGCAGTGATGCCTTCCCTACTTAAATACCCTGATGACCCTCACTGTCCAGACGCAAGACAAATGGCCATTTTGGTGAGGTACTGGAAGTTTGCTGTTACACTGCAGCAAGAATCAGTGTCTTCAGAGGGGATAAAAACATTGGGGCCATGAAAAAAATGGCGGACTGTTCCAGGTAATTATAATTTGATTTTAGCTTTCTCTACCAGCATTATCTCTGGAATTAAAGGGATGGTATTCAAACATTGTCTCCAGTAGGAGTAGAATTCAGAGATCAGCACATCAGCATAAGTTGTTCATAAGATATGGGAATAAATCATTTTCAAAATTAAAGAATCTAAACGTTTACTAAAGCTGTTCAGACAATAAAAATTTTCCACAAAGACTTGCCTTACGATACATTCGTCTTGTAGCCATGCCTTTTGCACACGCTTGAATAGTAATTGCTGCTGTACGGATGAGTACATACAGCCTCCTCACAGCCAACATTCTGTATTGTTTCTGTATAATTATGGCAGCCCTTGTCTGTCTTAAATGTTCAACTAGTCTAAAAAGCAGAAATAAAATTACATGTGTGCGCTCTTGACACATGCAAGCTCCAAGTCAACATACATAACATAGCATAACAATGTGAATGACTCGAGGCTGCCATTACATTGGCAACATAAGTGAATCTTCTAAAAGGTCATTAAATATATATATATCCACTGGAGGGATGGCTCAAACTGCAACAGTGATCATTTTTAAAATGCCACAGTAATGAAACTTTCAATCTGCAGAAGAAATATCCAGTATGATCCAACTCATTGTGTCAGTCGAAGAAGGATGTGCGGTGGCAAGCGACACAAGTAGACAATTATTTCTAAATCGTGCATTACCTAGCTATGTCCATGCACTTAGTATTAACCTTGAAGATAAAGGTGTACAAATGAGGGTTCCTTGCAGGATAGGTTATTGGAGCAAACATTTGAGTCACAGCTTTCTTGGAACAGTGGTTAGTTTGAGTCACCAACAGCAAACACAAGTTTCCTCACTGCACAGTGCAATTAATCTTAGCTCGTGGTGTGCTGCGACATGTGACCACACTTACTGTTTCGCTAGAAATCTCCTTGTATATTTCTGTACGATGATGACGGCTTCGCATGTCCGCCGATATATTTTCCTTTGAAGCCAACCTCTCATCATCTTCTGCACCATTATGCAGGCAGCTCGCAGCTGGTTTGCACGGAGCTTTTCTAGATAAGCTACTTGTCCTGCACAAAAGAAGATCTTGGTCTTTCCAAATTGATATTTGTTCTTCTCCTGTGGATAATAAAGAATTCCTTAAAAAGCAGCTGTTACCCTCCTACAAAAAAAATCCAAAATCGCGAGACTTACTATTTCCATTTTTATATTTGCAGATCTTAAATCCAGATACCAGCAATATCAATAAGTAAAAATCTATATCTATACCTATCCTTGTCCTTACATAAAAACAGGGTCAGCCACAGTGTAATATTTCCCTCTTGCAATTCTGCCAGTGCTGCACTTGGGCCGAGGTTCCTGAACACATTACAATGAAAACAGGCAAGTCGGATTGGGGCACCTTTAAGCACATTAGGTCAGTCGACAGCAGCAGCACAAGCTGGATATTCTCAAATGAATCAATACCACAACACAGGAAAAAAATAGGATAAATGTCAAGCATAGCTGGAAATTGTCCACTTTTGGAGTAGACTGTATGCCTTTTCAGCTGTTCGTGCCACGGAGGAAAAATCAGTTTTTTCCAGGGTCTCCCCATAAAACACACCTAGTATTCGGAAAGGTCATTAATCTCCCGAATATCACACACGATGAGACAGCAGTTTGAAAAACATTGAAATCCCCAGAACTAAAATTATTGGAATTTAAAATGGCTTTAAAAAAAATGGTCCGTTCTACATGTGGTGCTGACACAGCAGGCTCTCCAAGAACACACAAGATCCCTAAATTTGTGAAGTGCATTTGCAGCAGTTTTCCCCATTTTCAGTTGCTGGGGGGCAGGACTGCAGCCTCACAATCTTTGCATACTAACATTTTCTAGGACTAGCTCGGTCTTCAATTTTTTTTTTTTTTTAATTCTTGTAACTAGATTCCCCAAAGCTCAGCTGCCAAATTTGTATTTAAGCTTTAAATTTTTGCCTACTTCAAACTATTGTTTCCACAAACATATTCATCAATTGCTAGCATGCAATGTACATTTTATAATGCCTCAGTATCAGGAAGTACTGTACTAACAGCTGTTCTGCATGGTGATGAATATTAACGCAATTAATGTTGTAATCATGGGTTTTTTTTTGGCAGTATTCTTTCATGATCTTTATGCTTACAGGTGATGGGAGTTCCAGAAGGTTAAATGTAGGTCTTAGTAGGACTTTAATCTTCAATTTTAATCCTAGAATATCCAAAACTAAAACTGCAAAAAACAATGACTGATAGTAAGAGTGTATTTAGACGCTATAGTGAAAAGAGAGTGTTTTGGAAACTGACTAAATTTTACAATGGTATGTTCTGACATAGTTTACAAAGGATATGCAGGAAGGTAGTTCTTACATTGTCATGTGACTAACATATCAGATAGCATTCAAGGGGGAATCTGGGCTAATTATGTGGACAAGCTAAGGAATGGTATTTGATTTTAATATGGATATAAATATAATACACTCAAATTTGCGATCAATGGTCATGACAGAAAACAGCAGCCCCAATATATTTCCCCTACTGGTGGCACTGCATTTGCACTTGTTGTGTCAGTTTTTATGTTCTGGTGTAGGAAAACAAGCATTGCAGGAAACTTGAGCGGAAGCGCCCATGGCAAGACCGGGACAAATTTTGGCTAATTTCTGTGCAAGTACAATGCAGCATCATAAAATCAAGAGGAGTTGTTTTTTTAAATTCTTTCTCCCCCTCCAATTATCTTCAAACCTTTGTTGTTTGTCCAGCTTTTGTTCTTAAAAAAAATTAACAGAATTAACAGCTTTTGCTGCGAGTCTGTTCCACTTTTATGGGGACATATTTCCTTCTAATCTCTACTCAGTTGAGGCTCATTAATTCTGCATTCACAGTCCAAGTTAAATAGCCTGTTTATGATTACAATATCAACATTTGAGACATAAATCATATATAATACATACACACACTATATCAGATGGGCCATTTTGTAAATTAGAATCGGAGGTGGAAGAGAGCAGCCCAGAAATGCAGCAAAAAGTTGAGACAAAACAACCAATATTCATGACAGTTCATTAGAATATCTAGGGTTTTATAGATCATAAGCTAGAACGCAAACCTAATGCTAAACACACTACTGAACATTTTAAAAAGTTAGTAACTTTACATTGGGCAGTATGAAAACCGTTATTAATCCTTCCAGGAGGAAGACTCAATTTAAGAGACATATTGCGAAGAATTCATCTTGCCAAAATTAGGTAGTTGACGGTTTGTATTTGAGAACACAATTCTGCAATTAACACATTAAAAAATCTTGGAGGAGGGGGGAGAGAGAGACTGTTTAATTGAGAGCGTGCGTAAGAAAAAGATTCATTAAATCACAAAATCTATTTCCCAAACATATGTCTACATCATAAAAGGAAAGGCTTTATTTTTCAAAAATATCAGCTAAGGATCCACTCCTCATTAGTGCTGTAACAGCAGAAGGACACGTGCCCTTGCTAGGAATAGTTAACATATTACAATGAATTAAAAACATACAGCTGTAGCTGATGGCATCCTTCATTCATTTGCATTGCTGGAACCGGAATAGAGGGCATGGTGGCTAAACAAAAATAGCAAGAAAAATCACATTTATATAGCACCTTTCATATCCTCAGGAAATCTCAGCACTTCATTTGAAGTGTAGTTACCTACCTAGAAAAATTAAGCAGCCTATCTGCACACAGCAAGGTCCCACAAACAGCAATGAGATAAATGTTTTGCATAGTATTTACAGCACAGAAACAGGCCATTCGGCCCAACAGGTCTATGCCGGTGTTTATGCTCCACTCGAGTCTCCTCCCACCCTTCTTCAGCTAACCCCATCAACATATCCTTTTATTCCTTTCTCCCTCATGTGCTTATCTAGCTTCCCCTTAAATGCATCTGTGTTAGTCACCTCAACTACTCTGTGGTAGCATGTTTCACATTCTAACCACTCCCTGTGTAAAGAAGTTTCTCCTGAATTCCCTATTGTATTTATTAGTGAATACCTTGTATTGATGGCCCCTAGTTCTGGTCTCCCCCACAAGTGGAAATAGCTTCTCTACGTCTACCCTGTCAAACCTTTTCATAATCTTAAAGACCTCGATTAGGTCACCCCTTAGTCTTCACTTTTCTAGAGAAAAGATCCCAAACCTGTTCAATCTTTCCTGATGGGTATAACCCCTCAGTTCTGGCATCAGCCTAGTAAATCTTTTTTGCACCTTCTCCAGTGCCTCTATATCCTTTTTATAATAAGGTGGCCAGCACTGTACACAGTACTCCGTTTGGTCTAACCAAGGTTCTATACAAGTTTAGCATAATTTCTCTGCTTTTCACATCAGCTGTCCGCCAGTCCTCTGGCACTATTACATGTTCAAATAAAAATATTTTAAAAAGTGCCTCCGCTATCTCTTTCCTTATTTTTAAATGGGTGGATGCAATCCATCCAGACCAGGGGTCTTTGATTTTTTTATTATCTTCCCCCCCACCCATCTTAAATGTTAATATATTTTCTGATCTCTTCTTCCAATGTCATGCCCACCATGTTAGTCTCCCTTGAGGCAAAGTAATTATTTAATATTTTTGTTATTTGTGTGTCTGTAGACTACTTTACTAGTGCTTTTTATATTCCTTCATAGTTTCTCTTGGCCTTCCCAATTGTTTTTTGACTTCTTTCCTAATCTGTTTGTATTCCCTTTTGTCATCCTCTCCTTTTTGTCTAGGTCAGTGGAAGTTGAGGGATAAATGTTGGCCAGTCCTCTTCAAATAGTGCCACGAGTTCTTTTATATCAATGACCAGGCAGATGGTGCCTCAGTTTAACATTTCATTTGAAAGACAGCAGTTTCAACAATGCAACATTCCCCTCTACTGCACTGAAGTGTCAAACCTACATTATGTGCTCAGAGTCTGGGGTCAGGCTTCAACTCTCAACCTACTGACTCAATGAATCAAGAGGCTGCCACCGAGCCAAGCAGACATTGTCCGTTTGGCCATCTCTGCCCTCGAGCCTTAAATTCCCGAATCCTCCTCACTGTAATTTGAATCCTCTCCTTTATTCAGCATTGTACATTGGATTAGTTTATGTTGAGAACCCACATTTAAAAAATCCTTGAAGAACAAACCTGAGAGAGCGGATCGATCAATCGCCTCTATTTAGCTTTGATCACTAATACCCAAAGACAGTAAAGACCTGCTGAATAGGGAGAAATATAAGCCCGTCTCTTAAATGCACACCATCAGGAAATGCTACTCAACATGAACCCCCAACCCAATTTAATTTTGTTTTGTTGCTCGCCTGGTGTAGATAAACTTTGCAGGGTTGGACAAGATTCAGCATGTGAATTTTAGGATCTGCACATAGGCAGGAAACTGTTCCCAACCTATAATGAATTTCTTGCCCCCATGGAAAGCTAATTCCTGGGCTCCGACAGCCTTCAACCACAAGAAATGAATCTATACAGAGGGGTTTCCTGCATTTAAAAAACACTCTTTAGAATTCACTCCTATCTGCATAAGAAATAGTCTTTGAGATCATGTTTCTTTCCTGGTTATCTCATTACATCTGGCTAACCGATGAATCTAATGATACCCACATAACGATAAACAGATTGAATACTCCAAGTATAATTACTACTCCAAGTATAATTACTCCTGTGCTGCTAAGGCCAAGAGGTATCTGGAAAAAGCTGAATAATGTAAATAGTAAAGTTAGATAGGAGTTTTGCTCACTTGCCAGAGAAATCTGTCTTAATTCCTTGGTTTCCACATAGGCAGCGGCAGAAGAATATTTAATAAACTGAAGCGACACAAAAAGACTACATACCCACAAGCACAATGTGCATGTCGTGATTCGTGGGATCCTCTTGCAGAAAGCAGTTAGGTGGGAGAATTACCATGGTGTTAAAATTCAAACTGGTAACAGTAAGGCGGGAGCAGCATTTTCCATTTCACATCACTTCCCCTCCCCCCGCCCCACTCCAAAACCTGGTGATTTCTGAAACCAGCCACAATACAAATAGGGCTGCTTCACAAGCTAGCAATAAGGCACGTAGATGAAGATTTGAAAATCTCAACCTCCCAACAGTTAATGGGGTATCAGAATAGAATATGAATTAAAGTAATTGTTTCAGTTCCAACTGTATACTTTCATTAGTGTTTTTTGTACATACAGCAAAAATGCCAGATACTGCAAATTAAATATGCAAAGTAAATCTGTAAATCAAATAACCAGTTTATCAAGAAATAAACAAACATTTTCAAATAAATGTTCTGATCAAGACCCAGAAGAGGTCTTTCAATATAAAGGGCACCCTCCCCTCCCCCACAGTAACATTGCCCTTTAAGCATGTCAAAAATACAGCACAGAGCTGATTACCTTGATTAGATTTTCCAACACATTTTTACAGGTCTGCTTCTTGTTTACATGAATGTCATTTTTTCTCATCAAAACTCTATAGCGGCTAAAAAAATCTACATAGGTCCATCTGAAAAACAAAACTAAGCATTAGTAAACTTCAACACAAAAGTCAATCTATCATAGAATCACAGAATGCTACAGCACAGAAACAGATCATTCAGCCCCAGCAAATTAATTTTATAGAACCACGTTCCTGCATCCAAACATGACAAACACACTACTTGATATTGCCACTGTGATCATAACCTTTCTTCATGACTGAGGTGTGTGCTGGAACTCATTGGATGTCATGCACAGGCTTCCTAATGTTAGAAGGAAATAGGTACAATGCACTTTATTATATAGTAATCATTATATTCTGTTCCGCCTTGTGTGATCCATGGTTATATTGGTGTCTTTTCTCTGCCTCTAGTCTAATAAAACCCCCCTGTGCGCTTGCAAAAAGATGCAATGTATCTTAAGCATCGGTCAGTGTTGCAGATACAATTAAAAAGCTGTTTCTTCCTATTATTACCGGGGGGGGGGGGGGGGGGGGAAAGAGGGGGGATTGGCTTTGATTTGAGCCTTTGAATATTTTTAGAAAGTGTTCCAATTCCTTTTGCACCCTCCAGATCATACACCATTTTACAGCCAATGGGATTGGCAGACAGTCTACCTGCATTGCTTTGTGGAAGTGATAGCTTAGGAGCACACTCGGACAATTTTTCCTCCCATCTCAAAGTACTATAGCTGGTTTAAAGATATTTACAATTTTGTATTTCCTCTTTCATTGGAATGGTCAAAGATCAAGATACTTGGGCTCACCCTACTCATATCCACATTTGTTAATTAACATAGAAAATATCCATCAAACTCAAACAGCTGTCAGCATTACCATACTAACATTTGGAACTTATAGCTACAATACGAAGTTTTGTAAAACTTACAAAATGGCCAAAAATGACTGCTGACACCACCACAATGGCCCACTGCAGATAAGTTACTTGCAAATAGGGCAAATGAAATCTGATAAATTTTAATATTGAAAGCAGTGAAGGTTATTCTTGAAAAGTTCGATTGACATTTTCTTTAATGTTCAATTTTAGGGAAAGGTGGCACAAATTTCTGAAAATGCTTCAAGTTTTTAAGACCGCAACATTCACAGCTAAGTAGCTTCATTTGCCATGAAGCAAAATCACACGAGACCAATGGAACCAGCAAAACATCAATCTGTGCTGGGCTGAAGGAACAATTCTCCTAAAATTGCTATAAAGACAAACTGACTTCACAGGTTTCAACTGTAATAGTTTGCAAAGTATGAAGGATTTTTGTTGGCTTCAAAATTAACTTCCACCAGCAGTGCCCTCGCCAGTCTACTTTACCACCAGTAGTATATAATAATGATGGTTTCCAGACTGCCTGAAAACAAGATTTTTGTCTGTCTGCCAGGGATCAGGAGGAGGACAAAAAAGTATTTTAGTCAAAGGTTTAGCATAGTACTGGCTTCTGTCACTGTACATATAGGATTAATATCCAGCTTTACTCAGATTCTATCCCAGTTTAATTTACACATTTGTTACAGATTTTGATAGATTCATGTGTGGCTGGTGTACATGGAGGGGCCAAGCCATTCCATTCACATACAAATCTCTTATGGGGTTTGTTCAAATGCATGTCTGAATGGAAGTTTTTTTTTTGGACTTAGCTCTTTAACTCTGCTTGCTCTCAATTTATGAAGTTATATATTATCAAATCAGGAAGTTTGTCTGGAGCCTTCAGAACGAGATGATCACACCAGATGGCATGTGTAAACTGAGAGAGAAAAAAAATCTACTACGGAGGATATTACTTTCATCATAATTTAGCACAGCAGCTGATAACTATTGGGCCATAATTTGTTGCAGGAGTGAATCTAACAGCATCTGCCGTTAGTTAGACTTGCCCATTTAGGTTGTTACATTTTTTGCGTGGCAAGTTGCTGAAAGTGCGAGCGGATAACGTCACAGCGAGGGTAACGGGGATCTGGGATCTGAGTGAACTGGGCAAGCAACTGTATCTCCTTAACCAATCAGAAGGATTGTGAAATTAACAGCGCAAGGACAGAGAAGAAATTGTAAATTGGAGTGGGTGAATTCAATGGAAAAAAATCAGGTAGAGAGAGAGAAATAGAAAGGAAAAGAAAAATTAGATAAAGAATTTTTTTAAATCTTAAAACTCCAACAACAATTCAAACCTGAAGGAATAAGACTGCACACTTATAGTAGCTAATTTTCAGTGCCAGAGAGGTTGACTGGCAGTAATTAACACTCCACTTAATTAAAAGGGCACTGTGACTGAAATGGACAAGTCCTAATCTTCTGTGGCAAGTTTAGTTCGTATCTACCGTGCAAATACAGCAACTACACGGCATTCAATGCATTTCAATAGTGAGGCAGACTGCAAGATGGCATTTTCGCAAAGCTAACAGCGGAGTGGCGCATCTCGGACAGCAACTTTCGGGTTTAACCATGTATCTGCCCTCGCCTGACGTTGCTATAGCATTTGCGCATAAATAACGGCAAGTGCGACTAGCCTCACCGTTGTTTTGACAGCAAATTATGGCCCAATATTTTCCATCACGAGGAACAACTAAGCTTAACTACTAGAGTATAAAATGCACGTAGTGTTACTGCTACTACTCACTTCTTTAATACTGTAGTTAAAGCCTAAGTCAAAGTTTGTGGTTGTGTCGTGATAATCTGTCACTTTCCAAAAATGAGAATGAAGACTTGAGGGCACATGATAAAACCTTTCGCTGAAACACTGAAGAGTGTTCAATCGCTCAGCACACTATGAATTTGGCGAGGTATCTGGGCAAGTGAAAGCACTCTCCGAGGCAGAGAGCTAGGGCTCACATAACAAGAATAGTATCACAGAAGACAAAAAAAAAATAAAACAAATAAAGAAACCCAACACAGAGCTCTTGTAATTTTGAACCATTTTCAACCCATACAGACCGAGATGGATATCCAGCAGCACTGAGACGGATTGTCTCCAGAACTCCACAGGCTCTTAATTGTTGCACCATTCTCTTTGGATTAAACCTGGAGCAGAAACATTGAGATCAGTAGCCAATAATTACAAATGGAGAAAGCAGAATTTGAATACTGAAAATTCGAAGGAGTCTACTGCACTGCTTTGCCATTTCCAATATTTTAGAGCTGATCATCCATCAGCTCTTTTCAAACCTTGGAACATTACCTGCTGACTCCTGCCTTCCACTATTCAACACTGCAAGTGGGTAGCACAGTCAGTTGCCTGCTCACGTTAGAATCATAGAATGATACAGCACAAAAGGAGGCCATTCAGCCCATCATGCCTGTGCCAGCTCTTTGGTACAGCTATCCAATTAATCCAACTCCCCTGCTCTTTCCCCACAGCCCTGTAATTTTTTCCCTTCAAGTATTTATTCAATTCTCTTTTGAATGTTATTATCGAATCTGCTTCCACCACTCTTTCAGGCAGTGCATTCCAGATCACAACAACTCGCTGCGTAAAAAAAAAAAAAATATTTCCTCATGTCGCCTCTGGTTCTTTTGCCAATCACCTTAAATCTGTGTCCACTGGTTACCAACCCTTCTGCCACTGGAAACGGTTTCTCTTTAGGGTTAGGGCTTAAAAAAACACAGGATGCTGAATCAAAGAGGGTATAGCTGGGAAGTGGGACATAGCAGCAGCTTTACAGTCATCTTCCTTTCTTAACAGGCTAGCATAAATACTGTCCCTCTGATAAAACTGATCACTAATTCCCATGTGTCTTCATACATCCACCAAGCCCAACCCTCCAAACTGGATAATGAAATTCATAAACTGTATAACTCCAATGTTTAAAGTCAATGCTCAATTATAATTGTAAATAAATACTGACCATGGTATCATTGTTGTTCTTAAAACTTAAATTGCTGATATGTTCACACTTCAAAAGGAACTTCTTCCCTCCAAAAATTTAGAAGTTATATTAGATACATCTACGATAATAACTATGCTAAACACAAATGTTGTAGCCTCCCTTATGAAAGCCCTCCAGATGTCCAAGACATGAGCAGCAATGGTGATACTTTCCCCAATATTGCTGTTGTCACCACCATTTTGCATTTATATGGCACCTTTAATAAAAAACCATCTCAAGGCATTTCACAAATAGAAATAGACAGGGAAATGTGCACCAAGCCATAAAGGCAGAGATTAACAGTGAACAAAAGCCTGGTCAAAAAAAGATGGGTTTGAGAAGGGTTCAATGAAGTGAAGTAGAGGGGTGAAAGGATTTAAGATGAGATCTGATGGAATGTTCAAAATTGAGAAGTTTTAATGAAGAAGTAAACAGGGATAAAGTATTTTCACTGGTCATTGAATCAGTAACTAGAGAGCATAACTATCTAAACAACAAAGGGAGAGGTCAGGAGAAAGTTTTTTTTTTCCATGCAGAGCATTGAAATGTATAACATTCTGACAGGGCTAGACAGACTGGATGCAGGGAGCATGTTTCACCTGGCTGGGGGGTCTAGAACGAGTGGTCACAGTCTCAGGATACGGGGTAGGACATTTAGGACTGAGATGAGGAGAAATTTCTTCACTCAGAGGGTGGTGAACCTGTGGAATTCTCTACCACAGAAGGCTGTGGAGGCCAAGTCACTGAATATATTTGAGGAGGAGATAGATAGATTTCTAGACACAAAAGGCATCAAGGGGTATGGGGAGAGAGGAGGAATATGGTATTGAGATAGAGGATCAGCCATGATCATATTGAATGGCGGAGCAGACTCGAAGGGCCGAATGGCCTATTCCTGCTCCTATTTTTCTATGTTTCTATGCTAGGCTCTGGAATACTCTACCAGAAACCGTGACGGAAGCAGAATCCATTATAGCTCTTTAAAAAGGAAGTGGATAAATATTTGAAAAAGCAAAATTTGAGAAGTTATGAGGAAAGGGCAGGGGAATGGGGCTAAAATGGATTTCTATGCATTTTCCCTTGAATATTGACATCTTTGTGCAGTGGCAAGAATTTTAGATAAGATTAATTTGCCATTTTTTCCGATTCTTTTTACTGGTAAAATTAAATGTTATGGCATATTTTGCTCATTTTATCCATCTGCAATGGCTAGTTTTACTGAACACCATTTTATGGGATACCTACAAATGTGTCTACACTTATGGACATTAAAAGCAACAGGACCAGATTTACTCACAGGAATGGTTGCTTTGTATCATTTGGCTTTAGGCAGCGGACATAGTGAGGGGCTGTCGAATTCAAAGCCTCCATTAGTAGATGGAGTGAAGCTCTAAACTACAGAAAATAATGTTTATCATTTGTTAATTAGTAACTTGACAACACACACTGATATTACACTGAAGTAGCCTGCTATAAACCTAAACACAAGCAGCTAGTTCGTAAAAGAATACTCATTTTTAATTTACCAGTTTTCAGTAGACAAGAATGATGCTGTATGCTAGAACATTAACATGCCACATCAAAGTGCGGAAGCACGTTGTTCAATTGCCCCAACCCAGAGGTTCCAATTTCAGCTTTGCAATACCAAGCGCAGGTGTGATATCTCCCCATGAAGGAGCAGAGCTGGGTGGGGGGGTGGAAGCAAAAGATCTAAATCACCATAGATGTTTCCAGCATAGAAGGGGGCCATTCAGCCCATCAGCTCTTTGCTAGAGCAATCCAAAACTAAATCACACCCCCTGTTCTTTCCCATAGTCCTACATCTTCAAATAATTATCCACTTAAAACATGTATGGTCTCCATGTTAACTATACCCTGTGGCAAAACATTCTATGCTGCAACAGCCCTACGTAAAGAAAATCCTCCTACCTCAACGACAATTTGTCACCAATTTCCCCCCCCCCCCCCGTAGAGGAAATAATATTTCCCTATTCACCTCATCAAAACCCTTCATACTTTTAAAAATCTCAAATCTCCTCTTGGCCTTCTCTGTTCTAGTGGAGCACTTGAGATGGAGACCGTTAGCTATAGTTTAAAAAATATTAGGCATCCTGGCCCCAGTGGTCCCCCTAGCCAGGAAAGGGTCATTCACACAATAGGCAGTCAGCATCTCTTCACTGGCTGCTGACACCCAAAAAATTCAACTCTGGCATGGCAGACATGTCATGAGACACAATCTTGGAGTGCCAGTAAATGCTGCAAATTCTATTTTCTTGGAAAGTCAGTCTATTTGTGCTCCATGCTGGATGCTTGGACTGCATTAGCCCCATTGTGCCCATTTGCAAATTTGATGCACTTTTCAACAACCACCACTTCCACACAACCTGCTATGTGCAATGTTAATTTTTTTCAATAAAGTTTGGGGAATGATATCTAGAGTGGTAAGAATTTCATACCAAGGTATTGCAATTTTTAGGTCCATGTGTATCATTATACTGCGTGATGCTCAATTTTATAATAGATTACATATAGCCAATCAGTGGAAATC
Organism: Squalus acanthias; assembly: GCA_030390025.1. Taxonomy (NCBI): domain Eukaryota; kingdom Metazoa; phylum Chordata; class Chondrichthyes; order Squaliformes; family Squalidae; genus Squalus; species Squalus acanthias. The sequence goes on from CM059443.1 coordinate 21,066,005, forward strand.
CAAGTTTTAAAAATCTTTGGGAAATTAATACTTTGCATACCTTATGTTTATCCCACTGGTGGAAGGCATCACCATTAATTGTGTTAATATTCATTCTATTTGTGAGAAAGTCAAACAATCCCCATTGGAAGTGAGAAATTTTAGGGTCATCACTTTTGTTCTTGAAAAATGCAAATGTTTATTAAACTATACTTTATAGCTATGCAGTTGTAGAGGCAACTTTGAAAATCCAAGCATATTGTGGTTTGGAAAATAATGCTTTTGTTTTTAAGTTACCTGATAGCTCACGGTTTTCTTGTGCTCACTTGTTGCTGGCAAAGTTTTTCTTAAAGACTTTAAAGTTACATTGGAGATCTGACCTCTTCCTGCAGAAACAGCTTCCTTGCCATGGAAAAGCTCAGCAATCAACTTGGACTTTAAAACAACACAAGTAACAAGGTAAAGAAATCCCAACATGGAGACTTTTTTGGGCATAATTCTAATTATTTCATGACAACACAGACTACATCCTGGATAACTGTGGCCAACCTTTTTGTGCACCAGCATTAAAGTCGTTAGTTGGAACCCCCACACCGAATTCCTAAATCTCAGCCACACAGCTGTGGATGGAGAAACCGCAGTCACCACCAGCCACTGTTTGAATCTCTTCTATTTCATTTTCTGCCTATGCTCAGCAATTAGATCACTAGTTGAATTACCAAATACATCCAATGTTACTGCAACTGTATTCCTCAAACTTCAGTATGGTCAACTATACCATTCGGCACCATCTCTGTGATCCACCTCCATATAACCATATTTTAATTATCCGACAGATACATTTCCTGCAATGACTTTTCCTCCTATGCCTTCTCCTAAACATCTGCATTCTGCCTTTTACCAACATTAATCAGGCCAGCATCCAAAAATTGCCAAATATACCCATTTGTCTCTACTGTTCTGTTCAGCACCAAATCATGGATAAGCCAGAACTTTCTCCAGCTCTACATTGGCAAGATCATAGCATTCACCTCCCATCAATTTGCACCTTAGCCTGAATCCATCCCCTTTCACAGGTGTTTGTTCAAGCAGATGTGTCCCCTGTCCTAAAATCAAGTTTCAAACCTGAACCATCAGCAAGACTGCCTATTTCTACCTCCACGATATTGCCAGTCTCCACTTGTACCTTACCCACACAGACTCACATCTATGCCTTAAATCATCTCAACTTCAGACTTCTTCAGTGCTCTCCTTGCCAGTCTCTCATGCTCCACCCTACACAAAGTCCAACTCACCCAAAACTCCCTGAAACCATCCTATCCCACACGAAACCCAGCTTACCTATTGCCCATTGTGTGGCCAGGCTCCACAATCTCCCATGACCTATGGCATAAATTTTAAAATTCTCATCCACAAATCTCATGACTTGGCTCCACCCCATTTCTGCAAACCCCTCCAGCCTCATGTCCCAGCCTACATCCTTCCATCTCTCCAGTATTGGCAACAAACTTCAGCCATCATGCCCTTGTACTCAAATTCTCCCTAAACCCTCTGTTTTGCCACCATCCTCAAAAGCCTTCCAAAAACCTTCTTAAACCGCAACTTTGGTCACCCCCTTACTGTGTCCTCCCTCCTCCTCCTCTCCTTTTTTCTGTCCCATCCCCCACGCCTTGTAAATCACCTGGGAATGTTTCGGTGCATTAAAAAAGTAAACGATTGTTACCGTTACACCCTTGTAGATGGCTCACACCTGCATAGTCCGAGCAAGGTTGACTCCTGACCAAGGGGCACAAGGTATGGCAAAACAAACTAAAATGAAGTGTTTATAAAGCAGCAAAAAAATTGAGGCATTTGATGGAAAAAACACAAAGGGCAAGAGAATAGCTCTAATGTGCTGCCGTGCTAGGTAGTCATTTTTAAAAGTGTTTTTATTTCTCATCCTAGTTACCTTAAAGGCATCAAGAGTCAACCACACTGTAGGACTGGAGTCACATGCAGGCTAGACCATGTAGGGGTGGAAGGTTCCTTTACAATTATAACTATATCCAACACAATTTAATTCCTCAATTAAAATCCATATATACTGAAAATCGTGAAACATTCAGGTTCTTAGCAGTTGTGAAAGAACAAAATCCTAAAATGTGCAGAGAGAGAAACAACTTGTGTTTGAGTGTATGGTTATCAAGTCAAAGTTAAAACTGGCCTTGACCCCAATGCAAGTTAGGAATACAGCGATCCAAATTTTATTTTGTCATTTGTGAATGGCTAAGTTTCCATTGGGCTCAGCAGCATGTATGCCAAGCCATGTGAAACTGATCGTCACATTGAGAACATTCTGATTTAGGTCATAACTTAAAACTGTGGAGACACAGAAATGGGCTAAGTTTTCCATGTTGAGAAGCAAGTCTACTGTCTCTTTGTAGTTTTAATTTAAGTTCATTCATCTAGTAATTAAAGTTGAAATGATGAGATGAATCCAATCTGCGGATGGCAAAAAGAAATTGGTTAGATTTCACAGAATCTGTAGAGTGTTGTAATCGGGAAAGCCTTCATTAAATACAGGCATGAACCACATCCAGTTTAGTTTAAGTGGTCTGGAATCAAAAGAGCAATGAATCTAGTCTGGTATCGAACTTTACCTAAATATATCCAGTTAGTGGGGATAAAATTTTAATGAAAAAGTGATCATGCAAAAATGTTAAAATTACCTTGGTAACAACAACCCGCTGCAAGAATCACTCAAGCTGTGGGAACAGAGCTTAAGACAGAGTTTGGTTTTGAACTAGTGTTTGATGAATCAGCGGAACTCACTCACCAAAGGTCAAGTTTAGGAGTTAACCAGTAAATAATAATTAGTGTGACAGCACAAGCAAGGCCAGTATTAATCTAAACTTGCATTATATGGGAGTTTCTGGAAGCGGAGAGTGCCAAGACCACAGATGCAGGAAGTGTCTCCAAATAGACTCGTTCAAGCTTAAGAGTTGGAGACTTCCATACCATAAAAAGGGAGGGGGAAGGATTTCTGGAATGCACATTACAAGGAGGTGGTCATCCCATAGTTAGGAGAGGAAGAGTATGGCAGAGGAAGGAAAGGGGTGGCAGCATTAATAGACATTACAGCTGCAGAAAGGAAACTTTTTACTAATGGAACTCAGATGTAATTTGTCTGGGTCAAGGTATGAAATAAGGGAATACATTATAGACCACCACACATGGAATCAATGAACCTGAGCTAATTAGGAACAGTCAACATGGATTTGGAAAGAACAGGTCACATTTGATCAATTGAATTGAACCTTGGTAAATGGACACTTTTCAGATTGGCAGGATCCGAGTAGCAGTGTACCCCAGAATCTGTGCTGGGACCTTTTGAATTTTCATTTATATAAAAAGGGTCAGAAAAATATCTAGGTTTGCTGCGATTACCAAATTATGGGCTTGACAAATGGAGAAATAATACAAGAGGATAAACAGAGGAGGTAGATAGAAGGCAAATGCAGTTCAATGGAAAGAAATCTGAATTAGTATATTTTTGAAGATTCTATCCTAAATCATAGGAAGTATATCTAAATAATCATTGAAGTGGGGGAACAAAGATCTAGGATTACAGATATAGATCTTTTTTTTAAAAAAGGTGGAAATGAAAGTACAAAAAGACCATGAAAAAGCAAATGGGATTATGGGTTTTATAATGGGTCACTGAATACAAAAGCAAAGCAGCATTGTTGAACTTGTACAACACTTTGGGGTATTAATGTGCGCAACTCTAGGCACGTTATGATTATGGATATAGTGAAGATAGACTAGAATGATACCACCAGGAATGTGAAGTTCTAGTTCTGACGAAAGGCTTGAAAACTATCTCCCACTCCTCTCCCCCACCCCACTGAAACAAAGGAGGGGATCCAATAGGAGTTTTCAAAATTACGTATGATTTGATTAGCAAGATTGTTTTCACTGGTTGAAGAATCAGTAAAAGGGCCAGAGATTATCAAAAGAAACATTTTAACAGAGGGTGATGAGAACATGGAAATCTTTACCACAAGTGACTATTGAAACATAAACCAATTTTCCTTTAAATGTTAAGGTTAAGTATTTGAAAGGGTGTATAAAAGGATGAGAAAGGGGCCAAGGAATGGGATTAGAATAGATAACTTTAGCTGAAGATCTAGTACCTACATGATGGACCAATTGACCTCCTTTAGTGGTGTAATTTGTATGATTTCATGCCAAACTAAAAAAAATATAATCTATAGAAGCCTCATTAAAAAAGTAATCATTCTAGAACCAATATCTAACGCTTTTGTATTCAAAATGGTAAATGTCAGAACATTTTTTTTGTAATTGCTTGAGAATTTTAAAGTTCCAAATGACAAACAATCCTTGAAATGTTCAAGTTATTACAATAATTACAGAATATTCCACCCCACCCCCTTGATGAACACGGCCATACAGACCCAGTGGAACTGGTACTACAAGACCATGCATGCTTCTCTAAACCAGGTTGTGCAGCAAGAGAACTTACCTTGCTTGCTTTCAGGATGTTAATTGGTTCTTCATAAACTCGGTCTCTATTTTTCTCTAAAAATCCTTCACACTGATACAGCACCTGAAGACAATACATAAACTTCTTTATAGATATGACATTGAATAAATCTCAGCCAGTCACTTTCTGGATTTTATGGCTCTTGATTTATAGCCTACATCATATTTTCACTGATTAAAAATGAAGGCTCTTTTCAGTTTGGGGAACTTATTTTGTTTTTCATCAAGGTGCAGGATGTCAGACCAAGCAAATGGAAGAGTTTTCCACTTTTGATATCTAGCGTCAACGTGAAGCATTCCCAAATTTGGTATAACAACTAGGTGCAGGAAATATGCTGCATACTGCTCAAAACATCAGTACAACACTTCTACTGAAAGTGTTGTCTCGCAAACTGAATTTAACGTCAAAATTATCACCAGTTTTATGGTGTAAACTCTTATTCATCAAAAACAAAGTTGACACTGTCTAAACTTAAGTGTTAAGTAGCCACATGCTAAATTTAAAATGTATGCTTCTTTAAGTTCAGAGTCTGGAACGTCACAAAATCCACTGTGCCCTTCAAGTTTCTTTCATCTCCCAACCCCTGAAAATGTTATTTTCTGCATTTCTGTATTTTTAATCCAATTGATTGTGACAAGAAACTAACCGAATACAATAATTAGGTTTGGTTATAGAAGTTAAAACTAAACCACCACCTACATCATCAGCAAAATGAAGAATAATAAAAGCAGAATTTGACATCCTGGGTTTCCGAAAGTGATAACTTGCATGCTCGTGTCGGTCATACAGCTTTTGAGCCCACTTCTCATCGGTTCCATTAAGTATCTAAAATTAAAAAAAAAAAGTTAGGCCTATTTAGACCAATACAACTATTAACATATATTGGACAGGTATCAGCAACTACAGGGATCAAAATTCATTACTAAGCCAGCTATACATGAAGGATTACAATTTTGATCATATTGGTTTGCCAGCTTAGTGGGACAATCAGGGTTATAGCTTCAGCAGAATTATATGGGTTCTTTTCAGACAGTTTTGATAAATGCTTACATCCTCTCAACATCTATGTGTTTATAATCAACAGTAAACGACAAACTTGTTTCCTCCATCTTCACTCATACTTTTAAAGAAAGCCGCTTTATTCCAATTCCCTGGACCACGCGCACAGGACAGCAGCACGCACAATTCCCATTTCTATCTTCTTCGACCTTTGACTCAACGTTTAGAAACGCGATTCTTCAAAAGTAAACCATAAATGGCTTTCATCAGTTGCAGATTTTTTCTTGTACAATCCATATAATGGAAATAATCATTCAGATTATTAACTATTTGGTGCTCAGTGTTTCATGGTCATTTTCATCCTTTATGGTTCTCACCTCTGACTGCCCTCTTCCTGTTGGAAGTACTGACAGAATTTCTTAGTTATGTTTTGCATCTCCCCCCACCACCACCACCCACGATAAGATGGAACAATTAGTCAAGGATATTCGCTCGTACAGTTATATGCAATTAAAACTAAATTGTACAGCCTTTCACCTACTGAACAGTGTAAATTAATTCTTACCCTACATTCTTCATCTAGAAGATCCAAGACGCCAAGCTTTGCTTCAATGACATCAATACAAAGTTGATTGTCATGGTAATCAACAAGTGTCCATGATAATCCTTCAATCAAGTACTCTTCCTGCTCTAGCTTGAACACATGCTAGAAGGAAAATATACACACAAGTTTCCACACACATGGACAAAGATTAGACTATACAACCGAACATAGTCACTGATGGGAAAAGCTTTTCGGCACCAATGCTGGTCCCTCCCCAAGCGAATTCTGGAAAGAGATATCAGCCATTTATCGAAGACCTTTTACAGTTATGTTCCACGACAGCCAACCTCTACAAGCTACTGAAGGAACACAAAACCTTTAATTATACATGAATGACCTCAAAAAGCTATAGTGTTGAGAGACAGGAAAAAGTGGTCATCAAGCATTTATCTACTGATTGACATATTTCTCATTTGTAATGTAGGATTTATATTAAATGCATTTCAGGAACAAACCAATACTAATATTGCAGTGCTCGATTAATGACACTTTGTATCTATTGGCAACATGCAAGTTGTCAGTTTATCATCACGTTACAAGACAATGCATGAAGAAAGCACAGCAGTTTCATCATCTCCAACAGCAAGATCCAGTTGACTAACTATGGAGTGGCACTTGGAACAATTATTGTGGGCCTATCTGCAGCTAAATGAGATCCATCTTACCTGGTTGAAAAAATGATCAATGGCCTCACTAACATTTTTTAATATTAAGTACTTTTCAAAGTGCAGCACATATTTCAAAAACATATACAACATCTTTAACATAGAAAAACATTCCTCGGCACTTCAGATGTGCAAGGGGACAAATGGACTCATGAGCTAAAGGAGGCGCGATCAAGAGCTTGGTCAAAGAGGTGTGTTTTACGGAGGGGAGGGAGTTGGAGAAGCAGAGGGGTCAGAACAGTTCCCTCTAATCCAGTCTCAATGTGCTTTAATCCCAGCTTCAGAAGTACCACTTAGTCTCCATTTATATAAATAATTTGGACACAAGCTTGAAAAAAAGTCAACAAAGTCTGTTGACTACACAAAATTGGAGACATGGCAGACAGAGGAAGAATGCAGAGGGATAGAAAGGCAAGAAGTAGATGCAGTTAAGTGAAGAGAACTGCAATATCTCTCTCCATAGATAGAAAGCACGAGAGCAAAAGAGAAACTGGAAAAGGACAAGGATCCAGTTTCAGATATAAAAACAGAAAATGCTGGAAATACTCAGGTCAGGCAGCAACTGTAGAGCGAGAAACAGAGTTAACGTTTCAGGTCGATGACCCTTCGTCAGAACTCAGAGTCTGAGTATTTCCAGCATTTGATGTTTTCATTTCAATTTCAGATTTCCAGCATCTGCAGTATTTTGCTTTTGTATCCAGTTTCAGATACATAGATCTTAAAAAGGCTGCAAAGGCAGGTTGAATATGCAAGAGATGAGGTAGACCCGTGTGGTGTATAAACACCAGCACAGACTAGTTGGGCCGAATGGCCTGCTTCTGTGCTGTATATTATATGTAATTAATCAGACCACAGTTTGAGTATTGCATGCAGCTCTGGGTCCTATGTTGGAAAGCTATCACAGCTATAGAAGGGGTAAAGATTCACTAGAACACCAGGAATGAGAAGTTATGAAAAAAATTCAAAAATTTGTGTCTCTTCACAAGAAGGGAGGGTTAAGGGGATGCAACAAAGTTTTAAATTGTGTGCAAATAGTGAATGATTGTTTCCACTGGTGGCATAGACTTAGGATCATTAGAACAGTAAAGTGGCTATTGTGGTAGCAGCCATAACATTTAATCATTTGAAAAGATTTTTTTTAAATGAGGAATGGCAGGGAAATGAGATTAGATCATAAACAGCTCCAGTTAAAGAGCACTGACACAGGGATGATGGGCTGAAGGCCCTCATGCTGAAATTTCTAGGATTCTATACTGCAAGAGCTTCTTTGCATATTTCACGCGAGCGACCTTGTGGCCTCCAAAGGACACTGCCAATTTTGTGCAGGGTGCCCACAAACCCTGGTTACTTAGTTGAAACAGCCCAAACTCATTTTACAGAAAACCCTTAAAAGCATAAAAAGACCTTTGATCCCATCAATTTGAACTGATTTATTAAGTGGCAAGGAAGATTGCTGTTCAACGCCACGCGTCACAGCGTGCAGGGTTGTGTTTTCACCTAGATTATACTCAAGAGGTCTAATGTCCTCATTAAGCACGAACTACGAACACTTCGCCAAATTCATCAGCTCTAAACTCAAATTCCTATTTAAACAAAACTCCACTTCATCTCAGGATGTAACCTTGGATGCAGAAATATCAAAGCAGCGCCCATGACCAAAGATCACCCTTCACCCTTTCCTCTGCTGGCTAAGTGTACATGAAAAAAAAAACACATTTAAACAGATTTTTTTTTTAAAAAGGACACAGGAAAATTAACCGAATCAGATAATAAGAGCATGTCAGCAAAGCATTTTAAAATGTTCTCCTTGTAGAAATCTTACCAAGTTAAATTGCTGCTGTAGCTTTTCATTTGCATAATTAATGCAAAATTGTTCAAAACTGTTATTTTCAAAAGTTTCAAACCTAAAGATGATTTAAAAAGTTTAAATTACAACTATGACCAGTTTTTAAAAATATACTTGGTAAGCATAAAGCTCGTCATTCTTACCCATAAATATCCAACACACCGATGAAGGCATGCTGCTTTGAAGAGGATCTTAGAGCTTTATTGATTTGATTCACAATCCAGTTGAACAGCTGTTCATAAATGTGCTTTGCAAGAGCGTCCCTGGAACGAGTGGCCTGTTTTATTGTCAATGATTTGATGTAGGTTTCATTCAATGTAACAAGCTTGCGGTGACAAAGCCAATGTGCCAACTGTTGTCTCTCCAGTCCCAGTAACTTGCAGAATAGATCGAGATGTTTATCATTTGACTGTAGACCATTACAAAAAAAAAACATTCAGGGTTTATTTTTCATAAACCACAACAAAAATATTAGCAAGTGTAAATTCATTTCAGTCAGTCAAGTGTGTGAGAAATCCCATCTTTGGAACATTCTCCCAACCCGATTTGGTTTTCCATCCTTTTCCAACTTGGCGATTTCCACAAAGCATTCCATTGACAAATTGGATAAAGAAGCCCCCAATCCGTTAAGATGCGTAATAAGTCAGTCTGTTGTTAAAGTGGAATGCATTTAAAGAAAAAAAAGAGTTTGATAAACAGAATCCCTTCGACTGCTCTGAACACTGATGTCTTGTGCATAGCATTGCATTTTTGCAACTCACGGACTTTTTGTCTGCCCAGTGATTTAATTCTGGTCAGCTTTTACACCAAACAGTAGATTGTAAATATTGGATACCCTGTGGGTTTTAGGTTTATTCCATATGCTACCTAGTTGGTTTTTTTTTTTTAAAGAGAGATAAAATGGCAAAAATAGGATTAATGGACCACTGTTTTTTTATGGTCTGGTTTCAATACAGCTAGAAGCAGTAATCACTAAAATCAAGCTTAGTTGCAAAATTAATTCAAGAGGTGTAGGGTGTGAACTATTAAAACTATATTTTCAACAATTCCTGTGTCAGGCCTCCATGGTGTGAATACTTAAAAGACAGATACTGTGTAATCTAGTATTATGGTTAATATATTCCATCTTTTATAATGGGGAAAACTGTTCACAAATGAAGCAAGCATGCATGTGTAAGGGTCCTAAGGGCTGAGCTATAAGATGGAGTTGTTCCTCCTCCTGACTGAAGGAGGGTGGGGAGGAGGAAACAGAACAGAAAGAAAAACTTGGAAATCAGGAAATGGCAGACTTGTTAAATAGCTACTTTGTATTGGTCCACAGTAGAGGATAAAGTACCAGAGATACAAGGAAACTTAATATTAATCAAGGGGAGGAACTACCTAGAATCAGTACCCTTTAAAATGATGGCGATGGAGAAACTAATGAGATTAAAGACAGATAAATCTCCAGGATCTGATGGTTTCCACCTGTGGGTATTAAAAAGGTGGTGAGTAAATTGTTGATGCGTTAGTCACGATCTTCCAAAGCTCTCTTGATTCAGGAATCGTCCCCTTGGATTGGAAAACTGCCAATGTCACTCCATTACTTAAGGATGGGAGAGATAAATTAGGAAATTATAGGCTCATTAGGCTAAAGTCAGTTGTGGGGAAGTTACTAGAAGCTGTTATTAGGGACAGAGTGATTGAGCATTTGGACAAGTATGAGCTGATGAGAGAGCCAGCATGGATTCGTAAAAAGTAAGTCATGACTAACAAACCTAATTGAATTTTGCAAGGAGGTAACGAACGTGATAGATAAGGGAGCGTCTATGGATGTTATTTATATGGACTTCCAGAAGGCATTCGACAAAGTGCCACATATGAGACAGTTAACAAAAATGAGAACACATGGTATTGGAGGTAACCTATTGGCTTGGATATGGAATTGGTTAGGAGGTAGGAGACAGAGTAGGGATAATGAGCATGTACTCAAATTGGCAGGATGCAACTAGTCGTATCCCTAAGGGATCTGTAATGGGGCCTCAGCTTTTTGCTACATTTATAAATGACTTGGATGATGGAAGAGAGCCGTATATTTAAGTTTGCTGATGACACCAAGTTAGGTGGCACAGTAAATCGTGTAGATGGGAGCAGAAAGTTGCAAAGGGACGTTGATAGATTAAGAGAGTGGGCAAAACTGTGGCAGATGGAGGTCAATGAGGGGGAAAGTGTGAGGTCATCCACTTTGGACCCAAGAAAGATGGAACAAAGTATTTCCTAAATGGCGAGAAGCTAGGAACTGTGGACGAGCAGAGATTTAAGGGGTCCAGGTACAGAAGTCACTGAAAGCTAGTGGACAGGTACAAAATATTTAAAAGGCTAATGGAATGTTGGCCTTTATCTCAAAGGGGCTGGAATACAAAGGGGTGGAATTTGTGCGACAGCTGTAGAGAGCTCTGGTTAGACCCCATCTGGAGTAACTGCATTCAGTTCTGGGCACCACACCTCAGGAAGGATATACTGGCCTTGGAGGGGGTGCAGTGAAGATTCACCAGTATGATACCGAGGCTGAAAGGGTTAAATTAAGAGGACAGGTTTTATTGATTAGGCTTGTACTCCCTTGTGTATAGAAGATTATAAAGGGTGATCTAATTGAGGCGTTTAAGATGATTAAATGGTTTGATAGGTAGAGAGAGAAACCATTTCCTCTGGTGAGAGTCTAGAACAAGAGGGCATAACCTTAAAATTAGAGCTAGGCCGTTCAGGGGTGATGTCAGAACGCACTTCTTCACACGAAAGGGTAGTGGAAATCTGGAACTCTTCCCCCAAAATTTCAAAACTGAGATTGATAGATTTTTGTTAGGTGAGGGTATTAAGGGTTACGGAACCAAGACGGGTAGATGGAGTTCAGCTGCAGATCATGATCTAACTGAATGGCAGAACAGGCTTGAGGGGCTGAATGGCCTACCCCTGTTCCCATGCTCCTAACTTGTACCAGAGGTGCTGCTCAATAATAAATGTAATTTGTTCCACATACAAGGGTGCCTGAAGTTTTGTTGCAAGATGTTGAAGACCCTGTAATCCAATGCTATCTATGGGTCTTCACATTTGGCAACTGCACAAAAGTATCCAGTCAGGAGAGATAGAAAACTGCTGAGTGCTCTACCAGTAAATTGGGTCTGGCCAAAGATTCAAATCAAAGTAGCAGCAAAAGAAAATAATTATTTTTATCCTGGTGAGAATACTAAGGAAGACAATGGCCTGGAATTTGCGGTCAGCGGCGGCAATCGCCACTGACCTCGAAGAAAGCTGCCCACAAAGATCTCGATCTGCGTTGAAAACTTGAGCTTTCTCAACCTTAATTTGATATTAGTGCTGGCAAAAGGGGACCTGCAGCGTGATGTCATCAAACTGGCTAAGCAGCCAATCACATTGAAGAATTCTCAGACAGCAAACCAGGAAGTAAAATGCACAGATTATAGTTTACTTTTTATAAATTTGAGTGTGTGAAATAAAGATTGGGCATACACATAGGATTAAGGTAGAAGAGGAAATATCAAACTTTAAAATAATTTTTTTTTTTCAAATCTAGTGATTTTTAAAAAATCAGTGGCAAAATTTGACATTCCAAATATAAAATTAGTTTTTCAGGGCCAGAACGGTTGTTCAGCAGTCAATACGCCGTTAAAACCCCCTATTCCAACAAGACTTAATTTTTTATGGTGCGTTTAACAGTGTAATTAGAGCGGAAAAAGGGAAGTTTGTCAGTTCACGCGATTGCACGGATTGCCGGCTATGGGGAGTTCCACAGCACAGCCTGTGGCCGAGCAGGGAATGACTGACCGCAACTTCAGGATTTCCGCATTTAACTGCACGTGCGCTAAATCCTGAAGTTACGGACAGTTTCAGAGGGGTAACAATGGCAAACGCTAACAATTTCGCCATCGTTACCACAACAAAATCCAGGCCATTATTTTTTCCATTAAAAAAACTACTTCCATAGATTTTTTTTTTTTTTTAAACAATGAGGGCTTTACACATTTCATAGAGTACAGAATTTCCACTGCCCCCACCAACCACCACAAACATTTTTAAAAAAATTCAATTTTTTTTAATAAAAAAGCAACATTTTAAGATTTTTTTTCCATCCAATGCATTGTCTGGTACATCTAATTAATTTCTTACCCATATGCTCCTGTCTGCATTGTCCAGTGTATTACATACTAGCCTGTCACTGTCCACTGTCCCTTTCTGCCACTTATTTATTCCCCGACATTAGTTACTGTCAGCATTCCCATGCTCCTTACCTTTTCATCCTATATTCCCTTCTTCCTCAGTCTCCCATATCCTTATTAAAAAAAAAATATATAAAAATAAAAGTGCCTTTCCTGCTCATCTACAATGTCATTAGTATAATGGTGGATGCCCCCACTGTGAAAGGAGAGCTTCTCGGGAGGCAGGTTATAGTCAGATAGATCCAAACTAGAGAAGTAACACTGTAGAACTCTTCAACAGATAGCAGGGATGCAATGCAAGCTGGCCAGACATTATTCTGAACATGACTTTACATCGGTGTTGAACAGCTTGAATTAATTGCTGAACCAAAACCATTGGTTGAAACTCCTACATGTGCTTTCCAATTTTGTTTTGAGAAATTGAGATGGACCGATAGGAATACATGTGATGTTGATATGGTCTGGGTGGGTGTTGCTCCCATTGCCTTAAGCCCTTATTGCAGATCACCAGCAAAAAGAGCACACTTTGGTAGTCCAACATGCTAGATGATATTATTAAGCCAACCTCGAGCTCATAGGCATTTCCTGCGGCCACAGTCCCATGGGGAGGCCAGATTTTGCATCAACTACAAAACATTGAATGAGTTGACAATTATATACCATTTATTATTAAGAACCAATTTGGAGGAAGGACACATTCGATTCACCTACAGCACAGTGCAGAACTAATCGGGAGATACTTTTATGAGCAAATCTACTTATTAAAGGATGGGTTGAATCCCTTTACAAAGATTTCAGATCAGAGGAATTCATTCTATTTTTGGAATAGCTGTTACAGCAGAGACTTTCAAATGGAAGAATTTGCATTTATAAAGGTGCCTTAGTCTGACTTCAGGACATCCCAAATCACTTCAAATCCAATTACTTTTTGAAGTGTAGTTGCTTGTTATGTAGGCAAATACAATAGTCAGTATATACAAAGCCTCACAAAACAAATTATGATTATGTAATCTGCTGTTGGTGGTGTTCATTGAAAACATTCAGATAAAGCCTTTTACAAATGTTCAGACATTTAGCAATTGTCTTCATTTTGCCATTCATAAAACTAAGATTGCAAACAGAACTCACATTAACGAAGCTATTTTCAACATCACGGTCATTTGATTGAATGTTTATATTTCCCAGGTGAAGAACAGAAGCTAGAATTTGAAAAATCTCCATTTGATAAGATTCACAGATACCTGAAAAATGTGGATAAAAGAGTCACTCAAGCAGCTTCCCCCACACAGTTTTAATGCACCTGCAATGTACAATAGAAAAAAGATACAGCAACTGCAAAATTAATCAGCTTATCTGGGCTAGCCAGTCATCGTCAAAAAGCATGCTGCCTCAGTTACGAATAAGCATCAATATTCAAATTTAAAATTTAGATTACATCCTGAAACATGGTCAAGATATTCCTGAATAAAAATGTTACAGTAAGAATTCAAATTCCTAAGTTTTGAGTTAGATACTTGGGTCCATTATCATGCAATGCTAATTTAGCTATTTAATAAACGCGTAATAAAATAAATGCAAACATTTTTTGTAGCTGAACCTTCAATTTCCTGGAAATAATGAGATCACAAAGCCTACAGCTGCACAAGTTAAACAGCATCTTTAATTCTAAAAGTGCTACTATACCATGCAGGGATACACAGATACACAAACACATACAATCTTGGACTCTTAGGGCGGGGAAAAAAGCCCCCCCCCCCCAAAAAAAAAAATCACTCCCGTCTCCAACTTGCTGTGATTTGGCAGAAGTCTCCTGCTTAGAATGACAATCTCCCATCTATTTTGCGTCAATTGGCCTTCAGCCTGCTCTGCGGGCTTGCCAGCCAATTAAGAGAAAGCCAGTGTCAGATGACGTCAGTTGATGACGCGTCATTTGCTGGTTTTCTTAAAGAGGCCACACACAATCTTTTTGACAGGTGATTTTTCAGCACTGAGGTGCTGCAAACACTGACAATCACAGTACAAAGGCGAGCCCTTGCACACAGGCTCTCCAGTGACTCCCTCCTTAGGCTAGAACAGATGGCAGCTGCAGGTGAGGTTACAGAAGCAATTTGTCACTGGTGAGAGGGGTTCTCCCAATGAGGTGGGACTACACAAACACTTCAAAACTTGTTACCTACAGAAAAGTCTAAATACATTAAAAATGATTTCCCCAACATTTTCTTACCTCTGAAACTCACTAGTGTACCATTGGATCCTTCACACCACTTCTACAGCTGTCATCAATGAAGCAGCATTACAGTAGATCCACAGTACGCCACACTTACCCTGACGTGGTGTCCGGACGTCGAGAAGCCCGCAGTAGACTTGTCAAAATTGGAAAAATCCTCTTAACTGCCTGTTAACAAGCAGTTAAGTGCCTATAATCCTCTTCCCACTGCTAGGTGTCAGGTCCTTGTGCAAATCAGGGACCCGACACATGGGAAGATTGTTTGGCGGCGGCTTGACAGCGGGTTCTGGACCCGGTCAATCTTTGCAATTCTGCCACTGGTCCCGCCTCCAAACCCACCCCAAATGCCGGCAAAATTCCCCCCCATAGTTTAGATAATTGGCAAAGGATTCTGTTGAAGAAACTATTCACATACATTTCTGAAGTAGGATTGGATTCTTCCTTAAAGCTACAACCATCACCTGTTTAAAAAAATCAATTCAAACCACATTCAAACTGAGCAGATGTTCATTTATTTTGGACTAATTACTAAATTAAACAGCAGCTTCCACAAAGTAGATAAAATGGAAGATTTTTTTTTTTTTAACTTCACTCATAACTACAGTAGTCATGAGGGCTTTTGCACTCAAAGAAAAAAAAAGCCCGTCAGGTAGATTTCTGTGCGGCAGTAACCAGGAACATTACAACTAAGATTCTGGGGGAACTTGAACCCAGTGATAATGGTAAAAGAGCAGTTATCATACTTACAGATTTCTCTCTCTCCAATATCAGTGCTAGTACAGTGAAGGGGGACTGTTCAAACAAAAGTGATGTGACCAGAGAAACTATTTACCTCATCTAATTTTTTTTCTACTGCAGATAAAGCTAGCAACGTCGATTGGTGTTCTCCCTCCCATATCATTGAGGGACAACTGCTCCTGCCTAGATAGTGCTGAATTGTGTCTAATGGGAGTGTTTCAACACCCATCATTGTGATTTCACTGAAAGTGGAAAAATTCATATTAAAGCAGTAGTGGATGTAATATTGGTGTAACTCTGTATACATAATTAAGTACAGAAAGCGAGGAAGTGCATGAGTGACAGTTGCATGTAACGATGTTGAACTGGCCGATTAGTAGATATCACGTCTTGAAGTTCTGCAGTCTACTCTAGGTTGTTACTATAGTGGGGGGGGGGGGGGGGGGGGGGAAAGGGAGGGAGAGGGAGAGGGAGAGAGAGAGAGAGAGAGAGAGAGAGAGAGAGAGAGAGAGAGAGAGAGAGAGAGAGAGAGAGAGAGAGAGAGAGAGAGAGAGAGTTATTTCTGCTGTGCACCATGCCTAAAATGACAAACCTTCTTACAGAATACATTTACAAATGATATTACACATAGCACACAGGAAATCTTATTGCTCCCTTCCCCTTAAACGAGCACAAAATTTTAAATGAATTTTTTAAAAAATGGGCCCCGTCATCTTCAGGGTAGTTTTTAAACTCATTTACTTACAAAAAAGACACCAGCTGACTCTGGACATAAAATGAGAAAACAATTGAAGCTTTTCAACCCCAAAGCCTTTCTTCACCTTCAAACATATAAACTGAGCTCAGATTCTCCCCAACTTAATTTCCTGAGGGAAATGTATAACCATCATGTAAAACTAACAAAAATCAGCAAGTTACCTTCGAGTCAAAAAAAATGTTAATCTACACTATCCAACCGAGACCCATTACATTCCAGAGCTTCAGGTTACTTCAACAGAACCGCAAAACACCATCATTCAACATCTAATTGGAGTCTTTAAATAATCTGTTGTATGAACACCTGGTTAATCAATACAGCATTAACTGCTTTTCAGTAACGTATTTCTCATTTTTACCCTGTCCATTGTTAGGGGAATGGGAAGAGCAGCAAATGGAAAGAAAGAAAAAGGCTCCACTGCATGAGGGTTTCCATTTTTTGTGCTTTTGCCCTCATGTTCTACAGCCACAGCTACTATTTGTGCTGAAGAGCTGGATCACAGCACTCAAATGTTTTTTTCCCCTCCCTCTATGGAAAAAGTTCTGCAACTCACTCATCATTTCAAGTCCCAGAACCGTCATTTGGAGAAGCCTGTATTTACTCCGATCATCCAGCAGGATAGAAAATAACCGAAAGGAAAGCAATTCGGGAATTTTCCTCTCCTCCCTCCCCCACCCCAAATAAAAATTGGGGAGCAGAGAGAATAGCAATTACTGGCAAATGGGAAAACATGATACAGGCCACAAGTACAACATTTATTTCACTTGTACATTTAATGGATTCCTGTGCATACACACTGGATATTATACATTTGTAAATCATAGTGTAACAATGGTAAAACCCGCTATTGATATTTCCAGTGAATTGGTACAAGGTTGAAAACCGAAAGCATGAACACTCCACATTGGTTGGGTTATTAGAGAAGTTGGATCATTAAAAATTGGGACAAATAAAAACATACTTTAGTAGATCCCTTTCCCAAGGTTACATTGGAATTAGAATACATACATTACTGTTGGGCATCATCTTCTCTCATCGACAGCAACCCTAAATTATAGAATGCCTCCAACTTCTGGTACTAAAGCGATTTTAATTACCAATTGCAATTAAAACTTGGAGAAGTTTATCTACTCATTGTATTTTAAAATGATGCAAAAGTACAACAAATGCTTTTCAATTATCTTGAGAATATTTGAAACTGGAGATGAATATGCACAATGAACAAAACTAGACTTTCCTTATAATACAAGAACCATAATCAGTGCTCTAAAATATCAAATTAGCTCATAGGAAATATGGATATACACACATTCTGCTGCATTTGATATTAGGCTATACATACCCAACATCGAGAAGGCATTCCGAGTTCTTTCAAGATCTGCAACATCTGTTTCATCAATATAAATGTCACCTCCTTGATTAACGTAGAAGTAATTCTTGGCACTACCTGGAAGACAACGAGCAAGTCAAACTTATGGACGAAGTAACTGGACAACATGCTGTGAAAGTTAAACACTACAATAACCTCCTCCCCTGTTTCAGTAGTCTCGCTCATGTTAACAGTAGTGTCTCGAGAAACAATGGCTCACCAGCAGGTGGCAACCACAATCCCATCATTTCACCCGGATCTGTCTCCAGTGACATTTCCTCTTTCACACCCAATACCTTCTGTTCAAGCAGCAAAGAAAGCACAGCAATGGATAAAGTTAGGAATTTGAGCAACAGCAGGAATAAAAATTCCCAGATTTCACATTTTCTGGTGATAATCATGCTCTGTCCCATACATATATAATTTCTCTGCACGGCTTTGTGGAGGCAAAACTTTATTGGTCATGGTTACTTATGATGCACTCAAGCACATATACCATTACATAAAACTATGCCTCATTAAGGATACAAATTACAGGTCAAATAACACCTCTTACTCCAAAAAGGGGAGAACATCCCAACACCGTACTTTCTGGACTCAATGATGACTGTTTGAAAAAGAGGGTATAAAAAGATATGGGAAATCAAGAGCGAGATTGAACTAGACAATTCATGGAGAAAAATATTGGACACGACTGGATAGGTCAAGTGACCTGTTTCTGTGTTTTGATTCTATGACCCTGCGTCCCAAATTGCAATACATTAGCGCCAAGTATAATAGAAGAAATCAGGATAGAAGTGATAAATTGTTTGAGTATCACTTAACTATTGGTTAAAGGGACATGAAAGGGGAAGAAATTACAGCAAATGGCCTGAAATTATTTGGGACAAGACTGAAGTCAATTGTGGCAGGGTCATATCAATCATTAATCTTTAGTGGGCTCTCAAGACAAACACAATCAAAGGCTACTCAGCTGTTGCTGAGCAGACCCAGTAACTCTGCTTCTACTGGCTCAATAATGAAGTGAGACCACAGCAGTAGACAAAGCAGCAATTCTTTAATAATCTAACGTCAGAGGTAGTTCTCACTTGTAAAAATGTGGTTTTATATAGACATGTATACATTGAAATACAAAGGATAATAGCCAAAGTGTAGAACTACAATCCAGTATACTTGATGACCACTTAATATGTACCAATTTACATTAATGCTTCATGTGCCTCATGATAAGTACTTACCAAGTTCCAATTCAGAAAATTCAGACAGATTAGCTGAGGCACAGAGCTGATAGAATATATGATAATTCCTCTCCTCCTCCGCCTGAGAAATAAAGCAAGATTGCAAAATTAAAACATTATAGATGCAAGTCAAATCTTGGGAACCATAAGGGCAGAAAGCAAAAAAGAATAAAAAAGCTCAAGAGACAGTGAGCACATGGTGTCAAAAAGGATCATGAGAGCATACAGGAGATAGCCCAAGACAGAACACATGACCATGTGGGACAGAGTGAGCAGCAGGAGTCTAGATTTGGGACTAAAGCAGGAAGTTCTGAACTAGTGGGAGCTCAGGAGAATACAGGTTTAGACTTTGGAACAGGCCTTGGGCAGAAGAGCACAGGGGCACAGGTTACATTGAGCAGCATGGCAGAGGCAGGCACAATGAGCAACAAAGAAAGAAACTTGGGGCTGCTATTGGGAGGTCCTGGCATAAACTGAACGACAAACCGGCCAGATGTTTCAAGGAAGGATGCAGTTTTCAGGTAACTTAATAGTTACTTGAGCCAATCAGAAAAATGGGACAAGTGATTTTCATGCGACAGATTATATGTAATACTTTTAATTAGATGAACAAATGATGTTTCAGATTGGTCACTGGAGATAAATTAACATATCAAACAGCAATCTGTTGCAGAAAAAGGTACTTGGAGAAGGAATTATACAATTTTAGCTAGCCCTACACTAGGAGATCCTTGGAGAAATGTGCATTTAATATATTAATCTGTAAACAGTCTAGATAATGTGCATTGCACACTTTTAGAATAGGAGGCTCTCAAAAACCTTAGAAAAGTAAAAAAGACATTTGCACAAATAGGAAAGGGACGTACTTTGTGACCAACATTCTCTCTATTACTAATTATAAATGAATCACTTCCTAAAGTTTTTTTCCCCATAATCACAAACTAACCAAATTTTTAATATAAAAACAAATGTTTGGTACCCATATTAATAAAGGTTTTTAATAGGGGACTCACAGCAAGGCAGGAGATGATACTAACACATTTTAAAGAGGCATAAAATGAAGATTTAGACTGTGCAGAGCGCTGTCCAGCAGAGTCAAAGGTGGTGCACTAAAAGTATCGATACCAGGTTAAAATTTCTACCATGTCACCAGACCCTTTAAAATATGCATTTATTGGCTACATTTAAAAGGTTATACTAACTAATTCCCTTTTCTGCTGTGTAAGGTTTCCAAAATTTGCAGATCCCCAACCTAAGGAAAAAGGACTTTGGAACTACCTCAGTGAAAAAAAAATGCATTTGGGCCTAACGTAAAGAATATAAGACCAAAAACCAAGTTTTGGCATTTTAAAAACATGTCTGGGCCTGTAAAGGGAGAAAAGGCTGTGAAGGAAGGTGGGGTCGACCTCTGTAAAAGTAGTTTTGGTTATTGCAGTTAATTGCACTGCCTGGGGAACTGGGATGACCCTACTCAAGCCCCAGCAAGCATTAACATTTTGACAATAGACCCTGGGAGAAGACAGTCCCACCCAAAATAACAGGCCCCATCAAACCGATTACAGGGCCCATCAGAAAACATGCATAATACAAATCACTCAGGACCAGTCTATAGAAAAGACGGAGTCCAGCCTAGAAACCCAAAACACGAAACCAATCACCAGTGATCAGCCAAGGAGATCGACAGGATGCAAACCATCCCAAAACCCATTTGACACTTAGAGCAGTTACTGGTAGCAGGCCCGCCAAAATTCAGACAATGAACTGAGTAGATTTGGCGGGTAGATAAGGCCATGTTCAATGGGTGAGATTAAAGGCCTGTTAAAAACCCAGTTAACGTGCTAGTAAGTCGTTACTGATTTATGAGCCTGCCAAAAACCAGACAGACAATGAACTGAGTAGATTTGGTGGGTAGATAAGGCCACTTCAATTTAGTATAATTGAAGGCCCATCAAGCAGTTCAAGGTTCGAGTCGTCAGTCGCAACCGGTGGTTATCAGAAGAAACCACCAGGAAGGCGGCAAACCGAGCTGGAAGCGAGTCGGCATCGCTCACCACTCAGACACACCTGAGTCCAGCCCGAAGATACCACCTCGACGGACCTCCAACAACGGTCCCAACACAGTCACCCGGAGCAACAAGACGACATCGACGGCTCCATAAGGTCGACCGACACACTAGGCAAGGCCTAAAGCCATCGCGGAAACCAAAGGCCTCACGAAACCAACAACCGCACATTACCCCCAACTGACCGGGTAATAGCAGGCCACCGCGACCAACAAAGACCAACTCAAGAAAAGAAAACCCGAAGAACCGCAAAGTTTCCACACTACAAACTACTCCTGACTTACCCCTGGGTAAGATTTCTACCAAAAGACTCTAAACCCTACTCCTAACCAAAGGAAATTGGGTACTCACCTGATAGATCCAAAACGCACCTGACCGCATCAGCGGACTCGCGAAGACTGACTAGAGACGCAGGTGAAGTCCTCTACCGCATATGGGGTACGGCAGACACTAACCGCCATAAACAGCAAACCCCAAAACCGCGATTTAGCCCAACTGTCAAAGGATTGGTGAGCATTATCCCTGGTCCTTCAAAACCTAACTTAGCTAGTAAAGTGGGGTTGGGAGGGGTGAAGTATTGTTCTACTGCCATTTCCCTCGCTTGTACCGAAGTGTTCCCCACCTTTAGAGTGTTAAGAGCGTTGTCATTTGTGTTTTACCTTTTGAATAAAGATTGACGTTCTTTTCATCAAACTCAGTTGTCTGCTGCACCTTTTGTCACAACCCCCAAATAAGTCCAAGGTCTAGAACCAAGGGAGTGGGAGCGATTCAAACCGCTCAGAAGTCAGAGATAAAGCTGACACAAACCACCACCCCCTACAGCTGGTTGTAAAAATCAAAAGATTATTTTTCCCATTCTGGATAACTGAAGCACAATTCTGATGGATTATACATAAAGCACACTGGAAACACGTAAAATGTCTACATTAAAAGCAGTAACTCACACCCAGTAGGGAAAAGCATCAAGAAATCAGGGGGTCTAAAATTTGAGTGTGAAATCTAGACCAGGAGTGTGGAGAGCTTACCATGCCAGCCAGCAGACTGCTTGCAAGCATGAACATACCAACAAGCTTCAAACCAGAGCCTCTTTCCCCTTCAGAAAGGGATCTATTGCCAGACTATAGATCAGATAACAGCACACAGTGCGCACTCAAATTAAATTGAATTTTTCTTTTGCTTGGAAAAAAAAAATGGAACTATCCAATAGTTTGAATTAAGCTATTTAAACTGCACTGCAGGCAATTTTTATTCAAACAGAATTTGAATTAAGCAGCTCACGCTATTACTGTATAGGTGGGTTTTAAAGCACAAAAGTATTTCTGCCTGCATAGCAATCAGCTATTTATTTAAAGGGGGCAGGCAATTCAAATCAGCATCAAAAAAGGTGATCTGAAATTATGAAGTTATGAATTAATACAAACCGAGCGCATTTTAATTTCCGTTTTAGATTTGAGATGGTACACATTCCTAATGCTGAATAATTAGACTTTTAAAAAATTGCCTCTTTCCAGATCCATGTTTGTGTGCGAGGCACTGTCCAATACATCGATAAGAATTGTTGGCAGAGGAAAAAAGGCTCAAGGATCAGCAAAGCTACTCTTCAATTAATTGATCATAAAAATATACGTTACTCCATTTGTACAACTGGGCTATAGCAAAAATAAAAAGCCAAAACAAGATAACGTTCAGCTGACTGAATTCACTATATGTAAATTGTTCAATCAGCACTGTTTAACACTGCAGCCTGGAATTTAACTGAGTTTCAGAAAAAAAGATATTGACCTAAATATTAGCCTGGATCATTGTTCAATGCAGTTCAGTCAGATTTTGAAGTGTCTTGAAAAATACCTGAGATCCCAATTTTCAGCATTTTGATTTTTAAAGCCATCTAGTGGGCTGATAACAGTAGTGGCATATAGAGCCAACCCTCAGTTCTGAGCTTCCAATATCAGCCAAGTTGCTATGGGAAGCTGAAATAACAAGACTTATGCGGAGGTTTTTTTTTTGCTGGGGGAGTGGGGGTAAAGGGAGAAAGAAAGATATTAAAAGAGAGAATGTAGTCATTTTTCACCCTAGTTTACAGACATGGCAACAGATTGCCTATCTTTCCTTTTCACTGCAGTTGGTGTGTGACCCAAAGAGAAATAGAAATGAATGTGAAAAGAAGAAAATGCCTATTGAGGTCATGCACCATCAGTAGTGAGCAGGATACTAGCAGACTTCAGGAGGACAGTCAGACTGGCGAAATGGGCAGACATTTGGCTGATGCAATTTATTGCTGGTAAGTGTGAAGTGATGCACTGAGAGAAACGACATGGAGAGGCAGTATCATCTAAATGGTGCTATTTTGAGGGGGGGCAAGAGCAGAGGGACTTGGGGGTGCATATTCACAAATCTTTGAAGGTGGCAGGGCAAGTCGATAAGGCCGTTAATATGGGATACTTGGCTTTGCAAATAGGGGCATTCAATGCAAAAATAAGTCGTGCTAAACCTTTACAAATCACTGGTTAGGCCTCAGCTGCAGTGATGTGTGCTATTCTGGGCACCGCACTTTAGGAAGGAAGTTAAGGCCTTGGTGTGAGTACAGGAAAAGGTTTACCAGGGATGAGGGATTTCAGTTGTGTGGAGAGATTGGAGAAGCTGGGATTGTTCTCTTTAGAGTAGAGAAGGTTAAGGGGAGACCCAATAGAGGTATTCAAAATTATGAGGGGTTTTGATAGAGCGAGCAGGGAGAAACGGTTTCCTCTGGCAAGTGGATCAATAACCAGAGGTCACAGATTTAAAATAATTGGCAAAAGAACGAGAGGGGAAATGAGGAGAAATTATTTCACACAAGGTTAGGACGATCTGAAACACACTACCTGAAAGGGTGGTGGAAATCAGATTCCATAGGAACTTTCAAAAGAAAATTAAATTTGCAGGGTGGAGAGAAAGCTGGGGTATGGGACTAAATTGGACAGCTCTTTGAAAGAGCTGGCACAGGCACGATGGGCTGAATAGCCCCCTTCTGTGCTGTAAGAAAACAGGGAATGTAAGGCTCAGGTTCACATTTGCAATTTCTCTCAGCACATTTCACACTGGAATCATGGGCAAAAGAGCTGATTAACACACAGTACCGTGGTTTAAAATCCCTTGGGGTGATCACGACGATTAGTAATTAAGGAAAAAAAATGTATTCTAGAATTTGGTTATGTGCTGGTCTATTAATAACTATTGCTTTTAATCTGATAAGTCCCAAGTACAACATTTTAATGTACATCAAGATCACATCTCTGAATTAATCAGTGTTTAGCACACTTTCAATTTATATTGCAGTTTTATACATGTAGAAAATAGACTTTATCTGGACAAGAATAAGGCCAGTAGGTAATTTATAGGTTTTTTTTTTGAAGGGGGAGGAAGAGTGGAAGAATAAAAAATGTGTTCCTTACCTGGAACACAACTCGCGATTTCTCCAACAGGTATGTTCTCATATTGGCTCCCATTATATGATACCTGTGACTGAAATTGATCTCTATGTATTTTCCAAATCGACTACTGTTGTCATTTCTTGTAGTTTTAGCATTTCCAATTGCCTGTTTGGAAAAATGAAATATTGTAAAGCCAACATTAAAAAAATTGCCAATCAATACACTGCATCATTTAATGACCGTCAGAAGAAGAGCAGCACAACTAAATATTGCTTCACATCCTTAACCCCCTTCGGAACTCTTCATACCCTCAAAGAACATTCCTTCCAGACTCCTTTGCCAATGCTGTTGTTGCTAGTCAGTAACGACTGCTAAAGTACAACCATGTTCCGCCCGTCGTGTGGAGAAGCTCTACTCTGTGCCTTCAACACGACTTTAATTCTTACTGATGCTTGGCCTTCCCCTAGAAACCATATCAGCTAAACTATATTTAAACCTAAACCTCCCTGGCTATAGCATGGCACTAAATATGTCAAGTCACTGGGCTATAAGAGGTATATAAAAAATCTAAGCCTCTTTGGTATCAAACGTAAAAAAAAAAAATTCAGAACAACCTGCATTTCCTATAACTATTTTAAATAGAGGGTGAAATACATGGGCCTGGATATGAACGGGACAGGTTACATAGGCGAAGGGGCAGAGTTTCGGACAGCAAACCCAGAAGGCCTGGTTTCCCCACATGCTGTGGAGTTTTAACGGTCCCTCGCGCCTGCTCTGGGTCAAAATCCTGGAACTCCCTACCCAATAGGACTGCAGGAGTACCTTCACCACATGGACTGCGGCAGCTCACCACCACCTTCTCAAGGGCAACAAATGCTGGCCTTGCAATGCCCATATCCCGAGAACGATTAAAAAAAAAGTGAACATCGAGAGGGAGCCCTGGGATCTGGCAGCAGAAGGGGAGGGACTGATTAAAAAGTTTACACCAGGACTGAGGTGGGGGTTCTGCAGCATTGGGTATAGCCAGAGTCTGGCAGCCAGGTTCTGTTGCAATCTAGCAGTATTGTGCAAGAACAGAGTCTAAATGCCCAATAGGAGAATGTATACCAGGCAGCCAATCAAATATGGCTCCTTTTGCACCGTCACCGAGAGTTAAAAATACTCCCAGTACCCATTAATAAATTTCAATGTCACCTAAAAGAAAGCTTGCAGAATCCACTCATTTGTTTCAAAGTATTTTGGAAAATGCAAGCAAACTCAAATCTCCACACAGATGAGGGACACACACCCTTCAGCACAGATTGCATTGCTGGGAAATTCTGCACATCGCATACAAATGTGGTTAAAAGCGCTCTCCAACTATTGTAAAGTAAAAATTTCTAAATGGAACCCCAGTTTTTTGAGACAGGCTGACACCTTGAAGTCAAAACTTTAAAAGACATATGGCAATTCATTGGGCAAATTTAAAAATCACATTGTGGAACGCAATTTTGAACGTTGCGTCTTGTTAAAAGCAAGTTTTAAACATTAGAAGTTTGTTTGACGAAAAGAATGATTTTTTTTCCCCCCCCAAAAGATTGAGTGACTCAATTGGCTCGAACGCATTGCAAAATGTTTACATACGGTTTTCCCATTATAAAATAAACGACAAGCCTTGCAAGAAGTAACATACGTGGACAGAGTGCACACCATATGCAAGATTTTTAAAAATAGATACAAATCACACCATTAGTTGAAAAAAAATTGAGTGGTATGTGATTAGATTACAAGCACACTTAAAAAACAGTTGAAATCAGAGAACCTTTGTAAAATTTATGCCACAATTGAATTCAGCCTCAAACGCGGCCACATCTGCGCTGGCACTGCTGTAGTAAAAAGTTAGACAATTGCAAATAAAATGTCAAAACTAATACAAAAGTACATGTTCTAATGACAAGTAGAAAGATGTCAAGTTTATCTAGATTTTAAAATACGCAAGATAAACAAACACTTGCTTCACCTTGCCTAAAGATATGAAAAAGGCTACAAAGTACTTTTGTAATTAGACCGCTCAAATCATACTTGAATGTATTTATGAACTGCTTCATATATTTTGCCCCTTCACAATCCTTCATAGCCTCCAAGAACACTCATTCCAGACTTCTCTGCTAATGATGCACTTGCCAGTTAATAAGGAATGCAACTTTTTCCACATTGTGGGGTGGATTCCACAGCAGCCCAACACAAAAAAAAGTGCATGCTAGCGTTCATCAAAGAAACTCTCAATTTCTCAGTTAATATATTAGTAATTATTTCAGTTGCACTGCAAGATTGAAAACAAATAGTTCATAAATTAAAGTAGGACATAATGCATCTTGCACCAGAATTCAATTTAAGCAACATTTCATACAACAAAATCCTTGAAGATCACCAGCTATGCAGCAATTACATGGTTTTTTTTTTTAACTCCGATTGCACAATTGTGTCCTGTGACAGACCTATTATTTTAGTCCTCGTGTTAAAGTATTTATTACAATTAGCAAATAGATTTTCCAACAAAACTTTCATTTCTTCAGTTGGAGAATGTGTTGTAGAGCACACAACTGAGTATCACATCTCTCTGGGGAAAGTAAAACAGATGTAGGCTATTTCAACCTACAAGAAACATATGCACTTATCTTGGTTAACTGTTTAAACCATGAAATATTTGAACAATTTCTCTTCTCTAAATTAAAAAGACAGAGAAGGTTTCCTTATAATGAAAACAATACTGAAATTAATCTGAAGCAATTTATATTTGAGGCATTAAAATAGTGCAAGACGTTTAGATCAAGTCCACATACGGCATGGTGCAATACAGACCTCCATGATAGGGTTGGATGCCAGAACCTTTTCCTCCACATTGGTTTCACTGGCAGATCCTCCAACAGTTGCAAAATAGCGCATCATGCACTTAGCAGACAGGGTTTTCCCTGCCCCAGATTCTCCACTTATTATAATGGATTGGTTCTTTTCATCCCTGTTAAATTAGATAATTCATTTTAGTACCACCCTATAATCTGCTAGCTACAGAACAGCAGAAACTAGACCACTGGCTCAATCCACTTCAGTCAGGGCCACACGTGCGGGCGAACGCGCGCGCAAATATAGGGCAAAACCACACAAAGTTGTGAATGAGAGCAGCATTGGTTGGCTGACCAGGAAGATCAAATTCTAGCCTCAATAATTAAGCATTCAAAGAAGTCAGATGGCAGTGCAGATATTATATTTGAAGAACACACTCTACTTAGCAACCCAAATGCAACCAAAATCATCATCTTCGGCAGTCCCTCGGAACCGAGGATGACTTGTTTCCACACTAAAAAGGAGTTCTCAGGTGACTGATGAGTCCAATGCGGGACCTACAGTCTCTGTCACAGGTGGGACAGACGGTGGTTGAAGGGGCGGCTGGGTGGGGTGCTTGGGTTGACGTGCGCTCCTTCTGCTTGGCTTCCGCTTGCTCCCGGTGAAGAGACTCTAAGTGTTCCGCGCCTTCCCGATGCTTCTCCTCCACTTTGTGCGGTCTTGGGCCAGGGATTCCCAGGTGTCGGTGGGGAAAACTAAAACCAAACACCTCACCATACACCAACAATATGGCAACAAAAAGGCATTCAAGGTACCACAGCCTAAGAAATGTAGAACTTCTTGGTTCGTCAATATGGTTTACACAGCACCTTTAAAATAGAAAAACCATCCCACTGCCACTGCAATTGACAGACAGAAAAAAGACTTGCATTTATACAGTGCCATGTGAACAGTTAGTGCAGCTTTCACTGCTGATCGGGAGGAAGAGATGCATCATTGCATCTCTAGAAGGGTAGAATATAACCCTTTGTCCCTAAACACGATTATACCTATAGAATATCTGACTGCCCAAATGATACTATAAGACCACTGTGTAGAAGTGGGGACTAGAGAAATACAAAACAACCTTCCTGGTTAATGCAACTGGAACACTCAGCCCTAGAATGGACTACAAGTTATTCCATGGCACCTCCCCTTTTGCTAACTGCCCACTTCCTTCAAGTCACAGCTATTAAACTGCTGGCCCTCTTCACTGCACACTACCCAAGCATATACAGATTTGCTGAAACAAACATTACTGCCTGATCCTGCAAGAACCCAAAGTGCACAATAATTCAACTTAATATGCAAGTGCAAATTTTGCAAAACACTCAAGGGGGAGTCCACAAAAAAATTAACAGGTTCAGAAAATGTTAATTGGCAGCAAAACAAATGGAAAACTAAGCACCACTATCAACATTTTTGGTAGTGTGGGACAACAGATTGAAAAACATTTTAATGCAAGTGGAACACAGTGCATTCATTAGCTTAAGGCTATTTAGTTCAGATTTACACAGTACAGGTCCATAAAAAGGCACAGTTTATGTAGAACAAACATTTAAGTCCAGCCTTTCACACCATAGGCATGACTTTTAGGACTGGATTTTGCCAATGGGGAACTTTTGGAGGCGGGACACCCACTTGTCGGGTTACCCACTTGTCGGGTTTTAGTCCCGCCTACATCAACTTCTGGCCAACCCACGCTATTTTCCCTTGATTGACCTTGTCAAGCCCACCCAGCGGGCTTAGCAGGCCAATTAAGGGGAAGCTGGTTACAGAGAACGTCAGCGTATGACGTTCCATCTGTCAAAAATTTTTGACAGATGAATTGTCATCGTTTGACAGTTCTGTGAAGCTGTTAAACACAGATTCTGTAGTTTGATGAGTTCTTGACTCATCAAACCTCTTTCTTTAGAGAAATTAGATGGTTGTTGCACTGGAGAATGCAGAAGCCATCGGTCATCTCTGCTGGTGAGATGAGAGACTCTCCACATTCCCAACTCTTGAAGCCTGCAGGAAGAAACAAAGGTAAGTAAACTTTTTCTAACACACTCCACTTACTTCACACTCACCTCTCCACACTTACACCTATCACTTACCTCCACAATGCACTTTTGCACCCCTCCGACCCCCGCAAACCCACTGCTCGCCTTGGTGATCCTGGCGGGGTTCACAGCCTTCGGGAAGCCCGCACTTGTGGGTAAAATGGGGATAATCCTTTTATCTGCCTGTTAACTAGCAGTTAAGTGGCTGTAATCCCCTTCCTACCTCCAGGAGACGGGACCCGGCGCGGGTCGGCTACCCGCCTCCTGGCAAGATGGCACGGGGGGCGGGATGGGCACCCGCCCCCAGATTCTACCATTTTCCCGGCATCCCGCCTCCCCAGGGCTGGCAAGATGGCGCCCTTAGCTATTCTTTGGAAGTCGATCAATATCAAGTAACGTTATTGAACTGAACATAAAATATACAACAATGAAGCAAATTAGACCAAACTGATCAGATATGAGTCATTCAGGCAAATAAAATTAGTTGAGCAGCATTCTAAATTGAAAGCACAATACACAGGTAATGAAGGTAATGAGTCACTAAGATAAGAAATGCAATTAGTTGCAAAGTTAAGAGCACTGACATTTCTCTTCAGCAATTAGATTAGTATAGCTTTTTGTTGTGCAACTCGAGTGTGATGATTCGCAGAAATACTTAGGACAAAATTACTTATATTAATGGGACTTAAATGTATTACACAACATTTCTAAATATAGCCAGAAAAAAAAGCAAATGCAAAGCAAATGTTTTTGACAGTAGCTTCTCAAGTTAATAGTACAAGATACACAACTTGGATATTCTTGGGCTCTTGTAGGAGGAGATGTGGTCTAAAGTGCTAAAATGCTGTATCCATAATACACAACGATACCATACTTTATAATTCTAGCTGTAATTCTAGCTGTAAGATTTGTTTTAATGTAACAAGGGTCCATTAAAACTATAATAAACTTGATTAATTTTCTTTGCTAGCCCAAAGGAGTAAACAAATTAAACTACCCACATATTTTAATTTTTATTTTCCAATGCCATCCCATGTAGTAAGACTAATGAGATCACAAAAATTGCCCACGCTCATTTTCATAGTGTTATTAATTCCAAAACTGATGCTCAGTGCTATGGCAATATTCAACATGACAAGCACTCCCGAAAATACGATGTATATTGCTGCCACAGGACGCCACACTTCCATCTTTTTATTATGACGTCAAACTAGTGCCTGTTGCCAAGACAGTATATAATAAAAGTGTCAGTGCTTGGTTAAGCATGGCAGTTAGGCTTGTATGGAGTCCAACATTTGCCTTCATTTTTGAGCGCTATAGTCCTCAACAAAAGAAATGGTCATCCTGCAGTCATAATTAAAAGGAAAAGTGACATGTCCATTTACTACAAAATACTTCAAAGCTTGGAAATAACTAGGAAAATATGGGCACATTGAAGACAAATTTGTTTCAAGCCATCAAGAATATTTGACAAATTGTGTTACTATACACAGTAAAGCAATTTTAAAGAACATTGCTTGTAAGGCTACTGTCCTCCGCGGTCAAGAAATTGGTGATACAATCATGAAATTATAACATTTAGTGCAGCAAAATAATTCTTGTTTATATAGCAACTTACTGCATTTTGAGCAAAATGCAAAAACGAGAGACTTCCCAGTGGCTAACCTCAGCAAATCCAGCAACGCTGGGGTAACTACCAGCTGCACGAGAGCCGTATATTGGGAGCTAGCAGCTATACCACCCCACTAAACCCAATATGAAAAGCAGCTAAAGAGATTGAGCCATGATCTCATTAAATGGCAGAACAGGCTCGAGGGGCCGAATGGCCTACTCCTGCTCCTATCTTCTATGTTTCTATTGAACACCATCAACTGCAACACAAATTGATACAAGGTCGAAAGTCACCAATTCCAAATGCAGTGGAATCCATAAGTCTAGTAATCAAAGCAGACCACTATAGCTGCCAATCTTTCCCCTAGCCTGCCTCCACCACCCCCCCCCCCCCTCCCAACCACCCAATCCCTCTCAACATATTCAATTTAAAATTAGTCTTTGCCTATTTATCACTCCTTGGCCTGGCCCCACCCTACCTCTGCAAGCTCCTATCGCTTTATGCCGCTCACAAAAGCTTCATTCCTCCAACTCTGGCTACCTATTCATGTCTTCCCCACCGGCAGTAAAGCCTTTGGTCACATTAGTCCTGCTTTCTGAAACTCCCTCTAGATTCTTCACCTCTAAACAGCTCAATCTTCTCCAACAAGCTTCCGCCTTATCATCTATTCTCTCTTCCTGAATCAATGTCCATTCCCAACATCCATCTATGAAGTACCTTAGGATATTTCTATGTTAATGAACTAAACATTTGGGAAGGGGGGGGGGGGGGGGGGGGGAGAGAAGAGAGAGAGAAAAAAAATAGTATTCGTCAAGTATCAAGAATAGTAACTCCAGTCACAGAGGAGGTAATAAGTTTATTGGCCAGCAGATTTCCCCCCACCACACCTTCGTGAAATTTTCCATTCCCCTAAATCTGGTTTATGCTGCATCCTCTCCTCCCTTCATCCCGCCACTGGCAGCCATACCTTCAGCTGCCTCGCTCCCACTCTGGAATTCCCTCTCTAAACTCAACTGCTGCTCCTTGAAGACTCTCCTTAAAACCAACTTCAGGCCAATCATTTGGTGTCCCCCCCCCTAGTCTCAGCAGTCCTGCACCTGAGGATATGTTCCTATGTTTAAAAAGGTGCTGTGTAAATGAAGTCATTGTTCATTGCTTCACTGTGATGATCTTTGTATCAGTTTCTACCTCTTTGCAAGTAATCTGGTTGCTGGCCATTCAACCCATTAATTAGAGGAGTCAGCACACCCGATTCTTCATTTCTACTTGTTCCACCTTCCTGCCTTTTGTTTTGTTCAACCTTAAAGAGTTTGCTGGTCTTCCAGTTTGGTGAAAGGTCTACATCCAAATCTCTTTACAGATACAGAGACTGGCTGCTGCTTTATGCTATGCAATTGGACATCTTCATTTTGATACAAGAAACCATATTTGGCTGCCTTTCAAACCAGCACCACACACATCAGAATCTCAGCCATGTACTTACCTAGCCATCTGTTTGTATGCTTCCTCAGCAACAGCAAAGATATGGGGATCCATATCTCCCACATTTTGTCCACTATAAGCATAAATTACATCATCTCCATAAAGAGGGAGCTGTTCATATGGATTGATGGCTACTAGAACAATACCTACAAGAAAAATTCAAAGTGTTAATTTCAGAGGTTATTTAAAGATATCGACCCTGAATTTGTGCTCGATCTGACGGCGAACTGTCAGTGTACGCCATCACACCACCTTTGAAACTGACTGCAAGTTCTGGATTTCCGCATGCGCTAAATCCCAAACTTGCGATCCGTCAAGTCACAACTACACAGAGGCTTCGCTGCATCTTTCACCTACAATTAGAAATCAACATGCTGGCGAAAAGTTGGGCTAATTGCCCACCTACTCTGAAGTAATTACGCTTTCAATTTTTAAGTCTCGTGCAAGCAGGTGCAGGCAGCCTGTTGCACAGCATAAGAGGACCAGAACAGACTTTGATTTAGAAGAGAGATAAAAAGGACCGCAAGTGCTGAAATCTTGCATTAAAAAAAACAGGAAATATTTGAAATGCACAGCAGGACAGAGCGCGAGAGAGAGCGCGAGATTGGAGTGGGACCCTTCATCAGAACCCGAGTTTAATTAGTGCATGAAATCAGTCACGCGATGTTGTCTTTCTGCAGAATATGTTCCATTTAATTTTAATTTGTAAAATGTCAAAAATGGCAAGGGTATTGCATATTGGCTCACCTAAGTTTTCACTTTTGCACCAGTAAGACATCAATTAAAAAGACAACTTATTTAAATGTGGGATATAATTGTTAATTTTGGCCTAGAAATTCCGTCCCTACGGGTGTGTACGCGCTGTGTACTCACCCGTAGGGCCAACGGAAGTGCCGGTTTTACGCATGCACTGCGCATGTCGCTGGAAACCGGCACTTCCGTTCTCTGCAGAAAGGGCTTCCCAGGTCAAACGCCTGCGCCGGATAGGCAGCGCGTACGTTAGAAACTTCCGTTTTTTTGACACTGGCTTGAGTCCAGGTAAGTCGGGAACAGCTGCGCCTAGAAAAGCAGGCGCAAGGCCTGCTTTTAGCAGGCTAATAGTTTAAGTTAAAAAAAAAATTTGCACTGATTTAGCATTTTAAATACTTAAGAAAAGTTTATTTTTAGACCCGTTAAAAACTTTATTTTTTCAAAAATTTAAATTTTTGTTTGAATGTTAATTTATGTAATTTATAGTCATTTTAAAAATGTGATTTTTAAACATTTATTTGAAGTTTTACTTATTTTTGGGGCTGATCTCTATTCATATATTTGACAGGTCTTCCTGTCAAATCTATGAAGGGAGATTCCCTGCTCTGATTGGCTCCCCATGGCCCACGTGATCCCAGGGATGCTGCAAACCGCCTGCGCCTCTGGGATACGTGGGCCCTGCGCACCGGTAGTTTGAAGAGGCCCAGCAACGGAACTCTGCGCCTCCCGGGAGCCCTCCGGTCCAGGTGCAGATTTTTCCGAATTACAGCCCACCGCCCGCGGGAGGCCTGCGAACGGAATTTCTGGGCCATTGTCTTTCCAATGTATTGTCTCAGTTTCATTGATCTTTAGTGGAGACCAAATGATAATCGAGCCCATCTTGGTGGTAAATAATTGTAAAATTACAGCCAAATTCCTATCGTTAAGAGTTAAAGGTGGAAAGCTTAAACATGTCATAAGCCATGATATTTAAGTTCTTGAGATTGGTTATGTTTCTTTTACAGCAATTGGACCTTGAAGTGGCTATAGATTTTTCTTCACCCCATTTATTTTCACCTACCCTAACGCTCCATTTTTCCACTAGATCAACAACTTTGTTGATATTTGCTCCTTATTGCTAACCCTGTTCGGTCATAAATGTGCACAGACATTTCGTGGACATGTCCAAATGTAATTTATGACATCTTAATACTCTCTAAATTGGACAACATAACCAAAATCTACCGACTCCTGCAGCATTAGTTGCTGAAAAGGGATCGACTTATTTCAGTGATTATATTTGTGAAGGTTTCATTTCCATTCTTATCCTGAGTGAATCACTCCTTTTGTCACTTTGCACTTGAGGGCTCAGCTGTAGCACTTTTTTTTTTTTTTAATTCGTTCATGGGATGTGGCATCGCTGGCAAGGCCAGCATTTATTGCCCATCCCTAATTGCCCTTGAGAAGGTGGTGGTGAGCTGCCACCTTGAACTGCTACAGTCCGTGGTGATGGTACTCCCACAGTGCTGTTAGGGAGGGAGTTCCAGGATTTTGACCCAGCGACGATGAAGGAACGGTGCTATACTTCCAAGTCAGGATGGTGTGTAATTTGATGGGGAACTTGGAGGTGGTGGTGTTCCCATGCGCCTGCTGCCTTGTCCTTCTAGATGGTAGAGGTCCCGGGTCTGGGAGGTGCTGCCGAAGAAGCCTTGGCGAGTTGCTGCAGTGCATCTTGTAGATGGTACACACTGCAGCCACGGGGAGTGAATGTTTAAGGTGGTGGATGGGGTGCCAATCTAGCAGGCTGCTTTGTCTTGGATGGTGTTGAGCTTTGAGTGCTGTTGGAGCTGCACTCATCCAGGAAAGTGGAGAGTATTCCATCACACTCCTTACTTATGCCTTGTAGATGGTGGAAAGGCTTTGGGGAGTCAGGAGGAGAGAGCTCGCCACAGAATACCCAGCCTCTGACCTGCTCTTGTTGCCACAGTATTAATGTGGCTGGTCCAATTAAGTTTCTGGTCAATGGTGACCCCCAGGATGATGTTGGTGGGGGATTCGGTGATGTTGTTGAATGTCAAGGGGTGGTGGTTAGACGCTCACTTGTTGGAGATAGTTATTGCCTAGCACTTGTGCGGCGCGAATGTTACCTGCCACTTATCAGCCCAAGCCTGAATGTCGTCCAGGTCTTGCTGCATGCAGGCATGGACTACTTCATTATCTGAGGAGTTGTGAATGGCACTGAACACTGCAGTCATCAGTGAACATCCCCACTTCTAACCTTATGATGGAGGGAAGGTCATTGATGAAGCAGCTGAAGATGGTTGGGCCTGGGACACTGCCCTGAGGAACTGGTGCAGCAAAGTCCTGGGGCTGTGATGATTGACCTCCAACAACCACAAACATCTTCCTTTATGCTAGGTATGACTCCAGCCAGTGGAGAGTTTTCGTCCCGATTCCCATTGCCTTCAGTTTGACTAGGGCTCGTTGATGCCACACTCGGTCAAATGCTGCCTTGATGTTAAAGGGCAGTCACTCTCGCCTCACCTCTGGAATTCAGTTCTTTTGTCCATGTTTGGACCAAGGCTGTAATGAAGTCAGGAGCAGAGTGGTCCAGGCAGAACCCAAACTGGGCATCAGTGAGCAGGTTATTGGTGAGTAAGTGCTGCTTGATAGCACTGTCGATGACACCTTCCATCACTTTGCTGATGATTGAGAGTAGACTGATAGGGCGGTAATTGGCCGGATTGGATTTGTCTTGCTTTGTGTGGACAGGACATACCTGGGCAGTTTTCCACATTGTCGGATAGATGCCAGTGTTGTAGCTGTACTGGAACAGCTTGGCTAGAGGCACGGGTAGTTCTGGAGCACAACAGCCGGGATGTTGTTGGGGCCCACAGCCTTTGCTGTATCTAGTGCACTTAGCCGTTTCTTGATATCACATGGAGTGAATCGAATTGGCTGAAGACTGGCTTCTGTGGTGTTGGGGACCTCAGGAGGAGGCCAATATGGATCATTTACTCGGCACTTCTGGCTGAAGATGGTTGTAAACACTTCAGCTTTGTCTTTTGCACTCACGTGCTGGGCTCTGCCATCATTGAGGATGGGGATATTCATGGAGCCTCCTCCTCCTGTTAGTTGTTTAATGGTCCACCACCATTCACGACTGGATGTGGCAGGACTGCAGAGCTTTGATATGATCCGTTGATTGTGGGATCGCTTAGCCCTGTCTATAGCATGCGGCTTCTGCTTTTCAGCATGCATGTAGCCCTGTGTTGCAGCTTCCCCAGATTGGCACTGTATTTTTAGGTACGCCTGGTGCTGCTCCTGGCATGCTCTTCTACACTCCTTATTGAACCATAGGCTAAGAATCCGGAAATAAAACCACTGCCCCACGTGATCCCAGGTTCGCATACGTACAACGGTGCGCTCCTGGCTCCGTGGGGAGTACACTGCGCGGAACTCTGCAGCGTTTTAAAAGGAAGTTCTCACGGGGGAAATTGCATGAGGTAGGTGCAGATTTACTCGAGATGTTGGCAGCGTACTCCTTAGCTTTGCCGCTGACCGCAAATTTAGGCCCATTATAACATAACTGCATGGTAGTGTTAATCCCCACACTAGTACCAATTTACAAGATTTACAGGAGTACACCAACACATGCCAGTGTCCTCAGCAGGCAGTGTGTGTGGAAACCTAAACAATTAAGTATATACAGGCTATTTAAGCCCTATCTCCTTGCTTGGAATCCACAAACATACCCCAAGGACAGAAGGGAGGGTAAGAGATGAAAGAATGATCAACGTCACTGTATAACATTTCAAAGCAGGAATTCCCACTCCCAAGTTGATAATGGGTCATAATTTGCTGTAGCAGGGCATCTAACAGCATCTGCCATTAGTTAGTCTTGCTCTTGCTCGTTTAGGTTTTTAGCGTGGCAAGTTGCTGAAAGTGCGAGCTGATAATGGCGCAGCGAGGGAAACAGGGCATCTGGGATCAGAGTGAACAGGGCAAGCAATTGTGCATCTCCTTAATCAATCAGATTGAAGGATTGTGAAATAAACAGCGCAAGGACTGAAAAGCAAGTATAAATCAGAGCGGGTGAATTCAGTTTAAAATTAGATACAAGAGAAATGAAGTGAAGGAAAGAAAGATTGGATTGAGAGAGAAAGAAAAATAAGTTTAAAAAGTTAAACATTTTAAATTTTTAACTCTCCAACAATTAATACCTGAAGGAATGAAACTCCACACTTGTAAGTGAATTTTCAGTGCTAGAGAGGTTGATTGGCAGTAATGAACAGTTATCATGTCATTAAGAGTACATGCGCTTGTAATGACAAGACTTAACTTTCTGTGGCGAGTTTGGTTCGTATCTACCGCGCAAATACAACAACTTCACGCCAATGCATTTCGATGGCGAGGCATTGGATGAGTTATAGAAAGAGCTTGCATTTATATACCACCTTTCACAACCTCAGGACATCATAAAGTGCTTTGCAGTCAATGAAGTACTTTTTGAAGTGCAGTCACTGTTGTAAAAAGTAATTTCGCTTCCCCCCCCTTCCTAAATCAGTACAGGAAAGGGCCAGCTTGGTTTGTAATACAAATCTCATCGCTACTCAATTTCATTCTTTTGTCGTTGTTGAATCGGGTCTTGATCCAATTCTCTTTTGAATGTTTGAACTAAATTAATAACGCTGCAAATGCCCATTCTGTTAGTTAGTGGCTAAACAAAGTACTTAAGTCCCCTGGTTCTTCAAATGGAAGTTCCATTTCCAAGTGGTTTTGCAAAAACATTTCTACAGTCACCTCGATTTTTTAAGTTGACTCATACTAAACCCCAAATTTTCCACTGGAAAATAAAGCTAACAACTTGAACCATCTTTAACACTTTTCTCTCCGTCCAAGTGATTTTATTTGGGAATACTCCAAATGGTCTCACTATTATTTTACAAAGTACTGGTGAATGCTCAAGACTGACGCTGCATGTTAGAATTGACACTTTCTATTCAAATTCCAGGTCTCTTTTCCTCTTCCACTCCTAAACAAGTGTTTACATTATACGTCTTGCCTGGAGCCAAAAAAAATATGCATTCTATAATTATTTATTGTAGTTTTTCATTGCAAAGTAAGAGTGCACTGATTATCCCAATTGTTTCTGCTATGGTTTTTGAATGCTGAAGGCATTAATGTGAATTTCAAGCTTCCCTGTGGGACAAAGGGTAGTTTGATATGCTAATGTCACTGTCCAACAATACTCCTTGATGGCTAACTAGAGAAGTGATAATCACTTACCTTCACATGGTCCATCTCCGACTCTTCCCTTCCTCAACTTCTCTGTCTCCATTTCTGGGGATAGGCTATTGACCAATATCCACTACAAGCCCACCGACTCCCACAGCTTCCTGGACTACACTTCCTCCCACCCCGCTTCCTGCAAGGACTCTATTCCATTCTCCCAGTTTCTCCGTCTCATCTGTTCTGACGATGCCACCTTCCATACTAGTGCTTCCGACAGGTCTTCCTTTTTCCTCAACCGAGGATTCCCCTCTACCGTGGTTGACATGGCCCTCGACCGTGTCCATTCCATTTCCCGCACTTCTGCTCTCTCCCCTTCTCCTCCCTCCCAGAACCACGATAGGGTTCCCCTTATTCTCACCTTCCACCCCACCAGCCTCCACATTCAACGGATCATCCTGCGCCATTTCTGCCACCTCCAGCGTGATCCCACCACCAAACACATCTTCCCCCCCACCTTTCAGCATTCCAAAGGGACCGCTCCCTCCGCGACACCCTGTCCCACTCTATCACCCCCAACACCTTCCATGCAAACGCAGGAGATGCAACACCTGCCCTTCTACCTCCACCCTTCCCACCGTCCAGGGCCCCAAACACTCCTTCCAGGTGAAACAGTGATTTACTTGTACTTCTTGCAATTTAGTATACTGTATTCACTGCTCACGAAGCGGTCTCCTCTACATTGGGGAGACCAAACGCAGATTGGGTGACCGCTTTGCGGAACACCTCCGTTCAGTCCGCAAGCTTGACCCTGAGCTTCCAGTCGCCTGTCACTTTAACTCTCCCCTCCACTCAGATCTCTCCGTCCTCGGCCTCTTACATTGTTCCAACAAAGCTCAATGCAAGCTCGAGGAACAGCACCTCATCTTTTGATTAGGCACCTTACAGACTTCTGGACTTAACATCGAGTTCAACAATTTCAGACTATAAATTGGCCCCTGTAGTTTTTTTTCCCCCTCGTTTCCTC
Organism: Squalus acanthias; assembly: GCA_030390025.1. Taxonomy (NCBI): domain Eukaryota; kingdom Metazoa; phylum Chordata; class Chondrichthyes; order Squaliformes; family Squalidae; genus Squalus; species Squalus acanthias. The sequence goes on from CM059443.1 coordinate 21,105,649, forward strand.
ACATGGTAGCTGTTAACGATAGCAAAATACTGCGGATGCTGGAAATCCAAAATAACAGAAAACGCTGGAAAAACTCAGCAGGCCAGGCAGCATCCGTGGAGAGAGAAACAGAGTTAACGTTTCAGGTCGAAGACTTTGTCAGAACTGGAAAAAAGCAGGAAATGAAATAGATTTAAAGCAAGTTTAGGGCTGGAAAAAGGGGGAGGGGATGAAAGAACAAAAGGGAAGGTCAGTGATAGGATAGAAGGCAGGAGAGATTAAGAGACATTGAGAGACATTAAGAGATATTCAAGGCAAGAGGAGGTGGAAATGGGACAGGTTGAGGAACAAAGGATGGCTCTAGATGAAGTGTGAATTGCGCTGGCAGAATGAAGGACAGCTGCCATGTGGGAGGGAAGAAAAAAAAGGCCAAACAAAAGGGTGTGGCTAAAAAAAGATAGGGGCCGGGGTTATGATCTGAAATTGTTGAACTCTATGTTGAGTCCAGAGGGCTGTAGGGTGCCTAATCGAAAGATGAGGTGCTGTTCCTCGAGCTTACGCTGAGCTCCCGTGGAACAATGCAAGAGGCCGAGGACAGTGAGGTCAGAGTGGGAGTGGAGCGGTGAATTAAAGTGACAGGCCACCGGGAGCTTGGGGTCCCCCTTACAGACTGAACGGAGGTGTTCCGCAAAGCAGTCACCCAATCTGCGTTTGGTCTCCCCAATGTAGAGGAGACCACATCGTGAGCAGCGAATACAGTATACTAAATTGCAGGAAGTACAAGTTAATGTTGCTGCCATCATCATTCACACATCTAGAGCTATCTTTTGTTTCTCAACTTGTCCCATTACCTTTTGCCTTACACTATCATCCCTTTTGTCAGTCAATCTCTCCTGCCTTCCATCCCATCACAGACCTTCCTTTTGTTCTTTACTCCCCTCCTCCCTGCCCCTGCTTAAAAATCTCTTTCAAACAGCCGGCACAGGCACAATGGGCTGAATGGCCATCTTCTGTGCTGTATGATTCTATGATAAAGCCATTTGTGCTTTTAATATATTGATACGATCACTCCTGGGGCTGTGAGATCAAGTGAGAGATGTTTTCTCTCTTCTTCTGAATGTGCACTAGTGTTTTGATGGAAGTTTGAGTTTATAAAATAAATTTGCAAGTAATGCGGCCTTCTCAACTGGAGGAATTTTGAGAAATAGGGAACAGTCAAGCTGCCAATCAAACATACTTTAAAGATGTCTATCACATAGGATGGTTACATTTAAGGGAATGGCTAGACCTAGTGATCTGTTCCAAACCTTTTTCAACTTTGATTGAGAGACATTATCACTTCCCTAACACAATAGCAAAATACTGCAGCTGCTGGCAATCTGAAATAAAGTGCTGGAAACACTTGGGTCAGGCAGCATCGAGGAGAGAGAAACAGAGTCAATGTTTCGGGTCGAACCCTTCGTCAGAACCAATTAGTCCCACTCCCTTGCTCTTTCCCCATAGCTCTGCAAAATTTTCCTTTTCAATATATCCAAATTCCTTTTGAAAGTTACTATTGAATCAGTTTCCATCACTTTCAGGCAGTGCATTCCAGATCATCATAACTCGCTGCATAAAAAAAAACACTCAATTCTTTTGCCAATTACCTTAAATCTGCCTACTCTGGTTATCGACCCTCCCACCAGTGGAAGCAGTTTCTCCTTATTTATTTTAACAAAACCCCTCGCAAATCTCCCTTAACCTTCACTGCTCTTAAGACAATCCCAGCTTCTGAGTGTAACTTCAGTGAAATCGTGTACCCCAACTACATTTTGCAAATAAATTCCACAACCTTTAATTGCATATCTATCCTGAATGGCCTTCTTCTGTGCTGTATGATTCTATGATCAAGCCAATTGTCCTCTTAATGTATTGACATCAAGTCTCATTCATCCGTCACCCCTGTCCTCACTGTCCCCTCAATGCATTAAAATCCTCATATGGCTTTGCCCACCTCATTTTGTGTAACATCAAGATTTCTTCCCTTCACACCTCTAATTCGGGCGTGATGTTTTACTCTGGCCTTATGTGCAACCTCCTTCTCGGTCCCACCAAATCAGTGGTGGAACCTTCAACTACGTTGTCCAAACTTCCTCTTGTTTCCACCTTTAAAAATCTCTCTCAAACCAAGCTTTCAACTCTCACCATGGCTTGGCAAATGTTCCTTTCTCCCATGTATTTTTTTTCCTCCACAAAAGTCCCTTGGGAGGTTTTCTACCTGAAAAGCACTATATAAATGCAAGTTGTTGCTGCTAGTACCTAGTTTCTTTCAGGACCCAAAATGATTTGGGGGGCAAGGAGGGAAAGGACAAGGAGGAGGACCAGGACTTTATGGCTTGGATGAAGTAGAGTACTGATGAAAAGACAGAATTATATTTACATAGTGCCTTTTATATCCCAAAGTGCTTCAAAGTCAATGACTTATTTTGAAGTGCCAGTCACTCACGTAAGGAAAGTCAGCAGCCATTTCTCCGTACAGCAAGGACCAAAAGAAACGATGTTAAACAGTTTTAAGTGGTGTTGGCAAGGGATCGGTGGGGGGAGGGGAGGTCTTCAGTGGACTGCTGGAGACCCAGTATTTTGGATGAGACATTAAACTGATGTGTCACCCTAGATTAGATGTGAGGTGTTGGAGTGGGACTTGTACTATCTTCTGACTTGGAGGTGAATGTGCTACCATTGGGCCAAGCATTTATATCTGGTTTCTCTTTCAAGGAGGAGGAAGAGAATGAACCATTGTATAGTCATGATGGAAGCTGCTGAAGCAAGTAGTTCTAATGATCCACTTGATTAGAACCCTATCCCCTGCCCAAATTGATTCCACAAATGTTACAAATAAAGTGGCAATTTTTAGCAGTCAACTTGATAAAAGTTTGAGATGATTTTTGATATGGAGATGTCTCAAGAACATAGCGTGCCTGATCAGCTTTCCAACATAATAAAAAACTCCCTAAAAAATGGGCAAATGTACAAACATCCTCCAGCTCGTTCTGCAGTTTCCATTAACTTTTCTTAAATGCTTATCAAAACTAATTGGCTGTCTCCAAGGTAGCATATTATAGCAGGATGAAATACACTCAACCTAAATTAAAAATGGTCACATTGGGGAGGTATCCAGAGGGGGGCCCGCAGCCATGAACAGTACCCAACATATGTCACCACACCCTTAGGGGGGGGGGGGTGGAAGTCAGTGGGGAATAAGTGTTTAAGGATGAAGGAAATCTCAAATAAATGGCCAACGATTAACTATTGCGCACTTTGAATTGTTATCTGATGGAGCAGAATGTCATCAAGAACAGTAAACATGAACTCAGCGAAAGCATCCAGAGAAATGGACACATTCCAGATTGAACAGGAAGCAGGCAAATGTCTGAATGGAGAGAGGTGATGATAATAGCACAGGTCTTGAACATCAGTGGGATGGAATAGATGTGGAGAATTTGCTTTCTATACAGAAGTATAACATTTTAATTTTTTTTTTAACGCAGAAGTTATAGCAGATGCTGCAAAAAGTAAACTTAGTACTTTCATATACTTACCACAGTAGGTATAGATATTGTTAGACTCTAAAAACCTCACTTTCAGGTTGTGAAGCACTGCGGGTTCATGCAGGTAACTGAGTGCAGTCAAGTCATTCTCGCCCATTAATATGTCAGGGTTCCGCAGATACGGCAATTCTTGAGTTTTTTGGTTAATGTGATACTCGACATCCTGCACCAACAAAAAAAAATGAATTACCCAACATGAATTTATATTAGCATATACTTTTTAAAGGAAAGTCTAGATTTCCCTGACAGAGGTGGGGAAGCTGACCTCTCTCTCTCAGGCAAAGGTTCTCTGTTAGTTCTTTTAACTTGATTATTTTGAGGGTGATTGGAGGGAGGTTAGTGAGCAATAAACAGATTGATCAATACCCTACATACCAACTGTCAGCATTGAGAGCCCGCAGTGAGACAGCGTTTTCCAAGTCAACACAACCAGGTCCCCTTCCAGTCCACCCACTCCCGAGTCAGCATCCGAGGCCTTAAGCACCAGGCAACCCGGCTTCAGTCAGCACATTTCCAATAGTCCCGATTTCCACCCGTGTATACGATAGGTGGGAATTCTTGCTAGAGCAGAACAGAAATTCCTGTGTATAGTACACACAGGCAGCAATCTTGGTCAATAGTACAAGGAACATGTTGACAAGAGTAGCTGGCCTGTCCAGTGTGTTAGCCACTGGACACACACAGGAATGGGGGAAGCAATGGTTGGTAAGGGGTGGGGGGCAGAATGCAGTAAAAGGAGGAGCAAAATAGATGGCTGGCAAAGGGGAGAGGAAATGGCTCGGAATATAGGGCAAGATAATAGATCACAATATAGATAGCAACAAAAGCAAGTTAAATGCGTGGCAATAATCGGAAGGGGCGGAAATCGGGAGCAGTGCTTTGAGAGAGGGTGGGGAGGGGGAAGGGAGGGAGGAGGGGAAGAGAGAGAAGCTGGGAGCAACACTGAGGTGGAAGGAGTACCCCAGTGGTGGCCGAGGAAGTGGGAATGCAGTGCCAGCACAAACTCTCGGTTGGAAAGAATATTCCATCTTGAACAGTTGAGGAAGGGAGTAGGGCAGGAGTGCTTAACAGAGGTGGAGAAGAGGAGTACCAGTAATCTGAACTGGGTCAGGGAGGGGGGATAGAGTGCCTTTGCAAACTGGGCAGTAGGATTTAAGTGCGAGAGGATTAATTATATTAACTTTTGGGTAAGTGATGGTCTGTTGAAAATGAGAATGCCGTTTTATTTATTTTTTTAAAATCTAATTGTGAAATAGTGCTCAACATGGATAAGAATGCATTATTTTTAAATATAAAAATTAAAAATTTTCCAGGGGCCCATGCTTTTAGTACCCTCATGAAATGCACCACCAATTGGAATACCCATTCAGACTCGTGTGTTTGGAGGGGGAGGAACACACAAAGAGTTGTACGTGCCCAACGTCAGGGTACAATGCAACAACTTGCTTTCACATGTCAGCCCATTTAATGGGCCAGACTTTTGGGGCTATTGGCCGACTGCTGCTACTTTTCTAGCTCGGCTGATTATAGTCACATACACGAGGCCACATCCTGCCACCCTGTGGCAAATGTAGATAAACACTGCACCATCAGGGTCATCTATTTTAACCATTTGGAATTTTTAAACAATTCTACAAATATGATGAAACCACCAAAGACTGGGTGATACAAAAAGGGTTACTATATTGATTTTCTCGTCTCTGGAAGCTGGCTTCTGATCCATCCCGGTCTGTGCTGGGAGAGGTCATACAAGGGAGGTGAACTGTCAAAGCAGGACAAATCCTGTGATTGTTGTAATGTGCGACAACAGTGGGATTTTTGCCACAAGTAGTAAGTTATAGCAGTAGACTGCATTTAAAAATTAAATTAAAAATCTTACTGCTATAAACTAGGTTTGCTGTTAGAGTTAAGATAGTAGAAAAACATACTACAGCCCTGATACAGCTGATCAAGTACAGTGCTGCTGGTGTCCTACAGTTCATACTCTAGCTGATCCCGACAGCCAAGGTGAAGTTTGTTTTATCTTTTTTAAAAAAAGGTACATTTTAATAGCTACTCGTCATAACAGCTTTTGGGTACTGCAGGAGCCCCAGATTTATTTTCTAGAGTCACGAGTGTTTTGTATATATTAGGAACAATCACCAACAGAAAGCTCGCACAAGGAAGGGGAATTTTGATAAAGGTCTGCTCAAGGTAAGCTGTGCATTCGAATCTGGAACATTAACAATGGGATCATCCACTGCACCCTGCAAATACTGTACTTCACCAGTTATAGTGCGGCTATGCAAGATACAGCACTGTACTCTGGCGGATCCCACTGATCAAGTTTAGAGGGAAGGAGGGAAGGAGGGAAGGAGGGAAGGAGGGAAGGAGGGAAGGAGGGAAGGAGGGAAGGAGGGAAGGAGGGAAGGAGGGAAGGAGGGAAGGAGGGAAGGAGGGAAGGAGGGAAGGAGGGAAGGAGGGAAGGAGGGAAGGAGGGAAGGAGGGAAGGAGGGAAGGAGGGAAGGAGGGAAGGAGGGAGAGTGCATTTCACAACTTTTCACAACCTCAGGCCATCACAAAGCACTTTACATCCAATCAAGTACTTTTTGAAGTGTAGTCACTGTTGTAATGTAGGAAACGCGGCAGCCAATTTGCACACAAAGGTCCCACAATCAGCAATGTGATAATGACCAGATAATCTGTTGCCCTGATGTTGGTTGAGGGATAAATATTGGTCAGGGAGAACTCCCCCTGCCCTTCTTTTACTAGTGCCATGGGATCTTTTACATCACCCGAGGGGGCAGACAGGGACACGATGGAATGGGTCATCCGAAAGACGGCACCTCAAACAATGCAGCACTCCCTCAGTACTGCACTGGGATTTGAGAGTTCCCATGAATCGTAGAAATGTATGGCACAGGAAGCGGCCATTCGGCCCATCATGTCTGTGCCGGCTGAAAAAGAGCTATCCAGCCCAATCCCACTTTTCAATTATGCCCCTTTCGATCAGTGCAGGCACACATTTCAACAGCACTCCCATTTAGCATGTTTCTCATTCTTCTCAACCTAGCCTCCCTGGCCCCCAATTTTACCCATAACTAACCCATAATTTTTGGGTATACTTCCCCATTATATAAAACCCAGTTCTATTGCGCACAGCACTTCATTTAGAGATGTTCTTAAAAAGTTCCAAAATCAATTTCGTGACGGCAGACAACTGCAACCTCAATTAGATATTGCAATTGTTTTCATAAAGCTTATTATTCAAAGCCTCAGTGTACATATGCCTCAATTCCAACTGGTTATTACTTCAAGCACCTCTTTTGCAAGAGAAGTGGCATGAAGGAAAATGAAATTTAAATCAAAACAAGCCAATTGATTTCACAGGTGTAAGTGAACTATGCTCAATTCAAGAATGGAGCTTTGGAATAGAAATATTTGCATTTAGAAAAAAAATATTGTAGAGCCAAGGCAGCCAACCTAAACTTCTGCAGAGCACAACCACTGTACTAGCAGAATATTTCCTATTCCAGCCACTGACATGCAAATCAAGTGGCCATTTGGGCTGCATCAGTTGAAATTTGGTGACATCGGCTTCACAGCCAAGATAAATAATTAAATAAAAAAGTTAGTCCCAATGTAAGCCACTTTTCAAAAGATGAAAAAGGACAGCATTCCAAGGTACACCAATTTGCAAAACCAATTTTTACAACCAAATATTCTATCAGATTTTTGAAAGTCATGCAGTAGGATCTTCCTATTTAAGAAGCTGAATATGGCCAAATAAAGTTTTGTATGCCACCAAGCTATTTTCAGGGCAACCTTCAATCATACCACGGAAATTATCAAACACCAGTGACCGAGTGAGCAAAAATAGATTTCAGCAAATCCTAGTGTTTACCAATGAATTAGGTCAATAGCTAACACTGTACATTGAATTCAATTTGAACTTTTTTTGTTGCTTAGAATTATGAAAAATGTTCCCACAAAACAAGTTACTTTTAATAGCAATATCAATATCCACAAATGCAAACATTTGGAACAAATAAGTTCAGCATTGCACATTTCCCCCATTATTTAAACATGCACAGCGACAAATCTAAACCCCCACTAGAGGGCAGTGTGTAGTGCTATGTCTTTTCCAATGTACATGATGCGGAGATGCCGGTGTTGGACTGGGGTGGACAAAATTGAGAGGTCGCACAACACCAGGTTATAGTCCAACAGTTTTATTTGAAATCACAAGCTTTCGGAGCTATCGATTGCTCACCTGAGGAAGGAGCAATCGATAGCTCCGAAAGCTTGTGATTTCAAATAAAACTGTTGGACTATAACCTGGTGTTGTGCGACCTCTCAATTTTTTCCAATGTAGCCATCGTAATAAGGAGTAGAACGATTCCACAGAATATCATCTTTTAACCTCAAAAGGTCATCATTTGTCTTTTGGCCAATACAACACACATTAAAAGTTTAACATAGGAAGGTCACAAATCTAACCTCCGTACCACAAGCCTTTTGTGGATCCAGCATGCAGAAATCCTGGGCTTCGGTTGAAAAATTAAATTTAAAAAAAAGTTAAAGCATTAACTTGTTCTGAAGCCTCATCTAAAAATAAATATACAACCACTGGCCTAGCTACATGTATATGTCTATATATTAAAAATCTTGCATATGGGATGCATTTCCCATCCATAGGTCTTGCTTCAGCTGTAATGCTTTTATAATGGAAAACTCATGTAATGGAAACTCTATAATGTTTACATGATGGGACAACCCGAAAACAGGCCAACATTTGATTGCAACATTCGGCTGTCACACATTGCTCAACCACTCTGGAAGAGTGAGTTTGGATTCCTCCCTCAGCAACTGAAATTTCAATATCTCCCAAAATGAGGTTTTTAAAAAATGAAAAACTACACACGACAATAACATTAGATGTACCTATAAAACTGTCTTTTGATACCTTCATTTAGGTTTTTATATCAAAGCCTCAGTCTGCCTCAAAAGTCTTGGTTTTGACTGCATTTTTTTTTTAAAAACCTCAACTTAGACAGAACGTGTAACCACATCGGTGCATTAAGCACGTGCAGATTAAAGAATTTTCCAGCATGTAATCAGTGCATGTGTTGAAAGGTAGAAGGGTCCCATCCTCTTGAGGAATAAGTTTTTGATTCCTCCCCCCCCCCCCCCCAAAAAAGTTTTACACAAGCTGAATGTTGGAAGCTTTACTTCATGCAAATGAGGGCATTTACAAGCACTTTTCTATTATGGCCTGCTCACAAACACCTGCGGTTAGCAGCTCTGTGATTGCGGGTTCTTCGTTTTCTAACAAAGATTGTTCATCAAGAATGGATTCCTTTACCGCCTTCCCTCTTATTGTTGAGAACGGAGTTATAAAATCTCTTCTGAACCATTTGATGCTCAAGGAAATGTTCTAATAAAAAAAAAACTTTTTAAATTAACAAATTGCCCCAAAATATTCATCAGTAAGTCAGCAAACTCGACAATGATGCTCAAATGGATGAATATGCCACTTTTACTGATATGTATGCATCAGAAGCAGAATGTGCATCTCCAACCCATGGATTGCCATCCTGGAACGCAAAACAGGAAATGCTGGGCTTTTTAATATATAAATACTCAAGGGTGCATGTCAACAGGTCAGGAGGAGACTGAATGATGGTAACACATTAAGGGTTGGAGCCTGAAAGTTCAAAAGCTGCAAAAGAAGCATTTTCCATGCTCCCCCTCCTCTACAAGGCTACTGGACCTGCTCTTTCCCCTCTCCTCAAAAGCCTCCAACTCACCAAGAGCAAAGCCACAAGTGATCTGCTAGTATTTTTTTTTTTTTTTAAAGTATACAAAAAGTGTGTTAACAATGCCTTTAACTGGATTTCTGCCTGGTAGGAATAGGATAGAAGCAAAAAAAGAGAATTAAAGTATATGAGCGACTAATTGGCTTTAAACTAAGGCAGGATAGCAAGACCAGTTCTAAGCAAAAGGTAAGCTTAAAAATCTGATATCAGAAGAAATTTCATGCAGTGATGAGACTTTGGAACAGCTGGATACTAGGCAGAGGAAGTTGCAATGAAGATAATAGTCACTGGATCAAAGATATAAAAAATGAACAATCTTGCATTTCTGTAGCGTCTTTCACGACCTCAGGATGACCCAAAGTGCTTCACAACCAATTAAGTACTTTTGAAGTATAGTCACAGTTGCAATGACAGCCAAAGTCATACAGCAAGGTCCCACAAACAGCAAGAAGATATGACCAGACAACATGCTTTTGGTTGAGGATCATTTTTTAAATGAAGCTACATGGCTCAACAACATACAAATCTGGATCAGCGCACCGTGCAGTAAGAGATTTATTTTTTTAAAGACTTACTCACAGTGTACAAATGTAAACCTATTACTTGATCTTTAACCATTGCAGCTCGAAGAAATGTCATTATAAATACACACCCGAGAAGTTATGCTTTGGTGTTCAAAGATGATATTTTAACAAATTAGTCAAAAAACCTGAGCAAGCCATTCAGAAAGAGCAATCAGACCAGAATCCTTTGCTACACAATTTCTCTTCCACGTATTCAATATTACAAACATCGCTGACAGAAAACATGAAATACAGAAACCTGAAACACAAGTCTGCAACATCTGTTGCAGCAATATTCTCAAACCCTGAAGGAGTCGAGGTGATATTATGCACTGCTTAAACTTACAGTTCCATCTTCCAGTTTAAGGTAAAGGATGTGGTCCTCTTCCTTGTAATCCTTTGTTAGTTCAGCTGATTTCCACACCTCCTTGGGGTCAGGAATCCATACTTTGGTTGACTAACAAACAAAAGTAGACAATGTTAGAGTAGATTTTTGGAAAAAGAGTTTGACTAGTAAGATTTAAGTATGTACTACTTTGAGGCAAAACTAACAGTGAATGACTTGATTAGCATTACTTCAATCACACTTTCTCCCTACTCCAACCCCACAAACAGTACCGCCACCATCTGTGAACTGCATGTACATGCCAACCTGCAAAACACAGAAGCTGACCAACTGCCTCAAAAATCTGACAGCCCCAAATGCTGAACTTGTCAGCCTTGGCTCAATGGTAGCATGCTGAAAAGGTTGTGGATTTAAACCCCAAATCGAGAAACATAATCTAGGCTGACATCAGTGCGGTACTGGGACGGACGGACAGAAACACACACAGTTATTCCCAAGATACCATACATTACTAATTTCACAGTTTCTTTTTTAAAAAAAAGGAAAAGAGCTGATTAATACTACAGTGGTCTCAGAACAACAAACCTCAGACTTGCTTGGCCTAATGGAACTCAGTAGAATGTAATTATGCACCCGAGTTGGCCTTCCCATTCACGTCAATTTTAGCCTCTAGGTTTCTGCAAATTCCAGCTAAACTTCTACCTTCTCCTTCTAGTCAACACCCCCACCACCCCCCCTCCCCCTCAATGCCTCATACTTTAATAGTCCCACTGGGGCTTTTTTTTTTTGCAATGCATTCATTTAGTTTCATTTTGCTCCATGAAATCTGTTACCCATTATTTTGCACAGCAGAAGTTTAACATTTACACAATGACCCTGAAAAAAACAGAATCGTCAAAACTCAGCTACAAGCAAAACCACTAGAGACTTTCAGTTTGAGACGATCATCATTAACTACTTGTGTAATGTAACCAGGATGACACTTGGGAGTTTACTGGTCACAACAAGTCTACTCAGTGCAATACATAGGTATTCAAACTAGGGTCCAAAAGTTGACCCAAAGGATTGCAAGACCATCAGAATTATACCCATTTGAGCCAAGCGTTCTTTTATGTATTTGTTGACTCACTTTCTGTAGCCAACACTAATAATGTTTTCTGCAATAATATCATTGTTTTCTTTGGATAGATGCCATTCTTTCAAAAGCTACATTTGGCAGTTCCCAAGAGCACGCCAGTATTTACAGGGAGTCCCCAAAGTGAAAAGTCTAAAAAGGAAGAGAGTGCATCAAGAGTTCAGTGAAAAGCAAAAATATGGTGCCTACATGTATTTAAAGGTGCTGCTGCATGAATAAAAATATTTGCATTTATGTAGCACTTCTCTCAAAGCTATCACACAAGACAAAATATGTTCAAGGGCAATGATTACGACAGTCATTTTGCACAGAGATCCCACAACGAGATAAACAACCAGTTATTATATTTTAAGGAATATTGGCCCAGACATCAGAAGAAGGCCCCGCTCTTTGAATACTGCTACAGGATCTTTAATGTCCATCTCAACAGGTGGCAGGCCTCACTTTAATGTCGCATCTCAATGATGGCACCTCCCAACAATGCAGCACTGACGTGTCAGTCTAGATTATCTACTCCAGACCTGGAATGGTGTTTGACTTTACAATCTTGAGACTCAACCACAATACTGAACATCACATTTTTAAACATTTATTACTTTGAAAAATACTGTACCACAGTTGAAGTTGTGTGTGGGAGTGCAGTGCAATTTGGCAACCACCACAAAGAACCGAGCTGTGTTACCATGACAACAGGATCCCAATCAAAGCAGGACTAGTTAACACAGAACAGAGGCTAAAGAGCAATGCTATTTTTGTATTTATTTAGGATTAACTTCTTGTACCACCTGCTTGCAATTTCTTTATAAACCATGCTAAGCATACAATCTCTCTTTTCTTACTCATGCTTTTTTCAAATTCAACTGAATGACTTCAGGTCAACAGACACCTACACAAAATAGTACGATGGCAATGGTGGTACATTGCACTAACTTCTCACCGAGTTATTGTCCTCAGATGCTGTTATGGTGGGAAGGGTATAGAAAGGAAGTACCCAAGTGGAGCGCTAGGTACTTCTCTTTGGGGAAAAATATTCAGAATTGAGGTTCGCAAACCTCAACTCGGAAATAAAGTCTGGCCTCCAGTATACCCTTTAGATTGGTTTATCCAAAGCATGAAATAGTTCTTCTGCTCTTAAATAGTGTGCTAAGAATTAGGAGCAGTAGGTCGGTCATAAGGCCCCTTGAGCCTGCTCCGCCATTCAATAAGATCATTACTGATCTTTGACCTCAACTCCACTTTCCTGCCCGATCCCCATATCTCTCGACTCCTCTACAGTCCAAAAATCTCTCCCTCAGCCTTGAATATACTCAACGACTGAGCATCCACAGCCCTTTGGGGCAGAGAATTTCAAAGATTCACAACCCTCTGAGTGAAGAAATTCCTCATCACAGTCTTAAATGGTCAGCCCCTTATCCTGAGACTATGCCGCCTAGTTCTAGACTCTCCAGCCAGGGGAAACAATCTCTCAGCATCTACCCGGTCAAGCCCTCGCAGAATCTCATATGTTTCAATGAGATCACCGCTCATTCTTCTAAACTCGAGTGTATAGGCCCAATCTACTCAATCTCTCATCATAGGACAACCCCCTCAACCCAGGGATCAATCTAGTGAACCTTCGTTGCACCTGCCTCTAAGGCAAGTTTATCCTTCCTTAGATAAGGAGACCAAAACTGTGCACAGTACTCCAGGTGTGGTCTCACCAAAGCCCTGTACAATTGTAGTAAGACTGCCTTCTCTTGCACTCCATCCCTCTAGCAATAAAAGCTAACATGCCATTTGCCTTCCTAATTGCTTGCTGTACCAGCATGCTAACTCTCTTTCTTGTAGTAGCACATTTAAATTTCTCTAAACACCAACATTTATTAGTTTCTCACCAGTTAAAAAATATTCTGTTTTTCCATTCTTCCTACCAAAGTGAATAACCTCACATTATACTCCATCTGCCACCTTATTGTCCACTCACCTAACCTGTCTTTATCCCTTTGCAGGCTCTTTGTGTCCTCCTCACAGCTTACTTTCCCACCTAGTTTTGTATCGGCAGCAAACTTGGATACATTGCACTTGGTCCCTTCATCCAATATAGATCGTAAATAGCTGAGGCCCAAGCACTGATCCTTGCGGCACCCCATTAGTTACAGCCTGCCAATCTGAAAGTGACCCATTTATCCCTACTCTCTCTCTCTCCTTTCTTGAATAGCAGGGTTACATTGGCTACCTTCCAATCCGCTAGGACCGTTCTAGAATCTAGGGGATTTTGGAAGATCACAACCAATGCATCTGCTAAACCTGCAGCCACCTCTTTCAGAACCCTAGAATGTAGGCATGAAAGTAGCTAATTTTACAGCTACTTGTTGCTATACAATGTTGTGAAAACCTGTGTGAAAAAAGAGACTTCCCTCCCCCTTGTTTAAAAGATCCAGGGGGGGCAAGTTTCCACCTTGGGTGTAATCGGGAAATTAGGCACAAATTGCGCTAGTTATGTTACAGTTCAGGTTTCTGCCAAAATCCATTTGCGTAATCACAAATGTAAAATCTTCCATGAACCAGCTCGGTCAGCGTAATAGTACAGAAGTTTGATTTTTCCCCTTTCAATTAAAAAATATTCATTGATGCATTTAAGAGTGGCAACCTGGTGCAGTTTTATTAATACAGCTGAAAATGGGTTTATCACAAAAAATGAGAGTTTCCAGCCCACCACCTGAGTGCAAACAGATTTTTTTTTTTAAATCACTGAAAATGTCTTTAAGAAAAAGCTATACTGAACCATTTATTAGTTTCACTGGTGTACTGTAGTCAGTTTAATAAATTAAATATTTTTAATATGCAAAAACTTTTAAAAAGGTGCCTGTGCGCCCAAGAAAATGGAGTTCAATTTGAAGACCTTCCTCGAACGGTCACAATAGACAAAGATTCGCCATGCTCATTATTTCGATCCGGGGGAAGAGACCAGTTTCTTGAGGGAGTGGTTGGCGGCTTCAGGCAAAATGATTTTTTAAACCAGCGTTAAAAATTGCAGAAACTCAATTTACGCTTGATGTAACCGCCGTTTAAACCTCCCCGATCCTTTGCACTGGTTTGGCCAATTTCACCCGGATTGCGCGGATGGAACTAGCGAAAACTATACCCGTCAGCCTTTCTTAAATGTGAACCTTAAAACAAAATTAAAAAAACTTTCTTGCAAATCACTTAGCTTGTGGATTCATTTTAAAATGGGCAATTTTGGTAGAGATAAGGTTTGACAGCATGGAAAAGCAAATTAGCAAACTGCAAAGAAATATTCTGCAAGTGTTACTACATTAAGTGAAGCTACATTAAGTGAACAATTTCATGAGGTGCACTGAATGCCTATTGTTCTCCCTACTTATATTGGTGGCAGCAGACTATTTATACACATCTGGTATTGTTTATTAGTCTGTCGAACATGACTCGTCTACATTAACTTGTGAATATTACATGACATTTTGCACTCAATAAGAGGAAGTGCAGATACTAGTTTGTCTAGAATTTGACACAGGAACAGTTGTCCAAATGGTGAATCATAATTACTACTTAAATGGAACCAGTAACCAGGTGATCAAGCTATCGTGTTTGCATTCCATTAACATGTACCACCTTAAAACTTGAACTTAAAAGCAAAAAGCAAGATATATTTCTGCATCATATGCTCAGGACAGTAAAATAAAGTGATTTTAATGAATCAAAGTTCAATTTACTGCCTGTCCAGTGTAAAGCTATGCACAAACAACATGGTAATATACCTTGCAAGTATTATCAGATCTGACATTTTTAAGTCATGATTAACACTATTGTGGGAGGGGGGGGGGCGGGGGGCGGGGAAGGAGGTGACATCTGCACCCAAAAAGTTGGAGAGAAGATTACAAGGGATTCCTGAAATGGCACAGTAAAAATGTTTATTTTCCAAGAACTAGTGTTTTGCTTAAATACTGCAAGACAAATACAAAAATAAATCCCTACATGTAGTACAGGGTAGCTGCTCCTTTTACTGTCCATGCTTTGAGTGAGCGAGTTCTTACAACAAATTCCAAGAAATGTATAAAACATTCATGATCACACTGCTCAATTTGCTGGAGCGGGGGCACCTCACGGCAAGCCCCATTGGACTGACTTTTTCCCCCCTCACCCTTTAGCTCGAACATATTTGTGCCACAAATTGCTGGAAGTGCGAGTTGATAACAGCAGGGCAACGGGGCATCTGGGACCATGGTGAATGATGGGACCAACAGTCCTTAACCAAGGAGATTCAAGGATCGGGAAAGAAGCAGGAACAGCAGAGAAGGAAATAGGGTGAATTAGAGTCAAATCAGGTACAGAAAGAGAAATTTAAAAAAAGAGGGAAAGAAAGATTGGATTGAGAGAGACAGGAAGGAAAAGAAAAAGAAAAAATTTGATTTTTCTTTTAAATCTCGAAGGACAATTTACTACCTGTAGGAATGAGACTCCACAGTTTAAATTGTTCCCTTTCTGGGCTGGAGAGGTTGAGGAACATAAATCTCAATTAAAAGAGTCCTTACGCTGTTAAGTATCAGCCCCAACTTTCTGCGGCAAGTTTAATTCATATTTATTGTGCAAATGCAGCAATTTCTCGAAACTCGGTGGGGGGTGGGGGGGGGGGGGGGTTGACAGCGAGCTCCCATTTTTGCGAAGCTAACAGCGGAGTGGCGCAAATCGTCCAGCAATCTGTGATCATTCTTAACTCACAGGGCATCACTTCCCCACCACAAAATTACTATGTTATTTACACATTAATAACAGCATGCACATTAAACTCGCCATTATTTACCCAGAAAATTTTGGCCGTTAACTTGCATCTTTCCTCAAATATATCAACAGCAGTACTTTGTGTTACCAAAATATAATTTTTAATATCAGGACCTCCCTCCAAACTTGAATATACAGAATAGTATGGTTTCAGTGGAAACGTTTGTTTTTTTTTAAATGCAGCTGATGTGACCATTTCAACAAAGCAGAAAGACATTCTCCTTTCCCACTCACTAGTTTTCTCTTCAGCAGTTTCTGTGTTCAGCTCTTTGTACTTGCTGACCCTATTTGCAGAAGATCAGAGTTTAATTGCTATTCAGGTAGATCAGAACTTTGACTTGGTCTTGCCTTTTTAAAAAAGTGATGGGCAAAGTTAATTAAGAAGCTGCAGACATTCTGAATCTGGTAGTTTCTGTTCTTGAACAATTTTTTCCATTGATTCTAAAATGACTGCCTTAAGTGGTCATGTGTGACAAATGGATGAGTGAGAGAAAGACAAGAACTACGCTTTAGGCAGTTTGGCTTAGTGATAGTACTCTTACATCAGTCAGAAGATTGTGGGTTCAAGCCCTACTCTAGGACTTGAGCATTGTCTGGGATGCTGTCCTTCAGACGAGATATTAAACAGAGGCCCAATCTGCCTGTTCAGGTGGACATAAATATCCCATGACACTATTCAAAGAGGAGCAAGGAAGTTCTCCTAGTATCCTGGCCATCATTTATCCCTCAACCAGCACAAAAACAGATTAATTTTGTGGTGACTGAAGACAGAGGAGAAAGACCAAAGTGCCTTTGGCCTCTTCTCAGCATGATCGCAGAGCACTATGTCCAGGTTGAAGTTGGTACCCAGGTACAGATAAATCAACAGTTGGGATAGTTGCCCCTTGCATTTTCCAATTAGTACCTTCAAACTTCCCTCAAACTATACAAGGCCATAATACCACACTTTGAGGTGCCCACCCACCATATCCCACTGGTTAGCCCATTGTTTAAGATAGTGTGTAGAGTGCACTAGATCCATAGGTGATTCGGCCAACAACACAACCATTGATAAAAAGTACTGCTGCAGTATTTTCAGGAACAGAACCGAACAAGCCCACCCTGTACAATGTCATCCACCACATCACTGAAGTCAGAAATGGAAAAGAATGGGTAACAGTGGACAACTTTGCCTCACTCCTCTGTTAAAGGAGATGGGAAAGTCTCCGATCCACCTTAACGTGGATCTCAGAACTGAAGCACATTTCCCAGATAAAATCAAAGATTTGGCCTTGCACTCAGATAGCTTCCAGGTTCACTATGAGGGCAAGATGGGAAGTATTTTGTATTATGCAGAAATAAGTTAGGTGTCAGCCTTGGTTCAGTGATGGCACTCTTGCCCAAAATCAAACTTATATTTAGATCGCATCTTTCATGTAATAAAACAGCCCAAGGCGCTTTGCAGGAGCGTTATCAAAAAAAAGAGTTGAGAGTTCAAGCCCCAATCCACAGCATGTAATCTTAGTGCAGTACTTATGTATCAGTGCAATACTGAGGGAGTGCTGCACTGCTGGAGGTGTCGTCTTCAGATGAGATTTTAAACACAGGCCCTGCCTACCCTCTCAGGTAGTTATAAAAGATCCACTCAGAGAAGAGCAAGAGAGGTCTCAGTGTGTTCTGGTCAACATTTATCCCTCAACCAACATCCCCAAAACAGATTATCTGGTCATTTATCTCATTGTTATTTATGGATCCCAGTCGTGTGCAAATTTTTCCCTACATTACAGTGACTACACTTCAAAATGATTTAATTAGCTGTGAAGTACTTTGAATGTCCTATGGTCATAAAAGGCACTATAAAATGCAAGTTTTTTCTTTCAAGTAATACCGATTGAACCGTGTGAATACGATCATAAGCAATACTTCATCGTACTATGGAATAAAGCAAGGAAATAGTTGGCCATGTCATCTACTCAAGTCCACTCTATTGGGAGACCAATTTTCTTTGCCAGAAAGTCGCAGAGATCTTTCCATTGGCATTCCACAATTAAAAAGAGATCTTGTGCTGCTCTACAGATGGGACATTTACATCTGTACTGAAGATATCATTTACTTGGGACATTTAAATATTAGAAACAGAAAAACATTACTTCACCTAAAAATTAACTCTTTAAAAATTTAATCTGAACTTCACTTAAAAAAAAACAGCCCAAATTTTGCGGTCAGCAGCGAACGAACGGTGTTCGCCGTTCCTTACACTTGCCCACATACTTTCCATGGGCTTTTGCACTGGACTTGCAGTAATTAGAAATCGACAACAGTGTGGTGCCCGCTACAGAGGATCTGGGACTGGGACCCGTGTGACCAGGGCAAGCAACGATGTGTCTCCTAAACCAGATTGAAGAATCCTTACTGAGACAGAGTCTAAACCAGGAAGTGCAAGTTAGAATATTTAATTCAATGCCAAATCATGTACAGAAAGCAAAATAAAAAGAGGGAAAGAAAGATGGGATTGAGAGAGAGAGAGAGAGAGAGAGAGAGAGAGAGAGAGAGAGAGAGAGAGAGAGAGAGAGAGAGAGAGAGAGAGAGAGAGAGAGAGAGAGAGGAGATAAAAGGAGGCAAAAGAAAAAGTTTTAAAAAATTAAATCTCTAATAATTAAAATCTGAAGGAATGAGACTCCCAATTTTCAGTGCCAGAGAGGTTGTTTGGCAGCAATTAAGACTTATACGCCATTAAAATTCACTTACACTTAAATGTACAAGCCCTAACTTTTTCTGGCATGTTTAGTGTGTATCTAGTGCTTAAGAACCGCAACCGTACACCAAAAAATGCATTTGAAAGTCAAGTCACTCGGCGAGATACCGGTATATCAAAGCTTCTGGAGGAGCAGGGCAACTCGGAAAGCAACTGCCTGATTTCCATGTTTAACTGCGCATGTGCGGACGCCGAAAGTGAGTGAACGCTGATAGCCTCACTGTTATTCTTACCGCAAAATCCGGGCCAATGTCCACCTATCCCTTTTCTCCAGAAGGACAACCTATTTTCTCTTGAATTCATTTAGGTTTGCTTCAATAGACGTGAAAAATATTCTGGTCTTATCACACATTCAGAAAGAAAGTGGATTCCAAATAGAGACGTGCAACAGAGGGCTGCAGCCCAACAGCCCCTTCTGTTGCCCAATTCAGATGAAGCAATGAACAAGCTTATTGAGACATAGAAACAGGCTAGATGGTACAGGTGCCATGTGTAATTCCAGCTAGAATGGTTTTAGGAGGACAAAAGTGTGTGTTGGGCAAGTATACAGATTGGTCAAGAAGCCCAATGCTGACTATAAAATACCAGTCAAGATCATAGCCTCCAGACTAGATATGGTCATGCATGGGCTAGTCCACACAGACTTTATACAGTGCCAACTGTCAAGGGACACCAGGTCACTAATGTGGTGCATCATGCCAATTGCACCAGCACACCTGCCCTTGTACTCTTGAATGTGAAAAAGGCATTCAAAAGTCAAGTGAAAATTCCTGGGCAACACTCAAAAAACAGGTTTTGGTGAAACATTCAAGAGGCAGATTACAACCCCGTTTTTGCACCTCAGTGTGCACCTATGGCCTCAGCTCACCTGCATTCTCACTGAATCAGGGACTAGACAAGGATGCTTCCTTTCCTTTCCTTTCCTCTCCCCTGTTTGACTTAGCCACATAAAAATCAGTGAATCCAGGCTTTCATACACAGTACAGGCTGGAGGCAATGAACATGAAATATCCCTATATGCTTTTGAGACACAGCTATATGTAACCAACCCAACCACCTCATTGCCAAGTATTTCCTAAAACAAAGAATTTGGATGAATCTCTGTTATAAACTCAACTACATGAGAGCAGAAGGCATGTCCCTCACACAGGAGGTTTTCCAGACAGATACAGAAAGTCTATCCCTTTGCATCCCACCAAAACTGACTACCCTGTGCAAAATGAAAGTCCATCCACCTTGCCAGCATATTCACTGATCTAACCGGATAGAACAAACTGCCCTTCACTCTTGGCTAGGGTGAACAATAAAGATGTACAGTCTCCTGTGTATTTTTTACCTACTTCAGATGCTGCCAATCAAGGTACCATTGCAACTGTGGGCAACAGCAAGTTTTAGCACTTCCAACTGGCCTTTTTGATATTGCATGAAACCGAGTGCAACCACAATAACGTATCCTGACTAATTCAGCCATTAATCAGACCCAGAATAAAAATAAAACGTAAACTGCCAAAATATAGTAATATCACAAGTGTCGTGCAGAAATACCAGTCTTGAATGCGTTGTCTGAAAGGGTGGTGGAAGCAGTTTCAATAGTAAATTGGATATATACTTGAAAAGGAAAAGTTTACAGGGCTACGGGGAGTGGGACTAATTGGATAGCTCTTTCAAAGACCCGGCACAGGCACGATGAGCTGAATGGCCTCCTTCTGTGCTGTATCATTCTATGATTCCATGACTGCTCTGTGATCTGGATAGTTGTATCTCCAAGTTCCTCTGGGCAGGCAAAAGTCCACAAATGCGCTTGCAAGCCCCTTGGAACTTCAGCTACAGCTCTTGCAGGTGCATTTCCACATTGTAACCAAGGATGGAACAGAAAGCTGGAAGGATGTCTGGGAACATAGTTTAGGCTGACCATTAAGGAAGGAGGAATGGCAAAGTATATGGAGTCAGACCCCAAAAACCAGCACTTATAGCAAACTGCATGAAAGTCAACTCAAAAATAAAATCATACATTATACCACACCTGCACACACTCCACAAATTCCACTTCCACAGCAGACAACTGCTACAGCCAGAAGGACACCGTCCTCCATACATTCTGGACAGAGTCCAAAAAAGGTCACTGGGAACATAACCAGGGTCTCAATTGTGGAGGACTCGGCTCAGTGCTTGCTGGGCCTGCCTAGCAGATAGAAGGGGCCTCTCACAATGAGCAGCTAGCACAACTTTCATTACTAAGTGCAAGATGATGCATTCCTCCCACCCCATAGCAGAGTGCAGCCCCACCCCCAACAAATGTGTGGCTGAAACACACATGGGATATCTACTAAGTCAGAACAAGTGATGTTTGGTCTCTGCCTAGAAGTGGGAAAATACCAGATAGTCTGGATGGAGCCCATTCTTGTTGACCCACTCAGCACAGCAACACATCTACTCTTTTGCCATGAGAAGCACCAAACCCAACCAACATGACCACCAGCAAGCAGGGCCCCTCCCCACAAACCCCCAGAGCCAATCAAAGTACCTCGACCCCCCAACCTGCAATGTTCCCAGTACAAGCTGCCTGCTGTGGCAGTACATGCCTCCTATAGGCACCATGCAGAAACTCCATAGACTATTGATGGGAGTCTACACTCAAATGTGTACTTTTACACCTAAATATACAATGACTTCAGAAAATATCTACGTAAATGTTTCTTTAATCATACAATGGCTTCATGAAGTATGCGCCAATGCACACCTTTTAATAGCTTCATAAAATTTATGTTGAGTATGCGTATATCCTTGTAAAATAAGTGTACAGAGAATCCAGTATTTTTATGAACATATAAAATCCTTCTGACTTAATTAACCTACAATGTATCTACCACTGACTGACAAAAGGAGACCATATTATGATGGCCAAAGACATTTTCTTGGGCAAATTACCATTTCAACTAATTGACAACTAGTGCTTCCCATTGTTTACAAGCTACAATAACATGCAAAAAAACTCATTTTTCTTTAAGTACACTTACAATCACCTCCATCCATTGCTTTCTAATTAACACACTAAATGGCTATTATATTCACATCAATTGGCTTTAAATGGGATTAGTCCACAAGATAAGATGCATTAAAGGTGCTATATAAATGTAAGTTGTTGTTGCATACATTGGACATTGATGTTATTTGATTAAACTCGCAAAATGGCATTCCTATGACTTTACTTGGACAATGGTCCCATCAGCTTTAACTTCAATACAACTTTCACCCCCTTTCCCAAGCTTCAAGATTTTAAATTTTGTTGCATGAATTCTTTTAGCAGGTGATGTGAAAATCGAGTCGGGGGGGGGGCAAACATTTTAAACTACTGGTTTCAAATTATACATTATGAAAGTCCAAAACCTATCGTCATTAATGTAGCTTTATTCAGTGCAATAACAAAAATAAAATCACTTCTTTAAAATACAAAACTCCCTCTATGCGGGTATACAAATCTCAAAAGTTCCGCAGTTAGAAAGCATCAACTATGTTGATATTATGGCTAAAGTAATCACTTTTAATGTTTTGTATAATAAAAGTTGTTGGCTGGACATACCTTAGTGTAAAGTTCAGCCACAGACATTTTGCCCCGACAGTGAAAATCCGCTTCTTCTGAAACACACACTTACAGAACGCGCACGGTCCCTCAGAATGGGTTTAGAAAAACTTTCCTTTTAATTGTTAAAGTGCGAGCTATTCCACATCTGCCTGAGGCAGCTCGGCGCTGACCTTCGCTCGGCCAGCACTAACTTTCTGCACGTGACCGCAAGCCACACAAACACCTGCACTCAATCTGAGGAAGGATCCTCAGTCAGACCACAAGCACCTTATCATTGGGCGAGGGCAGTGAGCATTACTTTAAACACGGTGTGCCATTGCAATACAGCCATATCTATAAAGAACGCACTTAATCAGAAAGCCCAACCTTAACGCTCATCAGTCAACAGTAAATGGAACATGTGTAAGAGAAAGGGATGATAATCAAACCTTATAGATTTGACTATACTCCTAGGCCTTTAGAATGCTCGTCCTATGAAGTTAAAGAGGGACTGACTTCACAAAAAAATGTTTGGGAGAGAGAAGAGCCAGAATAATTTAGGTCACTTTCACCAACATAGCTAAGTCCAAGAGGAGAGGAGTGAGTTGGCACCAAGGAGCCCAAACAAAACTGAGGTCAGTGGGTGTCAAAAGATGCAGAAGGTGGTCGCAGGAGGCCAGTTCTCGCAGCCAGTGTTCCTCGGGATAGGGTCCTTGGCTCAATCATCTTTAGCTGCTTCATCAGCCTTCCCTCTGTCATAAGGTCAAGAGTGGGGTTGTTTGCTTATGATTCTACAGTGTGCAGCTGCATTCACAACACCTCCAATAAGGAAGCAGTCCCTGCCAGCCTGCAGCAGGACTTGACAGGCTTGGGCTGACTAGTGGCATATACCATTTCTGCCACATAAGTGCCAGGCAATAACCATCTCTAACAAAAGATCTAGCTACCTGTTCCTGACCTGTAACAGCATCACCATCACTGAGACCCTCACCAACATCTTGGGGTCACATTAACTAAAAGTTTTACTGCACCAGCCATATCAGCAATGTGGCTACAAGGGAAGGGCAGAGGCTGGGTACTCTCTGACAAGTAGCTCACCTCCTGACTCCTCAAAGCATCCAAAAGGCTAAGATCAGGTGTGTGAAGGAATACTCACCACTCACTTAGATGGGTGCAGACACAAAAGTTCCCCATGATCCAGGACAAAGCAGTCTGTTTGATCAGCGCCCCGGCACGTACTTAATGCTCACTCCCTCCACTACTAACACACGATGGTTACAGTATGTACTATCTACAGGATGCACTGCAGCAATTCACCCCTGCTACCACCAAGAAGGACAACAGCAACAAGATTATGGGAACACCACCATCTCCAAGTTTCTCTCCAAGTCACAAATCATCCTGATACAGACATATACCACAGTTGCTTCATCACCACTGGGCTAAAATCTTGAAATTCCCTACCTAACACCATCATGGGAAACACCATCAATGAATGGACTGCAGCAGTTCATGGAGAAGGCCACCACCAACTTCCTAGGGCAACTAGGGATGGGCAATATATGTGGACTTGCCAAGAACCTACATCCCAAGAACAACAAAACAAAATACAGCGCATGCAAGTGAGCTAATACATTTTGATACCTTTTAGGGCATTGTCTCGTGTGTTTTGGGTTTCTTTCCCCACCAATACCTTCCTTTATTATTCTTGTATACTGCTGGCTTTGACGTTGCACCTTACAAAGAGGTGAAGATGGGTATTCCTCTGGGGTTTCTGAACACACTGCAAAGTTGAGATGAAGAAGAGGAGTTTGTTAGGGGCCAAATAAACTGACCACTAGCTCTCCCGACCCTCTCACCCTTGAGATTCACATTTAATCTCTTGTAAAAACTTAGGTTAATATCCAAAAGTTGGTGGTGGGCCCTCGCCATGAACTGCTGTAGTCCATTCATTGATGGTGTTCCTACGTTGGTGTTAGGTAGGGAATTCAAAGATTTTGACCCAGTGGTGATGAAGCCTTCAAATCTTTTAGTAGAAGTGAGCATATTCTATTTTCTGCTACGGTATACAGGATTATATCCCATATCTTCTAAATCCAACTACCCTGGCTCTTTTGCACTTGGACATGTTAGAGGAGTTCTGGCTTCACCACCACTACTTTACAAGGCTGCCATAGAGTTGTGAAAGCTGCTGCAGAATAATCTGCACACAACATCTTGATCAGGGAGAGCTCTTCCCATAGAAGTAAAGTTTACCACACATGAAGCTTCGATGTTACCGTATCCTTCCAAACACCCCAGGAGGCATCTGCCACATCAGGCAGTCTGCACTGCACATATGTATCGGGGAAGTGACAATTGCTATGTTTGCAAAGGGCAACACGGTTATCATATGGAAAAGAAGTAACAGCTGGACAGGACATGCAACTTTCACCAGAGGTTCCCTTGGCTGCAAGTGTTGTAAATGGTACCCATTTGAGCCTCAGAATTCTTCATCTCAATCCCATGGCTTCAATGAAGAGAAAGGATTTTCATTCAATTAATGTTCAAGTGACCATAGAAATAATCATCCATTATCCAGGAAGCTGCCTTCATTGTGCAGTGTTCCACAGCACCCCTATTATTTGAAGGAGAACAAACAGCCCCATGGGCACAGGTACGATGGGCCAATTGGCCTCCTTTTGTACTGAAATATCTGTGATTCTATAAAAGTTTCAAACAAGGGTGACAAAAATAAAAACACACCGACTGGCTAGACAGTAGTAAGTACACACCAGTTAATAAACACATTATTAATCATGGGACTGTTCATTGAAAGGGCACATTTGTTAGATATAAATTGATGCATCCATTTTCCATTCATTCTATGTCGCATGCTTATTAGGGATGACAAGGTAAGTTTTTGAATGCCATTGGGGCAGTTCTGTTAAGACACTTCTACAGTATAGAAATGCTTATACCCTTATGGACAAAATGCATTGTACAAAGCATGAGTATTTATTACATTTAAAAAGAGCCTCTTCAGCAACTCCACAAGGTCACCTTAATCTTACTTTTGTTTTTATAATTACTCTATCACAGACCCTAACTGCCAAGTTTAGTTTTGTCCACTTTCTATCAAAACTTCTATTTATGTTTTGCAATATATTTTGTGAGTTTATTACGTACCCACTGCGGATACAAATTTCTAACAAATCTTATTCCATATCCAGTGCAATATGAAATTTATTACACAGTGTAATCATTTTTGCTAATTATTCATTCACAGGATGTGGATGTCGCCAGCAAGGCCAGCATTTATTGCCCATCCCCAATTACCCTCGAGAAGGAGGTGATGAGCCGCCTTTTTGAATACAACTGAGTGGCTTGCTGGGCCATTTCAGAGGGCAGTTAAGAGTCAACCACATTGCTGTGGGTCGGGAGTCACATATAGGCCAGACCGGGTAAGGACGGTAGATTTCCTTCCCAAAGGACATTAGTGAACCAGATGCATTTTTACGACATTACCGGTTACCATTACTGCTACTAGCTTTTTTATTCCAGATTTATTTAATTAACTGAATTTAAATTCCCCAGCTGCCGTGATGGGATTTGAAGTCAAGGGGTGAATTTTCCGTGGTGGTAGCGGGCACGATCGGTGGTGGGTCGGGTGGGAAAGTTGTTTTTTTTGACTCGCTCCCAACTCACTCCCACGCGCCTTTCCTCAGGCGCGTCTGTCAGTGTGGGGCTGACCCAACCTGCAGCGGCGGGGCGACCCAAATTTAAATCATTATGAGGTACTTTACAGGCACTTAAGAGCCTTTTCCCCTCAACTTTTTAAATTTCCCTGCATGGCCACGGTATTCACACAGCTCGGGAACCACATTTGTCAACCTAAGGCGTGAGATCTGTGGCCATTGCTCCAGCTGATTACTTGACAGCATGGAAAACAAATCAGAATAAAAACATGTTGATTACATCAGCTAACAGATTGATGGAGATTCTGTACTACTTGAAAAGCTACTAGTAAATGTTAATTTTTCACTGGCCATTCTTGGTTGTTGCCTTCCAACTCAACAGTAATTGCAGTGAATTGATCTGCACTATAAAAAATGACATATACCATTTAAATACATTTTTGTGTTGTTTCTGGTTCAGGTTTTTCTCACAGTATACTGTGATTGTCCAGTTACACGTTAAATCAAGTCATCAACCGTAACAATTTCATTCTCATCACTCATTCCATTGGTTCAATTTGCTTTCAGTCCCTGAATATGACTCATTTAATTTTTTCAGCCTGAGACTTTAGGGTGAATTTCTGCGGAGGTTCTCTCATTTGTCCATTGTTAACTTCAACGGAAGAGCTGCAGAAATCCCAGAAACACATTTTAAGCACCACTTACACTGTTTGTCAGGGATTCCGCAGCTGTTCCGCTGAACTTGCATAAGATTGTAAATCCACCCCTTTACAATTACATTTAAAATCTGCTTAATTTTATGTATTGCCTATACACACACATCTTTTATTTGTACCAGTTAATGATACAAAAGTCTATAGATTTGTGGCTAAAGCACCAATAACTTCAAAATTAATGTACTTTTTAATTATGTTTTTGATCGTATTTGTAGATAGAGTCATATTACTTAATGATAATTTTATTTAAATATTTCTTTGTCACTCATATATAACCTTTGTTATATGATTGTACAGTAAAGATTCAACTCCCACTATGTTAGATTAAACTTAAAAATTAATGTGGCCAGGGTCCCTTTAAGAATCCCGGCTTAAAACGCGTCACCAGACCCACTCTAATTGGGCCAGGTAACGCGCTGGGTGGGCTTAATAGGCCCCATTAAGGTAAGTTCATTTTGTACAGCGGAATGGAGCCAGCAGTGGGGTCGGGACCCGCCACGGACATCGGCCGCACTGGACCCTCCAAGGCAAGGAAAATTCCGGCCCATGTCTCCAAATCAGTTAGTCCAGACCTCTGGATTACTAGTCCAGTAACATAACCACTATGCTACCATTCCCACTATCATAATACAGACAGAACTAAATCTCTACGAATGCCACAACTCTGCCAAATTTAGATGCTTTAGAGTGATATTATTTGACTTACAGCTCTTATACAGAATATAGCAGCACTAATTCACATGAATCATGCAGCTAATGATTCATCATGAAAGTATTAGTATTGGGAACTGAAATTACTGTGTTGATTTAAAACTCCTGTCTCTATTGAGGACAAGTGGAGGACATGTGCATCCTAATAGGGGCAAAAAGCAGTTCTCGTGATAAAACGGGAATCATCAAAGCCACCTCTGTATTTGTAATGATCACCATTAAAAGAGTTAAAAAAAAAAATTGTTTTATTATTTTGTTTAAGCTGCATTATCACCACACCTGTACATAAACAAAATGCACAATGAGAAGGGAGCTGGTTTTCATAACTCTTTCACAAAGGACAGCACACCCCACCATCAGAATACACTTGCTATTCCGCCATCTCCTGCTGCGTACATCTTGTTTCTCAAAAAAATAATTAACAGAATATCAGCCGTTGGTCTTCAACCCAAAGTTTTGATGCAAAAAATCTTTTGTGAATGATGAAAGGTTAAGTTATATATAAAAAAGAATACATTTTACTGGGTGGGAAGGGGGCAAGAAATCCATCTCGGGTGGTGGTGCAAATCGGACGGTATCGGATTGGCCGCCTGTTATACGCAGCGTCTGATATTCAGTTTAATTGCAGTCAATAGAACTAAATACAGGAAACTCTTTATTAACCGGCACCCAAATATCCGGAAATCTCTCTTAACCGGCAAAATTCTT
Source organism: Squalus acanthias (assembly GCA_030390025.1). Classification (NCBI taxonomy): domain Eukaryota; kingdom Metazoa; phylum Chordata; class Chondrichthyes; order Squaliformes; family Squalidae; genus Squalus; species Squalus acanthias. The sequence continues at coordinate 21,133,944 of CM059443.1, forward strand.
GAGTAGGTAACCGGGGTTTTCCTTCATCTCTCGTTTAAAATTAACTTTAAAAAAAACCCCGAGGCGTTTGCCTTGTATCGGAGCGTGTAGGTTGGGAGGGGAATGTGCAGCCCGGGTAGGCAGCGGACACGACAGATGGTCAGCTGGCGGTCCCCGGGGAGACGGAGCTCCGAATGCAGGTGCATGTCAATGTGTACGGGGCTCTCATACGTTGGGAGATATAACTCTCCGTTATCCGGACTTTTTGATTAACCGGCACCACACCGGTCCGGTCGGTGCCGGTTAATAAAGAGTTTCCTGTATCAGGTGCTGTGTATAACGGGCGGTCGATCGATACCGCTCGTTTTGTGCCACCTCACAAGAGACGGATTTCTAGGCCCTTATTTCCTAGTCCAAGTTTGACCACAGGAATAAAATACCTGCCTTCTAAGTTTAAAATGCACACTGCATATAAGTGTTTTGTCGTCTTTTAAGTTAAATTTGGTTGCAGTTGAATGACCAAATAAGTTACAGCACCAATGGTTATTTTATTGTTTTATCTCCAGCCTATTGGAATTTTAAATTGAACATTAAATGTAACAGTGAACTACTGATACATCTATCAGGATTCAACTGTACCTTGTTAATGAAGAAGGGAGATTTATTATAGTGACTCTGGAAATGACATCATTCATATATTATTCAGTTCATACAATCTTTTTTTAATATGTTTATATGACTTGTTTGTGACATACTTCATTCCCAACTGAGGGGGTAAAATAAATGATAAATAACACATATGCTAGATATTACTTGGTTACATTCATTGCTGCAAAGATAATACGCATTAAAATACAATATATAAAAACTGTACAAGGCTTTCTTGAATTATTTTGCTATAAATCCGTCCTGAAATCTAGAGAGAATCTAATGCAGAATAGATAAAATTTAATCAATGATCCTTGGTGGGTTCTTTTGCTGGTAGATATAATTAGTCTCTGATGCTTTGAGAAAAATCAATATCATAAATAAATTATTGCTCAGGGAGAGAGAGACCTGATTTCCTGGTAGCAATCACAAAGTAGCTGAAGAAATGTTTGCTGAAGGTAGTTTCTCATTACAAAAGTAACACAGCAAAGAATAAGAAAAAGCATATTTGATAAGTTTGAGGACCAAACCTAAAACAACTTCTTAGAAATGCAAAACATTACTTACACAACAGATAAGCAGTTTGATACATTTTCATTTTCTACCTGTCAGTATTACACTAAAAATAAACCAATTCATTAAAGGCTGAATAACATTTTTAAGTGCAGTTCACAGCACTGATTTTGGAAACCTTTCAAAAATATTGAGGAAAATTAACCCACTTGAGTACAATGGTAACCTTTTGTATCGTATTTGAAAATGTTAATTATTCGATTTAAAGATTAATCATTTCACTGCTGTATGATTTCCAGTGTTAGCCCCCACAGGAATGTCACAGGAATCCTTTTAGTAGATTATACTTATGTTATAACAATACTGTTTGGAGTGGGAGAGAGGAACGCAATGTATATGATGAAAATGAAAAGGTGAACAGTCTTGCATGGTGGAACTGACCTTTATAGAATAGAGTTCTTAATTGATCTTGGTTTCTTTGTTTTTTAAATACAAAATGGATTTCTGCTGCAATCAAGAAAATACAGCAGAAAATAATGATTTTGCTGATGAAGCACTATTGTTGCGACAAACACCCCCAGGCGCTTTCCAGGGATTTGGAGGATACTGAGCAGGAAGTGAGATAGGAGCTAATCAAAATTGTGGTCGTGGTTTTAAGGAGACTTTTGTCCGTGAGTAGGCAAGTGGCAAGGCAGATGGGTTTAGGAAGGAAGTTCTAGGATGCTGTTTTGAAGCTCAGCTCAAGGTTGAACAGGAAATCAAGGTCGTTCACATCAAGTTGAGCCTCAGTAAGCATCCAGGAAGGGAGGCCCAAAGTTATTGGCGGGAGCCAAACAGAATGGCTTCCATCCTGCCAACGTTGAACTTGGAAAAAGTTCTGACTCATCCAGAACCTGATGCCGGTCAAGCAATCATACAAAATTACGGCAGTTGTGGAATCAAGGAGAATGGCAGAGAGCTAATGTTGGGTATCATCGGCATACACGTGGAAGCTGACATGCAATCAGACAGCTTGGCAGTAGATGTGGAGTCCAGGGTGTTGGAGGTAAAGCTGAGTATCATTCTTAGCTGACCAATGGAGGCTGACCCCATGGGTATGGATGATGTCATCGAGGAGCAGCATGTAGATGAGGAAAGGGAGGTGGCCAAGGATGGAGCCTTGGGCAACACAGGGTGACTCTGTAGGGGATGCAGAGAGAAGCAACTGGAGAAGATAGTACTGAATATGTTGGGATAGGTAGGAATAAATCAAGGCAGCTAGCTGATCGATATCAGTGAGAGGAGGTGGCACATATGTGATGTGATTTGGCTCTGTGGCTTAGCTGGTCAAAGCACCTGCCTAGGAAACAGGAGATCCTGGGTTCAACTCCCAGCCGGGCCTTAAAGTAAGTTGTGAGGAGGATGCAAAGGGATATAGACAGGTTAAGTGACTGGGAAAGAACATGGTAGATGGAATATAATGTGGTGAAATGTGAAGTTAGCCACTTTGGTAGGAAAAATATAAAAGCAGAATTTTTTTAAGTGGTGAGAGATTGGGAAATGTTGATATTCAGAGGGACCTGGGTGTCCTTGTACACCAATCACAGAAAGTTAACATGCAGGTACAGCAAGCAATTAGGAAAGCAAATGGTATGTTAGCTTTTATTATAAAAGGATTGGGGTATAAGAGTAAAGAAGTCTTACTGCAATTATATAGGGCCTTGGTGAGACCACACCTGGAGTATTGTGTAGAGTTTTTGTCTCCTACCTAAGGAAGGATATACTTGCCTTAGAGGGAGTGCATTGACGGTTCACTGGGCTGATTCCTGGGATGGGGGGATTGTCCTAGGATGGGGGGATTGTCCTATGAGGAGAGATTGAGTAGACTAGGCCTATATTCCCTAGAGTTTAGAAGAATGAGAGGTGATCTCATTAAAACGTATAAAATCCTTAAGGGACTTGACAGGGTAGATGCAGGGAGGATGTTTCCCCTGGCTGGGGAGTCTAGAACCAGGGGTCACAGTCTCAGATTAAGGGGTTGGCCATTTAGGACTGAGATGAGGAGACATTTCTTCACTCAAAGGGTTGTGAATCTTTTGGAATTCTCAACCTTAGAGGGCTGTGAATGCTCAGTCATTGAGTATATTCAAGACTGAGATCGATAGATTTTTGGATACTGAGGGAACCAAGGGATATGGGGATAGTGCGGGAAGGTGGAGTTGAGGTAGAAGATCAGCTATGATCTTATTGAATAGCGGAGCAGACTCAAAGGGTTGAATGGCCTACTCCTGCTCCTGTTTCTTACAAGGTGCAACTGCAGAGGTGGGCCACAGAGAGGACAAGGAGGGATAGGGTACTGCAATTTTAGTCATATAGGATATTCTTGGTGCCTTTGACCAAGGCAATCTCATTGCAGTGGGTGGGGTGGAAGCCAGACAGATGGTTTTCAAACAGGGAGTTGAGAGAGATGTGAAGACTGAGTTGGGTAACAGTGACCCAATCAGGGTCTTTAGAAATGAATGGAAGGTTAGTGAGGAGCTGGTAGATGGAGAAAACAGAGGATTCTAGGGTGGGTTTTTTGGCCAGGTTAGTGATTTCAGTATATTTTAAAGAAGGGCAAATAGTGCCCAAGGAAAGGGGGAATTTGATGATGTCCACATGCATTAGTCCGAAGAAAGGTAATTTAGTAGCTGAGTTGACATGAGGTCAAGGGAGCATGTGGCAGTCTCATGGAAGCAATAAGTTTTATGAGGACTAAGGGATCGGCAAGATAGAAGAGAAACTGCAGAGCAGTGTGGGATGAAGGTCTGGAGAACTGAAGGATATTTTGTCTCTGTGCATTATCAGTCAGTCTCTTATGTCCTTGTGCATTAGAATAAAAACTACAGTTAAAGAAATTCATCTGTAATTAACTGATTTAGCCACAATCTTCCCTCATTGTAGGAGTATAAATGATAACGGTCTCTTTTATATCTTTTAAATCTGATCAGGCTCAAATTGGGTTCTGCACAGAAATAGGCTTTTTAAGTTATAGTGGTCGGAATCCCCTGGGATCCCATACACTGTTTGATAAGTGTAACTGAGGGGGACGATATGTGAGCATAGGCTTTTGAGAGCTCTGTATCCGCTATAGAGATACAACTTTAAGAAGTTATATAAAATGTCAGAATGACCAAGGCAAGGCTTTAAGAAATCATTGACATTAATTGCCTTTAGTCATGACTAAATCCCAGCCTGTAAGGATAAAATGCAGGGAAATAGTTCGGTTGGGGAGAGGAGTTTGGAGAGGAAGGAACTGAGAGTGAGAAGATATCGGCTGCAGTGTAATCCCTGTTACTGTCTTGTTCATCGCTGCACTTAAAGGCACAACTGCCATGGGTAAATAAACCTCACTTGTTTTAAGCTCTAGTCTGCATGTCAAATGGACCACTGGGTCCTGGGCCTACTTCAGCTTGTTACATAAGGTTTATCTTGACAGGCAATGATAATATCAACCCATGTAAATTACATAATCTTTTGCTTCTCTGAAGAAGTATCTCACTTTCATTGGGTGGGGGGGAGAGAGATTTCCACTGTGCTGTGTGTTGCAAAATCATAAACTCATTTATAAATTTTAAACCTGTTTATAAAGAACGTGTTTACAATTCTTTTGCACATAGCTCGCAGAAAATCTTGCTCCATGGAGAGCTAAGGAATCCCATTCTGCCCATGCCTGGTTCCATTTCCTGTGGGAGATCATCACAATTGAATGTTTTCATTTATACATGGGGCAGACCTGTTGGTGGCTCCTTCTTCCCCTCCCACCATAGAATTTCCACAACTACTATGGTCCTACCATTACCTTGGGTCCTGGGTGTATGTTGCATCAAGTTCCAGACCATAGAGTACCCTGCCATGCTGATATAACTGTAAAAGGGATGAGCTAAGAAAAAAAAGCAGTCTAGAAAGCAGGCAGTTAAGTGGACAGTTCATCAAAGTCGATACAATAAACGGTACGTGTGTTGTTGCTCAGTTAGCTCAGGATCTGGAGTGCTGGTTCTGATGTCGTGCTGCAACCTAAACATGACTGGTTTGCCGACCATTGTAATACAGCCAACTTCTTCTCTTCCCAAAACCTTATTTGCAGTTATTTACATTAGAAATGCATTTGTTTGCTCTATCCTTCCACTGTGAATTTGCAGTATTTGATTAAGTTGCAAAAATACACTTTTTAAAATTATATTTCCCTCCGCAAAACCTTCCTCCTTTTTACCTATTTTACATTTTTTAAAGTTGTTATTTTTCTCTTGTGTGCTGTTGTGGATTTGTACTCCCTGCTGAAGCTATTATTGATGGAATAATGCCCAGGGAGGTTCTTCTCAATGACCAGCACCTGAACTGGCGGTACTTCACTATGGACCAGGCCTGACTAACTGACCAACACTGGCCACAGTGTCCATGTTCAGTATCAAAACACCTCATAACATCCCTGACATGAATCTTGTCATTCATGTGGAAATGACTTATGAAATAATACTGGGCGGCCTGCTGGTGGCGCTGTCCAGGGAGAGTATAAATACTCGGGCATGGGCCCAGCTTGCTCAGGACATTCCTCAACAGGAACTAGTGAAGGACACAACTAGACCTCCATGTTGAAAAACAGTTGATTAAAGCTTTGTTTAACGCTTAGACCAAGTGCCTAGTAGTTTTCTTACGTCAATCCCTCTCTGTTCCCATAACCTTCAACGATATATAAAAACACAACCCAAAAAACACTAAGCTCAGTCACTTTATTTAATTGTTTAAAGAGCATGAAATGATGATGAATTGAAATCTTTTATTCTGAATTTTATTTCTCTGTCACTTGGGCCTTACAATTATTTGTAAATTTTCTGCCTGGTTATTACAGTGTACTTTGGGTACTGTAGTTCTATAGGAACAGGGTGAAAACTACACCTCCCATGGTTTACTGCCCTATCTCTTTGATAGAGTAGATACAGAGAGGGTGTTTCCACTTGTGGGGAAAAGCAAAACTAGAGGCCATCAATATAAGATTGTCACCAAGAAATCAAATAGGGAATTCAGAAGAAACGTCTTTACCCAGAGAGTGGTGAGAATGTGGAACTCGCTACTACAGGGAGTGGTTGAAGTGAATAGTACAGATGCATTTAAGGGGAGACTAGACAAGCATATGAGGGAGAAGGGAATAGAGGGTTATGCTGATAGATTTAGATGAGGAAAGACGGGAGGAGGCTCGAGTGGAGCATAAACACTGGCACAGACTGGTTGGGCCGAATGGCCTGTTTCTGTGCTGCATATCCTATGTAATCCTACGTAATCTTTCTTTCTCTCACACACACAGAATTGGCCTATAGTTAAAAATCCAGCCCCCAGGGGTAAGAAAAATTTCCAACTCAAGCCCCAGCACAGGCCTATGTGGGGAAAACTGCAACCATTTCTACAACCGCAGCTACATATATAAAGCACTCATTATGTACGGAGAGATGTCACAGCTTTACGTTGTGGTTGATAGCAGGGGGTCACCAAGCAGGAGAGAGAAAAATGATAAGGGTCAAAAGGGGGCAAAAGCTCAGTTAATGAGAAGAGTCTTAAGGAGGTTTTTTAAGGCAGGGAAGGAGGTGTCAAGGCAGAGATGCTGAGGGAAGGAGCTTCATAAAGTGGGGAATAGAGACAGAAGGAGATGCTACCAATTGTGGAGCAAAACGAGAAGGGAACACAAGATAGGCGAGTTGGAGGAGTGGAGGGTGCGTGCAGGCGTCCAAAGGTAAGAATAAGAAGTCACATGGGCACTGGCATTTTTGATAACTTTTAGTTTGTGAAATTAGTGAAAAGTAAATTCAAAATAGATATCAGGAAAGCACCTTTACTCAGATTGATAAATATTCAGAGTAATTATTAGCGAGATTAAAGAATCAAAACCACTGCGGTTATTCAAGGTACAGTTAGATGCCATGATGGGAGAGTTAATGCACAAGAAAAAGAAAGATTTGTATTTTTATAGCACTTTCGTATGTCTCTCAGAAATTTCTCAAAACATTTGACGTACAAGTTATTTTGAAATTCATTGACTGCTAGATACACAAACATGTCAGCCATTTTGCACACAGCAAGATCCCACAAACAGCAATGAAAATGAGTGACTAGTTAATCTATTTTAGATTGAGAGAGAAATAATAGCCAGGACATCAGAAAAGCTCTTTGCTTTTCTTCAAGTAGTGCTATGGGATGTTTAGTATTCATCTGAATCGCTGGAATAGATAAACTGGGTCTCAGTTAAATGCATGAGCTTCAATGGGCCAGATGGCCTTTTCTGCTCCCTGATTTTTCTTAACTTACCCTATTTTCTTCTCAAACAAGTGTTAATATACCACACTGCCAAACCCAAAGCTGTGAGCCTTCCCTGCCCTTTACTTTTCCTTTTGTGTATTCTTACATATTCTTATCCTGACATTCAGGGACTGAATTTCCATAAGGTTTCTCCCTATCACCCGCTGTAACTTTGTCAGAACATCCAGGGGAAACTCCGGGGAAATGGTATGTAGAAATTTATGCAGAAATTAATGACGTCAATCTTTGCAACATCACCTTGGACCCACAGCTTTTGTTTTGTTACACATTTTGTGAACTCCACTTAATCTGCATTGAGGTAAAGAAATGGAAAAATATGAAGCAGTACACCCAAGACTTTGCGACTTGACTGATGGATGCAGCAATACTATGTTGTCACTGAAAGTCAAAATAATAAACAGAATTGCTAAAGTGATTTTTTAGGCATGATCGAACAGTCAATACATTGGACTGTGTAGACAAAAAAAACTTGTATTTATTTAGCACCTAATCACATCACTCAAACATTCCAAAGGACTTCACATCCAGTGAGTTGCTAAGAAGTGCAGTTACTGTTGTTATATTAGCAAACATGGCAGTCATTTTACACAACAACTTCCCATACAACAGCAATGAGATGAATGACTAGTTAATATGTTTTTGGTTGAGGGAGGAATGATGACCAGAACTCCCTAATTTTTAAATAGCAACATTGGATCTTTAACATCCACCTGAACCACTTTAAAACAGACATCTCGTTCGAAGGATGGCATCGCTAACAATGCAACACTCTCACTCTCCCAGGACTACAAAATTGAAAAAGGACGAACCAGTAAATAAGAAATGTACCGACCACCCAAGTACCATAAAAATGTTATTACCGAGATATCTTCACTGTTCTCCTCTCTACAGTCTCTGCATCGAATGACTTCTCATCCTCGGTGATTTCAACCTTCATCTCAATTCATCATGCTCTCTCTCCTCTGAGTTCACTAGCCTCCTATCCTCCCTTAATCTCTCCCTCCATGTAAACTCCCCAACCCATATTCATGGTCACCCCCTCGACATTGCCATCTCTCGTGGCCTCGCTACTCCCATCGTGTCAATTGCAGATAAGGCCATCTCTGACCATTTCCTCGTATCGCTCTCCACCCACATCCCCCTTCCACCCCACCAACCCTACTTCCTTCTGTGTCCGCCCCTGGAAAAAACTCTCTCCCAACTCTCTTACAACTGCACTTATGAAACCCCAACTGTCCAGCCTCTGGCCCTCCATTCACCATGACATTTCTGCTGCTACCGATCTGCTCAACCATACCCTCACCACCACCTTTGATGCCCTAGTCCCTATTAAAACAATTACCCTCTCTCACCCTGGCCATTCCCCCTGGTACGGCTCTCATCTTCGCTCCCTTAAGTCCAAGGAACGCAGACTTGAACGGATATGGCGGACAACTGGTTTAGCCATTCACCGCCAGATCTGGCTGGACCACATAAAGCATTATCGGGTCCTGCTCTCGTCTGCCAGAATTGCTCACTATTCCAGATTCATTCTGGAATGCAAAGATAAACCCCGGCTCCTATTCTCTACTGCTAGCCGTCTTCTTAAACCCCTCTCCCCTGTCTCCTCCACCCTCACTTCCGATAACAAGTGTGAGGAGCTCATGGACTTCTTTGTCTCTAAGATTGAGACCATCCGTTCAGCTGCCTCTGCCACTTCCCTTCCTTCCCCTAACCCACTGGGCCAAACTTCCTCTAAGGTTCCCCCCTGCCCTAGCCCTGAACTCACATCTTTCTCCAGTTTCTCTCTGATCTCCCCTCATGACCTCTCTGCGCTCATCCTGTCCATGAGACCCACCTCCTGCTCCCTCGACCCTATTCCCACCAAACTGCTGACCACCCAACTTCCTTTACTGGCTCCCATGTTAGCTGACATTGTTATCTGTTCTCTCTCCTCAGGTACTGTCCCTCTTTCCCTCAAATCTGCCGTCATCACCCCTCTCCTCAAAAAACCAACCCTTGATCCCTCTGTCCTTGCAAACTACCGTCCCATCTCCAACCTCCCCATCTCCAACCTCCCTTTCCTCTCCAATGTCCTTGAACGTGTTGTCGCCTCCCTAATCTGTGCCCGTCTTTTCCACAATTCCATGTTTGAATCCCTCCAATCAGATTTCTGGCCTTGCTACAGTACCGAAACGGCTCTCATCAAAGTCACAATTGACATCCTTTGTGACTGCGACAAAGGTAAGCTATCCCTCCTCGTCCTTCTTGACTTGTCTGCAGCCTTTGACACGGTTGACCACTCCATCCTCCTCCAACGCCTCTCCACCTTCGTCCAGCTGGGTGGGACTGCACTCGCCTGGTTCCATTCTTATCTATCTAATCGTAGCCAGAGAATCACCTGCAACGGCTTCTCTTCCCGCTCCCGCATCGTTACCTCTGGTGTCCCCCAAGGATCTATCCTTTGGCTCCTCCTATTTCACATCTACATGTTGCCCCTTGGCGACATCATCCGAAAACACAGCGTCAGTTTCCACATGTACGCTGACGACACCCAGCTCTACCTCACTACATCTTCTCTCGACCCCTCCACGGTCTCTAAATTGTCAGACTGCTTGTCCGACATACAGTTCTGGATGAGCAAAAATTTTCTCCAATTAAATATTGGGAAGACCGAAGCCATTGTTTTCGGTCCCCGCCACAAACTCCGTTCCCTAGCCACTGACTCCATCCCTCTCTCTAACATCTGTCTGAGGCTGAACCACACTGTTCACAACCTTGGTGTCATATTTGACCCTGAAATGAGCTTCCGACCACATATCCGCAGCATAACTAAGACCACCTATTTCCACCTCTAACATCGCCCGTCTTCGCCCTTGCCTCAGCTGCTGAAACCCTCATCCATGCCTTTGTTACCTCTAGACTCGACTATTCCAGTGCACTCCTGGCTGGCCTCCCATGTTCCACCCAACGTAAACTTGAGGTCATCCAAAACTCGGCTGCCCGTGTCCTAACATGCACCAAGTCCTGTTCGCCCATCTCCCCTGTGCTCGCTGACCTACATTGGCTCCCGGTTAAGCAGCACCTTGATTTCAAAATTCTCATCCTTGTTTTCAAATCCCTCCAAGGCCTCGCCCCTTCCTATCTCTGTAATCTCCTTCAGCCCCACAACCCCCCGAGATATCTGCGCTCCTCTAATTCTGCCCTCTTGAGCATCCCTGATTTATAATCGCTCAACCTTTGATGGCCGTGCCTTCTGCCGCCTAGGCCGTAAGCTCTGGAATTCCCTGCCTAAACCTGTCCACCATTCTACCCCTCTTTCCTCCTTTAAGACGCTCCTTAAAACCTACCTCTTTGACCAAGCTTTTGGTCACCTGCCCTAATTTATCCTTATATGGCTTGAAGTCAAACTTTTTGTCTTAAAATACTCCTGTGCAGCGCCTTGGGACGTTTTACTACGTTAAAGGCGCAAATAAGTACAAGTTGTTGTTGTTGTTGTTGTTGTTAAGCATAAATTGGAGTGAGTTGCTTGGGTTCTGAGGGCTATAAATGGTTGCAATTTGGGCATCCCTGGTCTAGATTGACAAAGAATATGATTGCATTACAAAATATATATAATTATCATTGATGTTTGATCTTTAACCAATCTAGTTATACAGCTTGCAAAGTAGATTAGTTATTCAGTATTGGATTTCATTTTAATGGATTTCCCCGCCTACAAGGACATTATTTTGGCATTTGGAAGTACTAAATTCTATAAGATTTGAGTGCACCATGTTTCTGTCATGTAGAGCTAAACATATGCAGAAAATACAATTAATCTTTCGAAAGTTCCTGCTTGCTACCTCTTCTTCATTAAAAAGAAAATTATATTAGTGTTAGTTGCTGAACTGAGTTCAGCTAGCACATTACAGACCAGGGTTCAAAACTGAAAGTGTGGTCTGTGCCACTTAATACCACACCACACAGTGCACCTGCCCAATGCACTAATCGATCAGGTATTGGGAGTTGCGTTTGTCAGTTAAGTTTTAAGAATTTGACTCCACATAAGACATCAACATTTTCTAGATGTTTATACTGGTAAAATAGAAAGATTAATTCACATACAATTGCCAATATTAATTAATTAGGACCATAGAAACAGGAGTAGACCATTCAGCCCCTCGAGCCTGTTCCGCCATTCAGTGAGTTCATGGCTGATCTGTACCTTAACTGCCTAACGAGACTCCCAAAACAAGCGCTCTACTCGGAGCTCCGACACGGCAAGAGAGCCCCAGGTGGGCAGAGGAAACGCTTCAAGGACACCCTCAAAGCCTCCTTGAAAAAGTACAACATCCCCACCGACACCTGGGAATACCTGGCCCAAGACCGCACAAAGTGGAGGAGAAGCATCCGGGAAGGCGCCGAACACCTCGAGTCTCTTTGCTGGGAGCAAGCGGAAGCCAAGTGCAAACAGTGGAAGGAGCGCACGTCAACCCAAGCACCCGCCCCTTCAACCACCGTCTGCCCCACCTGTGACAGAGACTGTAGGTCCCGCATTGGACTCATCAGTCACCTGAGAACTCATTTTTCCGAGGGACTGCCTAAGAAGAAGTGTATCTTAACTCCATCCACCTGCCTTGGTTCTATCTCCTTTTATACCCTTGGCTAGCAAAAATCTATCGATCTCAGATTTAAAATTATTAATTGAGCAAGCATTGACTGCTTTTTGTGGGAGAGTTCCACACTTCTACCACCTGTAGAGTGAAGAAGTGTTTCCTAACTTTTCTCTGGAATGGCCTGGCTCTGATTCTAAGGTTATGTCCCTGCGTCCTAGACTCCCCACCAGTGGAAAAAAATTCCCTCTACTCTATCAATTCCTTTTAAAATCCCCAAAACTTCAATCAAATCACCACTTAACCTTCTATATTCGAGGGAATACAAGCCCAGTTTGTGTAATCTCACCTCACAATCAAACCCTTGGAGCCCTGGTAACATTCTGGTGAATCTGCGCTGCACTCCTTCCAGGGCCAATATATCCTTTCTAAGGTGCGGTGCCCAGAACTATACACAGTACTCCAGATGTGGTCTAACCAGGACTTTGTATAGCTGTAGCAAAACTTCCTCCTCTTTATATTCTAGCCCTCTAGAAATAGAGGCTAACATTCCATTAGCCTTTTTGATTATTTTTTGTACCCAACTACTACATTTTAGAGATTTGTGTACATGGGCCCCTAAATCATTTTGGACCTCCACTGTTCTTAGCTTTTCACCATTTAAATAATACCCGGTCTATCCTTTTTTGGTACAAAATGGATGACCTCACACTTACCTGCGTTGAAATTAATCTGCCACAGTTTCGCCCACTCACTTAATCTATCAATGTCTCTTTGTAATGTTATTCCCCCGTCTACACTACTTACTATGCCACCAGTCTTTGATATATGACTCTCTATTGGGTTATCTAAGTCGTTAATAAATATAGTGAATAGTTGAGGCCCCAGCACAAATCCTTGTGGGACACCACTAGCCCTTCCAATTCCAGTATGTACTTATTATCCCTACTCTCTGTCTTCTACCGGCTAACCAATCTCCTAACCAGATCAATAATTTGCCTTCAATTCCATGAGCTTTAATCTTAGTTAACAGTCTCTTATGTGGGTTGCCATCTCATCTGGGACTTAACTAAAAGATAGATTCAAGGTTGGTGATATCATTCGCTCCCATCATGTCCATTTTCAACTAAATAATTAAAAACAACGAGAGCAAAAGAAAATCACTTGTTTGATGAAAATCAACTGTGTTGGAAACAGTTGGAATGCAGGATATTTGACCACAGATAAACTTTAAAAAAAATCCATGTCCCTAAATAACCTTGGACAGCTCGGTTCCCACAATTCTGAGGCAAAAATTTTGATTCAACTTAACTAGTATGTTTGCATCCTCAGAAGTTGATTTACTAATCAGATGTAACAATTTCATTGATTAAAATGAAATTAATATTACTGTTGTAAGTGAAGCATAATAATTTACATTAATAACCAAATTTATATTGTAATTTGCATCCAAAATCAGTAGAAAGAATGTGCTGTTTCAATGTTACATTAGTATGGGCAGTTAATTAATTATGGTCACAGTATGAGGTGACCAACCTTTAATTTTGTATAGTAATTTTTAATTTTTAATTTGTTTTCTTAATGCAGTACCTGAAAGATTTTGAATGGTCTGTCTTCCTAAGAAGATGATTTCAGCACCGAGAACAATCACTTAAGGATCTACTATAAATTTATTTTTGATATTTTGGGGATATTCTATTTGTACGTAATGATCATATAAAACACTCTGAATAAAAAGAAGGCTGGGTTGTGCTTTGACTCCAACTTGTGTTTAACATTGTTTAAAACTTTATCATTTCACTGAATGGCAACACATGCCCGCAGCTGCTCACAGACTGAGTTATCGATATCAATTGCGTCGCCATTAGAATACCTTGGGAGCTTTTCAAGTTTCATTTTTAATGTTTATGATGTTAGCAGAGAAGGGAAGTTCTCATTAGATCGCTCCAAACATTAAGCTGCTGACCTGGCCTCTGTGCAGCCCCACTTGGTCCTGGGCGAGAGCAAGGCAGAGGCTGGCAGCATGATTCAGATCTCATGGCTCTGCATCTTACCGTTCATGGCACTCAAGTAGTGGTCTGAGAAGTTGGTCTGTAGTATAACTGATCTTACAGAGAAACAGCTGCGTACAGTTTAGCAGATAGAGGTGATATTGTACTTAGATCACACTTTTATTCTTATGATAATCTTTTCAAAAGATAAATATTGTGAGATAACAAGGTCTGGCAGTGATTATTTAAATGATGGGGGCGATTTTGCCAGCCCTGAGGAGGCGGGACTGCCGGGAAAATGGCAGAATTCCGCCCCCAACCCGCCTCCATGCCATCTCCCCAGGAGGCGGGTAGCCATCCCGCGCCGGGTCCCGTCTCCTTGGAGGCGGGAAGGGATTAAAGCCTATTAACTGCCTGTTAACAGGTAGTTAACAGGCAGAAAATAGGATTATCCTCTTTTTGCCCTCACAAGTGAGGGCTTCCCGAAGGCTCCAAAACCCGTCAGCTCAGCTCAGCGAGTACTGGGTCTGCGGGGGTCGGCGGGGGGGGGGGGGGGGGTGAAAAAGTGTGGTGTGGAGGTGAGTGATGGGTGCAAGAGTGTAGAGGTGAGTATCTGAGGTAAGTGCTAAGTGTTTTTAAAAGTGTACTTACCTTTGTTTCTTCCTGCAGGCTTCAGTCGGTTTGTATGCGGAGAGTCTCACACCTCTGTGTTGCAGATGAGAGATGGCCGTTGCATTCTCAGATGTAACAAACATCTCATTTCTGTAAAAGAAAGAAGGTTGATGAGGTCTTGAATGCAAGACCTCATCAAACTGCAGAGAATGTCAGTGTTTGACAGCTTCACAGAGCTGTCAAACGATGACAATTCATCTGTCAAAAATTTTTGACAGATGAAACGTCATACGTTGACGTGCTCTGCAATCGGCTTTCCCTTAATTGGCCTGCTAAGCCCGCTGGGCGGGCTTAACAAGGTCAATCAAGGGAAAATAGCGTGGGTTGGCCACAAATCGATGGAGGCGGGACATCGATCTGACAAGCAGCAGTCCCGCCTCCAACGCACCCCCATTCACAAAATCGCCCCCAATGATGTGAAAAACAACAGGTTGGTAGACTGAAGGAAGACTCATATAGAGTTCAAATTTTAGACAAAGGGCCGATTTTTTTTCAATGGTACATGCAAGTTCATCTAGTGGCATTATTTACATTATGCTTTGCAGTTAGAAATATCTGAATAGAAGGATTTCAAATTTCGATTTCAGAGAGAATATTTAATGGCAAGTACCCTGGGGCTAAGCAGTAGGGGAATGCCTACTAAGAGCCACAAAGGGATTGCTACGTTCTGTATGGAATCATTTGGATTATAAAATGTGTGAGTGTGTGTCAATAACAGGGTGTAGAATTTTTTTTTAAATACAATTACAGCAGTAAAAAAATATTAATTGAATTATAAATTGATACATTATTTCCACTGATACTCCATGGCCTGTCTTCCAGCAGTTGCCCAAGATCATGCTCCCAATCGCTTACAAGTTTCCACTGCCACGATATCTCTGGTCAGTAACAAATCTGTAATTGGTCCCAGGTTCACCCCGTAAAGTTATTGTTTTCCCCTCCGGCAGTGCTGGCTCCAAACAGAATACATTTGGCATCCCTCAAATTGGGAGAGTGAACAAAACAGAACTTGTTCCTGTCTGCATTACTGTGCGTCCTGACACTATAACTACTGGCAATGACGTTAAAAATAAAAATACACAGAACACACAGGTTAAGGTGCAGTCTCATAACCTCAGTATGTATATGGGTGATATATCTTTGAGATTGTTTTGAAACCTATGTCTCTATAGCACATTTGTAAATCAGATCACAGATGCACCAAATTAGTTGGTTCTTGGAAACACTGGAGAAATCATCAGTTTTGCATTCCTGAACAAATACTTCCAAAGTTGAAAGCTCCATTGTAATGACCCTGAAGGGATCATATCGTTCAGAATCAAGCTATAAACAGATCATAAAAAACACCAGCCCTGTCCTGGATAAGATGAAGTAGACTTTGCAGGTTTTAATACTTCTGATTTTAAATCATATTTCTCTTCTATCTTTATTAAAATTGTGGACTAGCTGAAAGCAGTAAAACAGTTCCCCATTTTTTTCTAAAGTAAATTTTAATTTTAATGTTAAAGAGAACAGCAGTTACAGAAATTATCAATACATAAAGATCATCCAAACACCATTGCAAATATATCCAGAGAAGAGAAATAGACAACTGGTTAAAAAAAAAGTTATGCCTCCAACTTCCCAATCAGAAAAAGAGATGAAGAAAAGGAAATGACCACCCTCCCCCCGCCCCCACCACCCCATCCCATCCCTTAACCTACTGGCAAACTTCATTAAATCATGTTTGAGGGCCTCCCTTCACTTATATCCTTTGTACTTGACTTTCCTCTATCTACCAGGCTTTCATACACTTAGGGGGAAAAATTCGGTTGCTTTGCTCCTCTCGTTGGCGCCCTAAGAGGGCGCTAATGGGGCGCAAAGCAACTAGCGTCCGGGCGCGGCGATGTTTGTGCCGCTCGCGAAATTGACCAGAGTTTTTGCGGCAGTGCTAAACTCTACCGCCACGATCTCCTGCGCCCGCAGATCATGACGTCAGTCGAGCGTGCAACACCCCGGACCGGATATTGAGTGGCGCCCCCTTCCTTTCCGCCTGCCGCAAGCAATGACAGGGAGAGTGGAACGTTTTGCAGTCGGGAAGGGGCTGGGGGAGCGCTATTTAAAGGCGCCCTTTTCCTGCCTTTTTTTGTGGGAGACATTTTTGCACCACTCATTCTGAGAGAGAGAGATTCTGAGAGAGAGACAGAGAGAGAGAGAGAGACTTCTGCAGAGAGTCAACACTGTGTGAAGTAGTTTTTGCTACTGAGCATCACTTTGTAGGTTCTTTTGGATTTGACCTTCATTGCTTCGATTGTCAAGAGACTATGAGGACTGCACTGATTCGGGGCATCGTCCTGCGCCTGCAGAATTGGAGGCATCAGAGACGCAGAGAGAGTGGCAATCATGGCCAGAGGGAGGAGGGCCAACAGGCCTCTGCACAGAAGACCTTACCCTCCCAGGGTATTCTGGGAACAATTCTCCTACATTAATTTGTCTGAGGAGCAGTGTTTGCACAGGCTGTGCTTCAGCAAGGAGGTGGTCACTGAGCTCTGCCACCTGCTGCAACCAGATCTGCAGCCTCAACTGAGGACCAGGACGTCTCTGTCGGTGGCAGTGAAGGTCACAGTGGCTCTGAATTTTTATGCCACCGGCTCCTTTCAAGCAGCTACTGGGGACATCGCCAATATCTCCCAGTTCACGGTCCATTGCTATATCCGGGAAGTGACAAATGCTTTCTATAAAAGGAGACGCCAGTACATCTCTTTCCCGATGACCCGGGCCAAACCGCATGAATGCGCATTGGGCTTTGCGAGGATAGCGGGCTTCCCCATGGTGCAGGGCGCCATTGACTGCACACATGTGGCATTGCGGGCGCCGCATGAGAATGCAGAGGTTTTCCGAAACCGCAAGGGGTTCCACTCCTTAAATGTGCAGTTGGTCTGTGACCACAGACAACTGATACTCGCCATCAATGCCCGCTATCCTGGCAGCAGCCATGATGCTTTCATCTTGCGCCAGACTGGTGTGCCAGACCTTTTCCAGGCACCGCATCAGCCAAGTGGTTGGCTCCTTGGGGGACAAGGGTTATCCACTCTGCACCTGGCTGATGACACCGCTCCGTAACCCCAACACCCCTGCCGAGCTGCGGTATAATGAGAGCCATATTGCCACCAGGAACATAATTGAGTAGACGATCGGCATGCTCAAGCAACGATTCCGCTGTCTGGACCACTCAGGAGGAGCCCTGCAGTACTCTCCTGAGCGTGTCTCCCTCTTCATAGTTCTTTGCTGCATTCTTCATAACCTTGCAATCCTCGGGACCCAGCCAATGCCACCAGGCCTTGGAGCACCACCGGAGGAGGAGGAGGAGGAAGAGGAGGAGGAGGAGGAAGAGGAGGAGGATGATCAGCAGCAGCACCAAGGCGGGAGGGAGGCCCACAATGTTGAAACTGCAAGGGCCGTCCGTCAACGGCTGATAACAAGCCACTTCTAGGCCCCTACTCAGAAGATGGCTTCTGGCATGGAGAACAACATGATGGAAAGCAACCCGCAGCCTCTATAGCCGGCCAAGGCAGCAATGATTCCAAAGGCCAAACATGTACATTTTGAAAACAACAACTTTTTTTATTTTACAAACTCTGTGCGTGTCATTTATTGATGACAAACTAATAGAAACAAACACAACAAATCATTAATTAACATAACTGGTTCTCACAACCTAGAGATAATGGCCAAAACACTAAACAAAAGTTATCAGACGAACATCGCTCTTTAATAAAGACATTCCCAACATTTCTTGAGGCCTCCTACTTTTTGCCCTTCGAGGGTGATCTCCATCCCTTGCGCACTTCCCCCCTTCCCACCCTACTGCTCCTCCGTAATGGGGCCCCAGTGGCTGCAACAAGGCTGGTGGAAGGCTGCTGAATGTCAGATCCTGAGACTACAGATGCCCTTGAAGGACGCCCTCGACCAGCTTTGGGCCTGGAGGCCCCGGCTGCAGACTGCACCAACTCTGCATGGGCGGCAGCAGTCTGGGCTACAGGCGGTGGCAAGTGCAATGGGGAAGTGACAGTGGTGGGAGCAGGAATGCTGTCATCCTGAGAGAGGACAGCACCTCCCTGCTCGACCGACACACTGGCACTCCCACAGGGCAGAACCTCAGCATCCGGAACAATCTGCTCGAGCACAGATTGCTGGCCTGCTGCGGCGCCGTGAGAGCCCCGGGGAAATGTGTCCAAACCAGCGACGATGGCAGCAGTCAGTGCTTGCGTGGCCTCAATCAGAGACTGCATGAGAGCAGTCTGAGATTGGATCATGGCAGCCAGTGACTGAATTGCAGCACTAAGCGGTTGCGTTGCGTCGGCCTGTGCTGCAGCGGAGTGCTCCACACTCCTTGCCAGTCCATCAACGCTTTCGGGCATCCTTCCCACTGCACCCATGAGCTGAGTGTGCATGTTCACCACCTGGGTGTTCATTTCCGCGATGAGCCGCTCCTCCTCTGCGTCCAGTGCAACAGGACTCACTGGCCTACTCTCCCTCCGGGGAGATGGCCCCCGAGCTTCCCTACCCCCATGGCGTTGCTGCAGCCTGCTTGGTCCCGGAACTTCACCCTCATCAGACCCTTCACCCCTGCTCCCATCCAGGGAAGACGTGGTCCCAGTGTGGGCATGGGCTTCCTCGGGAGAGGGTGGCACTAACGCTCCGGCTTCCTCTTCCTCCTCGCCTGCGGCATCACTCCCACTGGATGCTTGAGGGCCCGTCTCCTCAGCTGGTGATTCACCATCTGAAAGCAGGGAGGTACAAGAGTGGCTTTAGCGTCAGGACAGGGGGGCAGTAAGGGAGCAAGGACTGGAGCGATTTAGTAAGTTGGATTGAAAGTGTAAAAGGCTGGTGTTGTGAGGGACAAGTGGAATGAGAGAGGAGAGAAAGCTAATGACCTTACCATTGCTGTCCTGAATGAGGTCGACCTCTCCAGCGGCGACGGGACCGATCACCTGGCTTGCGACGATCCTGTGGACGCGCGCCTCAAGATCGCTGAGGGTTTGCAGCTGAGGCGGCCCTCCACCCGTCCGTTGCTGCTGCCGCCTTTTGTGAGATAGCTTGGCCTGCAAGAAAAAGGACGGCGTCTGAGTAAATATGCAGCCATGTGCTGGCCTGATGTGCCTCCCATAGTTAGAGTCACAGAGTTATACAGCACAGAAAGAGGCCCTTTGGCCCATCGTGTCCGCGCCGGCCATCAAGCCCTGTCTATTCTAATCCCATTTTCCAGCACTTGGTCCGTAGCCTTGTATGCTATGGTGTTTCAAATGCTCATCTAAATGCTTCTTGAATGTTGTGAGGGTTCCTGCCTCTACCACCTTTTCAGGCAGTGAGTTCCAGATTCTAACCACCCTCTGGGTGAAAAGGTTTTTCCTCAAATCCCCTCTAAACCTCCTGCCCCTTACCTTGAAACTATGCCCCCTGGTTATTGACCCCTCTACTAAGGGGAAAAGTTCCTTTCTATCTACCCTATCTATGCCCCTCATAATTTTGTACACCTCAATTAAGTCCCCCCTCAGCTTTCTCTGCTCTAAGGAAAACAACCCCAGCCTGTCCAGTCTCTCTTCATAGCTGAAGCGCTCCAGCCCAGGTAACATCCTGGTGAATCTCCTCTGCACCCTCTCCAATGCAATCACATCCTTCCTATAGTGTGGCGACCAGAACTGCACACAGTATTCCAGCTGTGGCCTAACTAGCGTTTTGTACAGCTCCATCATAACCTCCCTGCTCTTATATTCTATGCCTCAGCTAATGAAGGCAAGTATCCCATATGCCTTTTTAACCACCTTATCTACCTGTCCTGCTGCCTTCAGGGATCTATGTACATGCACACCAAGGTCCCTCTGATCCTCTGTCCTTCCTAGGGTCCTACCCTTGCCTTGTTAGTCCTCCCAAAATGCATCACCTCACACTTTTCAGGGTTAAATTCCATTTGCCACTGTTCTGCCCATTTAACCAACCCGTCTATATCGTCTTGTAGCCTGAGGCTTCCCTCCTCGCTATTTACCACTCCACCAATTTTCGTGTCATCTGCGAACTTACTGATCATACCTCCTACATTCATATCTAAATCATTAATGTACACTACAAACAGCAAAGGACCCAGCACCGATCCCTGCGGTACACCACTGGACACAGGCTTCCAGTCACAAAAACAACCTTTGACCATCACCCTCTGCCTTCTGCCACTAAGCCAATTTTGGATCCAATGTACCAAATTGCCCTGGATCCAATGGGCTCTTACCTTCTTGACCAGTCTCCCATGTGGGACTTTGTCAAAAGCCTTACTGAAGTCCATGTAGACTACATCAACTGTACTACCCTCAAGGGTTGAATAGCCCTTAATGTATGTAAGGTGTGGAATGTGCATGTGTGTTTTATGAGATGGCCATAGGTCTTGGATGAGTGTTGGGCATTGGGGTTTTTACACCCTCTGGCCATTGAGTGAGGTTGAGATGGAGGGATGTAGAGGTACTGAAAAGCAGCCACTCACCCTGACGACCCGAGTGAGGTCGTTGAACTTTTTCCGACATTGTGTATGGGTCCTGGGCACCATGCTCCTGGAGGAGACGTGATGAGCCACCTCCCTCCACACTCTTCTGTAGTCGTGTGGCAATGGCCTCCTGCCACTCTCTGGGTACAGTATTGCTCTTCGGCGCTCCACTGCGCTAACCAGAGCCACCAAGGCCTGGTCGCTGAAGCACTGAGCTCATTCCCTGGGCCTCTCCATAGTCCTTTCCAGCAGAATTGATGCACAGGTCTCTCCAAGCCAAGATTCAAGGCTGCAATGAGCAGGATGTGGATGGAGAGCAAGATCGACCCTCCCCTTTAAGAACAGTGTGTCTGTGTTCCATTGCTAACTGACATCACCTGAGCTTCGCCAGCGCTCTTTGTTAGCGCCTCGCTCCTCGGCCTTTGCGCCTTAAGACAGGTGTGTAGCGCCTGATTTAGCGCTCCAATCACCTCCAGGGGCAATAGAAGCCAAGTTTGCAGTCGTAGGCGATAATTTGCGGCAGGCGCTAAATTTTGCGCCTGGGTGATAATTGCTCCCCAAACGGGGCGATACCGAATTTCTCCCCCTTACTATCTCTTTCTTGAGAAGATTACGTTCTTTAATGTTTTTGATTTGTAACCTGGAGCTCTGAAGATTCATTTCACAAAACCTAAAATCTGTATGAAATCGCAACAATTCAGGAACCTAATTCCCTTATTACCATAAAACACATTTCCTGGTAACTGGAGGCCCCATAAGAATCATTCTTATTTTCCTACATTACAACAGTGACTACACTTCAAAAGTACTGTTGTAAAGTGCTTTGGGATGTCCTGAGGTTGTGAAAGGCGCTATATAAATGCAAGTCTTTCTTTTTGTTTACAATGAAGAATAAGTCCTAAAATATCTAGGGCCGTGTCTCGTGTCTGGATTATTTTTGGCCATTTTGCCCCAGGAAAGATTTGGAAAAAGAATTACTTTTAAATGTTGGGGTTTAAAAGCAAAATGTATTCACACATGTTTAGAGGGGAAAAATGCTACCTGGATGAAAGATAGTTAAATTGCTGACCGTATTTATTTCCCCCCAGACACTGTAACAATAAGCAATTTGTTCGGTTGTTTCAGTAATTTATAAACTCCTCACACCCATTGTGTTAGAAAGTCTCTGGTCCAAGATGCTCAGCATTGGGTCTGGCAGCCTTCCCGTCCAGCTGTGAACAGAGGGAGATAAAACACAGTGGCAAGTACACAGGCAGTCAGTTGAGTTTTTATTAAAAACAGCATCCTGTGAGGACAGTCCTGTTTTTAAGATTAAAAATCGATTGTAAAGTATAACAGTCCATAAAAGTAACTAGTAAAATTTCAAACATTTCCAGAGGGTCTTCCCCCTTAACCCTCATCCAGAAATCCACCACCAATTTTGTGCCTTCAACTCCTGAGGGAGTGCTGCACTGTCGGAGGTGCCGTCTTTTGGATGAGACGTTAAACCGAGGCCCCGTCTGCTCTCTCAGGTGGAAGTAAAAGATCCCACGACACTATTTCGAAGAAGAGCAGGGGAGTTACCCCCGGTGTCCTGGCCAATATTTATCCCTCAATCAACATCACTAAAACAGATTATCTGGTCATTATCACATTGCTGTTTGTGGGAGCTTGCTGTGCGCAAATTGGCTGCCGTGTTTCCTACATTACAACAGTGACTACACTTCAAAAAGTATTTCATTGGCTGTAAAGCGCTTTGGGACATCTGGTGGTTGTGAAAGGCGCTATATAAATGCAAGTCTTTCTTTCTTTCTTTTCATTTGTTTTTTCCCCTTCAGTCTTTATTTTTCCCTTATGATAAGAGTGAAGGAATGTTGGGGATGCCTACAGCTTTAGTTAGAATTCCTGTGTTAAGTACTTGTTTTATCATAAGGGTTGTGCTTGAGTTGTCAGGTTTTTTGGGGCTGATGTGTGGTTTTTTGAAGCCGTTGATCAAACTTTGCTAGGTTGGAATTTGTGCTCAAGTAAAGCAAAAGTTGTCCGTCAACCTTTGTTGCAGCAGCCAACTGCTTCCCCACAAGGAAGTGAAATTATCACCAAAGTAGTACACAGTTGCTCTTACACAACTCCTAGCTGTCAATTTGAAAAGGCATCAGTGAAGGCTTGTTAGCAGATCGTCCATCTTCTCAGCTGTAGCTGGTGTGTGTAGCAGAGAATGCACGCAATAAGAGAAAAAGAATGACCTTTAAATTAAAAATATAGAGGGTTAATTTCCATTCATCCGCCATAACTTTAGCGCAAGAGCTGCAGAAATCCCAGGCATAAATGCCATTTTTGCTGTTTTTCCAGGATATTTGCAACTCTTCCACTGAAGTTAAGGCAAATGAACGGGAGAACCTTCAGAGGACTTCACCCCCACTGTGTTTCTGTAACTGCTGAGCACTTTCCTTTCAAGAGGTAAGCAAACAACTTGCATGCTGGGAGTTAAGAAAAGCCAAATTTCAGACTTCAAAAGACCAAACGAGCTTGAAGACTGCTACTCAGAAACCACACTCACTATTAGGGTAGATGTCCCATGAGGGAAGTCTTACATGTACTTTGGATTAAACTGGAGCTTACAGTGCGAGATCTGAACCCTGAACAAGCACCACTGATGCTCTCTTGATTACTACCAGAAGATTATTGATCGAGGTAGACAGCTTCTTCTCGTCTCCTTGTTAAATGTTTGATCAGAAGCAGCACTCAGTAGAATTGATCCAAGAGCAGCAGTGGGGATCTCTTCGAGTGCCAATAATCAATATAGATCATGTAATGAATGAAGTAACTTTGGACAAAAGCCAACTATTGTCTTGGGACCATTTCAGCAACTGAAGAAAACTGCTTAACCAACAATGATCAAAACTGCATTTTACTTTTCTCCTACATTGTAAATTTCCGAGCTCTTTAGTTATAAGGATAATCCCACTCTAACTCGGTTATCCCATTGCATAAATAACATTTCTAAAAGGTTTGATTTTAATAAACAAAAATAATTATCTACATTTATGTAATGCTCGAGACTCTACACAATATACAGAAGAATGCTATTCACAAGCAAATCTTCTTTCCATGAATACCAACCAAAAATCGAGCAAAATCTGACATAGAGGCCCCTATTTCTAACTCCTTTCACCTGGCAGAAACCGGGCCGGTGGTGGGGGTGGGGGGGAGAGGCAGTTAAAATGAGGGCAGCGACTTACCCGCTCTGATCCCACTACCTTCCCGCTGTGTCCCGATGTTAACCTGCTCTTTTGAGCAGGCGAGCAGGACACCCGCAGGAAGACAGCGGGGTCTTCTTTAAATATGCAGATTGGGTCCCTGTGATGTCATGATGATACACTTTTGTCTAATGTTGTTTTGGTAGCTGTCAATTTAAAACTCATCCATTGTACAAAGGGAGTTCAGCAGACAACTAAAGCCTTTCCTGATGTAATGTTTGAGGTTTGTTGTTGTGATCTCCCTGGTAATAGACTCGAGAGGGAGTCTGACACACAAATATCACACATATACAGAGTTCTGATGAAAGGTCATTGATCTGAAACCAGGGGCTGGATTTTCCAAGCCCCGAGGAGGCTGGCATGGAGGTGGGACAGCCGGTAAACTCGGAGAAAGTGGGGGCGGATGGCAAAGCCGCCCCCATCCCGCCTCCGTGCCCTTTTGCCAGGAGATGGGAGGATGTGCAGCTTCGGGTCCCGTCTCCTGGAGGCGGGAAAGGCATTTAATCCTTTTAACTGCCTGTTAACAGGTAGTTAACAGGCAGAAAAAAGGATTAGTGCCATTTTACCCTCACAGGTGAAGGCTTCCCGACCTCGGAGAACCACGCCGGGTTGCAGGAGACATGGAGGAGGTCTGCGGCGGTCGGAGGCACCTGGAGGTAAGGTGTAGAGGTGAGTGATGGGTGCAAGTGTGGAGTGGTAAGTATGCAAGGTGAGTGATAAGTTTAAAAAAGTGTTCACTTACCTTGTTTTCTTCCTACAGCCTTTAGCTGCGGTGGATCGGGAGAGCCGACATCCTGCTTGTCAATTTCACAGAATAGCTGTTGGAACCTCCGTTCCAATAGCCATGTGAAATTTGCAATTTTGAAAGGTTTGATGAGTCCTCAACATAAGGACTCCTCAAACTAAAGAGAATGTCAGTGTTTGACAGCTTCACAGAGCTGTCAAACGCTGACATTTCTTCTTTGAAGAAGTCTTGACAGATAGCACGTCTGACATTGACGTGATCTGTCAGTGACTTCCTCCCTAATTGGCCTGCTGAGCCCGCAGGGCGGGCTTAACAAGGTCAATCATAGAAACATAGAAGATAGGAGCAGGAGTAGGCAATTCGGCCCCTCGAGCCTGCTCCGCCATTCGATGAGATCATGGCTGATCATCCAAACTCAGTACCCTGTACCTGCCTTCTCCCCATATCCCTTGATACCTTTAGCTTTAAGAAATATATCTAACTCATTCTTGAATATATTTAATGACTTGGCCTCAACTACCTTCTGTGGTAGAGAATTCCACAGGTTCACCACTCTCTGGGTGAAGAAATTCTTCCTCATTTCTGTCCTAAATGGCTTACCCCTTATCCTTAGATTATGACCCCTGGTTCTGGACTCTCCAACCATCGGGAACATTCTTCCTGCATCTAGTTTGTCCAGACCTGTCAGAATTTTATTTGTTTCGATGAGATCCCCTCTCATTCGTCTATACTCCAGCGAGTATAAGTCCAATCGACCCAATCTCTCCTCGTATGTCATTCCTGCCATCCCAGGTATCAGCCTTGTGAATCTTCGCTGAACTCCTTCCATGGCAAGAACATCCTTCCTCAGATAAGGCGACCAAAACTGCACACAGTACTCAAGGTGTGGTCTCACCAAGGCCCTGTACAACTGCAGCAGGACATCCCTGTTCCTATACTCAAACCCTTTCGCTATGAAGGCCAACATACCATTTGCCTTCTTCACCGCCTGCTGCACCTGCATGCTTACCTTCAGTGACTGGTGCACAAGGACACCCAGGTCTCGTTGCACTTCCCCTTCTCCCAATCTATTGCCATTCAGATAATAGTCTGCCTTTCTGTTTTTGACACCAAAGTGGATAACCTCGCATTTATCCACGTTATATTGCATCTGCCACGCTTCTACCCACTCACCCAACCTGTCCAAATCATCCTGGAGTTTCTCGGTATCCTCCTCACAGCACACACGCCCACCCAGCTTTGTGTCATCTGCAAACTTGGAGATATTACATTTAGTTCCCTTATCTAGATCATTAATGTATATTGTGAATAGCTGGGGTCCAAGGACCGATCCCTGCGGTACCCCACTAGTCACTGCCTGCCACTCGGAAAAAGACCCATTAATTCCTACTCTTTGCTTTCTGTCCGCCAACCAGTTCTCTATCCAAGTCAATACCTTGCCCCCAATCCCATGTGCCTTAACTTTACACGCTAATCTCTTATGCGGGACCTTATCAAAAGCCTTTTGAAAGTCCAAATACACCACATCTACTGGTTTTCCCTTATTTATTTTCCCAGTTACATCCTCAAAAAATTCCAGTAGATTAGTCAAGCAAGATTTACCTTTTGTAAATCCATGTTGACTTTGTCCGATCCTGTCACTGTTTTTCAAGTGCTCAGCTATTACACCTTTATAATGGACTCTAGCATTTTCCCCACTACCGATGTCAGGCTTACCAGTCTGTAATTCCCCGCTTTCTCTCTACCACCCTTTTTGAATAGTGGGGTAACATTAGCTACCCTCCAATCCATGGGTACAGTTCCAGATTCCATCGAATGTTGGAAGATGATCAGCAATGCATCTACTATTTCTAGGGCCACTTCCTTAAGTACCCTAGGATGTAGATTATCAGGCCCTGGGGATTTATCGGCCTTCAATCCCATCAATTTCCCTAACACCATTTCCCTGCAAATACTGACTTCTTTCAGTTCCTCCCTTTCATCAGACCCTATGTTCTCCAACATCTCTGGGAGGTTATTTGTGTCCTCCTTTGTGAAGACAGAACCAAAATATGCATTTAATTGGTCTGCCATTTCTTTGTTCCCCATTATAACTTCCCCCGCTTCTGACTGCAAGGGACCTACACTTGATTTCACTAATCTTTTTCTCTTCACATATCTATAAAAGCTCTTACAGTCAGTTTTTATGTTCCCTGCAAGCTTACTTTCATATTCTATTTTCCCCTTCTTAATTAATCCCTTTGTCCTCCTTTGTTGAATCCTAAACTGCTCCCAATCCTCAGGGTTACCGCTTTTTCTGGCCAATTTATATGCCCTCTCCTTGGATCTTATGCTATCCCTAATTTCCCTTGTTCGCCACGGTTGAGTCACCCTTTTTGTTTTATTCTTATGCCACACTGGGATGAACAAATTCTGTAGTTCATCCATGCAGTCTTTGAATGTTTGCCATTGCCTATCCACCGTCAACCCTTTGAGTGACATTCCCTAATCAATCCTACCCAATTCGCGCCTCATACCATCGTAGTTTCCTTTATTTAAATTCAGGACCCTAGTCTCTGATTCAACTACTTCACTCTCCATCCTAATGAAGAATTCTATCATATTATGATCACTCTGACCCAAGGGGCCTCGTACAACAAGATTGCTAATTAATCCTTTCTCGTTACATAATACCCAGTCTAAGATGGCCTGATCTCTGGTTGGTTCCTCGACATATTGTTCCAGAAAACCATCCCGTAAACATTCTAGGAATTCCCCCTCCACAGTATTTTTACTAATTTGGTTAGCCCAATCTATATGTAAATTAAAGTCACCCATGATGACTGCTGTGCCTTTACTGCATGCTTCTCTCATTTCCCTTTTAATGCCGTCCCCAACCTCTGTATTACTGTTTGGAGGTCTATATACCACTCCCACTAACGTTTTCTGCCCCTTGTTATTTCTCAGTTCTACCCATACAGATTCCGCATCATCAGAGCTAATATCCTTCCTTTCAATTGTGTTAATCCCCTCTTCAACCAGCAATGCTACCCCACCTACCTTTCTTTTTTGCCTATCTTTCCTAAATATTGAATACCCCTGGATGTTGAGTTCCCAGCCTTGGCCACCCTAGAGCCATGTTTCTGTAATCCCAATCAAATCGTATTCATTTACCTCTATTTGTGCAGCTAATTCATCCACCTTGTTCCGAATGCTCCTTGCATTAAGACACAAAGCCTTCAGGCTTTTTTTTTTAACGCTCTCAGACCTATATGAATTATTATTTACTGTGACCATGTTTGATTTAAACCGTTGAGTTCTTTGCCTTCTACTTTTGTTTTTCTCCTTCCTGTCTTTTGCTTTTATCCTTGTTTCCCTTTCCTCTGTCTCCTTGCTCAGGTTCCCAACCCCCTGCCACTTTAGTTTAAACCCTCCTTAAATCAGGGGAAAATCCCTCTGGTTGGTCAGGCAAGGATGGAGGCGGGACATTGACACGACAAGCAGCTGTCCCGCCTCCAACTCGCCTCCATTCACAAAATCTAGCCCGTTAACTCTGTTTCTCTCTCCACAGATGCTGCCTGACCTGCTGAGTATGTCCAGCATTTTCTGCTTTATTACAGAATTTCTGATTGATTCAGTTTGTATTTGACTAACAGCTCCCATTTAAATTTGAGGGGTCAGACATTCTAAATTTAGGACACCCCAGTAATACTTTCCCAGGTATAAAAAACCTGGTAAAAAAAAAAGACAATTGGAAGATTGAATGAGAAAGAAAGAAAGAAGAAACACTTGCATTTATATAGCACCTTTCATGACCACCGGACATTCCAAAGCACTTTACAGCCAATCAAGTACTTTTTTTGAAGTGTAGTCACTGTTGTAATGTAGGAAACGTGGCAGCCAATTTGCGCACAACAATCTCCCACAAACAGCAATGTGATAATGACCAGATAATCTGTTTTTGTTAGGCTGATTGAGGGATAAATATTGGCCAGGACACCGGGGATAACTCCCCTGCTCTTCTTCGAAATAGTGTCACGGGATCTTTTACGTCCACCCAAGAGGGGCAGACGGGGCCTCGGTTTAACGTCTCGTCTGAAAGACGGCACCTCCGACAATGCAGCACTCCCTCAGCACTGCACTGGAGTGTCAGCTTAGATTTTTGTGCTCAAGTCTCTGGAGTGGGACTTGAACCCAGAACTTTCTGATGGAGAGGCGAGAGTGCTACCCACTGAGCCACTGGCAGATTGTTGGAGAAGCTCATGAAAAAAGCTGGCACAGGTGCTGCTTCCATCTCCCTGTATTGAGAAGCCAACCTGTCCCAGCTCATTGTTCCACAAGTGCCCAGCGATCAGATGGCACTGGGGACACTGGCAATTCAGCCTACTCTACATCCCGTGCTTCTTCTGCCAGATCTCAAAATCGAGTTCTTGTGTCAGGTACCCTAAGGACTTCATCGTCGGTGCAATCTTTCTCACAGCCTTCAACCCACCCGAATCACTCTCCTCTCCCAGCAGCGAAGACAGGCCCAAGCCCACGCACGAAAATATGTGCACCAAAATCTCAATGAGTACCTCAGCAGCCAGCCACAAGTTATGCATTTTATACATTTCTTTTTAGCATTTATTCTGGGGGTCAGCGGGCGGGATCGGTGGCGGGTCGGGTGAGAAATTAGATTTTTTTGACAGTGGGTCGGGACCCCGCTGTCAACCTGCCACAACGCGCCTTTCCCACAGGCGCGTCTGTGAGCTCCGATCTAACCCGACCCGCAGAGGCGGGCAACCCAATTAAAACAATGATCTGGTCGTTACAACCCTTTTAACCTTACCTTTTCACTTTATCTGCTCGTCCACGGGGTCCACGTCAGTGATTCTGAGGCAGGAGTTGAATGGCCATTGAATCAGCTGATTACTTGACAGCTTGAAATGTGCTATAAAGGCTCCCACCTCACAGCTGTTCACTTTCCAAACGCAGAAGCTGTTGCTTACTCCATTTGGAAGACAGATTGAGCTTTATGGAGGATGCAAGTGTTTAGAGCAAAGTCTCCATCAGTGTCACCTCTTTGGAGCAACCTCTCTCACCATTGACAGTTTGCTTCTGTCATCTCAACTTCACCTGCCATCTATTCCATCAGCATGGGTACCGGTTATAAAAACAGAAAATGCTGGAGATACTCAGCAGGTCAGGCAGCATCTGTGAAGAGAGAAACAGAGGTTAACGTTTCAGGTCGATGACCTTTAGTCAGAACTGGAAAAAAGCAGGAAATGGAACAGATTTTTAAGCAAGTGTAGTGGCTGGGAAATGGGGGAGGGGATGAAAGAACAAAAGGGAAGGCCTGTGATAGGCTGGAAGGCAGGAGAGATTAAGAGACATTGAGAGACATTAAGAGATATTCAAGGCAAAAGGGGATGGTAATGGGACAGGTTAAGAAACAAAGGATGGTTCTAGATGAAGTGTAAATTGCGCTGGCAGAATGGAAGACAGCTGCACTGTGGGAGAGAAGAACAGAACAAAAGTGTGGATAAAATATATATATATATGTTATGATCTGAAATTGTTGAATTCTATGTTGAGTCCAGAAGGCTGTAAAGTACCTAATCGAAAGATGAGGTGGCCGTTCCTCGAGCTTACGCTGAGCTTCCATGGAACAATGCAAGAGGCCGAGGATGGTGAGGTCGGAGTGGGAGTGGAGCAGTGAATTAAAGTGACAGGCGACCGGAAGCTCGGGGTCCCCCTTACGAACTGAACGGAGGTGTTCCGCAAAGTGGTCACCCAATCTGCAATTGGTCTCCCCAGTGTAGAGGAGACCGCATCGTGAGCAGCGAATACAGTATACTAAATTGCAAGAAGTACAAGTAAATCGCTGTTTCACCTGGAAGGGGTGTTTGGGGCCCTGGAGAGTGGGACGGGGGGAGGTATAAGGGCATGTCTTGCATCTCCTGCGTTTGCATGGGAAGGTGCCGGGCGAACGGGAAGGGGTGTTGGGGGCGATAGAGGAGTGGACTAGGGTGTCGCGGAGGGAGCGGTCCCTTCGGAATACTGAAAGGGGAGGTGAGGGGAAGATGTGTTTGGTGGTGGGATCACGCTGGAGGTGGCGGAAATGGCGGAGGATGATTCGTTGAATGTGGAGGCTGGTGGGGTGAAAAGTGAGGACAAGGGGAACCCTATCGTGGTTCCGGGAGGGAGGGGCAGGGGTGAGGGCAGAAGTGCGGGAGATAGAATGGACACGGTTAAGGGCCGTGTCAACCACTGTAGAGGGGAATCCTCGGTTGAGGAAAAAGGAAGACATGTCGGAAGCACTGGTATGGAATGTGGCATCATCAGAGCAGATGCGGCGGAGATGGAGAAACTGGGAGAATGGAATAGAGTCCTTGCAGGAGGCGGGGTGGGAGGAAGTGTAGTCCAGGTAGCTGTGGGAGTCATTGGGCTTGTAGTGAATGTTGGTCAATAACCTATCCCCAGAGATGGAGACGGAGAAGTCGAGGAAGGGAAGGGAAGGGTCGGAGATGGACCATGTGAAGGTGAGGGAAGGGTGGAAATTGGAAGCAAAGTGAATGAAATTATCTAGTTCAGGGCGAGAGCAGGAAACAGCACCGATACAGTCATCAATGTACCGGAAAAAGAAGTGAGGGAGGGGACCTGTGTAGGACTGGAACAAAGAGTGTTCCACATATCCC
Organism: Squalus acanthias; assembly: GCA_030390025.1. Lineage (NCBI taxonomy): Eukaryota > Metazoa > Chordata > Chondrichthyes > Squaliformes > Squalidae > Squalus > Squalus acanthias. The sequence continues at coordinate 21,165,796 of CM059443.1, forward strand.
ACGAAAAGGCAGGCATAGCTAGGACCCTTGCGGGTTCCCATAGCCACACCTTTGATTTGGAGGAAGTGAGTGGAGTCAAAGGAGAAGTTGTTCAATGTGAGAACAAGTTCAGCCAGGCAGAGGAGAGTGGTGGTGGATGGGGACTGGTTGGGCCTCTGTTCAAGGAAGAAGCGGAGCGCCCTCAGGCCATCCTGGTGGGGGATGGAGGTGTCGAGGGATTGTACGTCCATAGTGAAAAGGAGGCGGTTGGGGCCAGGAAACTGGAAACTGTTAAAGTGGCAGAGGGCGTCGGAAGAGTCGCGGATGTAGGTGGGAAGAGACTGGACAAGGGGAGAAAAAATAGAGTCGAGATAGGAAGAGATAAGTTCCGTGGGGCAAGAACAGGCTGAAACGATGGGTCTACCATGGCAGTCCTGTTTGTGGATCTTGGGAAGGAGATAGAAGCGGGCTGTGCGGGGTTGGGGAACTATGAGGTTGGCAGCTATGGAGGGAAGATCTCCAGAGGAAATGAGGTCAGTGACGGTCTTGGAAACAGTGGCTTGATGTTCGATAGTGGGGTCATGGTCCAGGCGGAGGTAGGAGGAGGTGTCGGAGAGTTGGCGTTCAGCTTCCGCTAGGTACCGGTTATACTGTTTCACCTTAGTCCTCAGAATCTGACCACGATGAGCCCCAACACCAGCAGCACCAACAACAACACGACCAACCTTCTCCTCAATGCCCTGATGCTGCACAGGACAGAGGGCATCAGCGCAGGGCTGCTCTGTGCCGGAGGCGATACCCCCAACACAGGGGATACAGGCAGAGGATGAGCTTCCTCAACATAACTGAGCAACACTACCAAAGGAGGCTCAGGCTATCGCGCCAGGTCAGCACAGACATTTGCACATTGCTGGAGGAAGACCTGCACCCAGAGGAACGGGTGGACACCCCTTACCAGTGGCTGTCAAAGTCACCACCGCCCTCAACTTCTTCGCCTCAGGCTCCTTCCAGGGATCTGCAGCAGACATTTGCAGCATCTCGCAGTTGGCTGCCCACAGATGCATCACCCAGATCACTGATGCCCGGTTTGAAAAGTCAGCCAATTATATCAACTTTGCCACTGATGATGTCAGTGTTGCTGAGTGTGCACTCGGCTTTGCCGCTCTGGCTGGCTTCCCACGTGTGCAGGGCGTCATCAACTGCACTCAAGGCCATCAGGGCATCCCATCATCACCCAGGAGCTTTTGTCAACCACAAGGGCTTCCACTCCCTCAATGTGCAGCTGGTCTGCAACCATAGGAAGATCATCATGTATGCGTGCGCCAAGTTCCCTGGCAGCTGTCATGACTCTTTCATCCTGCGCCAGTCCACCCTCCCTCAGCTCTTCAGACTTCCAAACAGACTTACTGGCTGGCTGCTTGGAGACAAGGGCTATCCACTGAAGACATGGCTCGTGACACCCTTGAGGAGGCCAAGTAATGAGGCTGAGGAGAGATTAATGAAAGCCACATCTCCACCAGATGTGTCATAGAGCAGACAATGGGCATGCTGAAAATGCGATTCAGATGCCTTGACAGATCTGGAGGCGCCCTTCAGTATGCAACAGCCAGGGTCTCCAGAATCGTTGTGGTCTGCTGTGCCCTGCACAACAGAGCGCAGCAGCGGGGATTAGCGTTGCATGAGGAAGAACACGCAGAGCACACAGCCTCTTCAGAGGAGGAGGAGGAGGAGGACTAGGAGCATCAGGTGGAAGAGGAGGATGAGGAAAAGCTGGAGGAGCCGGTGGTCCAGATGCCACCAGTACGCAAGCACATTGCTGCCCGTGAGGCCAGGGATGGCCTCATGATGGCCAGATTTACTTAACTTTACGCAGCACAACCATGTGGCTGGCACATGCATCGCCAGGTTGGCTACACCCCACATCCATACCATAAAGCATCCCTACAATGACCAGTCCATTCTTTTCAGTCACCACCATTGCTGGATCTTAAGGTAGCTCTGCCACTTCCAATTGTGCACACAAATTTGTCAGGGACCGCAAAATTTTGAAAATAAATGATTTTATTCAAAAGGTTATTTCAACGAAAACTTATCAATAACATTGAAGAAAACACCCAAGCGACTACCCTTGTGACTCTACTTGTGTGGCTTATTTCGCTTCTGTGTGCGGCTACGTGGTGCTACCCCTGTGGCTCCAGCTGAGGTAGAGGCAGACTCCTCACATCACTGCTGCGCCTGCTTAGACACCTTTGGCGGTTGTCCTCTGGGTTTTGGAGCCTGTGAGGGCCCCGCCAAAGTCTGCTCCTCCTGCGACTGTGCAGAAATAGACTCGGCCATCGCTGTCCGGGGAGGCACCTGGGGCTCTGACCGAGTGGTTGGCAAGGGGGGAGCGCTTGGAGAGGAGCCCCCACTTCCACGTCCCCTCCCACCATCATCCCTCTCATGGGCCACCCGCACCTCCCTGCTAGCAAGGAGCTGGAGAGCACCTTGCTGCGCATCAGTGGGGCGATGAGGACCCACGTCTACGCTGACATCCCTCCTAGAAAGGACGTCTATGTCTATGAGCCTCTAGCTTCTATCCTCCATAGATGCCCATCTGTTTTCCACAGATGCCCATCTATTTTCCATAGATGCCCATCTGTTTTCCATAGATAGCCATCTATCCTCCACAGATGCCCATCTATTTTGCATAGACACCATGTGCTCGTGCGACAGGCGCATTAGGTCCTCCATGCAGGTGGCCATCCTATCCATGGAGGAACCTCCAGCTGCGATTGCCTGCGCCACGGTGGTGCTCATGTTGGAGAAGGACTCCTCGATTCTCTGAACACTCACAGTCACCGCACTCGCAAAACCTGTCAGAGCCTTCAGCACTTGCTCCTGCACCTCCAGGATCACCCTCTTTCTGGATGGCCCCTGAGGCTCAGCGTCTGCATGCAGCTGAGCAGTGCTAGGAGACTCCTGTGCCCTCCGACGAGGAGTCTCCACTGCTGACCCTGTCTCCATCATCTGCTCTTGCTTACGTGTGCTGTGTGAGGCACCAGGTGATAACACTACTCTATGTCGCGACGGCCCCTCAGGTGTGCGTATCTGCGTTGGTGCTGGCTTGCCTTGTCTCAGGTGACACTGCGCCCCCAGAGGCTGGAGCCTCCTCTAAGGAGTTATCTTGCTCTTCCTCCTGGACAGTGGGGGGGGGGGGGGGCGCTCTTGATGGGCCTGTGAGCGAGTAAAGGGATCAGTTAGATATATCATATGTAGATTGCATACAAATACCATTGTGCAGCCGATGAGCATTCAATGTCTCCTGATATCAGCCCCCATTTGATTGACTGATGAATGCCATGTAGCTGTATGGAAACTGATTCTGTCACCAGGTTGTTGTGCTGAGCCCCTCTCTCCGTCACCCACTGCTGGCTGGTTGCCCGCTCCAGAGACCTCCAGGGCAGTCTCCTCCGCACTGGTGAGGGTCGCGAGTGATGCAGGGCCTCCTACCATTCTCTGCCTCTCTCTTGTGTTGTGGGCTCTCTTTACCTGCACGGAGGGAAAGAAGAGAAGGTTGAGTTAGAGTGATGGAATGAGTGTAAGGAATGGAAGGGTTACATGTGTAGAGGGAGACTATGATGGAGTGGGGTGGCAATACCAAGTAGCCTCCTTGTGTGTTGTTAGTTGGTATGATTGCACGAGGATGAGGGTGAGTGTGAGGGGTGGTTAGTAAGATGGGGATGTGATAATGTACATAGAGAGAGAGGTATAGGTGGCGGTACAAAGGAACCTGGTGTGAGTAAGGATGTGTAGGAATAGGGCTGTGAAGGCAGAGTGATGGGGATGTGATGGTAAGCACAGCAGAATGAAGTTGAGTGTGGCTTTGTACTCATCCTTCCTGATCTCACAAGATCATTGAAGCGCTTGTGGCACTGCACCCAGGTCCTCATCACCACAGACCTGTTGGTCACCTCCTGCGCTATCTGGAGCTAGGCTGCCTTGGTCTCTTGGGGAGGGCTCTTGTGGCCATTGATAGGGAAGAGGACCTCCCTGCGTGCTCGGACTCCCTCCACAAGCACATGGAGGGAGTCATTGGAGGACCTGGGTGCAGCCCGCTGCCTCTGGGAACTCTTCTGTCATTCTGTGCACTGCAACCAAGGAAGAAAGAGAGCGTCCACACTCCTAGAAGAACCTTTAAATGCAATATGGACATGGCCCCTTTAAATATACCAGCACCAAACGCAGCATCGCTGACGTCACCAGTCCTGCAGCTTTTAATTTGGCTGGGTAACGCGCTGGACGGGCTTAACAAGCTCCACTACGGGGGGGGGAAATTTTTGAAGCGGGATGCAGGTAGCAGCAGGCTCGCGGGCTGCCTCGGACCCAGATGGCACTGGACCCACCCAGGTAGGAAAAATCATGGCCATAGTCCCAAAAAGCTGATAAGTTTATAGGAGCAGAACAATGAAACTGTTAAGCAGTAACCCCAGCAACATCGCAGAGAAGGTTCAATCAAAATCATTGCTTTGATCTGCCCCACTGAGCATTGGAGACACTTCAAGGAACAGTGCGCACATTTCAAATGAGACTTAAGGGGTGATAAGTGTCTCAGCAGAGTGCAAGAACCCAAACATTTCAGTAGAGGCAGTTTGGAACCGCTCTGAATTTATTTTGAAGCACAAACATGGAGACTGAGGCTTTTTAAAAAATTCATTCACAGGATATGGGCGTCGCTGGCAAGGCCAGCATTTGTTGCCCATCCCTAATTGCCCTCGAGAAGATGGTAGCCGCCTTCTTGAACCGCTGCAGTCCGTATGGTGAAGGTACTCCCACAGTTCCAGGATTTTGACCCAGCGACGATGAAGGATTGGCGATATATTTCCAAGTCAGGGTGGTGTGTGACTTGGAGGGGAACGTGGAGGTGGTGGTGTTCCCATGCGCCTGCTGCCCTTGTCCTTCTCGGTGGAAGAGGTCGCGGGCTTGGGAAGTGCTGCTGAAGAAGCCTTGGCGAGTTGCTGTAGATGGTACACACTGCAGCCACGTTGCGCCAGTGGTGGAGGGAGTGAATGTTTAAGGTGGTGGATGGGGTGCCGATCAAGCTTTGTCCTGGATGGCATTGAGCTTCTTGAGTGTTGTTGGAGCTGCACTCATCCAGGCAAGTGGAGAGTATTCCATCACACTCCTGACTTGTGCCTTGTAGGTGGTGAGAGTCAGGAGATGAGTCACATACTGCAGAATACCCAGCCTCTCATCTGCTCTTGTTGCCACAGTATTTATGTGGCTGGTCCAGTTAAGTTTCTGGCCAATGGTAACCCCTGGAATGTTGATAGCAGAGGAAGTCAGCGATGGCAATGCCATTGAATGTCAAGAGGAGGTGGTTAGACGCTCTTGTTGGAGGTGGTCATTGCCTGGCACTTGTGTGTTGCCAACTGAGGGTAAAGGGGAAGGGGAGAGAATCAAAAAATATACCAGAGAGAGGGAGTTAATGAGTTAAATGATCTGGAAACTGCTTAATAGAAAATCATTAGATGATATAAAAGAACATTGTGCAGAGTTACAAGAGTGAAAAGATGTGGGAGAGACCGACGCAAACAAAACGGAGAGAAAATATGGGGGGGAAATGGGGAAAGAGAAGAAAGATCAACTGTAAATGCAGCAGAAATTAAAACAGATGCTGGGAAAACACAATGAATCCACCAATCTCAAGAAGAGGAACACAAGTCAACACCATGAGCTCAGAAATCCCCCAGCACGGTTTTCTGATGAAGGATCTCCACAATGACCCACCCCACATCACAAGCACACAGCCAGATTCCCACGACTTATTGCTATCCGGTGATTACTGCTGCAATGTAGGAGTACATGCATCAGATGAAGACAGGATTGGGCTTGACTTTAAAATTAATCAATTTATTAATTAAGACTAGAATGATGCCGATGAATACAGCCAGCACACAGCGACTTTCATCCAATTAATAGAGGCGGCAATTAAATGGCAATGCCATGATCTGTGGAACTCTTAATTATTATATCAGGCTGTTGGCATATACTTTCTGACATACCTTTACAGTGACTATTCCTTAACGGAACACATCTATCTGCAGTTTTGTCTCTATATGTTGGAGTGTCATGTGATATTGTCTGGCAAATATATATTTGCCAAATATATGCACATATAAACATCATGAAAGTTTATATGTGCCATGTTATATGTGCCATGTCTTACCTAGAAACGTTAACTTCATGCTGACAAAGTGCTACCTCATATGAAAGATAATCTGCTGAAACTGTCAGTAGACTTTCTGAAGAAGAAATAGAGTATATTCATTGAGAAGAATGCAAGTGGGTCATTGAATATATTTAAAGGTGGAGATAGACAGATTATTGAATGATAAGGGAGTCCAGGGTTATGGGAAGCAGGCAGGGAAGTGGAGTTGAGGTCAAGATCAGATCAGCCATGATCTTATTGAATGGCGGAGCAGGCTCGAAGGGCCGAATGGCCTACTCCTGCTCCTATTTTTCTATATTTCTACAGCACCATTCACGTCCTCTGGTAAAGTACTTCGCAGACATTTAAGTACTTTTGAAATGTAGTCGCTGCTGTAACGCAAACAAACAAACACAGCAAAGTTACACAAGCAACTGTGGGATAAATGACCAGATAATCTGCTTTAGTGGCGTTAGCTGAGGATTAATGTTGGCCCGGATATTGTGAGAACTTCTCTGCTCCTCTTCTCTGAAATATTGCCTCGGGCTCCAGGGTAAAACTGCTTTGAACTAATGTAGTTTAAACCTGTGTCTTGATAATATCAGGAAATGAATCAATTTGTGGTTAATGAATAAGCCGCCACTTCTTTCTGTTTAGGTCTGTGAATTTCCCAAGATCTAATAATCTTTTGCTACTATCTCGGCTCACATCTGAGGAATGACAATTTGAATGAGTTACTGGAAAGCTGTCGGCACCTTTTTTTTTAAAAAAGGTGATGAAAAGTAAAGGCAGGCAGGGAGGCTTCTGTAAGGGCCAAGATGTTGCCACCTGTGTGCCAGATTTCAGTCAAAACCAGGATGTCAATGCAATCATCAACAAGAAGTCATGAATGGCAGGGGCTTTGCTCGCGAGTGAACGGGTATTCTGAAGGGAAATGCGGAGATAGGCAGAGATTGTTGATCTGCTGGTAGAGTCCGAGGGGGCAGATGTGGGTGGGTGGGCCGGATTTTCCGATCGGAGGCTTCCTGCGGGCAGATGCCTCCGATCGGGAAAAATCTATGCACTTACCTGCTGGCTCTGTAGGTCCCGAGACTTTTGATCCTGGGCCTCTGCTCTACGAAATGCGCAGAGGCCCAGGTATCCCAGGGGCGCATGCGGTTCGCAAGCGTCCCTGGGATCACGTGGGCCATGGGGAACCAAAGAAGGAATCCCCCTTCACACTTTTGACAGGTCTCTACGCACAGATCTGTCAAAAGTATGAATGGGGATCAGTTAAAAAAAGTTAAACATTAAATAAATTTAAAAAAACATGTATTTAAAATTAGTTAAAATTACATTAAATTAAATAGCTTAAACAAATTTTTTTGAAAAAAATAAAGTTTTTTACGGGGCTAAAAATAAACTTACTTTTTTTTTTAAAGTATTTTTAAATTATAAATGAGTGAAAAAATTTTTTTTTTAACATTTTTTTAAACTCTTATGCTGGTAAAAGCAGGCCTTACATATGCTTTTACCAGGCGTAAGATTTTTAAAGGTTTTCAGCGGGCGGAGGTTGTGCAGAAAGCGGAACTCTCTGCCCGCGGAGGCCATTTTCCAGGGCAGGCGGATGATCTGTCAAGAGGATTCTTGACAGATCGCAGGTGCTGGGTTTTAGTGCATGCACCTCGCATGCCTGAAAACGGCACTTGCGAGGCCCCTACGGGAGCATACACACCCATGGGGGTCGGAAAATCCGGCCCATTATAGATGATGAATTCTAGCAAAAAGATAAATATCACAGTCTGTCAATTCCGTAAGAACACTAGCTACCTTATTCGTTCCATATTTTAGGGGTGGGATTGAAGGGATAATCACAAGTCCTAGCCCTTTTGGACTACCCCAGATCAGGCGTATTCCCCAGATATTCACCTTCAACTAAAGTTAGCAGTAGCCGAATCCTAGAGACGCTTAATTGGGTCTAAAGGTCAGACTACCTCTCCCTAAAGGAAAGAAACGGCCTGAAGATGTTACTGTCCTCCGGATAGCACTTTTAATAAGTTTAACGAGACTGTAACCTTCCGGATATTATGAGGATCCGGAAAACGCCCCAGAATTCTGCAACTCCTCTCTGAAGAGTGTACAGAAATTGAGTTCACGAGGTTGATATAGAAATACTACTTGAGACAATTCTAAAAATATATAGATTTATTTAAGAGCCGACATTCAGTTAACAGCTGATAAGTCAATCGCGACTTTAACCGTTCAAAATACAAATAGCTTACATTTCTTATCAGAGATCCTTATTCTCAAATCTTAACTTAGTTACATTTCCACACTTCTACTTATTTCTTAATCCAGAATATCCACCAAAATCAAATACCTTGATTACCCGAGACTCAGTTGAAAACTTAGAGCGTGCCTGTGAAGTTGAGAAACGCTTGCCCTTCCAGCGACTTCTGACTATCTGAAAAGCTCTATTTTTATACCTTTTTTTAGTGTTATTTTCTTTGAAGTTTCCTGCTGATGTAAGCTAATTATCTCGTGATTCTTTATTGAATTATTTTCTATTCTTACTGTCATTTCAGCTGGCAACTTTTAGAATTCTGTCGCTACCTTTAGGTGTTTCAAAAACTTATCATTTTTATGGTTATTGTCGATTTATCTATTTGATACTATTCTTAGGAAGTCTTTCTATTGAATTCTTAATATCACTTAACTGCTTGTAAGCCAGACGACGTGACTCTGTGGTGTTCCAAGTTCAATACAAACACAATGTAATTGCTTGGTGTCATCTATTGATATATTTTCAAAGCCTTCCTATTTGTACCTTTTACAACTTGTAAATCAAAAACACTTCAACCAGGGTGTTTTTTTGCATTTCTTAGCTATTTCAATTGGTTGCATATTTAATCGTGTTTCCTGTTTCTAAGGTTAACACAAAACTATTTTACGGCAGGTATTTCTTTTACTAGATGTCATTTTTTCAAAGGCACTTGTTTTTTTTAATGTTCTGTGCACCTGTTCAACGTGTTAGATTTTGACACTTTACTTGGGCATTGCTATTGTTTTGTTCCAAACTCTAGACATTCTGGAAGCACCAATGGTTTGCTTCAATAGGAGCTTTGTCTCTATTTACAAACCAATTCCCATTTCAAAGCTTGTTTTCACAGCTATGTGTTAACAAACCATCTTATCTCAGAAGCCTGTATTGTGTTTGCAGCCTGTGTTGCCGAGGCTTTCCAGACTTTTAAACCCAGTATGTCATGTATTAATATCAAAATCTGTTCATAGGATGATGTATTTCTTGGAATATGGCTCATTCCATTACAGGGTGGGGAGGAAGATGTGATGGGAGTTTGGCGCGTTCCAGAGGTGTACATATTTTGCATTGCGGTGAGTCACAATCTGAAATTTGAATGGGTTTTGGTAAGCTGCAGTCACATTCTGAGCATCTCAAAATACAAATGTTTTCGACTTCCTGTTTGAGTATGGTCCTACATATGTGAAACTACATTAAATATCTGCAGTTTCATATAAAAAATTAGTTTTTTCGGTAACCCTACCATAGAAAATAATATACTGCTGTTCTGAGCAGAGTATTGGTTTAGATGCGAATTGCTATCTTTCCCTAATAAATAAGGTTCTATCCAATACAACTCAAAGGTCAAACTGACCAATCTACTTTAGGGTGCCAGTAATTTATCTTCCGAAATGAAAAAAAGTAAAAATGCAACTAGTCTTAAAATCTTTTCTTGGGAAAATAAATGAACACTAACAAGTACATGAAAACATAGGCTGGGAATGTCCTTGGAGCTGCTTCCAAACCCCATTTCTGCCACACTTCCAGTGAAGTTACAACAGTGGAGCAGGACCAAGGAAATTCCCAGCCATAATATAACAAAGATATCCATATAAACACACAAAAGATTGTGAATAATTCTGAGAAAATAAATGATCTATTTGACCTTTTCATAGTGCGTACTATGTTTCTGGGTTTTCTTGCCTCATTTTTACTCTAGAGGTTTATGGCTTCTGTGCTTTAGACTACTGTCCTAGATCAGCTGTAGCTCGTGTTTTCACTTCCCCAGCTATTTAGGTAATTTGCAACTTGCCCGGAGAATAAACAGACGCCTCTTCAGGTTATTTCAGTATATTGACAGTGAGGAGGATAGTGATAGACTTCAAGAAGACAGACAGGCTGGTGGGATGGGCGGACACGTGGCAGATCAAATTTAACGCAGAAAAGTGCGAAGTGGTACATTTTGGTAGGATGAGGAGAGGCAATATAAACTAAAAGATACAATTCTCAAGGGGGTACATGAAGAGAGAGACCTGCGGATATATGCACACAAATCGTTGAAGGTGGCGGGGCAGGTTGAGAAAGCAGTTAAAAAAGCAGATAGGATCCTGGGCTTCATAAGAATATAAGAAATAGGAGCAGGAGTAGGCCATTTGGCCCCTCAAGCCTGCTCCGCCATTTAATGAGATCATGGCTGATCTGATCTTGGGCTCAACTCCATTTCCCTGCCCGCTCCCCATAACCCATCACTCCCTTATTGTTCAAAAATCTGTCTATCTCCACCTTAAATATATTCAATGACCCAGCCTCCACAGCTCTCTGGGGCAGAGAATTCCACAGATTTATGACCCTCAGAAGAAATTCCTCCTCTTAGTTTTAAATGGGCGACCCCTTATTCTGAAACTATGCCCCCTAGTTCTAGATTCCCCCATGAGGGGAAACATCTTCTCTGCATCTACCTTGTTGAGTCCCCTCAGTATCTTGTGTGTTTCAATAAGATCACCTCTCATTCTTCTAAACTCCAATGAGTATAGGCCCAACCTGCTCAACATTTCTTCATAAGTCAACCCCTTCATCTCAGGAATCAACTTCTCCGAACTGCCTCCAATGCAAGTATATTCCTCCTTAAATAAGGAGACCAAAACTGTATGCAGTACTCCAGGTGTGGTCTCACCAATACCCTGTACAGTTGTAGCAGGACTTCCCTGCTTTTATACTCCAACCCCCTTGCAATAAAAGCCAACATTCCATTTGCCTTCCTGATTACTTGCTGTACCTGCATGCTAACTTTTTGTGTTTCATGCACAAGGACCCCCAGGTCCCTCTGTACTGCAGCATTTTGTAATCTCTCCATTTAAATAACTTTCTTTTTTCTTTCCAAAGCGGATAGAGGTATAGAGTACAAAAGCAAGGACGTTATGATGAACCTGTATAAAACACTGGTTCGGCCTCAACTGGAGTAGTGTGTGCAATTCTGGGCACTGTGCTTTAGGAAGGATGTGAAGGCCTTAGAGAGGGTGCAGAAAAGATTTACAAGAATGGTTCCAGGGATGAGGGACTTCAGTTACGTGGATAGACTGGAGAAGCTGGGGTTGTTCTCCTTAGAGCAGAGAAGGTTGAGAGGAGATTTGATAGAGGTGTTCAAAATCACGAGGGGTCTAGACAGAGTAGATAGAGAGAAACTGTTCCCATTGGCGGAAGGGTTGAGAACCAGAGGACACAGATTTAAGGTGAGTGGCAGAAGAACCAAAGGCGATATGAGGAAAAACTTATTTTACGCAGCGAGTGGTTAGGATCTGGAATTCACTGCCTGAAAGGGTGGTGGAGGCAGATTCAATTGTGGCTTTCAAAAGGGAATTGGATAAGTACCCGAAAGAAAAAAAATTGCAGAATGCTATGGGGAAAGGGCGGGGGAGTGGGACTAGCTGAAGTGCTCTTGCAGAGAGCCGGCATGGGCTCGACGGGCTGAATGGCCTCCTTCTGTGCTGTAACCATTCTATGATCCTACGCTTTCATGATATTGTCTTTGGAAGGTTACAGAATAACAGTACATTTAACTTTGACTTGAGCTTTAGCCAACAAACAAATGGTAATAGTAACAAAACAGTTTTACAATAGCAAATCTTAACTATTTCTACAATATGAGGAACTAAGCTAAGATTGCTGAGTTAAACTATGATACAAGGTAATACGTTTACAAACCAGTTCTTTTCCTTTTCTCACCGTCGATGGAAGCTATCTGGCCTGACCTTTTTTTTAAAAAAAAACTTGTTCTCACAATGTGATGTTGGCAAGACTGCATTTATTATGCATCCCTAATTGTCTTGAGAAGCTGGCAGTGGGCTTCCTCCTCGAACCACTCAAGTCCTAATGGTGGTGGTGCTCCCCCCAATATGATAAGTAGGGATTTCCAGGATATTGACCTAGCAGCAATGAAGGAATGGTGATACATGTCCAAGTCAGGTTGGTGGTGTTACTTGGAGGTAATGACGCTCCCATGTAGTGCCTGACTGGCTCTCTTCGAAGGCTACAGAAAGACTCAGTGATTTGAAAAAGACAGGTTGATAAATATTGAAAGTAATTGGGACCACACAGATTTACATTAGTCAATATTAAAAAAAAGGGCTGCCTAACATAGGAATTGCTAGTCAAAAAACACCCCCAAGGTCCATCTAATTCGCCTTCTGCTGTCCTGGTAGTGGCATAATACAATGATAATGGAGTTGTTGACTAATCATAGTAATCAATCTCTATCAATTAGTCTATAACAGACCTAGAAATGACACGAGTTGGGGGGGGGGGGGGGGGGGGAAGAGCGCGCTTTGGAACCATAGGTCCAAAGTCACCTTTTTCCATCCCAAGCATGCTACACTTAACGTCGTCATATTTGAAAAAATCCTACAAGCTATTTGTACTTGCATTGAATGACTTGGTCCCTCCCTCATATGATTTCTGTAAGTGAAGCCCCTTTTAAGTCCCTTAAGTATTGTGACAGAATTAAAGAAGCCAAGGCTATGTTAAATCTTAGACAAAAATGCTTCATATTTGATACATTGCTCTCCTTACACAGTTTTCCCAATAACTATGGTTGAATGTTAAGGCATGTACCCCAAGAACAAAAATGGCAGGTGTTTTAATTAAGTAACTGAATAACACATGCACAGACTTCTGTAGGAACTTAAAAAAAAAGAAACCTGGGGCAAACAATTGATTGCTTTTAAAATGGAGCTTGCAGCAAGCTGGGATTTATACTGCACTGTTTTATAATATTTAAATCAATATAGATCAGGTCTGCCTTTAGACTAGGTTGCCATGATGCATGCAAGCAGCATTCCAAATGTAATCTAATGTATAATTAATGGGCTGATCTATTCGAACTACCTAATTCTTTGGGCAAAGAATACAGCATTCGAAAATTAACAGAGTACTGAAAGATCCTTTAAAAAAAATAAAATGTGCATAACCCAAAAGTTTAGTGATTGTCAAGGCCACACGTTAAATAGGAGAGAGTAGAATTTGGAGGAAAGTACAGAACTGGGAGGCTAGTATTTAATTTAAATGTTTGATAATGAAATTGAAACGTATAAAATTGACAGGGTTAGACAGATTGGATGCAGGGAGGATGTTTCCCCTGGCTTGGGGGGGGTGGTCTAGAACGAGGGGTCACAGTCTCAGGATACGGGGTAGGACATTTAGGACGGAGATGAGGAGAAATTTCTTCACTCAGAGGGTGGTGGTGAACCTGTGGAATTCTCTACCACAGAAGGCTGTGGAGGCCAAGTCACTGAATATATTTAAGTAGTAGATAGATAGATTCCTAGACACAAAAGGGCATCAAGGGGCATGGGGAGAGAGCGGGAATATGGTATTGAGATAGAGGATCAGCCATGATCATATTGAATGGTGGAGCAGGCTCGAAGGGCCGAATGGCCTACTCCTGCTCCTATTTTTCTATGTTTATTTTCTATGTTTCTAATCTGTTTCACATGCCCCAGAGTAGGGGTATCCAACCTATGGCCACATGTGCCCCAAGCCCAGTCAACTCAGTCCTGTTTGTTGGCATTTCTTGTTTGAATTTTGTGGCTTGGAGGTTCAGAAAAGGCTGTCCTTAGCACTGTTGCCTTATTGATGGATAAATCCAAAATCCTATCTCCAAGATGTTAGTATATGCAGCTTCAGATGTATGCACATTAATAGAAAATGGGTTTAAATTTTACATGCAGCCCCTGAAGCTCCATAGCATGCAACCTGAAGCTCTGAAGACTAAAACTTGGGACAACCTGCCATCGAGCACATAAACTTGTCTTACTCCCTATCTGTAGCAATAAAATAAAAATAAACTGCTGGCCTAGCACCAATTTAGCAATGTATGCACAGATGGAGCACAATCACAGATTGCTTGAGTCATTTATAATTCACCCATTACACAAAGCAGTGTTACGGGGGTTTTTTTGGAACCATGAGTTTTCTCTGCTTCAAACTGTATTTGTAACCCACATCACGGTTCAGGCTTTTAACACTTATGTTCATAGCAAAAAGAATTTCTGTAATTAGATCCAAGCTACAAATGAAAATCTGCACATTTGTAGATGCCATGACTGGGATAACACTACACAATTACTGCTGAACTATAGTATTTTGGACTGGATATCACATAGGATGCCCACCATGTTGTTCTGGTATAGGCATCATTACACTTTAGATACTAAAAAGGTTATATCACAAAGTGATATTTCCTCCATAATGTGATACAGATCAGCAATGCTGCTGAAGTGCCAAGAAAAGACAAAGTACTTCCCAATGGGCAAGGAGCAAAATTCATCGAGTCACCCTACTGCTCTATAGCTCCCACTGGGTGTTTTTCGATGTTATGACAAAGGCCCCTCTCCTACAAAGCAGAACAAAACACACATGATCCCCATGGTCAATCAGCTCTGGTCACTTTCATGTACTTCCAAGAATCTATTTGAAGATGCTTGGTACCTGGTTATCAGTCTGCTCTCATCAAGGAATGAATTATGGGTCAGCATCACCTTTTTAGAGGTATGGAGGGGAGAAGGAAATTGGCCAAGAAAATATCCTTTTCTCTACTTTATAAGGAAAGGCAAGCATGGGAACCAAACCAAAATAAGGTCGCAGGGAAGCAGATAAGATTAAGTTCCTTTTGAATGTAGAGGCTAAGGGATTAAACTCATGGTACTTCAATCTAATCCTTGAAAGGATATCCAGGGTGAATGTTATATAATAGAAATAAATTTAAGTGATTTTCACAGTTCATAAAACAATGGATAGGATGTTGGGGGTAAAAGGAACTATGCAACACCAAAAGTTAAAATTTAATTATAAAACTGTTTACTACACAGTGCCAATGCAGAGTTGCCAGAAAGGTCCAAGTTGAAATCCCTGATGAGCTGAGAAATGTGATCTCAGCATTGCAAGTCATAGGGCACTACAATTGACCTCAGTGCCCTTGAGTTGAGAAGAAGGGAAGGGGGGGGGGGGGGGGGGGGGGGGGAAAGAGAGGAAGAATAATTAGCCAGCATGTCCCTTCCGGTTTATTGACCCCAGTTGGAAAAATGCATTCACAGGCCACTAGTTGAGACCAGGATCAGGCTCAGATGTGATGTTGTCCATAATCGAGAAGTCTCCCTACAATCATGGTCTAGGCTCACACCTAAATGATAACTTGGGTGAGACAATCATTGAACATCCCAGTCGGAGCCGGTCACTTGGATGAAGCATCCACTGAACCACTTCTCAACATGAGCCTGCATGCTCAGGAGAGAAGATAATTGGATGTCAGTAGGTAGGACGACATTTTTCTACTAGCTTTACATGCCAGTGGAGTCTGTTTGGACATTTAGAGAAGCCTGCCATCTTAACTACATGGCTTTGATTGGGTGAAGATTTTACCTCATGCAAAATACAGACTTTGGAAACTTCATATCTTGCATAAGATTGGGCTGAGTGCCTGAGACTTCAATAAATTTACAACTGAGAAAAGAGAGACATAATACTGGGTCTCCAACTTCAACCAAATGATACAGAATTCTTTAACATCCTGCACAGGGAGATGATTCCACTTTAAAAGCAAGGGTCAAATTTGGTTTGGGTTGTGGGGGGGGGGGCGGCAAGAAAAAGGAGAGAAATATAGTGACTACCTACAGCCTGTTTCATAGTAATACAAGGGATAGCATTTGATTGGCTAAGTCTTTTCTGGAAAGAGCAGGGTACTCTTCTTCCTTATTGTGGTCACTCTCAGTTCTACAGGAAGAGCAGGCATTGAAGTACAAGTCTATGACCATGATAATTCAGTCCTAATAGGGTATGAAAATTTGTGAGGTTGACAAGAATGTGGTATTTGGTATTGTGCAATAGAAATTCCAACAGAGCATAAAATTCCAGATGCTATAAGCTACAGTTGGACGCTGGTTGCTGCTTAGCTTATAAACCAGGAGACTTAGCAGTGCAAATGTTTTGATGCTTTGCATCTTGTCAAAGGGATATATGAAACAATAACTGAACTGGGAGCCATCCCACATATGTCCCTCTAACAATCAAAAGGAATGCATCACTTAGGTGGAACATTGTACATCAGACCCATTTCCTTCAGGTGCAATCCTGATTGTTCACATTCTGTTACTAAACCTTAGTATGACTTCACAGCCTTAAGTGCCGCCTTGAAGTAGCAATTGTTTTGAAACTCAAGAGGATAAACTTGAGGCATTCTTTTCATTCCATACCATACTTCAGCATGGAAGAGGCTTTGTTTGAGGTATTGAGCTAGCTTGACTCAAAAGACTCGTTATAAGCAATAGAAGCTGACTCAACAATAAGGGTTAAAACAGATGTTTATGTTACCAAACCAAACCAGAGCATTGATATTCAACTTACAAGTCTTACGGAGACACAATTCTCCATAAACCCAAGTTTTGAACAACCAAAACTACGCGGCTGAGGTGCGGTACTAATTTGCCTGCAAACTTTATGCATCACGCTACCAAGACATAATATTTTGATATATATTAATGACCTGGATTTGGATTTACAAGGTATCATTTCAAAGTTTGCAGATGATACGGAACTCGGAAATATAGTATACAATGAGGATCGTAACAGACTTTGAGGGCACAAGACTGGTAAAATGGGCAGACACATTTTAAAGGGGGTGCAGAAACAGAGACCTGGAGGTGTATGTACACAAATCTTTTAAGATGGCAGGATGAGTTGAGAAGGCTGTTAAAAAAACATATGGGATCCTTGGCTTTATTAATAGAGGAAGAGAGTACAAAAGCAAGGACGTTGTGCTAAAGCTTTATAAAACACAGGTTAAGCCCCAGCTGGGGTATTGTGGCCAATTCTGGGCATTACACTTTAGGAAGCATGTCAAGGCCTTGGAGAGGGTGCAGAGGAGATTTACTAGAATGGCACCAGGGATGAGGGACTTCAGTTATGTGGAGACTGGAGAAGCTGGGGTTGTTTTCCTTAGAGTAGAGAAGGTTCAGAGGAGATTTGATAGGTGTTCAAAATCATGAATGGTTTGGAGAAGAGCAAATAAGGAGAAACTGTTTCAAGTGCAGAAGGGTTGGTAACCACAGATTTAAGGTGATTGGCCCCAGAGGTGACATGAGGAAACATTTTTTTTTTAAAAACCACAGTAAGTTGTGATCTGGAATGCACTGACTGAAAGGGTGGTGGAAGCAGGTTCAATAATAACATTCAAAAGAGAAGGTAAAAATTTACTGGGTTATGTGCAAAGAGCAGGGGAGTGGGATTAATTGGATAGCTCTACCAAAGAGCCGGCACAGACACGATGGGCCTCCTTCTGTGCTGTATCATTCTATGATGATAAAAAAAACAAATGGAGAAACAATCACAGGCACAACCAAGAGAAAATTAAAAGGGGAACTCTAGATGTCTATAAAGAACATTACAGCAGGTAATTCCAAGCTCCAATTTATTTTTATTCTCATTTGTACTGTAAAAGTGATAAATTAGCAGCCAATCACATTGCTCCTGCAATAATGATCCTTTAAATGCTTCAAAAGCAGATAATGAGGCACAATCAGTATAAATGTTTATTATTAAAGTTTATTAATCCAGCTGTAAAGTGCACAATTTTTGGTGAAAATAGCTGGTGATAAAATCCAGTTTGCCCTGGAGTAAAATATTCACTTTTCCATTTGAATGCGCAGCTACTGAATACTGTAAGAGTTCATTAAAAGAACTTTAGCAAGGCCTTAAAAAAAAAAGACTTTTTTCTAATTAAAACTCCTTTTTGGAATGAGAAGGCAGAAAGAGGAAGAAAAGATGCATTTAAATAGCACCTTTAACAAATAACACCCCAAGGTGTTTTACAGAGAATGTCAAGAAGAATGCTCACATCAGCATTAAACTTAAGACAAATTGTCCATTGGCATTTTACCTCTTACTTCAATATACTTTTTCACAAAAATTAGCAAAGATGACAAATCCACCAATGATTAACAGTCCCTCTTACTAAGAAGATCCATTTTGAAAGCAGATTTTTCTGTATAGATAGTCATAAGAATGAAATCAGTGCGAGGGACTAGAAATAGAGAACTGTTCTTTGTATTGTATTAGCGGCTTGAATTGAGCAACTTATAAACTTTTTTTTGCGGGGGACGGGTCAAAGAGCAGTTGAATCCAAGGAGGCAGCAGAGAAGCTACAAGGAGCTAGCTAAATGTTTATTGCACACAAGAGAAAAAAACTAGGCAGCATAAGTATTTCACAAGTGGTGTTGAAATAGTTAAGGATGACATTGAGAGATATCATGGGGTTTTATGATTCAACAGGTCCACTCACTGTGGATCAGCCATCAATGCAGTAAATAGAATGCTGAACTATATAGCCAAAATAGTAGAAAACAAGTCAGATGAAGTGGTACTCAAATTGTACATCGCTCTGGTCAGGATAAAGCTAGAGTAATGTCTAATCCTGGTTAAGACATGGGAGATATCAGCCTTGGAAACAAGAGAACAGATTGGAGAAACAGGCTTGAAAGTAAGTGACAAGGGTAACCTTACAGAAGAATAGACGTAAATGATACAGAAAAGCTAGGGTTCTTTAGCTTTGAAAATATAACCGAGGACCTGAGGGGATGTTAAAGCTATACAAAATACTTAATGGGATAGAGAAAGCAATCTTGAAACAGTACTTCAGGTACATAAGACAACAGGACAAGAGGGTGCAGTTTCAGCTTCTGAAGGGCACATTTAGAACAGGCATCATTAAGTATTGCTTTGCAGAGGGTTTGCCGGGAAGAAAGGGCAAGTCCAGAACACTAATTGCTTAAGGAACAATGCTGTAATGGGCTGTTTGCAATGCTTGCATTCAGGAAGGATAACAAATGGACAAAGAGGCTTCATCAGAATTCTGCCATTTCCAGAGAAGTAAAACTGCAGCTGCTTACAACCTCAGTGTCCTATTTGATCCCAAGTTGAGCTTCTGACCCCATATCCTCTCCATCACAAAGACTTCCACCACTGTAATATCACCTGCTCCACCCTGACCTCAGCCCATCTGCTATTGAAATCCTCACCAATGCCTTGGTTACCTCCAGACTGAACTATTCAAATGTCCTCCTGGCCAGCCTCCCATCCTCCACCCTCTAAACTTCAGCTCATCCAAAACTCTGCTGCCCAAGTCCTATCCCTCACACCCATCACCTGTGTCCTCACTAATTTAAGTTGACTCTTGGTCCCTCAATACCTCCAAATTTAAAATTCTCACCCTTATGTTTAAATCCCTTCATGGCCTCGCACTACCCGACTCTGTAATCTCCTCCAACCCTACAACATCTCCCAGAACTCTGTTGCTCCGACACCGGCCTGTTATGCATCCTCTCTCATTTCACTTCACCAGTGGTGGCTATGCTTCAAGCTGTCTAGGCCCTATGCTCTAGAATTCCCTTCCTAAACCCTTCTACCCTCACATCCTTTAAGCCTCTCCTTAAAACCTACCTTGGACCAAAAGCTTTTTTGTCACCCCCTCCCAATATCTCCTTTGGCTTGGCGTCCAATTTTGTCTGATTACACCTCTGATTACCTTGGGATTTTTTTCCTATGTTAAAGCTATGCTATATAAATGCAAGTTGAAACACTACATATTAAACCACAACAATAGGACAAGAGAACACTGGTTCATACTAGCAATACCCAAATTTAATACTGTTATCAGGACATTTTCTTCACAAGAGTGGTCAACACACAAATGAACTTCCAAGCAGGATACTGGATGCAAAAACCTGTGAGCAAGGACTTTTGGATACCATGATAGAATTTTAAAGTTTCTCTGGATGGGCAAGGTAAGGTGGCTGAAAGGCCTTCACCATCTAGATCTATCTTGTGACATTGAAAGGAATTTGGAGCTTTTCTTTAAATAAGATATACAAAAGAGGAAAAATAATCAATTCAGAAGGTAAAACTGGAGGATAAGAAAACAATGGAGTAAATGGCAAAATACAAGGAAGAAATACATTTTAAAGCAAATGATTAGAAGGAAAATGACACTTGCAGTGTTGACTTGTACAGAACAGATGATTAGGATTTTACCTAAATTATGGGAGAAAGAAGTCAGCGGATTGACACGAAAGAGATTGAGTCTATTTTCAATTAAAAAAAACCTGACAACACTACTTTGAGCAGAACAGGGTACAAATAAGATACATCCTTTTCGCCCCTCTCAAAATCTCTAAGGATTATGCATCTTAATACATAGAAATCCTAAATTAGATTAACTTCACACCACCTATTTTTATATTTGGTTTACTTTATACAGCTTTGAGCACTAAAGAATGCCATGAATTTGTTGTAAGCAAGTATTTCCAGCACTGGACTGATCATTCCATTGCTCACGAGGGGCTATGCCACTTTGTGCTGCTATGTGACTTTGGATTGCAAGTACACCATCCCTTTGCCTAATACTTCCACCAAAATGAGTCGTGCACCCCATTATACAACTGCGAATGAAAAATTAAAAACAGTTAAAACAAACTGGAGTAAGTGAGCTACCTCATTGTTGTGACATATAATTTGTTTCAAAGTCAAATTGCAGATAAACTTGATTTAATCTTTTATAAGCCATTAAGACAGCTTTTTTCAACAACAAAAAATGAAATTAGGGCTATGGGTCACAACATAGCCATAGACTATAGCCCAACATGTACAAACTCACTATGTATCATAATTTACACATTTAGCATTAGTGCAGTTCAATATTTTGTACCAAAGCTGCCGGATGTTAAATTTTCCATACAATGTTATCTTTTGAGAAACTGGTAATTTAGTGCTGGTAGTGAAGTTGGAAGGAACCGTTTTACACCTTTAATATTGTGCATAAGAACGCATGGCTGATTTTATTTTATTTTTTTAATCTAAAAAGCACTCAGGCAGCCTACTGTACCACCATTCAATGTTAATGGTTGGACTAGTTGATTATTCTACCATATCTTTGAGAACAGTAGCAATGTTTTCTCGACAAGTTGATTATTCTACTAGATCTTTGATAACAGAGGTAATGTTTTCTCCAATTTCTGCTCCCCCCACATCCAATTTGCTTCTGTTCTGAAGACATGGACTCCTGACGTATGGCTCCATGGGTTTTGGCAGCTGTTGGGCAACCTTGCCATCCTTCACATGTGAGCCTAAACAGTGAGTTCAGCAGACTGTTTGAGCGTGGTGCGCCTCATAGTTGATCCTGTCCTCATAGCAGGAATCATTGGATAGGCAAGTTTGCATTTTCCGAGCCCGGGGCTCTAAGGGCATCCCAACCATTACCTTGGCTGACAGCTAATTACCGCATGCCAGGAATCAAGCCCAGAACCTTCCTGGCCTCACTAAGACTTCAAGGCAATTACAACTTTAGAAAATTTACCAGCAGTCAGAAGCCAGCAAGTAGAGCTCCCTGCATGCATTAATACACTATAAAGCTTGGCTTCTTCCTGCACTCCTCTGCTCCAAATTTGACAGCATTGCCAACAAGCAGTAAACTCATACTGCTTTCAGAAATGCTTCAGATAATTGCTGCTTAGTGTAAAATAATTGAGAGCATCAGATGACAGGGGTGCACTATAGTTAAACACAAAAGAGCACACTAACAGAAAACGGATCCTCATTTACTTGACATTAAATTTCTGAAATCAACACAAATTGCTAACAGCTATCTATGCATCTAGTTTTATACCTTACCTTCTTTGTACTGCTGTGCAAAGCAAAAGTGTTTGTAATAATGAATGAGACAACAGCCTCTGATCTGTGCATGATTAACAGCCAATTTGTAACTGAGTGAACATTGCGACAGTACAAAATGATAAAACAGGCATTACTGAAGAGCAAAATATAAAATTGTTCTATCAGAATGTGTAAAATTCTAAAATATTTGGGTGGGGGAACAAAATAGATTCGATGTATTTCAAATGTATGCATTACTCAAAACTTCACATTTGGCTCTGCACATCATGGGTTATCTCAGCAACTTATACTTAGAAAGCTGTTCCATTTATGGCTAAAATCACAGCTAATTTCAGTCCCAAAAGTCTATACAATATTTTATTGCAAGTTCATGGAATCAAGAAAATAGTTAGTGCTTCATCAAGATCTAAGCCGCTTATAAGGCCAGTGTATGGCACTTACCTTGACATCTAACTACAACCCTTACCTGCATTAATGGAACCACTTATGCAAATTAGATACCAGCAGCACTTTAAAAATGTCAAACTATTTGGAAAAACTGAAAAAAAAAGCCAAACTTTGTATTACAGAATATGTTTTATTAAAAACAAAAATTTGAGCATTTGACACCTGGAGTGTCAAGCAAAGTTTAATTTTTTGAATAATGTTCAATTAGAGGACCGTGTATGGGCAGGAAATACTTTCAAGTATCTTTCTCCCCAATCTATGGGCAACAATCAAGAGTGAGGGTGTGACTGAGACTCCCATTATGTTAGTTGTACCTTGTTTACTGAGATTTTAGATGCTGACATTTGCTCATTAACACCCATGTACAGCGTGAATAGTGACATTAATTCTAATAGTTGCCCCCCTTCTCAATAATCCGTTTACCCGGTGTAGTTGAACAGAGCACTTTGTTTTTACAAAACAGTAAGATGCAAGATTTTAAAAGGTCTCTAACATTTTGGCAGTCACTTAGCTTGGACGGGGCTGCTTCATTTCAGTTCTCTTATTTTTTTTTTTTTTTTTTAAAAGCACAATTTTCAAAGAACCTTTTCACATTCCTACATTCTCATTTAAAATTATGTGGGCTTACTCATCATTACACAGTGCAAAAACAGATCTCAAATGGGAGTTTTTCTTTGTACCCGCTTCTATGAAATGGTCACACAACAAAATGTTCTTTCTTCCACACACCATAAACATACTGTAAAAAGTTTTTATTAAGAAGGTTTTTTTAAGTCAAAAAATAAAACTCTTAATACAATTTCATACCGTCAAGTCAGTTCAGCAAATATATATCAGTACTTTAGCCATGTAAGGTTAAAGGTCCATTATCTTAAAATAAAATATATTTAGTTTTTAAAATTTATTCAAATAAAGTACATTTTCAGTCCTATAAATTCCCTACATATACATAGTAAGAGGTAAACAAATGATAAAACTTGAATATTTAGTAATCTGTACTGGTGCTGTCACAATTAAACTCTGGTGTTATAAAACATACAACCACTTGGCTTTTCTCAGCTATGTGTACAAGATATATTCTATGCATTAAAAAATAAAATGCTAGGTAGAAATTTTAAAAACTCATATCTGCAAAGTGCGGCGGACCTTTCCTTTATTTAAATCTAACTGAATACTGTCATAGTAACTTTGACAAGCAGTACACAATCAGCACATGTGGTTACAACTGCTCAACAATATCTAACTTATTCCAAAATTGCCAATGATGACTGGGTTAAAATTAAAGCTAATTTGTAAACATCTCCTCTAGGAAATATAGTCTTCCAGTCGAAATAAAATAAGGTTTGTCTAGGGTATATTGTACAGCGGTTATTCTGTTCTTGGTGTTGCCTGCAGTACTTGCTAGGACATGATGCCGCTAAGAAAATATACGAATGGCCTGTGATGCTGGTTTTTGGCAGACAGGGCACTTGGGCTCGGCTTTCTCACAGATGCGGTTGGCACACTCCATGCAGAAGTAATTGTGACCACAAGGAACAAGTGCTGCAATCACTTCGCTCTCACGGCAAACTACACAGTCACGGCTGTTTTTCTGCCTGCTTTCAGAACCACTCGAGTCTGTGGGAGAGCCAGATGTTGCTGAGGTACTCCCTGGGAGTGAAGACGACGAATAGCCTGGGCTGTTAGAAAAGGCAGACAGGGACGTCTGATTAGGTAGCCATGCTAAATTAGCTAAAGGGTCACTTTGCACACGCCTTGCCAGCGGATGGTCGAGGGCACTACCGTCAGAAATGGTGGGTGACACACGAAGAGTGGAGGAGCCACTAATGCTGTTAGTGCGTCTCTGGACAGTTGAGCTACCATTAAAGGCTTGAATAGGATTGCCATGCTCAAATGGAGACCATATCATGCTGTGAGGCCCACTCAGACAATCAATGGCTGGATACTCCAAGCCCACATCGCGCTCATCTGAATTTACAGAGGTAAGTGATTCCCCAAATGTAAAGCCACCACTACCGGTACTGAATGGACTTGTTGGACTGGTATCCGCTAATCTGTTGCTGTAATAGGAATCAGTGGAAGTACTTCCCAAGGAGCTTAGGCTGTCATTTCGAAAGCTAGCAGCAGGTCTGCGGGCTGGGTTGGGGGCCTTGGACCATAGGCTTCCAGTAGTGCCGATGCCATCTAAGCTTACATCAGTTCCATTGGAGTGAAAGTCATTGTCTGCAGTCAAGTCGATAAGCACTCCAGTTCTCATTGAAATATGAGCCTCAATTTCCTCTCTCGCCCGATCCACATTTTCTGGCATGCCCGTGACCTCAAAGACTGGTTCTTTGTCACGGCTTGGAGTGACTATGTATGTATGAGTTGTTTGCTGAATTCGTTTTATGGTAGCTCCTTTGGGTCCTACCACAAGCCCCACCACACGATAAGGCACACGCACCTGGATTGTTGTCTGTCCTGGCAGGTTTGGAGGTCCTGCCACAGCTCCTGCCAGCCCATTGGTTTTGTTGCGAGATGCTCGGATCATTGAGAAATGTTCTGCTGCTGAAAGAATCTCTCTTTTGGCCATGGCTACATCTTCCTTTCTCCCAGTGACAATAAATACAGGCTCTTCTCCTCGAACAGGGGTTTTTATGTATGTGTTTGTCTTTGCTCGAAGAGCCTTAATTTTGCAACCTTTGAAGAAAGAAAAAAAACTATTAGACAAATTAAAAAAAAGTGAAGTACTGTTCTTACTGAATTGTACAAAAAAATTGTCAGATGCTGGTGTAATTCACAAAGCGTCGTGTTTTGGAAAACAATGCAGCTATTCCACCTATTCACCCTCTGCGCAATAAAGCCCCTTTAAAGACCATGCATATTCTCGTCTCTTCAGGTAAGTTGACAAAGGTGGTAGGAGAACTGAAACACAAACATGGCATGAGATTCCAGGGGTTTGTTCTTTTATTTATAACAACTAGGGAACTGAAGAAATAATTACATATATCATGTATACAGTAATGCATTTAAAGTTGCAATGCCCTGTAACTTTAAAAAAACAGAATTATACAAAACTTCTATTTTGAGACTTGCTTTTTGATATATGCTGTAATCAGCATAGAGATGGAACTCTTCCAATAGGAGCACTATCCTGGGATCTCATTGCTCAAAGCAAGATTGTGGAAGAAACAGCTGCTTGAAACCATAAGAACTAAAAAGAGGCGAGCTTGCAAATAAACTGATTAGCATGCAATTCAGTGTTCACACTTTGTTTTAAACAAAGGCTTTTCTAAATTTAAGTATCAAAATGAACTGCAAATATATATCCTACTGCGTAGTCAACCACCACTATTAAAACTGTATGGTAAAAAAAATCTAGTTACAGTATTAGGATTCTGTTTTACAACAGAGAGTTGACAAATAAATATTGAACATGTATTTAGGTGTCAGTTAAACACTTAATTCAATTGGTTGAAAAATGGAACTTGAACATGCTGGAGTAGTTTCATTATGACAGGAAAGTTACCAAGACATTTACAATGAACTAGTATGCACATAAATGATGTCATCTGATGGGGAAATATAGGGCCAGAAATTCGGTTCGTCGGGTGAGTACGCGCTGTGTACTCACCCGTAAGGCCACCTGAAGTGCCGGTTTTACGCATGGACTGCGCATGCGCGGGAAACCGGAACTTCCGTTCCCCTGAAGGGAGGGGTTCAGAAGTCGAACGCGTGCGCGGTAGAGGCAGCGCGCACACAGTGAACTTCGGGTTTTTTTTTCAGGTTTCTTCGGGAGGGTAAGTATGGAGAAGTTGCACTTTTAAAAAAGGAGGCGCAAGGCCTGTTTTTAACAAGGTAAGTGGTTAATTAATTACAATTTAAACATTTTTTCAAACAGGTTTATCATTATTACATACTTTAAAGAAAGGTAAGTTTATTTTTAGCACCGTTAAAAAGTCTAATTAATTTTTTAAAAAATTTAAATTTTTGTTTAAAGTAGTTAATTTATGTAACTTAGTTATTTTAAAAATGTGATGTCTTTTTTTTTAATTTATTTGAAGTTTAAGTGTGGTTTTGGGGCCGATCTCTATTCATAGATTTGACAGGTCTTCCTGTCAAATCTATGAATGAAAATGCCCTGCTCCGATTGGCTCTCCATGGCCCACGTGATCCCAGGGGACGCTTCGAACTAACTGCGCCCCTGGGATACGCAAGCACTGCGCGCCGGCAACTGCAGGAGGCCCAGGAGCCGAAGTCCTCGTGAGCCCGAAGCACAACGGCAGGCACGGTAGGTAAGTTCGCGCGCGATGCATGCACCCGCAGGAAGCCGGAGAGCCGAATTTCTGGCCCATCGTTTTCAGTGGGTGCATGTCTAACACATAATCATTCAAACTAAATCACAAACTGGCAGTCTCTTTCAGAAGAGATAAAGGATAATACTTTACCACATCGATACAGTAAAAGGTGCTCCTCTGAAGCTGGGGTAAAGATATTGAAAGAGTCCGGGGTGCTTTACTTTGTGAGTAGTCAACACTGCATGTGGCCTGGGAATGCTGATATTGGAGTGAAGAATGGAAAAAAAAAGGTTCTATTCTCCACACCGACAGTAGGACTCACTTGAAAAGGTACAGAAAAAGTTAACCCAGAAACGAATAGTACAGAAAGTTTCAATGACATTGTACATCTCTCACACGGATGTAGAAATAAATATAGTAACCATGTTGTCACATACAAAAGGATGTACTATGTATTTTTGCTGAGAAAGGGACCAACAATCTCATTGTTTTAATAGGATTCTGAACTTTATATTAAAAGGGGTATATATTTAAAAATACGAGGATACACCAACACATCTTACGAAGAATAGGATTCTGGAGCACACACTAGCAGTTACTGTACCACCAAGGGTTCTTTGTTTGCATAGTGTTGCATTTAAAAGGTCACTACCAACATTTAGTGATACTAGCAGGTCTCCCATTGTATTGCACAGGTAGTCTAGGACCAGAGTGTGGGTTCTAACTTTTACCACGGTGCCACTGCAGCTGAAACACAATTTTGTCCATCATTGTAGTGCAGAAAATTTACTCAGGTCATATCACAACGTCCAAGATCAGAGCGTGTCAAATATCACCCTCTGGCCCAGGCACAAGTATCAGACCCCTCTCAGTGACACAAAATCCTCATCCCAAACACAATTAGCTCAGAATTTCTATTTAATGGTTTCAACTGCATAAAAATGCCTTTGCTCTCTCTCTTTTCCAGGTCATACCATACAGCGCTTTGTAACTTTTCTGTCTGGTTATACTTTGGGTATTATAGCTCCATGGTCAAAGTGGTTGGTTTTAAGCAGAGCCTTAAAAGGAGGAGAGGGAAGTGGAGGGGTTTAGGAGGGGAATTCCAGACGACTGATGGCATGGCTGCCAATGTATTGTGCCACTAAGGGTTCTTTGTTTGCATTTAAAGGTCACCAATCCGTTCATCAAATCTCACTATTCTTCGTAAGATGTGTTGGTGAAGCCTCGTTAACATACCCCTTTAATATAAAGTTCAGAGTCCTATTAAAACAGTCAAGGGGGAGAGATGCACAAAAGGGCAGAGGAACTGAGTGTGTGTGTGTAAGGCTGGGGGAGGTTGGAGATGAAGTGCGGCAAGGCCATGGAGGGATTTAAACACGAGGATGAGAGTTTTAAATTTGAGCCACAACAGGGATGGTGAGTGAGCGGGACTTGTTGCAGCATAGGATGGGAACAGCAGAGCTTTGGATGAGGGCGAAAATGAGGCTGGCCAGTTGAGAATTGGAATAATTGTGTCTGGAGATGACTATGGATGAGGGTTTCAGCAGAAAATGGGCTGAGGCAAGGGCGGAGATGGGCGATGATAAGAGAGGTGGAAAAAGACAGTGATAAGAGGATATGGTGTTAGAAGCTTAGCTCAAAGTCGAATAGGAAGCAGAGACTGCAAACCATCTGGCTCAGCCCTAGACAATGGCCGGGAAGGGGGATGGAATTGGTGGAAATTGCAGTTCATCCAAAACAGGATATCAGACAAGCAGTCTGACAACGCAGAGGCAGTTGGTAGTGGGGTAAAGAAGTCAGGTTTATCTCTGCTATCCAGGACAATCCTGGAGTAGTGGATGGTTTTAGCAGAGAAGAGCAAGGCCTGAAGGCGCTTGATGTGGTCCAGCCAGACCTGGTGATGGATGGCTAATCCAGTTGCGTGCCAGATAATTTATACCAGGGGGGGATCGACCGCAATGGAAGACAGTAAGGAATTTGCTCAGAATAAGAACAAAGGTGGACGTGAGAGTTTGGCTACACCTGTTGTAAAAGAACTCTCAAACCAACCTCATCTTTTCAATGCAGTTTAAGATGGATGTAATCGCATTCAATCTAGAGCATTTGCCCATTAATATATATTTTTTTTAAATCAAATGCTGCTGAGGTGTTGCAGACTTCCTTGTTCTGCTCCCTAGGTTTCTGCAACTAGATTATAAAAACTAACCTACACTTAATTACTACTCATTATTTTAAGTAACATTTCCATTATTCACAATAGATATTACAAGTAAGTGGCCGATAGGTCTTGTTTCAGTAGCACACTTCCTCTCACTTATTGGGCTATATTATAAAGGTGCAGACATCCAAGAAATGATGGAATCTATTAGTATTTCAAATGCATAATGGACCAAGTTGCTTATAATAAATTGCAACGGTGCAACACCATATTTTTTCTTCTATAATGAAAATAATGAATAAGTATATAACCACTTATGTAAGGGTCAAAAAAGATGGTATACTGGCCTCCCATTTACTGACTTTAAATTGGAAAGCAACAGCCAAAAACTTAGGTTGATTAAGATGAAGAAATGTATGGCTCTGACTGAATGCCTCTACCCCTCATGCTCGAGGAAGGCAAGATGTTCAAGTTGAGGGACATCAGTGCGGAGAATGGAACGCTTTCTTACTTTGGCATCAAAAATAAAGGACTCCCAATCAAGTGTTTTAACTGCACTGCCTCACTTGAGTAAGTGTTTTTTTTTAAGATTCCACACCAGCCATAAACTCAGTGCCAATTTAATGCCAAATGATAGCAGTTTTGTGCTGTGGGCCCTCATACCCACTAAGATACAGACTAGAGGAGCCCAAACTCATCCACTGATCAATTTGATTACTTTGGGTCACCTTAGCCAAGTTGATAGCATCATGCTTCAAATCAGAAAGTTGTGGACTCAAGTTCCCCTTCAGGACTGCAGCACATAGTCTAGGCTCACGTTCTAGTTGATGGGTGTTTTTGTGACTGGAAGGCTGTTTCCAGTGGGGTTCCACAGGGCTCAGTACTAGGTCCCTTGCTTTTTGTGGTATATATCCAAAAATGTGCAGGTTAGGTTGATTTGGCTATGATAAATTGACCCTTAGTGTTAGGGGGGGATTAAATATGTGGGGTTACGGGGATAGGATGGGATATGTTAGGGGGAATTAAATACGTGGGGTTACGGGGATAGGGTGGGATATGTGTCGGTGCAGGCTCGATGGGGATTCTGTGTGAGAGAGCAGGGACAGGGTACTGGATTTGGATGATCAGCCATGATCGTATTGAATGGTGGAGCAGGCTCGACGGGCCGAATGGCCTACTCCTGCTCCTAGTTTCTATGTTTCTATATATCAACGATCTTGACTTGAATACAGGGGGTATGATTAAGAAGTTTGCAGATGATACCAAAATTGGCTGTGTGGTTAATACTGAAGAAGGAAGCTGTAGACTGCAGGAAGATATCAATAAATTGGTCAGGTGGGCAGAACAGTGGCAAATGGAATTCAATTCGGAGAAGTGTGAGGTAACGCATTTGGGGAGGGCTAACAAGGAAAGGGTATACATGGAGTAGTGTAGAGGAACAAAGGGACATGTCCACATATCCTTGAAGGTAGCAGGCCAAGTAGATAAGGTGGTTAAGAAGGCATACGGAATGTTTGCCTTTATTAGCCGTGGCATAGAATACAAGAGCAGGGGGGTTATGCTTCAACTGTATAAAACACTAGTTAGGCCTCAGCTAGAGTACTGCGTGCAGTTCTGGTCACCACATTACAGGAAAGATGTGATTGCACTAGAGAGGGTACAGAGGAGATTTACAAGGATGTTGCCGGGAGTAGAAAATCTTAGCTATGAGGAAAGACTGGATAGGCTGGGTCTGTTTTCCTTGGAACAGAAGAGGCTGAGGGGAGACATTCTTGAGGTGTATAAAGTTATGAGGGGCATAGATAAAGTGGATAGAAAGGACCTATTTCCCTTAGCAGAGGGGTCAAAAACCAGGGGCGCACAGATTTAAAGTAATTGGGGGAAGGTTTAGAGGGGATTTGAGGGGAAATTTCTTCACCCAGAGGGTTGTGGGGGTCTGGAACTCACTGCCTGAAAGGGTGGTAGAGGCAGGAACCCTAACCATATTTAAAAAGTACTTGGATGTGCACTTGGGATGCTCTAACCTGCAGGGCTACGGACCAAGAGCTGGGAAGTGGGATTAGGCTGGATAGCTCTTTGTTGGCCGGCACGGACACGATGGGCCAAAATGGCCTCCTTCCGTGCTGTAACTTTCTATGATTCTATGTTTCTAGTACAATATTAACGGAGTCCTGTATTGTCCAGGTTGCTGTCCTTTAGATAGATGTTAAACTGAGCTTACTTCTGCACATTTCAGTAGTTCAGATACAAGTTAAAGATCCAATGACACTATTCATAAGAGTAGGGAGTTCTCCGAGTTCTGGCCAACATTCTTTCACAACAACCATCAAAAATAGATGAACTGGTCATTTACCCCATTGTTATTTGTGGAATCTCTGAGCACAGAAGCGCTGCCTCATTTGCTCACATAACAGTGGCTTATGTTGTGCAATGTATGTAAAGTGCTTGGAGACCTAGCTCAAATGTGAAAAGCAGCTATAGAAGATCAAGTCTCTTCTTTGCAACATTAAAGTAGCTCTTCAGCTTCTATTAAAAAAAATTCTCCCTGGGTTACTTTCCACTTATCCCATATCTTTAGGGCTAGTCCTTCACCATACCCCACTCTTGCCTTCAACCACTCAACTGATTGCCTCAAACCCCCTCTGTTTTGTACCCTGAACACAATACTATATTCTATTTTCATGCAACAGTGCTCCATTGCTGATGAAACTTGAGTCAATCTGATTTGTCAATACTGCTAAATCAGGTTTAGCTTTTATTACCTTTAAGATTTCAGAATCACTGGTGGGACACCTGTATAATTGGACCTTTAATATCTCTCTCAATGGACTACATATTCCCTTGCACGTATGCATATCTGCACCAGAGCTGAAACTCC
This sequence comes from Squalus acanthias, assembly GCA_030390025.1. NCBI lineage: Eukaryota > Metazoa > Chordata > Chondrichthyes > Squaliformes > Squalidae > Squalus > Squalus acanthias. Next base: position 21,197,716 of record CM059443.1, read on the forward strand.
AGCAAAATCTCCAACTGTCAAGTGTTGAGCGATCAGAATAAAAGGGACAATTAATGCTAAAGCAGTGTTTACAGAGAGTCAGGTGGACTTATAAATCCACCCTTCACGTACACGAATCTTCAACAAACAGATGCATCTTTGAATGAGTCTGGCACTATATTGTACAAATCGTGGTCTTGCGCCATGTTCTCCCCATTTCTCCTGAAGATGCTGACTCACAGAATCATAACAGCACAGGAGGCCATTCGGCCTGTCGAGCCTGTGCCGGCTCTCTGCAAGAGCATTTCAGCTAGTCCCAATCTAGGGTTGTAAGCACCTTTGGGGCCATAGCCCTCTGGTACCTCTTATAAGGGGTATTCCACCACAAAAAGTATTGTAGATCAGACAGATTTTGTCCTCCCCAACTTTCACACACGTGCGTTTTCTAGCAGGAGTCACCAATAGTAATCACAAGCAGGAACCTGGTCTGATTTTCTGCTCTCTAGCCCTGAAAGCACTGATGCAAATTTTAGCCACCCTCTCTCTTTCCTTCCATTACAGGCATGGCTGAGATCAACTGAGTCAGCACAGATTAGGGAAACTGGGCCCTTTCTGCTTTGTATGGTTCAGTACAACATTTATGTACTGAGCCAAAGTAGCCCAGTGCGGTTTTTTTTTTAATTGAAAAGTACGGTTCTCAAAAAAATGAAGGCTCTTGTTGCCATTATGATTCCGATTCAGCTGCGTGCTTACTAGGAATTCAATAGTGCACCACTGAATCTTTAAAAGGAAAAAGCTCTAATTTAGGCATGGCTAAAATTTGCATCATACTAGACTGGCTGCAAATGTCTGAGACACGTCATGTGGACAATGTGAATTCTGGCTCAAAGTAAAGGATATCAAACAGAAACAGAAATATTTACAATTCTGGCATCAGCATCCATCACTCCAAAGTTAGATAGAAACTGAAGGTCCCTTTACCCTGAACTCCAACCTCAGAGGGTCACCCAAACTTCATTAATGCGAGATTTACTGTTCACACATTTCACACAGTTATGAGAGCAAAATTACGGGTAGTTTATGGCTTAACCACTCGCAACTGGACTAGAGCATTCCAAACCCAATTCAAGAAAGGCCAAAAGACCATCACTTATCAGCATCATCTAAGTTCAAACAGATGTGCGAAAAGTGGAAGGATGTTTTTTCAAATCACAATGCTGAATAGGCTGCTTATTACAGTATTACTGCCAAAGGCAGCCCAAGTGCCTACAGCTGCATGATGACCTACTCAACTCTATTCCCACCAGAAGCAAAGCGTTGCCAAATCAAAACATAAATGGGTGCCCACACCTGTGAAACTATCCCACCATGAGCCAATGCCTTCATTAGAGGAAAGTAAATTAAATCAAACTTGATCACTCTACAAATGAGTGTGTGTAGCAGGAAACATACATTAAATGAAAAACATGATTAACAAAAAAGTAATTGACACAAGCTTGTCATTGCATCTTTAAGTACAGTATTAAAATATTCCATGCTGCATAGCACTGATAATGATTCACAAAGTGAGCAGGACTTCAGTATCTTAAGCTCTAGTACCAATTATCTGCTCAATTTCAAGTCAACTTCAAACTGTGCAATTCCACAAATGTCATTGTTGCCATTAGAAACACTCAGAAATGGCATCAGGTTCCTAAAAAAATCCATCTATGGGTAGATCTTAATTTAACATAAAAATTGACTAGGTTTACAATACACAATCCCAATTGTGCAGGTCAGATCTGTAGCTGCTGCAGTCCGAATGTATAGAAGCTTATAAGCAACGCCAACCAGAATTTCTGCCACCAGAATTTTTCCCAGCTATAAAAAGAAAATGTGCATACGTACCAGCGATTCAAAAATTACACAAACTTTACGGTGTTGTTTAAGTGACATTTGAAATGTTTCAGCTTTGTTGACGTTTTCAGCTTTCCCTTTCTGTAAATTTTATCCAGCTATTATTTTCCCTGGTTGCACCTTTCCTAACCTCTACCACCTCCCCCCTGCCCCCCACAACAGGCAGGCATCTCTGAAGTCTCAACTCTGAGCTAGAAGCTCAAATGTACTGTGTCAAACTGACTAGCATAGCTGTCGGCTGTCAGATATAACCGGACCACCTCAATATAAAACATCCCTCCTTCCCCCTGCCTAAAACTGTTTACTATACCATCTTCCTGGAGAGCAGAAACAACACTCAACTCTTCGCCTTACGCTAAAAATGCTAGGAACTTGTGGACTTATTCTTTTCCAAGATCAAGGCCATATTCAGAGCTGTTGCTGCCTCCTCTCACCTCCCCATATCTACCAGCTTTCCCTCCTGCCCTCAATCTCAATTTATGTAGTTTTTATTCCCATCTCTACCTTCAGCATAATCATCCTTGAAGCCTGCTACTTGCTCCTTCTCCCATTCCAACTGCGGACCACCCAACTTCACATTTTCAGTCTCGTGCTGGTCAACATCAATTGACACTGTTCTTACCGTGTCAGCCATGACTCAGTGGTAGCACACTCGCCTCTGAATCAGAAGGTTGTGGATCCTGCTCCAGACACTTGAGCACATAATCCTGGTTGACACTCCAGTGCAGCACTGAGGGAGTGCTGCACGGTCAGAGGTACCATCTTTTGGATGAGACGTCAAACTGAGGCCCTGCTTGCTCTCTCAGGTGGCGTAAAAGATCCTATGGCACTATTTTGAAGAGCAGAGTCCTGGCCAACATTTATCCCTCAACTAACATCACTAAAAACAGATTATCTGATCACCATCACATTGCTGTTTGAGGACCTTGCTGTGCACAAATTGGCTGCTACATTTCCTACATTACAACAGTGACTACACTTAAAAAGTACTTAATTGGTTGCAAAGCGTTTTGGGACGTCCTGAAAGGCACCATATAAATGCAAGTCTTTCTTCAAGTGTCGTCAATCTCAACTCCATCATTCTCTCCATCTCCACCCTGTCCTTTCATTCCAAATTCTTGGAACACATTGTTGTCTTGCAGCAATATTACCACCTTTCCTTGTTTGAGACCCTGCAATCTGACTTCTGCACTGCCAAGATCACATGGTTAATGCCCTGTGTGACTGTAACCATTGTTCAGTTACTCGTCCACTTCTCTGCCACCATCCACTACATTTTCCTGCAACAATGTCTGCTCTGCAGTTCTCCGCCAGGGCACAGCTCTTTCCTGATTCCACTCCTAACTGTTGCAGTGTAGGCACCACACTGACTTCAGTGGCTTTGCCTTCAGGCCTAAACGGACACCTTCCAGTGCACCATAAGGATTCAGCCTTGGTCTTGTCCTCCATTATTTACATGCTACTCCTTGGTGATATCATCCAGAAGCAAGGGTCAATTCCCACATGTATAATGACGATTGTTAACTCTCTTAGCTTCTACAAATCGGCACAAAGATTGTTACTACAGTCTCCAACTGCCTGCCTGACAATAAGATCTGGATAAGTTAAAATTTCCTCCAAGCTTAATGTCAGCAAAACTAAATCCATCTCCTTTTTGGCTTTCACCAGCACATATTTGCCTCTAAACTTGACTACACCAACTTCCTTGGCTGCCGTTTCAGACTAAATCAGAAGGTGCACTTAAGTTCTACTTAAACCCAACTTCCTCTCCAGTTACCAAGCCTTTCTTCCACCTCCATAACTTAGCCCACCACTGCCTCAAAACACCTTAGTTAGTGCATTCAAGCTCCACAGGCTCCCAATACACTAAGTTAACTCCAATATCCTCATCCTCCTCCCTTTCAAATCCACCCAAGGCTTTTACCCTACCCAAGGCCTTAACTTCACCTTATCTTAGTAATCTCCTCCATCTCTGATGACTGATGGTGAAATGCTTGGAAAAACTGACATACCAAATGGATTCTTTATAGAGGACCCCATAGTACAACCTTCCTCGCAAACAGTGGACAACCATCAACCGCCTCAGAACCAGTTATGGTAGATGCTACCACCTTCTCCATAGACAGATGATTAAAGCATGCCCATCATGTGACTGCGGAGCTCCTAATCAGACCCTGGAGCACATTGCTGCACACTGCCCTCAGAGGAAATTTGCAGGCAGCCTTATCCATGCCGGAAGCTTCGGTTTGGATAGCTGACTTAAATATTGATATTTAATTTGGTTTTTTTGCTACTACTATACGAAAGAAGATGATGATTTGCTCCAGCCTTTAGAACATTGGACTAATTGTAGCACCTCACCCACTCCCTCTACTTCACCATTGGTTGCCAGTCACTACACTGGACTTCCTCTGGAACTTCCTGCCTAGTTCCCTCCACCTTGCAACTTCACTCCTTCCCCCCCCCCCTCCCCACAAACCTTCCTTTGTCTCTGCCTTTGCCACCCCCCTTTCTCAATTTCCCAACAGTTGGCAGCCTCATTAATTTAAAATGTTTGAGGTGTCTTCCTGTACACGTAGAGCAGTACAGAAATGAAAGATGTTTTTCATGCTTGCACTCACTTCTCTCACTCTTTTCTGCAGTTTGGGAGTCTGCAGGGAACTCACAACTAGAGTCATTGAGGATATTTGAGAAGGAATACAACAGCAACCTCTGCATGTAGTTTGTTCCCCCCCAACACATTTAGAACCATTCACTATGACAGGAAAGAAAATGATAGTTCAACACACATTTTATATATGTTCTGTATTAATAGAAAGCAAGTATTTTTCCTCCTTTCTTTTGGGAATAAAATATTACGGCAACAAAAATTCACCCCACCAAATCACAGAATCCCCACAGTGCAGATAGAGGCCATTTCGGCCCATCGAGCCTGCACCGACACATATCCCACCCTATCCCCGTAACCCCACATATTTAATCCCCCCCAACACTAAGGGTCAATTTATCATAGCCAAATCAACCTAACCCGCACATCTTTGGACTGTGGGAGGAAACCGGAGTACCCGGGAGGAAACCCACGCAGACACGGGGAGAATGTGCAAACTCCACACAGACAGTCATCCGAGGCCGGATTCGAACCCGGGTCCCTGGCGCTGTGAGGCAACAGTGCTAACCACTATGCCACCGTGCTGAATTTTTTCAGAGGGCAGAAGATTGTAATCAATGAATAAGTTATACTGGGGAGCGGTAAACACACACAATGGGTTCATACTTTTAAAAATCAATACATGACCAAAAGTAAATGTTTTTTTTTTAGCAATTTCAGCTCACAGTGGCCATGAGGAGGTTGTGCAGCTTTCAGGTTCAAAAGCAACAAGTGACCGTAACATACTTCAGTCAATTGCGAAGTATGGAAGATTTAAAAAAAAGCACTGAAGTAACACCACAGAAAGTTTCTTTTGAATTACTAGATAAATAAATTAAATGCTTACAGTAACTTTATTGGCAAAACGCATTTATAAAAGATTTAAAACTAATGAGCTTAACACAAGAAATATTAGGTACAAACTTTGGGGGTAAAGTATGAAATATTTTCAGGATTTTGAGAGTGTAGCTAAATTTCAGATCACTGCTAGACATAATCTTCAATATTTATTCAACCCCCCTCCCAACATCTATAAACCTGATCCCTCACCATCTTAGCATGGCAGAATTTCTACTTCTGTGCAAACAGTGATGGTAGAATCTTTACCATTCAACATCTAGAGCTTTAAAGCCTAAAATGATGGATTCTTACAATTGGTATCAAGGTACAACCATCCAACAGACATTATCCTTCCACACTGCATAGCTCAGCCAACGCAAAAATTTTGATTCTCTTCACAATATTTTTCAACATGTTTGCTCTTTTGCGATCCTGCTTGAATTCTTAGTCATTGCACCTACACCATTTCCCATATAGTGCAATGGTAACTGCCAAAGTGCCCAAGGCTGCTCACAACTCACCATTTTGCTCAACACATCACCCAGCACATGTATCATAGTATTCCACGATGGTAAGTATCTAAAGGTGGTTGAGTCTCCTATGAAAACCTACATTTCACAACCATTGATACTTGGCAAATTTGAACCATTGCTGTGTACACTTTTATGTTATGTCCTCATTCTTTTCTCTCTTCTCCCCTTACCAACCTCCTAAACAATCCACCCAAATATTAAAAGGCCACAGATAATTTTTAAAAGAAATATTTTTGCAAAAGCTGGAAATCAAATAAAAGCACAAATTGCTTGAAGGGCACAGCAGTTCCGTTAGCATTTGTAAAGAGAAAAGGCTCGAATTTAATGTTAACATTTCTGGGGTAGAGCCTTCAATAGAACATTTTGGGATGACGACCTTAATTATGTTTCATCACATATAAATAAAAAAATTAAACCCATATGTGTTCATTTCATCATTTAAAATCCTTCAAAGTGCAAAAACGATACAAAAAATGCAAACCAGCCAGTTCACCATTATTGTTCCCCTCAGGATGACTACGAATTAATCAGGTTCCCGTTGAACATAACCTGGAGTGTCCACTATTAACCTGGAGTGTCCACTATTAACCTGGAGTGTCCACTATTAACCTGGAGTGCCCACTATTGTCCAAAAGTAACAGACGCTAATCTGCAAAATTCAACACTGAAATATACCAGAGGACATCTCCAATCTCATTGCAGTAGTATTTGTTTCATGTTCAAAGGCTAATGCATGAGTAAGTTAGATGAAAATTAAACTAGAAATATATTATTGCCTTTTACAACACACGCAAAATTTAAATAAAATGTTTTTGGTTAACCTTTAGCTACTTAAGAGTGACTATTGAGGTAACTTTTGAGGAAGTAATGTTTTATTGAAAATCCAATTGTAACTGCTTTTCCTTATAAAACAAAATTAAAATCTTAATTATGAACTATTAGTTTAAAATTAAACAGAATGCCTCATTTTAATGAGGCGCATACTCCAAAATCACATTACCAATTTTGTGCCTTCTACATTTAGATTGCCACATGCTTATATATTTTTTTCCTCTTAAACACCCACATTCCTACAGTGACTCCACTTCAAATAATACTTCATTGGCCGTAAAGCGCTTCGAGACGTCCGGTGGTCGTGAAAGGCGCTATATAAATGCAAGTCTTTCTTTCTTAAATACAGGTGACAAACAGTTGGGTATACCTACAGCTTAAGCTACAAAGCTCGTTTCACAGCTTGTTGTCACATAGAATCAGAGTTATTCCTCAGCTGCCAGCTACTTGCACCCTGTATCAGCTTTTGCGAGTTTTCTACGTTGACATTCCTTGTTTTGAAGTGGACTCATTATCTCAAAAAAAATTCAGAACTTAAAAGCATATATCATGCTTCACCTCAAGTATAATGTACTGTGATCAACTGTTACCAGTATGTCTTTGAAGTAAGTTTGTACATTGGGATTTAGGATGGTGATAAAGAATCCCAAAACAATTAATTTTAATTAGCGGGAAAAATGTGCAACCACAGTTCAAGGTACATTTAACTTCAGCATTATTTCTGAACTCATGACTAAAGCAGAGGTCTCCACTGAATCCAAAAGCAGACTACAATAAGTAAATTAGCAACTGATTAAACTTTAACGTACACTCATTAAACATTAAAGTTCTTTTTTTTTTTAAAAACAGCACTTATTTCAACTACAGTATACTATGAATTTATATTTGAAATATATTGCATACAAAATCTATAAGAAATATTTGTATTTTGCGGCGCACAAAGTCAGGGACATCAGTACTGCGGAATGGAAGACTTCCATTTTAAGTACTCCATGTCAGTATCAAATACTTCTAGCCATTGTACAGACAGATGCAGTATAAAGCTTTCCTTTTACTTCCCAAAAATGTACCTCCAATTCAACCGTAACAGCATACCTTTCATTCCTTCTAACATTTTAGTAAGAGAGGATCCCCCTTCATCATCAGCAATCGATGGCAATATAATAAAGTGTGTAGACAATTTTGTGCTGTAGCCCCCAGCCACTAGACTACATCAAGACTGCCCAAACTAATTTGACAGGACTCTTACAGCGGCCACAGAGAGACTTTCATTTAGTCTTGACTGAAATCACATCCAGGTTTTGAGGTAAAAGGACAGTATTCTAACCTTCTCTGCCACACCAGAATTTTAAAATACCAGTTTATGTTGAGTACACTGTAAATGAAAATACATTTTTCAGCTCTATATTTCTGATAGTCACTGTTCCACATTTTATTGAAACTAGCACACTCAACAGGCCTGTTGATTTCATTTAAAAAATCAATTATTTTTACCACTTCAGTACTGCTTTTCTCATATTGAAGTTGCCATGCCATTTCAGTGCAGTAAAGAGGCTTGTGATCTACATGGTCAGAGTTATTATAGTACACAGCACTACAATAACTTGGCACTTTTATTGTGTCTTTAATGTGATAGGGCTAAAGTAGTAATGGGGAAAATACCATTAGGTGCTGATCAAGTAATGATGGGAGATGGTTTAGGATTGTTGACCAAAGGCAAAAGGAAAGATATAGGATTTTAGGACACTGTTGAAGGAGGAAAGAGATGTAGAAAAATTGAGGTTTTGTGGAAAAGCATATGGAACAGTGACAGCTAGAGGCTCTACTACTTGACAGTGGAGCAGAGGGGCAATGGAAAGAGATCAGAGGAATGGAGGACACATGCTGGAACAGAGAACTGAAGGATGTTAGAGGGAGGGACAAGGCTATAGAAGTAAATGAATGAAGAATTTTGAAATTGATGCACAATGGGATGGGAAACTGATTAAGCTGGGAAGGACAGGGGTGACAGTGGAGCAGGACAGGGAAGAGTTCTGGTCAGGCTGCGATTTGGAAAGTTTGGAACTCAGAAGCCTGGCAAGTTCATGTTGTAATTGAGTCTAGGGGTGACCAAAGGCATGGATCAATCTTACAGCAGCAGTAAGACAGAGGTGGAAATATACCCATTCTAAATATGCCAAAGCAGCAGTTATGGAATATAGTACTTATTTTTAACATTATCCAAAAACTAAAATGTTCTCTTGTCCAATTGAAGAAATTGGGATGTATAAATCCCTCCCCAAAAAATAACTTTCATCTGACAATTTTGCAAATATGAGTTAGATGGCATACAAGTGAACAGCTTTCTGCAATTTGTGACATCATAAAACACCTGACCCTCAATTCCTGGTATACGTGAATTAAGCTGACTTCAGATGGGGCAGCATGTTCGCACTACAATTAGCCTCATATAATTCTTAAATTAGGGAAGGAAAATCAGTCAAGATTCCCTTATTAGTATCCACAGAACTGGAAGTGTGTATGGACATTGAATGAGGGCAAGTCTGGAGTTGACTATGATGCTCCCTGTGGTTGAATAGGCTGCTGACATACAAGGTTCACACATGTAGCACACACCCTTGGGCAATGTACTGGAGAGCTCCCATGAACATTGCACCAGGTAGGCAGGCCCTTCAGAAGGGATGAAAATAGGCAACAATATAAAGCCCCTTCCCCTTAAATAAGAGTTGCAATAGCAGGTATCCACATCAGTTTGTACTTTGCCCTGACAATTGTCCAGACCAATTTTATAAATTACATGGATCAAAGCAGAACTGGGACAACAGCCCTTCCTGTTAATTTGGATGGCAGCAAAAGGTTCGCCCCCCACCTCAACACATACAAATTAAACTTTCCAAAAATGATTTTCCTGCAACCATCCCATTTGAAAAGTAAAGAGATATACTGACATATACAATCGTTAGCAAGACACCCACTTTGAGTAATTAGATAAAATATTGCAATTACAAAATACTTTAATTACAATTTTAACTATTAGAAAACTGTGGTGTCCACAAAATGTATTTGGTGTGCAACACTGAAATCATATCTTTATGGATTCCAATACAAAAATCAGCTCACTAGAAAATGGAAGGCTTCTGAAATATGGACTATGTGATCAACCTAAAATATCAGATGTAGCAGAGGTCTGCAGAGTGAACTCTGCCCCAATAATGTGTCTTAACTCCAATTTCAGATGTGAAACTCCTACTGCACTAGTACAAATGTTTTGTTTTGACTACAACAGTGACCCTTGCATCCTGTTTGAGTGAGACTGTCAATTCAGTATATTTGTTGGTATATTATGCTGTTTTGTGCTGTGCCCAGACCCTGGGTTGAAACCGCCTAAAGGTCAGCAGGTGAACACTCACCCAGTTTGCAGATTGGATTAAACCGAGGTGCCAGAGGTGAAAGAATGGTGTTCTGGCCGACTGTTCCATCCAGCCCCCTCTAATACATTTTTAATTCAGTGAGACTCTCAATTTGTTTTTGCACATTGAATATAGTCCAAGGATTTATGAATGTACCAGAAACTGGGACTTAGATAGATAAAATGTTGAGACCTACTGCCAATTCAGTACATTTATTGTTAGTAATTTAGGTAGTTTCGTGCTGTGTGCCCAGACCTGGTGATGTTGAACCAACAATAACTCCTAAAAACTTGAGTGATTACGTGCACTGCCAATTTTAGGAAACGTGGTGTTTCTTGTAGGAATGTCAGTTAACATATGACCAACCACTAGTCAAGTTGTTCTTTCACATGCTAGCAATTAGATATTCTGATCTCCATTACAAATAGTTTTATTTTTGTCAACGCCATGAATCAATATCAACAATTATAGACTTTTATCAGTTACAGAGAGTAGAATTAAGACAAGTCTTTTTTTTCTATTTCCCATGTTGCGCTTTGGCCAAGATCACAGCATGAAGCCTGCACTCTAGAATTGCTTACTAACAACTGTACAATAGCAAACATGGGTTGACTCTCTATGGGCAAGTGCCTTTCCTTTTTCATTTTTGGTCTCTTTCCCACTCTTTAACTGATTTTAAATGAATTATAAGATCAAATAATTTTAATTTCATTCACATCTTAGGGTTACCGAAGCAGTAATCATCATCCATTGCTATTTTAAACCATTTAGGTTGAGAAAAAAAATACAAGAGAGTAAAGTTCAAACCAGAGATCTAAATTGTTTAATTAGATGAGGTACACTTAAAACAGCCAGTGCTGTAATCTAACTGGCTGCTGTTGCTCAGTTTATAATGCTCCAGAGAGACAACAGTAGGACAGCTTTAAATATGAAAAATACAAAGCTGGCAGCCTGACCAGCACAACTCACTGGAGAGTTTTCAGGGGTTAGCTATCCTTACTTTTTGCAAAAACAGTCATGGTTACCAGCTCAGTTAATCACTGCTCAGTATGGAATTGAGCATACTGACCAGAAGGGTCCCAGGTTAAATCTCCAGTGGGGGTGCATGTGTGGGCAGTAGAAATGCTAGAGTTACCCTGAGCGTCATCCCTGGACTATGGGGGAGGAGGGGAGAGAGGAGAGGAAGGGAAGGGAACAAGGGTAGAATGAGCCTGGTCACTGCTGATCACTATCCAGTGATCCCTGCTGGAAATTACATGTATGTGGGCATTAGGCAAGGACTAGACCAAACTCACATGATGTTCTCTTTTCTCCTCTCCCCCTCGAATGGTCAAATAGCCCACTGACACTCACTGTCTGACTCGATGTCCACTTGGACAGAATGCCAGAGGGAGCCTTAGAACTGTATCACTTTCAGGTGACAGCAAGAAAAATTGGATGAGGGGGCAGAAATAATAATTTATAAAAGCATTTGTGGTCATTTTCCTCTCCCTTTGTGCACATCCTCCATTTTTACAAATGTTCTTAAATGGAAAATGGCAGTAAATTCAGAACAAAGTGCAGCTGTATTTAGGAAGCACAAAACTTTAGTGTACAGCAGTACTTTCCACAAGTTGTGGCTAGTTTTAAAAAAAAAAATCATATTTTGAACACCAAAACATGGAATAATCAAGTGAGTGGCTTTGAGAGAGTATAAATGTCTCAATTTTCAAGTTATCTCCTCCTCTTTTTCAAGGTTTTCCCGGGCTAGATATCAACTGCAGCCAAACTGATCCCAGTCATCCGCTAATATTGCTCTGAATTTGCCAGTGAGTGCTAGCACAGCCCCGTGCAACTCTTGTCCCTCTTCCCCCATTGGAAAGCACTGTCCTTGTTGATAGACGCGAAGCCACCAATCTATTGCTTTCTAAAGTTACTGTGTAATAAGCATAAAAAGATGGAAATAAGGTTAAAAAAAGTATTAGAAAATTACAGGAACACAAGGGGAGCGGGGTAGAAGCGAGAAATCACAAGTGATGGAAATGAAATCTATACGGTGCATTTTCCAAGAAATGTATAATTTTATTCGCACCGCTCACTGTAGCGCCAACCAGCAGCGCCACAGAAGGGTGGTACAACTCTGTGGGAAATACCAAGTAGAACCCAGCTAGATCCCTCAAGGGAGTACTAAAATCAGAGGGAATGTCATCACCCACCTCCTCAGGGCTGTATGATTTGGGAGGAGGTTACCCACCATCTCTGCCGGGTTTACCAGTGGCAGGTGGAGGTTTAAAATAGTGTGCTTACCCTTGCAGCAAAAAGTAAATAAACTTTAAACAAGTCAACTTAAAACACTTATGGAGCCGAAGTGACATAACTGGCTCAAACAAGGAGGCAATATTGAGTTTCTGGAAATCATCTACCATGCTGATACATACGTCATCTGAAAGTGTTTACTTAGTTGAAATACTGAAAATGTTTACTTAGTTGAAATACTAAGTGTGAAAACTTTCAATCACTTATGTGGCAACAGTGTACCCCAAAAACTACTGAGCCCATATGCTAATTGTCTAGGATTCCCATGCTCGATTACCACTTTATGACCCTTGCTGGCACTGTATGCACAAGCATCAGGTGAGGGCACAATCAAGCTTGGATGTGACTACCCTCCAGCCAAACCACCCACGAGCTCTCACTGTCCAGGCTCAACGATGAAAAATGGCCATTTGTGCGAGGCACCCAATGGCTGCCAATCATATTCCAACATAAGTTTCTGCCAGATTCAAAAGAAGGGAGCAAAGGGAGGTGGGAAAATGTGGAGAAAATTAAAACTTGCAAGAAAGCAACTCAAAACTGGATATACAGATGTGAAATTTCCAAGAGTACTCAGTTTCTATGCTATTATGTAGCTGCAGTGGCCATACACACCTAGGTCCAAAATAACTATGGCAGTATCATTCCTTAGCAGAAATGCAAAACGATAAGACCTTTTGTTAGTTTAAATATTTTCCGCAAAATCTAATTTGGGTACCGTAGCAATCTCATGTTGAAAGAAAAAGCAAAGAAAATGTATTTAATCAAAACAAAGTTATAAAATATGAATGAATATTTTCACTGTGCATTGCAATGTTAAATTACTAGGCTATTTTGCCTCTACCTAATCAAAACAAAACAAAACCATATAAAGTTGCATTCCCAAGTACAATTGATTACGTGCACATTTTAAGGATTCAAAATTGCACAAAGGTCCAGCAAGAATCTTTTACTTTGACTAAGGTGGGTTTTTTTTTTAAGTGAGCACCTAAAGTATTTTAAGGAAGATTTAAAAAATGTAAGTCAGTTTTCATATCTAGAAGAATTTTGGAAATCAACCTATTCGAATTACAGCAATATTTGCAACTCTGGAAACAAAAGCAAAAAATTTGAAACAGCGTTAAATCAATCCCAGACTCCCAGCCTAAACCCTACAGCCTATGATGTCAGCATATAAATCAGAGCATGGTTTGATTCCTTAACAAAGGGAACAATGAAACAGTAAAAAATCTGCCTCCATTCACTAAAAAGAAATGATCGTCATCTTTAATTCCAAAACAAGAACTTATACTTTCTGCTTATTTAACAATACTAGAACAAAATACTGTGTTTAAAGGGAATTTTCAGTCCAGCGATACACAATAACCAGTTACCACAGTGGGCTGGATTCAGAACATCCCTCCGCCAACCCTGCCTGTGTGTATATATATCTCTCCAGAACAAAAGTAATGCAACCGTTCCAGTTTCAAATAAACAATCTTTCTCAATATAATGACTTTTTAAGCAAAATAATATTAATAGTTTGCAATGGTAAAGAAATTGATGATTTATATCGGATGGGGACTTCGTTATTAAACATTAAACGCTCCAGCGCCTCAACTGCAATACTTCATCCATTTATGTTCTGCATAAAAAAAAAGCTATTTCTGCCCCCTTCGCGGCACCTCCACACAAAGAAACTGCATTAAACCCAATAGCCCCAAACTAGAATCTCAACATCTTCCAATGATGCAGAAAACATTACCATAAACAATCTGTCAGTTCCTGGTGCAAAATGGTCAATCGAACCATACGACCTCAACAATGCACACTTTCGGAAGGTCTAAGATCTATAATGAAACCATCTTTTGGAGCAATTACCCAATCAACAAGAAAAAAGACAATGAATCTTCCCCCATCTCAATTACATATATATGTGTGTGTATGTATATATAGATATGTATATATCTATATATACACACACACACAAACTCATGCATTAGAAAACATTGCTTTTTCCTCTTGGCTTTTTACATTGCATTCTAACCTGTGATTTATCAGGTCCCTATTATAATTTAAATGCATTGCCATATTTAACAGTACTTATTTTCCCTTGCACATTTCCAGCTTGCCTTTGTTTTATTGCTGCTTAAATCATTTGCATCTTCCTTTTGGAGGAGTGTGGAAAACTTTTTTTTTAATGTGTCGCTTCCTCGTTTGCGTCTCTTTACCTTGCCTTCCCACGATCTCAGCCACATGTTCGGAGCTGGGCACCGGCACACACTCGGTCATGTTGACGCTCTTCCTGCGCCCGGGGTCTCCCGGCATGGTGAACAGCGGGGGAGGCGGCGGCACCAGCGGCGGGTGAAAGAGCGAGGCGGCCGAGTGCGGCAGCCCGGCCAGCCCGTTCATGCCGCTCTCATCCTCCGCTTCATCCTCGTCTTCCTCCTCCTCCTCCTCCTCCTCCTCTCCCACCACCACCACCACCACCACCTCCTCCGGTACCAACTCCCTCGCCCAGGAGGCCGTCCCCTTCCTCCCCCAACCCCAAGAGGGAGAGGTGATCCAAGGCGAGCCGCAACGATTTCTGCTCCTCTTCCGTCCCGCCCGCAGCGGCAGCGGTTCCACCAGCACCAACAGCGGTAGCAGCACCGACAACAACCGCACCATCGCCGGCGCTGCTAACGCCTCCTCCACCGCTACCACCGCCGCCGCCAGTGTCGCTGACAGGCTCCATCTCCGAGAACATCGAGCCTGGCATGCCGCGGCCGCGCTGCTGCCGCCGCCGCCTCCCCTCCTCGGCCGGCTGGGTGTGCGAGAGTGCCGGCTCGCGCTGCCTCCCTCTGCCCCGGTGTGAGTGAAGTGAGTGAGTCTCGCGCCGCCGCCGCCGCTGCTCCTCCTCCGCCCCCCTCCCCCCCGGCTCTCTCTCTCGCGCGCGCGCTCTCTCTCTCTCTCGCGCTCGCCTCTCCCTTTGTCTTCGCCTCGCGCTCGCCTCTCCCACCCCCCCGCCGCCGCTGTCCTCGCGCTGCCCCTCTCTGAGTGCGCCCGTCTCGCGCTTCCCTTCCCTTCCCTCTCTCTCTTTTTTTTTTCTTTGTCTCTCTCTCTCTCCCTCACTCAAACCGGGAAATGTGCTCAGTGACGTCGCCGCAGCAAAACAATGGGAACCGGCCATCCGCCGCCGGGTCAGGGGTCAAGGCGCAAACACAGACACACACACACACACACATGCCTGCCTGCCTGCACACATACACATGCCTGCACACACCCGTGCTGCTGCACTAATCACACACACATGCCTACCTACACACACACACACACACCCGTGCTGCTGCACTAATCACACACACATGCCTGCCTACACACACACACCCGTGCTGCTGCACTCATCACACACACATGCCTGCCTGCACACACACACACACACACACACACATCCCTACCCATGCCGCTGCACTAATTGTCTTATTAACAACTGCATCTGGCAACACCATATATCAGAATGATGACTCTTTTGGGGGGGGGCATGCAATTTGGGGAAGAGACTTCATCACCATGCTGATTTATTAAAATCTACCATAGAATCATAGACTTGTTACAGCAGGGAATAAGGCCATTCGGCCCGTCGAGCCCTTGCCGACTCTCAGCTAGTCCCACTCCCCTGCCCTTTCCCCATAGCCCTGCAAATTTTTTTCCTTCAGATACTTATCCAACTCCCTTTTTCAGGCAGTGCATTCCAGATCTTAACCACTCGCTGCGTAAAAAGTTTTTTCTTACGTCGCCTTTGGTTCTTTTGCTAACCACGCATAAAATTGATTTATTTAACTACAGTACTGCAACAGACACATAGTATGATCAAAGCAATATATTGCTTAAAAATAGGACAGTCCCTTTAGATGTGTTCCTAATTTCATGCTTTTGTAAAAATACATAACCAAACTCAGCAATTTAGTAAGCAGCCAAGGGGTATACACCAGCAAGATCACAGATTCAATCTCTACTCTGTGAGTACCTAGGTGGTGGGAAGAGTACTGCAATTGCTGTTGAGAGAAATACTTGCATTTATATAGTGCCTTTCACAATCTCAGGACTTCCCAAAATGCTTTACAGCCAATGAAGTACTTTTTGAAGTATAGTCACTGCAGCAGCCAATTTGCATGCAGCAAGCTCCCACAAACAGCTATGTGATAATGACCAGATAATCTGTTTTAATATAGGGATAAATATTGGCCAGGACACCGGGGATAACTCCCCTACTCTACTTCGAAATAGTGCCATGGGATCTTTTACGTCCACTTGAGAGAGTAGAAGGGGCCTTGGTTTAACGTCTCATCCGAAAGACGGCACCTCCAACAGTGCAGCACTCCCTCAGCACTGCACTGGAGTGTCAGCCTAGCTTTATGTGCTCAAGTCTCTGGAGTGGGACTGTGAACCCACAACCTTCTGACTCAGAGGCGAGGGTGCTAACAACTGAGCCACAACTGACAGTGAAGGCACATGGACATTGGGTAAGGGTAGCTTTTTGTTAAGTTCTGATGCCCTCCATGGTCAAATAGTCTGCCGTGCATCAAGGCTCATACATTAATAATGACCACTGGACAGAAATGAACTAATACCTTCAGGAGGGGTGGGGAGAAAGTACTGCATACTGTATAATAATGCACATGGAAAGCATCTGAATATAGTAATGAAAACAGAATAATTTAGTTTTATGTTCAGAATTCTGCATTAACATTAATAAGCAAACAACCAATCAACATTTATTAATATATTAATCCAAAAGCAGGAGATACAGCAAAAATAAAATCAGTGATAATATTTCATAGATAATGGCTCATGAATAGTCTGCTTAATTTCAACAATAATCTCTGATATTTATTGCACTCTTCAATTTGGCATATACATTAACAGGTGTTTGAAAAATTCAAATTTCCAGAGTTCCTTAATTCAGTCATGATATGCTTCAATACTTCTTGAATCAGCTACCTTGTTATGCCTTCTGAACCGTAGGTAACTAGAAGTGGTCTTAGAGCAATTTGGCATAATTTTCTTAATAGTTTTGTATTAGCATTTTAACCTTTCTGACAGTAGACAAATATATTAATAGAAGTTTGTTTGTCTTCATTCCTGACATAAGACCCGGATGTGTGTTCACCAGTTGGGGGTAGGGAGAATCTGGTTACCTGCCAATTAATTTCTCAGATTGTTAAATATAGGCATGAAATTTAACAATGACTCAGGTCTTTTAACTTCATATTTCAGGCAGTACACCAAATTTGATTCACCTGAAGGGAAAACAAGGCATGTCTCCACTTGGATTTGTCTCTTTTTCTGTTAATTACACTTAAAGGCTTAGTGTCACTGAGTGATCTCACTGCCAGAAAATAAAAATACCATTTCCCAATAAGTCACACATAACATTCTGCCGCACAACACACTTCCTTAGTGTAATATATTGTGATTTCCTAACAAAACTCCAGAATATATGGTAGTTGTTAGGGTAACATATCCAGTAAATTATACATGAACATTACCAATAAAACATTTATGATAATATATTAAAATGGGCAGAATGTAGTTTAAAATTCACATCATTTCAATACCAATTACAGATTGCAGCTTTTATTTTATTTTTTATGGACTGTTAATGTGAAATATTCTTAATGTGGGGACTTACAGTTATTAATCTGAATTATGCATTTTTTTTGTAAAAAGATTTACTTCATACAACTTTGTACATTTATATATATATATATATATTTCACTATTTCAGTTTTTTAGGTTTCCTCCTTGCTGCTTAAGTTCCATCATACCTATTCCACCAGGCCTGCAGAATAATCCCTAAAGTAAAGTGCCCAATTTAAACTCACCCAATGAAGGCAAGAAAATTTCAAGTTAAACTGGAATTCAAACTCAAGACACTATAATGCTCTACCATGTATGTTGAACTTTGGCTACGTGTAATGAGTTTTATCAGATATTTTTACCCAAAGAT
Source organism: Squalus acanthias (assembly GCA_030390025.1). NCBI lineage: Eukaryota > Metazoa > Chordata > Chondrichthyes > Squaliformes > Squalidae > Squalus > Squalus acanthias. The sequence goes on from CM059443.1 coordinate 21,216,115, forward strand.
AAGATGGCGCATCATGAAAAGGACGAGTCTTGGAATAGCAAGAGGTCATGGAATCTTAAGTCAAAAGAGGAAGTTATCTGCTCTATCTTTCAGCTATTATAGGATACATGGAGGTGTTTGACTCCCTCTAATCAGGTTTCCGCCCTGCCACAGGACCAAAACGGCTCTCATCAAAGTCACAAAGTCACATCCTTTGTGACTGTGACAAAGGTAAACTATCCCTTCTCGTCCTTCTTGACTTGTCTGCAGTCTTTGACATGGTTGACCACTCCATCCTTCTCCAACGCCTCTCCACCGTCGTCCAGCTGGGTGGGACTGCGCTCACCTGGTTCCATTCTTATCTATCTAATCGTAGCCAGCGAATCACCTGCAATGGCTTCTCTTCCCGCTCCTGCACCGTTACCTCTGGTGTGCCCCAAGGATCTATCCTTGGTCCCTCCTATTTCTCATCTATATGCTGCCCCTTGGCGACATCATCCGAAAACACAGCGTCAGTTTGCACATGTACACTAACGACACCCAGCTCTACCTCACCACCACTTCTCTCGACCCCTCCATGGTCTCTAAATTGTCAGACTGCTTGTCCGACATCCAGTACTGGATGAGCAGAAATTTTCTCCAATGAAATATTGGGAAGACCGAAGCGATTGTTTTCGGTCCCCGCCACAAACTCCATTCCCTAGCCACTGACTCCATCCCTCTCCCTAACATTTGTCTGAGGCTGAACCACACTGCTCGCAACCTTGGTGTCATATTTGAACCTGAAATGAGCTTCCGACCACATATCCGCGGCACAACTAAGACCGCCTTTTTCCACCTCCGTAACTCGCCCGTCTCTGCCCTTGCCTCAGCTCATCCGCTGCTGAAACCCTCATCCATACCTTTGTTACCTCTAGACTTGACTATTCCAACGCACTCTTAGCTGGCCTCCCACGTTCCACCCAACGTAAACTTGAGGTCATCCAAAACTCAGCTGCCCGTGTCCTAACTCACACCAAGTCCCATTCACCCGTGCACCCCTGTGCTCGCTGACCCACATTGGCTCCCAGTTAAGCAACGCCTCGATTTCAAAATTCTCATCCTTGTCTTCAAATCCCTCCATGGCCTCGCCCCTCCCTATCTCTGTAATCTCCTCCAGCCCCACAAACTGCACCCCCCCCCCCCCCCCCGAGATATCTGCGCTCCTCTAATTCTGCCCTCTTGAGCATCCTTGATTATAATCGCTCAACTATTGGTGGCCGTGCCTTCTGTTGCCTAGACCCTAAGCTCTGGAATTCCCTGCCTAAACCTCTACGCCTCTCTACCTCTCTTTAAGATGCTCCTTAAAACCTGCCTCTTTGACCAAGCTTTTGGTTATCTGCACTAATTTATCTTTATGTGGCTTGGTGTCAAAAAAAATTTTTTGTCTCATAGTACTCCTGTGAAGCGCCTTTGGACATTTTAATACGTTAAAGGTGCTATACAAATACAAGTTGTTGTTGGTGAGGATCAGTGCATGGATTAATTGGAAATAAAGGAACAAATACCATTGCATCACATCTTCAGGAACATCTCAATGCGTTTCCCAAACAATGAATTACTTTAAAGTGCAGTTACCGTTAATTATGTAGGCAAATTCAACTGCCATTTTGTACACACAAGATTCCACATGCACCAATGAGATGAATTGCCAGTTAATTTGTTTATGGTTGAGGAAGGAATGTTAGCCAGGATACTTGGAGGACTGAACAGTCTTGTTTGAATGGTGCCAGATGATGTTTAACACTCACCTGAACCACTGGAAAAAGCAGACAGTGCAGTATTGAGATGTTAGTCTGGATTATGTCAAGAGTAAATAAATAAATCTCAAAATTTATAAAGAAATGAGGCAACAATGACAGAACACAGCCTGAGATGAAGGTGATAACTTCACAATCAGATTGCTATAAATTAATGTTTCAATTTGGCCTGATGCATAGATTTACCCAATGTGCTCCAGAGTTTTCTATCTCAGGGAAAAGAAAAACTGAGGTAGTTCTCTCACATCTTATTGAAACTGTACCTCCTGATGTAAACAAAGAGAGGTGTTTGCAAAATCCATAAAGAAGTCTGAATGGGAAAGCTTCCTTTATGGACACAATTTTTGATACCAAGGGAATTGAAAATAACATGAACAAGAATGGAGTCTGGTATAAGTTAAAGCATTTTAATTCTAAAATCTCTAGTAAGACAACTTTAAATTCTTAAAGCATGTTACAATGTTTATCTCTCCACAGATGCTGCCTGACCTGCTATGTCCAGCATTTTCTGTTTTTATTTCAGATTTCCAGCACCTGCAGAATTTTGCTTTTGTGTTACAATCTGTATGTTTGCTGTATTACTTTCTGTTTATTTATTAGGGCAAGAGTTTAAGTGGACTGCATTTTCACTGATCTTTATGCAAAAAGTAGTTCAGAATGGAAACCAAATTGCAGGTGTCTACAGAGCCGCTGAAGTGAGGTGAGATGTATCTAACTCCAGGCAAATAGTTCACTTTTGTGAAGGGTTCATTTACCAGGAGAAACAAGTTAAAGATTGGTAAGTTAGCAGTAAGAAGGACAATTAGGTAGAACTTTTTCAACCAGAGGGCAAAAGATTTATGGAATAAATTACTAGGAAAGGCTTTTGAACAAGATGGCAGAAATGGATTCAAGAGACAATTGGAAGTGTTTCTGGAGAAAAAGGGATTGAGGGAGATGGTGAGAAAACAGGTGGGGATGATGTCTTAAAGGAATTGGCTTTTTGGGTCAATGGCCTTTTCCTGTTTTAAAAAATGTTCTAAAAGCGGGCAGATCAGAGGACCTCCTTGTTGGACTGCTCCTGGGCCTGGCAAAAGTAGCCATTAACAGGTCCAGGCAGCGGGCGGTCGAGTGGGTCGTTTGGCCCGATTGCCTGCCTCTCTTCCGCGGCTATGTTCGCGCCCGGGTGGCCCTGGAGATGGAGCACGCGGTGTCCGCCGGCACGCTCGAGGCATTCCGCGACCGGTGGGCGCCACCGGGACTGGAGTGCATCATCACCCCAGCCAACAAAATTCTAATTTAATTTGTTAAGTTTTATTTAATGTTTTAATGTTTTACAGTCGATTTGGTCAATCACCCTACCTGAAAGAGTAAACTCGAAGCGCTGACCAATATCAGGAAAAAAACCAAAAAAATAAATAAAATGTTCTAATTGGGCTCATTGATTTAAGCTATGTTCAAATTGGCATGCTGAACCTGATTGGTTATAGGAACAATTTGCAGGCAATAAACACAAATAATGATTCCATTCAGAGTGCAGGAAGCCTTTACTGATTTAGCTCAGAGTGGATTTTAACAATTTTTGTGCAGTTTCTGTGTATGGTGTGATGATGACAGATACCAAAACTGAATTAGCTATCTAATTAGTATTTTTTTCTAAGTTCCCTATATTGTATAAATGTGTACTTAATGTTTCATTTAGAGAATATTTAGCCTACAATACAAAACAAAGTTAGCCAAAAATCTGATCTTGGTTTCTTTATTTAAGAACGATTTAGATGGCAGGACTTAATGCAGACTATATAAACTTGTCCACCCACGAATCTACGGAGAAACCAAATCAATGATAGCATAAGATTTTACGTGAGGAATTGTGCAGATATAAAATGGAGGGCAAACTCTGAATACACATAGAATAACGTTCCACTAGTTATACTGGACACTAATTATTTCTGAAGTAAAAATCTAACTCACTTTACAGATAGTCAGAATATCTAGGGCATGTCGAAGAAATTATTTTTAAGGTTCAGCTAATTGTAGTGTAGAAACTCAACTAGTGCAGGCCAGACAAATGGGACACTGTCTATTTGATCTGTGATGTAAAAATTCATTTGGTGAGGTCCAACATTCATAGTTCAAAGCTTGGAAACAGCTGAAAGTCAATTTGGTAATGAGTCACATTTCAAGTATTAATACATGAGTTTTAAATATGTCATAACTTGAATCTTGGAAGCCTACCCTTGAGCCATAATCAATTTATTCTCCTTGTAGTTAAGTTTTAAGTCTTTTAACAAAAATCTACCATAGGGTAAATTATAGTTTATGAATAATTTCTTTGGATCTCAAGTAATAACTTCAATTATATTTAAATCTCTGACTGCAGGGTATTACAATCCTTTAGAATCCTTTTGAGTTTAGAATCCTTTTACCACTAATGGAATAGATGCTCAAAACATCTGCTGTTTATGTTACTGTTACATATCAAACAAAATATTACATATTAAAACCTACCTCTTTGACCAAGGTTTTGGTCATTTGTCCTGCTATCTCCTTATGAGGCTCGGTGTCGAGTTTTGTTTGAGAACACTCCTGTGAAGTGCCTTGGGATGTTTTACGTTAGAGGCTCTATATAAATGGAAGTTGTTGTTGTTGTTGTCAAAGTTTCTAAAAGGTTAACAAATTACTGTTTTTGCACTCTGATTGGCCAGTAAGTTTATCCAGTGGAGTAACTGAAATAATATAGACCAAGCAGGTCCCAGGTTTGCCTTTGGCAGTAGGGGTGCAACAATTGGCCTCAGTGCCTCTGAGCTAGGGAGGGGAACAATCTGCCAGAGTTCCTGCTTCTAATTGCTCTGCTTGAAGTACGTGTTGAGTGAGGACAAGATCTATGTTGGGTATGACATTCCCTTCATTCAAATAGCCTTCTGACACTGTCGCACATGAACAATGGATACTTGGGTGAAGGACTGAAGGGTGCTTTGTGCCCAATGAACCATACAGGAGTTGATGCCTTCAGAAAAGGAGCAGAGAAAAGTGGTTTGGAAAAATTGACAAGATATAGGTGACATTTATTTTTGTATTTCCAAAGGATTCTTGGTTTCTTAAAGTAGAACTAATTAGAGTATGATTACTACAGCAAATGTCATAACTAGTACGTGAAGTGTTAATCATGTCAATATTGTGTTTTTGTATTTTACATTAGATATTCTACTTGGGTTCAGTGTCACCAACTACTCCCGTAAGTGGACCTCATGTTCCCTATGAACTGGACTGTGTCTTTACCTACTCAATATCTAGGTTGAGTAATAACCCATGAGTTGAACAGTGAGCCCTTGCAATTGTATGTTGGTTTACCAAAATGTATCACATGCAGCCATAAGTGGATTGAACACGCCTTCTAACAGATCAAAAGCCAGGCTAGAAACCAATAATTATTTAAACTGAAATAAGCAAATGAACAGTAACCAGTGCAAAATAGTGCAATTACAACTTTTTCTATTTTTCACGATAAAATATTTAAAAACAATAAAGACGCTTTTCCTGGGGTATCCTTCAACATAACTAGATCCCTAACAACTGTGGCGCAATGCAACCATTGAGTGAAGCTAACCAGGTGATCTGCTGCCTGAGGACTCTGGAATGACTAGCTAAGCTCAGGAAACTGCAGATAATCCTGTAATTGCTAGACAGAACTGTCAATAAAAGAGACTCCAGCCAATTACTGACTCTGCTCCTTCTCACAGGTGTCAGACACAACTGCCAATCAGAACCAGGATGCATGATGCTTTGCTCTGTGTCCGTTCACATAACTAACCTATTCCATGATCTGGACTAAGTTCTTTGAATGCATGCAACAGTTGACAATTAACATATTGTTCAGCCAATTAATCTAAGAGTACGAGGTGGTGGGGGAGGTGCGTGGGTTCAGAGAGCAGATACGATGTGGGAGAGGGGACACTTCCCCGCCCTGTTAGGATAATTCCTTATCCATTTAATAACAGATTCAAAAAACTAGAGAGAGTAATATGTCTGACAATTAACTTCATTTATTATTGTTTCAAAACATTAATCTTAAGATGACAAACAGAGCAGAAGACGCAGTCCTACGTCTAGAAACTAACGTGTAAAGAACTCCCCTGGAATTGTGAGCGATATCCTACCCAGTTCGTTCACGGTACCTCTCTTTGAAGGTTGATAAAGTTTCTACTGAGTGAAGCTTTATGTCCCTCTTTATACCATGTTAAAACAATCCATCATTGTCCAATTCTTACCGAGTTTAACTTTGGGCATTTTATGACCCTTAGGTCGTCAAAAAGATTGCTGAACATACTCTCTTCTTCTCTTAGGCAGTCCCTTGGAACCGAGGATGACTTGCTTCCACATTAAAAATGAGTTCGCAGGTGACTGATGAGTCCAATGCACATACACAACTACTGGGGCCTCATCCTGGTCAATATCCTGTTCCATTGTTTAAAGTTTAATCTTTCCCCAATGTTATCAGTGTCATTGTGATCTAAAGATATATCTGTATAGCAAAGTTTGCCGATGACACAAAGATTGGTGGTATAGTAAGTAGTATAGATGGGAGCATAAAATTACATCACTTTGCACTTCTCTGCATTAAATTTCATCTGCCATGTGTCTGCCCATTTCACCAGTCTGTCTATGTCATCCTGAAGTCTGCTACTACCCTCCTCACTGTTAACTACATTTCCAAGTTTTGTGTCATCTGCAAACTTTGAAATTTTGCCTCCTATTACCCAAGTCCAGGTCATTAATATGTATCAAAACGAGATGTGGCCTCAATACCAACCCCTGGGGGACACCACTGTATACTTCCCTCCAGTCTCGTAAATATCCATTCACCACTACTCTCTGCTTTATTTGCCGTAGTCAGTTTTGTATCCATGTTGCCACTGTCCTTTAATCCCATGGGTGCTGCTTTTTCTAACAAGTCGATTATGTGGCACTTTATCGAACACCTTCAAAAGTTCATATACACATCATCAACTGCACTACCTACATCAACCCTCTTCGTTATTTCATCGAATAACTCAATCAAGTTTGTCAGACATGATTTGCCTTTAACAAATCAGTGTTGGCTGTGTATCAAATGTGTATTTTTGCAGACACAGCCCCCAGGAACAGTAATTAACCCTGTAGGTACTGTTATTAGTAATAAGGAATTAAAATCAATAATCTAATACAAAAATAGATTTTTGTCACCGCTAACATGGAAAAAAAATGCTGCAGTGCATTTAGAGATGTGTTATGATTAAATTACCAAGGTTGAAAGAAGGACTGATACTTAAAATTTTCCTATGCCAAAAATGTGTCTCAAAATACAACCAACATTATAATTATGTAAGCTGTACATCTACAGACCTAGTTTTATACTTTTGCCCTAATTAGACATCCCTTTAAAAGATGGCAATAGCTGTAACAATGCAATAAGCTTGACTATTTGAAAAATAGTTCTGGAGCAGTGTTAAATCACCACAATAAATAATTGTTAAATGATTGACAATTTAACTCCCAAGGCACTTGCCATAGCATACATTTTGCAAACCACACGGAGTTCCTGTTTGCTTAGTTTAGCAGGATCAACATTCACAGTTGATTCATAACTTTTCTCAGTAAATTAATTTTGTTTCATGGTATATATATGCTAATAGACCTTAGTTCCAGTGTCATGAGCTGATTATATATCTCAGTGGATCAGCTAATTATCTTAAAACATGAACCCAGAGGTGTTCAAAATTAGTTTAATTTTTTTTGTTTGGGATTTTGACATAGAAGGCAGCAAGGGAACCTCTTTGCAAAAATAGTCAAAAAACATAAGCAACAGTATTGTACTCTAATTTAAATTGAGAGATAAGACACTCAAATTTGGCAGGTTAGTCCCTATCAGTAGGTTTTTTTTTTATTCGCTTATGGGATGTGGATGTCACTAGCAAGGCCAGCATTTATTGCCCATCCCTAGTTGCCCTTGAGAAGGTGGTGGTGAACCGCTGCAGTCCGTGTGGTGAAGGTACTCCCACAGTGCTGTTAGGCAGGGAGTTCCAGGATTTTGACCCAGTGGCGATGAAGGATTGGCGATATATTTCCAAGTCAGGATGGTCTGTGACTTGGAGGGGAACTTGGAGGTGGTGGTGTTCCTATGCGCCTGCTGCCCTTGTCTTTCTAGGTGGAAGAGGTCGTGGGTTTGGAAGGTGCTGCTGAAGAAGCCTTGGCGAGTTGCTGCATGTGCATCTTGTAGATGGTACACACTGCAGCCATGGTACGCCGGTGGTGGAGGGAGTGAATGTTTAAGGTGGTGGATTGGGTGCCAATCAAACGGGCTGCTTTGTCCTGGATGCTGTCGAGCTTCTTGAGTGTTGTTGCAGCTGCACTCATCCAGGCAAGTGGAGAGTATTCCATCACACTCCTGACTTGTGCCTTGTAGATGGTGGAAAGGCTTCGGGGAGTCAGGAGATGAGACACTCGCCGCAGAATACCTAGCCTCTGACCTGCTCTTGTTGCCACAGTATTTATGTGGCTGGTCCAGTTAAGTTTCTGGTCAATGGTGACCCCCAGGATGTTGATGGTGGGCGATTCGGCGATGGTAATGCCGTTGAATGTCATGGGGAGGTGGTTAGATTCGCGCTTGTTGGAGATAGTCATTGCCTGGCACTTCTGTGGCGTGAATGTTACCTGCCATTTATCAGCCCAAGCCTGAATGTCATCCAGGTCTTGTTGCATGCGGCATGGACTGCTTCATTATCTGAGGAGTTGTGAATGGCGCTGAACACTGTGCAGTCGTCAGCGAACATCCCCATTTCTGACCTTATGTTGGAGGGAAGGTCATTGATGAAGCAGCTGAAGATGGTTGGGCCTAGGACACTGCCCTGAGGAACTCCTGCAGCGATGTCCTGGGGCTGTGGTGATTGACCTTCAATCACCACAACCATCTTCCTTTGTGCTAGGTATGACTCCAGCCAGTGGAGCGTTTTCCCCCTGATTCCCATTGACATCAGTTTTACTAGGGCTCCTTGATGCCACACAGTAGTGTTATAAAGTAATGTATAATTGTTGGAATAAGGTTATGGTTGACTCTTAATCAACACGGTGGCATAGTGGTTAGCACTGGTGCCTCACAGCGCCAGGGACCCGGGTTCGAATCTGGCCTCGGGTGACTGTCTGTGTGGAGTTTGCACATTCTCCCCGTGTCTGCGTGGGTTTCCTCCGGGTGCTCCGGTTTCCTCCCACAGTCCAAAAATGTGCAGGTTAGGTTGATTTGGCTATGATAAATTGACCCTTAGTGTTAGTGGGGGATTAAATATGTGGGGTTACGGGGATAGGATGGGATATGTTAGGGGGAATTAAATACGTGGGGTTACGGGGATAGGGTGGGATATGTGTCGGTGCAGGCTCGATGGGGATTCTGTGTGAGCGGGCAGGGACAGGGTGCTGGATTTGGATGATCAGCCATGATCGTATTGAATGGTGGAGCAGGCTCGACGGGCCGAATGGCCTACTCCTGCTCCTAGTTTCTATGTTTCTATGTTTCTATGTTTAATGACATCTGAAGTGGCCTAGCAAGCCACTGAGACATAAACAATTGCTTTAGAACAGAATCATAAGATAAACATGGGATGTACCAATCGGCAACAACCCAGGCATTGTATCATGACAAGAGTGAGACAATTCCAGTCCAGTTGATCCTGCAAAATCCTCCTCACTAACATCTGGGGATTGGTATCAAAGCTGGGAGAGCTGTCCCACAGACTACTCAAGCAGCAGCCTGACATAGTCGTACTCAGTTATATCTATTGGCCAACATCTTGGACTCCTCCATCACCATTTCTTGGTATGTCCTGTGCTGACCAGTAGGATGGATCCACCAGAGATGGGGGCACAGTGGTATATAGTTGAATGGTCTTGGCGCTGGGTGTCCTCAACATTGACTGTGGACCCCATGAAGTCTCATGGCTTCAGGTCAAATTAGGTCAAATAAACCTCCTGCTGATTACAACCTACCACTTCGCCTTAACTGATGAATCAGTACTCGAAGTTGAATATCACTTCAAGGAAGCAAGGGCACATAAGGTACTATGGGTAGGGGACTTCAATGTGCACAAATGGCTTAGTAGTACCACGACTGACTGAGCTGGCTGAGTCCTGAAGGACATAGCTGCCAGACTGTTAGGCGGTGAAGGAATCAACATGAGGGAGTAACCTACATTGACCTAGTTCTTACCAACCTACATATTGCAGATACCTCTGTCCATGATAGTATTTATAGGAGTGGCGACCATCGTCCTTCTGAAAACAAAGTCTGATCTTCATGGTGAGAAAACCCTCCATTGTGTAGTGTGGCACTTTTGCCATGCATAATATTTGAATTATTGATTGTTGAGAAAGAATTGAGGGCTTCTTAAATGAGGCTGACCTCAACTTCAAAGAAAGTAAGGCATATATCTGGGCAGAAATCCTAAGATGTTTATTTCACTCACTCAGTTCAACTGTATTTCTACCTCACAGCAGTGAAACAGAGCTTCATGGGGCAGAGGCGCTCACCTATGTAAAAGATCATCAAAGGACTCGGTTGAAGATTCTGAAAAAGACTCTAGAATATTTTGCTATTTTCAAGGCCGGAAGTAGTGTGTAAGTTAAGCACTGACATCCTGTACTCATTTAGGCCCTACACTCTAGAATTCCCTCCCTAAATCTCTCCATGTCCCCATCTCCCTCTCCTGCTTTAAGACCCTTTTTAAAACCTACCTCTTTGACCAAGCTTCTTTGGCTCGGCATCTATTTCGTCTGATTATGCCTATGTTAAGCACATTTTTCTACGTTAAAGGTGCTATAAAAATGCAAGTTCTTGTTGTTTGCTTGTGTGTGAATTTAGTTCTTATAATAAATTCAAATGGTAGTTTTAGCCTGACCTGGATGATCTGCCAGTGAGATGTTTTCCACCTATCAAAAATGTCAACAGCACAACGTGGGTATCCTGGGTGTTATTCTGGTGCAACATACTTCTGACAAAGGGTAATTGTTAATCCGGCAACATACTAGCCCATTCACTTCCCACATAAGGTAGTAAGTTTTGGTTTTAGGATGCATAGGTCCACCCATGGAAACTGCCTTGTTGTTGTAAGCAAAGATAATGTTGGGAGAAAGCCCAAAATGTAACACCTTTAATAGAAAATAAATAAAATCCTATTTGTGGTATATAGTCACTTTTAACAAAATTGAAGAATCCAAATGCAGAAATTATACACAGCAGGAGATCTAGCCCAATGATAAGCATATTTTAATTTGCTTACTAGAGTAAAATAACTTCTTCTTCATTTCATGCCAATTCACTCAGTCGTTGCTAAGATACCCCTGGAGAATAATGTCACATTCTCCCTAATTATTATAAATTTCTAACTATTTTATCTGTATAAATTTAGTTTTCTCTGAAGGAATAATAGCCCCATAGACCGATGTAACATTTTACCCCACTACATACATATATTAAAAATTTGTAGCACAATAGCAAAGAATTGCCATGGAAATGAACATCAGGGAGAATAGTTTTCTCTAGGCTAGCTTTAGGAAAAAAATAGATGTGGATACAAAGTGGTCTCTCCTGCTTCATACTGATATGTACTCTTCAACTAAAATTAGTGAACAAAGGTAAATATACTCATGAGGTTTCATTTGAAAATTGCATATCCCATTACAAAAGAAATAGGGGCTGTTGTCAGGGTCAGAAACACTGGCTTCTTTAGTTTTTTCTTTATATTCAATGCAACGTTTATTTTCTTGTTTTGGTAGCAATTCCTCCCCAAGCAATGAACAAAACATGTTGACAGAATCAGGTAAAATCATTTTGTTTGTACTAAATTATCGCAAACGTGTCATCTGCAACTGCAAAATCTATTAAAGAAGGTGCATTAGAAGAGTAAAATTCCCAGTTTTGGAATTACAGAGAGGAAGAACACAAGGCACAGTACTTTCTTACAATAATGCACTACAATACATCATAATGACTGTACACCAAACTGTATTTTCTTTAGTGACAGACTGATTAAATATAATTTTTGTAATGATGTGTGGTTCTCAGAGATTAAGTGCTTTTCTTTAATCCTCCTGCAATTTCCCCATAAACTTTCTTCCCTTATCCCTCCTCTCGAAGGCCATGACTCAGGCTAGGATGGTACCTCACAGATAACTCACTTCGTTTGAGCCTGAATAATAAGAGTAGGGATGTGATTCAACCTTTGGGGCTTCACTGCCAAGCCTGATCCTGTCCTCACCCAACATCCATACCTACAACTTCCAGCAGGGATCATTGGGCAGTGATCAGTGGGGTATGTGAGTTGTTGCGACAAGTGATTTATCATCAGTGATGTCCACTAAGAAATTGGCGTTTTCACTGTCCATGTCTTTTTATGCTAAACTGTAGTCCTGCAACAATAATTTTCAATGATTCTATTAAGAGGGAATTATGTAACTATTTGAAAAGAATGTAAATAAGAATATGGGGAAAGAGCAGAGAAATTAGATCATAGTACAAAGATCTAGTTGAAGAGCTAGCATTAAAACTGGCATTACAGGCTCCTTCTGTGCTGCAATTTCTATAATAAATTGTACCGCATGCAGTAAGTCATGTGCCATACCATGCCAAATCACTTACTTTAGTAATTAGGAGTGGGAACCTTAGCAAATATTCCCCCCTCATTCCTCGCCCAAGGACACCAAAACCAATTGTACTGTCCCACCCTGACTAAGATTGGATAACTATAGCACAGAATTAGTATCTTAGGAAGTGATCCAAAAATAATTATTATTGAGCCTAATGTGAAAGGAGCATTTTGAAAGCGTACCAAAATGAATAAAGCTAGCAAAGAAACTAGTATGTATTTACTTATTTGTGGTGCTATGACTATATATCCATAGATATTACTATTTTAATGTACTTGACTTTAAAAAAAAGTTTTAGTGGTAAAAATTCTATTGTAAATTAGGTTGTACAGCTCAACATAAACATTCAATCTGCAGTGATGCTGTGATTCTTCACCGAATTTACTGCAGGTTCAGATTTGGAGGGGAAAATATTCTGTCATGGCTGGCTGAAGTTTTCAGAATGGAGTTAGATTTTTGAACATTCTTAAGTGAAGAACATTTTTCAGTGATGAGGGCCAGCAAGTTCTTAAAGTTCCTATGAGGGCCTGGATTCACAAAACCAAATCACTCATGATTCAAGAAGTCACAGCAACACTGCTATTAACAAATACAATAGCAAGGATCTGGGAATGCTATCTAAACTCCAATTACAGTACAGCACTGTTGAGTAGTCAGCAGTGGCAAGCAGAGAGACAGGGAACACCCCCAAATCTTGCATTAAGTTTAGCAGAGTAGAGCCCCAATCAACGTGTCACATTTCAGGATTTTTTGACCATTTTTCCACAGAAAGGATCTAGATGAGTTAGTAACTCAGGGCAGGCCCAGGCTGGGATGTTGATCAAGTCAGATGAAAAGTAGTTAACAGATACGGATATCTGGTGCAGGCCACGGGGCAAGTTCATGGTTACATCCCCTGATTCTGCTATTGTATAAGATAGTATAATATATATATATATATATATATATATACACATATACATATACACACATACATATACACACACACACACACACACGAGTCAACTCCCATAAAAATAAGATGCTTGGACCGTTCACAGGAGGGGCTGATGTCACTGAACCCAAGAGGGTATCTACAAGCAATCCCAAATTTGTAACACGATGCGTGCACAAAGCTGAACGGCAGTTCGTTTAGGTGACACTTGGTTAAACAAAGGAGCTTCCTCTGCCTTAATGAGTTGGCAGACAGGATTATACATATTTAGTTTCAAGGTCTGTGCACAGGTCAAAGTTGAAAGCTTATAGCTCAAGTAAGGAAATACTGAAAATATAAGAATTCCAAGTAATGTTTTTCCAGCATTTCTCCCCCAAAGTAACACTAACGGGTCAATCCTGCTGAAAGAAACACTTACTTGGGCCGTAACAATTCATTAAATCACATTTGAGCTCATGATTCACCTATCTTAGTTACATAATATCTTCTCTTCTTAGGCAGTCCCTCGGAACCGAGGATGACTTGCTTCCACATTAAAAATTAGTTCGCAGGTGACTGATGAGTCCAATGCGGGACCTACAGTCTCTGTCACAGGTGGGACAGACGGTGGTTGAAGGGGTGGGTGGGTGGGGTGCTTGGGTTGATGTGTGCTCCTTGCGCTTGGCTTCCGCTTGCTCCCGGCGAAGAGACTCGAGGTGTTCAGCGCCTTCCCGGATGCTTCTCCTCCACTTTGTGCGGTCTTGGGCCAGGGATTCCCAGGTATCGGTGGGGATGTTACACTTTTTCAAGGAGGCTTTGAGGGTGTCCTTGAAGCGTTTCCTCTGCCCACCTGGGGCTCTCTTGCCGTGCCGGAGCTCCGAGTAGAGCACTTGTTTCGGGAGTCTCGTATCGGGCATGCAGACAATGTGACCCGTCCATCGGAGCTGATCGAGCGTGGTCAAAGCTTCGATGCTGGGGATGTTGGCCTGAGCGAGAACATTGACGTTGGTGCGCCTATCCTGCCAATGGATTTGCAGGATCTTGCGGAGGCAGCGTTGGTGGTACCTCTCCAGTGCTTTGAGGTGCCTGCTGTACATGGTCCATGTCTCTGAGGCATACAGCAGGGCGGGTATCACTGCTGCTTTGTAGACCATGAGCTTAGTGCCAGGTTTGAGGTCCTGGTCTTCAAACACTCTCTTCCTCAGGCGACCGAAGGCTGCACCGGCACACTGAAGGCGGTGTTGGACTTCGTCATCGACGTCTGCCCTTGTTGACAGTAGGCTCCCGAGGTATGGAAAGTGGTCCACGTTGTCCAAGGCCTTGTGGATTTTGATAATCGGGGGGGCAGTGCCCAAATTCCCAGACCTCTCTGCCGTCAAGACTACGCTTCTCCACTAGACTAGTGATCTAGTGACTAGTGGATCGTGAGTGGAGTTCGGGGCCAGGGATCGCGAGAATATCAGCGCACTGGATACAGCAAAGGCTATGGGCCCTGACAACATCCCGGCTGTCGTGCTGAAGACTTGCGCTCCAGAACTAGCCGCGCCTCTAGCCAAGCTGTTCCAGTACAGCTACCCGACAATGTGGAAAACTGCCTAGGTATGTCCTGTCCACAAAAAGCAGGACAAATCCAATCCAGCCAATTACCGCCCCATCAGTCTACTCTCAATCATCAGCCAAGTAATGGAAGGTGTCATCGACAGTGCTATTAAGTGGCACTTACTCACCAACTGCTCAGTTTGGGTTCCACCTGGACCACTCAGCTCCAGACCTCATTACAGCCTTGGCCCAAACATGGACAAAGGAGCTGAATTCCAGAGGTGAGGCGAGAGTGACTGCCCTTGACATCAAGGCAGCATTTGACAGAGTGTGGCATCAAGGAGCCCTAATAAAATTGAAGTCAATGCGAATTAGGGGGAAAACTCTCCATTGGCTAGTCATACCTAGCACAAATAAAGATGGTTGTGGTTGTTGGAGGTCAATCATCTTAGTCCCAGGACATCGCTGCAGGAGTTCCTCAGGGCAGTGTCCTAGGTCCAACCATCTTCACCTGCTTCATCAATGACCTTCCCTCCAACATAAGGTCAGAAATGCCAGGCAATGACTATCTCTAACAAGCAAGAGTCTAACCACCTCCCCATGTCATTTAACAGCATTACCATTGCCAAATCCCCACCATGAACATCCTGGGAGTCACCATTGACCAGAAACTTACCTGAACCAGCCACATAAATACAGTGGCAACAAGAGCGGGTCAGAGGCTGGGTATTCTGTGGCAAGTGTCTCACCTCCTGACTCCCCAAAGCCTTTCTACCATCTACAAGGTACATAAGAACATAAGAACATAAGAAATAGGAGCAGGAGTAGGCCAATCGGCCCCTCGAGCCTGCTCCGCCATTCAATAAGATCATGGCTGATCTGATCCTAACCACCAATCTACTATCTACTATCACAGAACCATCTCCTGCATCTAACAGAATTGCACACACGAAATAGGAGCAGAATCAGGCTACACGGTCCCTGGGCCCGCTCCACTACCCACAGGGCCATGACCGATCCGAACCTAGACTCATGTCCAAATTCCTGCCCGCTCCCCGTAACCCTTAATGCCCTTTACTTCTAGGAAACTGTCTATTTCTGTTTTAAATTTATTTAATGATGTAGCTTCTACAGCTTTTTGTGGCAGCATATTCCATGGACCTACCACCCTCTGAGTGAAGTAGTTCCTCCTCATCTCAGTTTTGAAAGAGCAGCCCCTTATTCTGAGACTATGTCCCCTAGTTCTAGTCTCACCCGTCATCGGGAACATCCTCCCCGCATCCACCCGATCCAACCCCTTCACAATCTTATATGTTTCAATAAGATCGCCTCTCATTCTTCTGAACTCCAATGAGTAGAGTCCCAATCTACCCAACCTCTCCTCATATGACCACCCCCTCATCCCCGGGATTAACCGAGTGAACCTTTTTTGCACTGCCTCGAGAGCAAGGATGTCTTTCCTTAAGTAAGGACACCAAAACTGTATGCAGTATTCCAGGTGCGGTCTCACCAATACCTTGTACAACTGAAGCAATACCTCCCTATTTTTATATTCTATCCCCCTAGCAATGAAAGCCAACATTCCATTTGCCTTCTTAATCACTTGCTGCACCTGCATACTAACCTTTTGAGTTTCGTGCACCAGGACCCCCAGATTCCTTTGCACTTCAGTACTCTCCAGTTTCTTGCCATTAAGATAATAAATTGCTCTAGGATTTTTCCTGCCAAAGTGCATCACCTCACACTTTCCAGTGTTGTATTCCATCTGCCAAATCTCTGCCCACTTACTTAGCCTGTCTATGTCCCCTTGCAGGTTTTTTATGTCCTCCTCACTCACTACTTTCCCTCCCATCTTAGTATCATCTGCAAATTTTGATATGTTACACTTGGTCCCTTCCTCCAAATCGTTAATATAGATTGTAAAGAGTTGGGGACCCAGCACTGACCCCTGTGGAACACCACTAGTTACTGATTGCCAGTCTGAGAATGAACCATTTATCCCAACTCTTTGCTTTCTGTTAGATAGCCAATCCTCTATCCATGCCAGAATATTACCCCCAATCCCGTGATTTTTTACCTTAAGCAATAATCTTTTGTGTGGCACCTTGTCAAATGCCTTTTGGAAGTCTAAATACACTACGTCTACTGGTTCCCCTTTATCCACTCTATATGTTACTTCCTCAAAGAACTCCAGCAAATTTGTCAAACATGACTTCCCCTTCATAAAACCATGCTGACTTTGTCCTATTAAATTATGATTATCCAAATGTCCTGTTACTGTTTCCTTAATAATGGACTCCAAAATTTTACCTACCACAGATGTTAGGCTAACCGGTCTATAGTTACCAGCCTTCTGTCTACTGCCCTTTTTAAATAAGGGTGTTACATTAGCAGTTTTCCAGTCTGCCGGGACCTTAGCGGAATCCAGGGAGTTCTGAAAAATTACCAATGCATCTACAATCCCTACCGCCACTTCCTTCAAGACTCTAGGATGTAAGCCATCAGGTCCAGGTGATTTATCCGCCTTGAGTCCCATTATTTTACCGAGTACCACTTCCTTAGTGATTTTGATCGTGTTTAGCTCCTCTCCCCCTATAGCCCCCTGTTTGTCCAGTGTTGGGATATTCTTAGTGTCCTCTACTGTAAAGACTGATACAAAATATTCATTGTGTTTTTGCCATCTCCATATTTCCCACCATTAATTTCCCGGTCTCATCCTCTAAGGGACCAACATTTACTTTAGCCACCCTTTTTCTTTTTATATAACTATAAAAACTCTTACTATCTGTTTTTATATTTTTTGCTAATTTACTTTCATAATCTATCTTCCCTTTCTTAAATCAATCTTTTTGTTATTTTTTGCTGCCTTTTAAAGTTTTCCCAATCCTCTGTCCTCCCACTAGATTTCGCTACCTTATATGCCCTTGTTTTTAGTCGAATACTATCCTTAATTTCTTTACTTAGCCACGGATGACTGTCCTTTCTTTTACACCCTTTTCTTTTCAGTGGAATATATATTTTTTGGAAGTTGTAAAATAACTCCTTGAATGTACACCACTGATCATGTCGTCTTACCCTTTAATCTATTTTCCCAATCCACTCTACTCAATTCCGCTCGCATACCTTCATAGTCTCCTTTATTCAAGCTTAGCACGCTTGTTTGAGATCCAACCTTCTCACCCTCTAATTGAATATGGAATTCAACCATGTTATGGTCACTCATTCCAAGGGGATCCTTTACTAGGACATTTTTAATTAATCCTGTCTCGTTACACAGGACCAGATCTAAGGTTGCTTGCTCCCTGGTCGGTTCAGTTACATACTGCTCAAGAAACCCATCCCTAATACACTCAATGTACAAGTCAGGATGGAATACTCTCCACTTGCCTGGATGAGTTCAGCTCCAACAACACTGTAGCTGCAGTGTGTACCATCTACAAGATGCACCCAAGCAACTCGCCAAGGCTTCTTCAGCAGCAGCTCCCAAACCCGCGACCTCCACCACCTAGGACAAGGGCAGCAGGTGCATGGGAACACCATCACCTGCAAGTTCCCCTCCAAGTTACACACCATCCTGACTTGGAAATATATCGCCGTTCCTTCATTGTCGCCGAGTCAAAATCCTGGAACTCCCTCCCTAACAGCACTGTGGGAGTACCTTCACCACACGGACTGCAGCGGTTCAAAGCGGCGGCTCACCACCACCTTCTCAAGGGCAATTAGGGATGGGCAATAAATGCTGGCCTTCCCAGCGACGCCCACATCCTTCAACGAATTAAAAAAGTAAATTTTGTCAGCAAATCAGATAGCGGAAACACAGCCTTTTATGCAGTCACAAAACTTGAATGCACAAAATAAATCCTTTTCTCAAGTACACTGCACAGGGATCAAGTACTAGATTGTTTAACAGCACTACACACTTCAGAAGGTATGATAAAGGATGCATCCACAATTCATTACACCAAGTGTTGGCACAATTGAGACCATCAGAGAAGCAATCAAGCAAAGGCTAGGCATTCAATCAGAGGGAAGAAAAAGTGGTGGCCGACTCACTCCATGACACTTGTGCACAAAATTGTGGCCAATTTAGGGCATTGCTGACAGGGATATTGAAGCAAGCCATTTGCTCAATTTTGCCAAGTGCAAGATTCTAGCATAAAGAAAGAAAATATCACATGAAAATGGGCGAACAAAATATTTTGTAGACTAAATTTCATACAGGTTTAACTGGCACAACTGACAGAAAGGAGTATTATAGTTTGATTGCCTTTTCAAGTTTCAGATCTGCATTATTCTCGCAGATACAGTGGTGGTGATCATTCTCTTAAGTGGTCCAAACATCAGCTGTGGCCCAGTGGTAGCACTCACCTTGTCAGAAGGCTGTGGGTTCAAGCCCCATTCCAGAGATTGTAGCACAAAATCTAGGTTGACTCTCCAGGGCAGTACCGAGGGAGTGTCGGATGTGCCGTCTTTTGGATAAGACGTTAAAGCGAGGCTCCGTCTGCCCTCTCAGGTGGACGTAAAAGATCCCATGACACTATTTTGAACAGCAGCAGGGGAGTTTTCCCGGGCGTCCTGGCTAACATTTATCCGTCAACCAACACCATTAAAACAGATTATCTGGTCATTATCACATTGGGACCTTACTGTGCGCATACTGGCTGCCATGTTTCCTACATTACTAAAGTGACTACACTTCAAAAGTACTTCATTGGCTGTAAAGCGCTTTGGGACTTCCTGAGGTTGTGAAAGGTGCTATATAAATGCAAGTCTTTCTTACTAATTGTAGCATAACCTGGGGGTGCAACAACAGGACACCCTTATGATCTGAACTGGATATCACATCTTTCGCATGTACCCTTATCCAATCTTTCCCAAGGCGTACTGGAACACTGAGGTAAGGCGAGATACAAATTGTTAATCTATTTTTTTTTATATTTGCTTATGGGATCTGGGCGTCGCTGGCAAGGCCAGCATTTATTGCCCATCCCTAGTTGCCCTTGAGAAGGTGGTGGTGAGCCGCCTTCTTGAACCGCTACAGTCCGTGTGGTGAAGGTACTCCCACAGTGCTGTTAGGTAGGGAGTTCCAGGATTTTGACCCTGATAAACTGATGTCATCAAATCTGACCTTGATTCAACTAACTACGGAACTCACCGAGAACAAACTTCTAAAAACTGGCTCGTTTGGCTTCAATACATCTTCAATGCTTGACCCAATAGCAAATATACCCTTTGCCTCAGTGGCTTTTTAAACCTGAGAGATATCACAGTTTTAAACACGTAACTCCCAAATCTCATCCACAAAAAAAAAATCCCAAAACATGACAATTCTTTTATGGGTCTTTTAATAATGACCATTTTGTTATTATGGGCTTTTTTTTGTGCTGTGGATTGAGACTCAAACTAGTTTTACTTTGCATTGTTGGCCGTTATTACATTTATATATAGGTTGCAGCTGAATCCAAAACTGTGAGGTGGGAGAAGTACTGTAAGGCACCCTATAATCCAATCTTAAGGAATCTTTGAGTTCACCTCCAAAATATCACCAGTTCAAATAGAAAACACTTAGCAATGAGATTTTATTGACAAGCTATTCCAGCTTTTACAGTTTGGTACCACTACACATAATGTACACTTACTGAGGTTGGGGAAGAATTGGAAACATGCATTATAAAACACTTTCAAAACAATTTTCCACAGAACATGCATGAATGCAGTTTCCATTTTGCAGTATGCCTCATTACAGGATTAAGAATTCAATATTCTAGAAACGTAACATACAAAACTAGAAATACTGGATTCGTTCTTTAGTGCTATAGTCACCAAAGATGTACATATGCTTATTTCACGATTAAACCACAAACAAAGGATATACCTACCAATAGACAACTTGCACATATCAAATTTTACAGTATTTTACATAGCTTTAAAAAATGTGAGCATATAAAAACAAACTTCAGGTTTAAAAATGATTACTGGCAATGGTCTACATGCCCATCACAATGACTGTTTCCATCTGACAAAAAGCACTTTTTTTTTTAAACTGGAAAAGTAGTTCTTCAAACATATTATAAACCAGTTTGGATGTGGAAATTCCAAATGATTCAATTATTCAGTGATTCGCATCCTTACGAATATTTTCACTCGTCTTTATGTCCACACTTCCCTGAAAAATATTGGATTCTAATAATATCCTGCCAAGAAAACAAATGAAAATTCATATTGCAGAAAACAAATGAGCATCACATATTGTTGTAGGCAAGCATTAAGACTCTTTGCTAAGTCGGGAAGTCGCACAACACCAGGCTATAGTCCAACAGTTTTATTTGAAATCACAAGCTTTCGGAGCTGCTGCCCCTATAAGCTTGTGATTTCAAATAAAACTGTTGGACTATAACCTGGTGTTGTGCGACTTCTCACTTTTGTCCACCCCAGTCCAACACCGGCATCTCCGCATCTTTGCTAAGTCATTCAACACCTCCCTTTATTTGTGCCAGTTGTGAATTGGCATAACTTTGTAACCTGGCGCATGATTGGCCCTGCCGAACTGAATTTCATTGAAGACTTGCTATAGATTTCTGACTAGTCTAGATTGTGACTCAAGTCTCTGGATGCAAAGGACAGTTATATTCCAATGAATGAGAGCATATTACACTAAAAATGTATAGAGGCAGCTGGCTGCACAATATGTTGCAGCAAGTATTTCAAAATGCTTAGCCAGAAACATTGTACAGATGTCTTAAGATGTGGGCTTCCCGATGGCATAAGAAGCAAAGATGTGGTACCAAACCATACACAGCCTTAATCAGAAAACATTCTCAGGACAGATGTTGGATAAAGCTCTCCCCCGCCTCCCAGCAATGTATCATAACCCAGCATCACAAGATGATGTCAAGAGCTCATTCATAATAGCAAACTGGAGCTTTTAAAATATTACATGGCAAGTTATAATGCATCTTATATAAAAGCCAGGCCACTATAAGTAGCAGGAACAGCCATATTTTGTGGCCTCCGCAATCATCTTTTTCCTCCTCCCATTGAGCCCAGCCAATCTGAACACTGTGGTACAAGCCAGTGTGACAGGTCATTTTTGGAGCGTGAAACTGACAATATGTACTGAATTAGTGGGTAAAAAGTTGCCCAAACTCATCTCATTTTGAACATTTAGGTGCCAGAAAAAAAAAAAACTGAGCTGGATTCAACCCCAGGCTCAAAAGATGGAAACTGTGGTTTAGATTACTATCAAATTACTTCCTGGCCCAAGCATTTATATTAATTAAGGAAGAGACAAATAAGAGTAAGTTCTTTATGCCAGATATGTGTCAGAGTGAGACTTATGGTACAGGTTGAGCGTCTAAAATCTGGAATTCCAGAATCCAGAATGTTCCGGAATCCTGGACGATTGGTGGCAGGGTCGTCTGGAATCCGTAAAATGTTCCAGAATCCGGATACCGAGGGAGGCTTACCAAAAACCGGAAATATCGCAACCTGGGCCCAGGCATTTCCGGACTCGGAACGTGTTTCTGATCTCCGAAGTCCGGAAATATCGCAACCTGGGCTCGGGCGTTTCCGGACTTCGGACATCAGAAACACGTTCCGAAGTCCGGAAAAACACGAAAACCGGCTCGGCCTCGGTCCAGAGGTTGCCGGATTCAGGACGCTCAACCTGTATTAATTTCTACATGTTGTTAGCATAGCAACATCTGCAGCATACTAGAAATCCTTTCTAAAAGGCTGCCTGAGTTTACAAATGCTGAATTACTTGAAGCCCAGTTTAACAGCTTAAATACACACTCATCCACATGGAGGCAAAAAACCTACCCAAATTGAGTTATGATTTTGAAAAAAAAATTAACCCAAGATACCTGTACTTACGAGTCCTAATGGCGACCTGAAAATTGGTATTTGAGAGTTTAACTAGGCCAGGTAATCACCTGGACACATCACCTGAATGGCCTGAAGCAATGTTACTGCCCTGAACCTTTCCTTCTTGGTAGTATGTGGATTTGAAACTCAAGCCAAAGCCACAAAAGGGTGGTTGCTGGAATCCCTCTCTAAGCTTCTGGGCAGGGCATGTGTATAAGCAATGAGGAGCACAGCTTTTTTGCCCCATTCTGGGAGTTATCTGAAGATTCTTTTGGTAGCATTTGAACGTCTCAAAGCTCCTCCACTTGACTGCCCTTTTCCATTAAATTATATCGATGTTGTTGCAGTCCCAAAAGGAGTGCAAAAAACAAAGCCAAGCCAGCTGGCAGATCGAGTCGCTGGCCCATAGACCATGGGCCTGAGTCGACATGATGCACTATAGCCCGTTGCTGCATTTAGATAGTCTGATGTAGGACCTCAATGGATGGGGGCCACTAGTCTTGAAAAGGACCATAAACTATGTTCTATCACCTGAAGCCATGGTGATTGAACCTGGATCACTGGATTTTGTGACAGACAATCTGAGACATGTCTGTATATTAGCCCAAACCCCCAGGTGGTGGTGTAAAGGAAAGTAGAGATGACCAATCACAAAGCCATAGAGTTAGTGGCTTTGGGAGATCTGATGCAAGGGTAGGCTCCATCCCAAGTGTAAGGACATCTGGAACTATGACATTCAACTGTAGAATGGTCAAAAGACTTGCATTTCTATAGTGCCTTTCACAACCACAGGTCGTCCCAAAGCGCTTTACAGCCAATGAAATACTTTTGAAGTGTAGTCACTGTTATAATGTAGGAAATGTAGGTCAAGGCTTTGAACACATCAAAAGGTTCTTTAATCAAGCAAGTGGTCCCCAGATAAATCATCCTTCTCCTTGGGAGATGACTCCTCCCATTTCCAACTGGAGCAATCTGCACACTTCTGGCCCAAACCCTCTTCAGGTTTAGTGCTGACTGGTGTTGAGCTGTCTCCCTTGGTGTGACAACAGCACCAGGCACATAGGAATTGTATTTGGTTGCCTTCTTTGATAGTATTACTCTAACACGGGAGGACATAAACCATGTTCAGCACTGGTAGGTACAGAAATGTTGGAGAACTGATCAGATTTTCCTTTGTGCTTATGCTTTTTAACTAATATATTCTTAATTGATTCTAGACATTATATGAAGCCAGTCCTGGTAAACAGACAAAAAAAATCTGTGACATGCAGCACTTAAAAGCCTTTTGTTTGGCTTGAAGTCAACACGGTGCTATTTGGCACCATAAAGCTCAATCTGTGGCTCTTTTGTCAACTGAGATAGATGTTAAACAAGAAAAGAGAGGGGAGTACAAGCAACTGATTAAAAAAATCATAACCAATCTTATTAATTCAGGAACAAAACTATAAACTAAAGACACCTATCCAAAAATAAGAGATTTTAAATGTAAATATTAGATTCACAAACAAGAAATTTTTTCCTGGGTGGAGGAACTTGGATGCAGCTTTTTGCAACACCGCATGGTAGCACGGGTATCGTGCAGCTTGGCACTAGACAATTTCATCACATACTGATACCAAAAGTGTCACTAGGGGCTGTCAGCCAATGTCGTTTTCCTACGTCATCAATCAACCTGGCTCAACTCCAGTAGAGTATGGAGGATGCTGAATGGAAAAAAAACTTATATTTTGTGATGCATGTCTCGTCACTGTAAGCTCAATACAACATATAAAAGTTCACAGGAATTGGACAAACAGAGATTCTCCCCGTCCTCAAGATACCTTGGCTATACATCCTCCTCTTTATCTTGTGCTATATCTGACTCCTTTCCAGATTCTTCAGCATGTGCCAGCATGTCAGCCATCAGTGCCTCCTCCAACTTCTTCCGCACCTGTTGTACAAGTTCTTCTTGCTTCCTGCAATAAATACATGTGCATATTTTAATAGTGGTACGCTCAGCTTTTTCTTCAAGGCTGATCAAATAACGATGTTACACAACAGGCAGATCTCAAATGGTGTACCAGGGTCTATTTCTGGATCATGGAGCCTTTTACTGTGGACCATGCAAGAATTTTAAAGGCATAGGGAGGCATGAGCACAGATCCATCGGCCACCTTTTAAGCAATATCTCTTCCACTTCTGCCTCATGAATCATCTCGCATTTCCACTTCTGCCTGGTTAATTGTCCCTCACTGAAGTGAGTGATGATTGACAGCAATGAGCAAACAGACAGAAGCAAAAGAGCTCTGTGGGCAGGGCAAAAGCTTCTCTTCATTGCAGATGCCCCTGACAATGGATAAGAGCCATGCATAGTGTATTTTTTGATCAACAATGTCTTAATTTGGAATTGAGACAAGTCAGTATACAACAGGTTTGCAAACTGGGCCTGCGACTGTTTGAATCAATGCCAGGAGAGATGTAAAGTAGCTTATTGTTGTAGTTCGGTACATTTTTTTTTCTTTGAACAAAAGCAGCCCCCAATTAAATATTAATACTAATAAATCAGTATTTTTCCCCTGTAACCAAAATGGCGCTGACAGTTTTTTTTTTACCCCCTGCCAATATATAAACAACCCAACTTTCAGAGAACTGACTACATTGTAGACCTAGATTTTTGTGAGTTTGTCTCAGTAAGCATCTTCTTTTGCATTCTCTGGGCAGCCAGTCCTTAGCGAGGTGAATGCCTGAGATAAATGGACTTAACTTGAAATTAATTAGGAACTCCCTGCTATACAATAGTAAGCATGCACTAGTGCAAATTCCCTAAAGGGGAAGTGGAAGAAATCAATTAACTGTCTTCACTTTTCCATTTGATTATTAGTTCAATGAAATACTGTCACAAGTTAAATTATAGGTAGGGGGGTTTAGATGATCATAACATCCTGGGGGTCACCACTGACCAGAAATTAACTGGACCAGCCACATAAATACTGTGGCAACAAAAACAGGTCAGAGGCTAGGTATTCTGCGCCGAGTGTCTCAACTCCTGACTCCCCAAAGCCTTTCCACCATCTACAAGGCACAAGTAAGGAGTGTGATGGAATATTCTCCACTTGCCTGGATGAGTGCAGCTCCAACAACACTCAAGTAGCTCGACACCATCCAGGACAAAGCGGCCCGCTTGATTGGCACCCCATCCACCACCTTAAACATTCACTCCTTCCACCACCGGCGTACCGTGGCTGCAGTGTGTACCACCTACAAAATGCACTGCACTGCAGAAACTCGCAGGTTTCTTCGGCAGCACCTCCCAAACCCGCGACCTCTTCCACCTAGAAGAACAAGGGCAGCAGGCGCATGGGAACACCACCACCTCCAAGTTCCCCTCCAAGTCACACACCATCCTGACTTAGAAGTACATTGCCGATCCTTCATTGTCGCTGGGTCAAAATCCTGGAACTCCCTACCTAACAGCACTGTGGGAGTACCTTCATCACACGGACTGCAGCGGTTCAAGAAGGCGGCTCACCACCACCTTCTCAAAGGCAATTAGGGATGGGCAATTAATGCTGGCCTTGCCAGCGACGCCCACATCCCATAATCGAATTAAAATAAACAGCAGCAAGGGTGGGTGATCTTACTGCAAGTACATGGAAAGCAAAGCTCACTTACACATCCTAAATTTAAAGATATCCAAATATTACTAGACACCATGGCCCGAAAATTAGACCTAATACGCGAGAGTACGCACTGTGTACTCTCACGTTTTAGGACTCCAATTGCCGGTTTTCAGCATGCACTGCGCGTGCGCGGGAAACCGGCACTTCGTGAACTCAAAAGGGGGCGGTTCCTAAGTGAACCGCGTGCGCGCTACAGGCTGCGCGCACGCAGTGCACTTAGTGCTTTGAACGCGCAGGTAAGCATGGAAGATTTTACACATAAAGAAAGGAGGCGTAAGACCCTCTTTAAACAAGGTAAGTAGTTAATTAAGTATTTTAAATTTTTTTCAACAGGTTTATCTTTTTTAGAGACTTTAAAGAAAGGTAAGTTTATTTTTATAACTTTTAAAAAGATTTTAAATTTTTTCAAAAATTCAAATTTTTGTTTAAAGTGGTTAATTTATTTAAATAGTTATTTTATTAATGTGATGTTTTTAAAAAAAATTTAATTGAGGTTTAGCTGTTCTTTTGGGGGTAAGTTGTAGTCATAGCTTTGACAGTTGTCCTGTCAAAACTATGAATGAAAGATGGTGCGCTGCCATTGGCTCTAACTGAATCACGTGATCCCACAGCTCGCACGAACTAACTGTGTCTGTGGGTCACGCAAGCACTGCACAGCTGCATGTGGGACTGGCCTTGAAACTAAAGTTCGTGAGAGCCCGGAGGGAAAAGGTAGGCGCGCAGTGAGATATCGCGGGGAAGCCTTACCCCCGCAGGAACGCTCCGTGTTTAATTTCTGGGCCCATAAGTTTTAATTTAATTAAGTCATTCATTTAAAGTTAACTGGTCACTGTTAAAAGGTACAATTTAGAGATATCAAATGTTATTTAAGATTTACTTGCAACTTAAGTTTTAGGATTGGATTCAGAGTGCTTGTACAACAATGTTTGATATCTGTGAATGGGAGATAGTAATCGAACACGACACGGACAACAGTGGCAGAAAAAATTGGAACTCAGGTTTGTGTAACCTCTTCTAACAGAAGGATTGGGAGGAACAGGAACATAGGAACAGAAGTAGGCCATTTAGCCCCTCGAGCCTGTTCCGCCATTCAATGAGATCATGGCTGATCTGCAACCTAACTCCATATACCCGCTGTTGTCCCATATCCCTTAATACCTTTGGTCAACAAAAATCTATCTATCTCAGATTGAAAATTAACAATTGATCTAGCATCAATTGCTGTTTGCGGAAGAGTGTTCCAAACCTGTACCACCCTTTGTGTGTAGAAGTGTTTCCTAATTTTACTCCTGAAAGCTCTGGATCTCATTTTTAGACTATGCCCCCTAGTCTTAGAATCCCCAACCAGCGGAAATAGTTTCCCTCTATCTACCCTATCTGTTCCCTTTAATATCTTGAAAACTTCGATCAAATCACCCCTTAACCTTCTAAATTCTAGGGAATACAACCCTAATTTGTGTAATCTCCCCTTGTAACTTAACCCTTGGAGTCCAGGTATCATTCTGATAAACCTATGCTGCACTCCCTCCAAGGCCAATATATCCTTCCTAAGGTGTGATACCCAGAACTGCTCTCAGTACTCCAGGTGTGGTCTAACCAGGGCTTTGTATAGCTGCAGCATAACTTCTATCCCCTTGTATTCTAGTCCTCTAGATATAAAGGGTGGCATTCCATTAGCCTTTTTGGTTATTTTCTGTACCAGTTCATGACATTTTAATGATCTATGTAACTGGACCCCAAGTCTCTTTGGACCTCCACTGTTTTTAGCTTTTCACCATTTAGAAAGTACCCGGTTCTTTCCTTTTTAGGTCCAAAGTGGATGACCTCACATTTGCCTACATTGAAATCCATGTGTCAGTTTTTCCCATTCACTTAATCTATCAATATCCCTTTGTAATTTTATGCTTTCATCTACTCTGCCTACAATGTCGCCTATCTTTGTGTCATCAGCAAATTTGGATATGTGGCTTTCTGTGCCATCATCTAAGTTGTTAATAAATAGTGAATAGTTGAGGCCCCAATAAATACTGTGAATAGTTGAGGCCCCAACACAGATCCCTGTGCGACACCACTGGTCACAGCCTGCCAATTAGAGTACTTGCCCATTATCCCTACTCTTGGTTTCTTGCCGCTTAGCTAATTTCCTAACCAGATCAAAAATGTGCCTTCAATTCCATGGGCTTCAACCTTAGTTAACAGTCTTTTAGGAGGGACTTTATCAAATGCCTTCTGAAGTCCATATAAATAACATCCATAGACATTTCCCTGTCCACTACCTTAGTCACCTCTTCAAAATATTCAATCATATTTGTCAGGCAAGACCTACCTTTCACAAATCCAAGCTGGCTCTCTCTGATCAGCTGAATATTTTCAAGATGTTCAGTCACTCTCCTTAATTATAGACTTTAGCAATTTCCCGACAACAGATGTTAGGCTAACTGGTCTATAATTCCCTGGTTTCCCTTTCTCGCCATTCTTAAATAGTGGAGTGACACATGCAATTTTACAATCTAAAGGAACGGTTCCTGAAATCGAGAGAACTTTGGAAGATTATAGTTAGGACATAAAAAGAAACAAATTGCTTGCAGGGATTGGCATCTACTGCAGGAA
The DNA here is from genome assembly GCA_030390025.1 of Squalus acanthias. Lineage (NCBI taxonomy): Eukaryota > Metazoa > Chordata > Chondrichthyes > Squaliformes > Squalidae > Squalus > Squalus acanthias. Next base: position 21,245,133 of record CM059443.1, read on the forward strand.
AAAGGGCGCAGAAGAAAGTGGCAAAAACACAACAGTTAACATCGCCCAAGAGGGTGCCGATGTCAACTTATTCAGCTCAGACCATTAACTGAACCTGGGACTGTCCAATCTGTACGGTCTAGCATTGCACTGACAAGTGCCTTTACCCTCTGGGACTTGAAATGGGTAGCTTTTCCACTTCACCACCTGCTTAGTAATCTGGCGGGACGAATCATATGGCCTTTATAGAACCTGCCTGATTTTCATTCCATTGTGATCTCCGTCGCCAGATTACTGCCCAGGTGATGATGATGAAAATCTACTCCCAACGGTTCATTGTGGAAGCACTTCCCAACATGGAGGGAAAAAGCAAACAAAATGCACTTGCACACTACTGCCTAGGCAGACTGCCTAAACTCGCGACATCAATAAACTGATGTGGAAAAAGTAAGAAAGACTTGCATTTATATAGCGCCTTTCACAACCTCAGGAGTCCCAAAGCACCTTATAGCCAATGACGTACTTTTGAAGTGTAGTCACTATTGTAATGTAGGAACCGTGGCAACCAATTTGCGCACAGTAAGCTCCCACAAGCAGCAATGTGTTAATGACCAGATAATCCGATTTAGCAATGTTGATTGAGGGATAAATATTGGCCAGGACACCGGGGATAAATCCCTGCTGTTCTTCAAAATAGTGCAACGGGATCTTTTAT